>CM056397.1:12891957-14091957 GCA_029718625.1 Synaphobranchus kaupii | reverse complement strand
ATCACAGCTATCCCCACTTGTATAAGGGTAATGTTAATATTGTTAACTCGGGTTGAAAAGCGGCGACATACACGCCAGCGTCCTCTCAACACCGGAACAGGCGGTATTCGGTTTGCCTGGTGGCATAAAGTGTAGTTATCTCCACACCTTGAATTCTGGTATTTGGTAATTACAATTAAAAACTAAAAGTAGAAAATAAAGTGCATCTGTAGAGCTTCAACGTTGATGGTAATACATGAATATCAGCACATTATATTATATTCACATAATACTCAATATCATCAGCTATAGAATGTTTTGCTCAATTAGGCAAGTAATACAAGTATTTTTATTTGCATCACAATATTGTGCACATTTTATCTACATTATTATATTATACAATAATAGGTTATAAGAAAGGTGTATAAGAAAAAGTTTTACATGTCTCTACTGCTGCTTCAGTCTCTGTGGTTTCTAATGTGGATGAAGATGGTCTGGTGCTTAACCTCGCACACTTTTGTGGTGCGTTCCTATCTAACTCGGAGACGCTATCAAACCTGCCTTCCCACCTTACCCACTTGTCAGAACAGCAGTGTTGTGATATTGTCCAATTAATCACAGATTAATCCAATGCAAACAGCAGTTTTACAGCATGACCGAGGTGAACAATGCTGCACCTATTAGACAACATCCCTACCGAGTCAATGCTACTAAACAGGATGTTATGATAAGAGAGGTAAATTATCTTTTAGATAATTGCCTAGCCAAGCCCAGTTCCAGTCCCTGGAGTTCTTCCTGTTTGCTAGTTCCGAAGTCAGATGGAACTCCTAGGTTCTGTACAGACTTCAGGAGAGTAAACGCCGTAACTGTACCTGATCCCTACCTGCTTCCTCGAATGGAGGATTGTATTGACGACATTGGATCGGCTACGTACGTAAGTAAACTTGACCTGTTAAGAGGCTACTGGAAGGTCCCGTTAACCCCACGTGCGTCAGAAATTTCAGCTTTTGTTACCCCCAATGACTTTCTGCTGTACAATGTTTTAGCTTTCGGAATGCGTAATGCCCCCGTAACTTTCCAGCGGTTAGTCAATGTGGTTTTAGCTAATGTATGCATAATCCTGGACCTGAGGGGCCTGAATTCGCATCTAAAGCAGTACACTTTCCGGAAGTCTTACACCGTGGAACCGAGAGATTGGTTTACGGCTGTGGACTTGAAAGATGCGTACTTCCACGTCCCTATCTGTTTGAAACACCGTCGTTTCCTCTGCTTTGCGTTCCGAGGTCGGGCATATCAATTCAATGTCTGTCCCTGGTCCCCCGTGTATTCACCTGCTGTATGAGCACTGTTCTATTGGCACTCCAGCTGAACAATTGGACAATGGGCTGATATGTACCGAGTCGTACAGTATGGCGCTCTCACACACTGCCCAGACGGTAGCACATAACTCCAGTCTGGGCATCAATGTCAATTATGGCAAGAGCCAGCTAGTGCCAAGCCAGTCCATCACTTGTATTAGACTGTTGCTCGATTCAAGGAGCATGAGGGCATCGTTGACGCCCCGCCGCATAACCAGTGTGCTCGACTTTATGTCGGTTCCAGGTGAATGCGGTCCTCGAAATTAGGGTTTCTCAGGGGCTTTTGGGCCTGATTATGGCTGCCTCAGCGGCCATGCTTCCCAGACACCTTGCAGCCAGGCCGCTTCAAATGTGGTTGACCGTCATTGCGCTGCACCCCAAGTAGGACCGTCACGCTTGAATTAAGGTGACGCGTCGGTTTTGCCAGCTACTCCGCCCAGGGTGACGATTCAGCTTTCTGACAAAGGGGGTCTGGATGGTGGCTATACCATCACGGCAAGTGGTGTTGACGACGTGGTGTTCGCTCACCGGTTGGGGAGCTGTCTGTCAAAACCGACCAGCTCTGGGATTGTGGTCGCGAGTACATCAGTTGGACCACATCAATGTTCTCGAACTTTGAGCAGTTTCTCTTGCACTGAGGCACTTCTTGCCTGTGCTCAGGGGAAAACGTGATAATGAGGTCGGGCAGCACTTCAACAGTTTGTCACAAAAAACACCAAGGCGAAGCAGGGTCCCACCAGTCTTTGAAAGCGACCCAGAATTTCTTGAACTGGGTTCTTCCCAGGTTGGCCTCTCTTTGTGCCGTACACCTCCCTGGTTTCCGAAACGATCCAGCAGACTTCTTATCTCGCCAGGAGACTCATCCCGGTGAATGGTGTCTCCACCCTTACGGGGAAACCCCTACTCTTTGCGATAAGTGTCAATTATTATTATTATTATTATTATTGAGGCTACTGCTTCCATCAGGCAACAGGGCAGCTCTTTGTTTGCTATGGCAAATCCAAGCGAAAAGAGCTCAGAGTCTTTCCCGCTGGGTAGTTAAAGCAATAGCTACGGCCTATGAGGCTAGTGCTAGGCCTTTACCTACATTTGTCCAGTGTAGGTCCACCAGGAGTGTGGCTACATCATGGGCAGCACTGAGGGGTGTCCCTCTTCCTGATATCTGTGCAACGGCAACTTAGGTGCCCGCCTGCACGTTTTCAAGGTTTTATAATGACAACGTGGTGCCTGTGTCAACAGTCGGCTAGGCCATCCTGCCGGCGACCTTGGCAGCCACTTAACGGTATGACTGTCCCTCGTGACTTGGGTGGTATTAGTCATCCGCAAATTGTCGACCCTAATGGTTGCAGGGACGAAATAGAATGAAGGTTACGACTGTAACCACGGTTCTATGAGTTCCAGATGACCATTAGGGGTCATAGTCACTCGGGATCCTTTCAGGGGCGAGAAGGGTTTTGAGGACGTCCGCATTGACATGTACCCTATTTATAGAGGACGTGACGTCATCACATGGCGGTCATGTCCATGACTATGGGTGGTATAAGAGTCTTGATGCATCCGGCTGTGAGAAAGTACATTCGCAGATTGTCGACCCCCTAATGGTCATCCGGAAGTCATAGAACCGTAGTTACAGTCGTAACCTTTGTTTTTCTTCATTATGGTGAGAATTCTTCAGTCATCAACTGTAGAGGTTTACCTTAGCCTACCAGGCCCTTTGCGATTACTGAGCTCACCAGTGCTCTCTTTCTTCTTAATGATGTTCCAAACAGTATTTAATATTGGTAAGCTAAAGGTTTAGCCTATGTCAGACTGTTTATTTCTTATTTCTTTTTTTTTGTGATCAAAATGTTTTATTCCAAACAATAAAGGAAACAAAAATAAAACAGGGGGGGGGGCAACAGACCATACAAACAAGGAACAAGTGAAGGGACGGATCAAAGGAGCAGACAGGCAAAAAAGAAAGAAGGAGGTAGTGATATACCAGTACATATCAAGTATTCACACTTCAAGCAGTCACAAAGTCTCTGATTGCAGCTGACAACGAACTCCACGCCCTTACCGTGGCTGGCCTGGCCCGGTTCAAGCACAACGTCATGCACTCCAAGTTCACAATCCTCAGCAGGGAATATAACCAAAAGTACCTGAGGTCAAAGTCTGGTGTTATCCAGTTCTGTAGAATTGCCTTTTTGGCCGCCGTGAAGCCCGTGAACAGCATCTTCCGCTGCATGACCCTTAAGTCCAGACCTGAGTGGTCATTCAGCAGGCATAGGCATGGATTGGCAGCATACTGTATCTCAAGCAATTCAGACATCATGAAATTTACATGGTCCCAGAATCTGGCCACTGCCGGACAGTCCCAAAACATGTGGAGAAAGGAACCTGGGGCGTCTCCCGTACAAAACTGGCAGTAGTAATTAGGTTGTAGCTTCATTAGAAATATTTTATAAGGGGTAGCGTACGCTCTATGAATAACTTTAAAATGGATCAATTGGTGAGCAACATTTTTTGAAGTGGAGTTTAGATTGGCCCAAATTACATCCCAATTGGGGTGGAAATCCAATTTCCGGAGCTCCTGACTCCACAGCGCTTCTACAGCGAGTGGTTTGTGGACAGCGTCCATAAGCAGACGATAAATTCTAGAGACACCACCACGAGATGTCGGGGTAGGCACGACCCAGCCCGACATGGGGTGGGGCTGGGGTGGGCAGTTCCACGGAACTCCATACGCCTTCAGGGAAGACCTCAACTGCAAATAAACAAAAAAGGATGACTTTTGAAGTGTGAATCTTAGTTGTTGAAATGAGAGTAGGCCTTTATCATCAAACAGGTCCCCAATCGTGTGTACACCCAGCGAGCTCCAAGAGCGGTTTGTAAAGGGCTCCTTGCCCAACAGTAGGTTAGAGTTGTTCCATAACGGAACGGAGGAACATGGACTAAAGAGGCCACCTTTAAGTTTCTCCACCGTCTTCCACACCTTAAGGGTGTTGACTATGATGGGCCTGAATTTAGTCCTGTGGCCTGTACACGAGAAGGGCAGATCCTGTAACCTAATCGGGTTAGCTAGGCCAGCCTCAATAGATCTCCAAGGCACTTTAGAGCTCAGGTCCATCCATCTACGCATGGCTTGGATTTGAAAAGCGAAATAATACATTTTAAAATCTGGAACAGCCTGCCAATTTGGGCTGCTGTAAGGTAGTGAGGCGGATTCTTGGGTGCTTGCCAGACCAAATAAATTTGGAGATCAGCGAATTAATGTTGTCAAAATGTTTAGGGGGTGGGGCCAGGGGCAACATAGCAAATAAAAAATTTATTCTTGGGAGGACATTCATTTTAATTATCGTGGCTCTGCCCTTGAGAGATATCTTGAGAACGTCCCATCTATCAATATCTGACTTAATCCTGACCAGGGTTGATTCAAAGTTCCCCTTGGATATCCTCGACAGGGTCGGATGTATATCAATACCGAGGTAGGTAAAGGTATCTTTCACAGGGACGTGAGCCGGGAGAAAGGACGTTTTGGCGGCATGGTTAAGGGGCATTAGGGTTGATTTAGACCAATTTATCTTGTACCCAGACAGACTACCGAAGTGGTCAAATAGCTCTAGTACATGCGGGACAGAACTGTTGATATTATTTAGAAATAATAAAATATCATCACAGTATAACGAAATGTGATGATCATGATCAATAATTTGGATAGGGGAGATGAGATTACTTTGCCTAATCGATTGGGCCAATGGTTCGAGGGAGAGACAAAATAAAATGGGGGATAAAGGGCACCCCTGTCTGGTTGAGCGTCCCAATTGAAAGGAGGGGGAAATGATTCTGCCCGTCATAACAGATGCCGTTGGCATGTTGTACAGGGCTTTAATCATGCCAATAAAGTTCACCCCAAAACCAAAATGTTCCAGCACTGTCCACATGTACCCCCATTCAAGCCGATCGAAAGCCTTCTCAGCGTCAAGGGAAAACACTGCACATGGACTGTGAAAGCTATCGGTCAGTTTGATGATATGAAGCAGCCTACGCATGTTATCAGATGCGAGGCGTCCCTTCATGAATCCGGACTGGTCTTCATTGATCAGGACGTTGGTGACAGTCTCCAGCCGCAGAGCTAGTACTTTAGCGTACAGTTTATGATCGCATCCTTTCCTTTTTTCAATAGCAGGGAAATAAGGGCTACCTTCTGATCCCTGTGAAAGTCACCCGCGGAGACAGCATAATTAAACGAGTTCAGGATAAGATGGCCCACTAAGTCCCAAATTTCCAGATATAATTCTGGTGGTAGACCGTCCAAACCGGGTGACTTTACCTTCTGTAAGAGCTTAAGAGCATCGTGCAACTCCTCCAGACCAAATGGAGAGTCAAGGAGTTCCTTGTCAGATGGTGACAATTTGGGTAGCTCAAGCCCTCCAAGGAACGCCTGACAGCGACCAACATCATGATCAATCTCGGATGCATACAAATTAGAATAAAACATTCTAAAAGCTTCATTCACGGTTTTCGGGGCAGTGGAAGTGTTACCAGTGTTATCCCTGACAGCATAAATGGAGGCCTTGCTTTCATTTTCCTTTAACCTGAGAGCGAGCAGCCGGCTGGGTCGTTCGGCGTCGAAGTAGTACCTCTGCCTTGTCCTACGAAATATAAATTCAGCCCTAGAAAGAGACAGGGCATTATATTCTCCTTTAAGAGCTGCGAATTGGGCAGATTGGCCAGAGGTGGGGTTTTGTTTCTGCAAATTCTCCAATATTTTGATAGTAGTCTCCAATTCGTCAAATCGCTTATTGCGCGCCTTGGACAGTGTTGAGGAAAATGAAATACAGAGACCTCGAATCATGCATTTTGTCGTCTCCCATAAGATCTGCGGATCAACTCCATGTGTGTCATTAATGACCAGGAAGGCCCTGAGTTCAGCCTTGAGGAACAGCAAAAAGTAAGGATTGGTCAGTAACGAGGAGTTAAACCGCCATCTAGTGGCCCTAGGTGTAGTTGTTGAGGGTGTCAATTTAAACAAAAGGGGGGCGTGGTCGGATAGGAGACGGGGTAGAATAACAATAGGAGCTATAGAGGGAAGTAGAGATGGGCTTGTGAAAATATAACCTATCCTGGATAGAGACTTGTGTCTATTCGAATAGAAAGTGTAATCCCGAGCATCACCATTCTGAACCCGCCATGCATCAATCACATTTAAGTCCTGAATAAATGATTTCAGAATTGTAGAGGTCTGGGAAGATAGTAGGTCCGCTGATGACCTATCCAGAGACGGGTCTACTACCGCGTTGAAATCCCCACCCACTATCAAATGTAGGCCGGCACAGTTCCCTAACAATTTGTTGCTGATGTCCGGTAAAAATAGTTTGTCCACCTCATTTGGCGCGTAGACAGATGCCAGTGCTAGTCTAGTTTGGCCGATTTTCAAATGAATAGATACGAATCTGCCCAGAACGTTGCTCTCCACCTGTTCAACAACCAGATGCAGACGTCTCTCAGCTAGAATAAGGACGCCCTTAGTCTTGTTCGGTGCACAGGAATGCGCAATTATCTTGAAATGTTTATTTTGGAACCTCATCACATCACAGACCTTGAGATATGACTCCTGAATTAACGCTAAAGATACTCTTTTGCGGTGAAGGAACTCAAGGACTCTGGTGCGCTTGATCGGGGAATTAAGGCCATTAACGTTTACAGACATAATATTAATTTCAGACGCCATAATAAACTATGAAGGGGATACGGCAAATCTTAAAACACAAAAATAAATTAAGCAAAGAGTTATGACTGCTAGGTACAGAAAAGGCTACCCTAGAGATCCTATCTGTGAAGGGCATGGTCTGTCGGGAGGGACAGGGGAATAGACAAGAAAAACAAACACACACATAATCAAAACCACGGGATACTGATTCCACAGGTTTGCCCACCAACAATTAGAAATAGTGACGTGACACAAAACCTCACAACATCAGCCCGCTCATTACACCATCTAGAACTTAACAGAGAGAGACATTGTCGAACTCTAACGAACAGTAGGCTACTTCTCATAAAATAGTGCAAAACAATACCGCTGTCCCAGTGTCCAGCTATGAGAGGAAGCTAACCTGTAACCAGGGCAGAGCGGGTCTGCGTTGATATCGTTACATCGGGTGAAAAGAGAAAAGGGGGTTATCCTCAAGGCATATTCAAGGAGTAGCAATCGCAAGTGGGAGTTCCATCTCCTGCTCTCCACCGGAGCCTGGCGAGGGGGACCGGGACTTTGCAACGGATCCCAAGTCGAGTTTCTTGGCAGACTTGGGGGGCCCCCTTGCCGGAGGTAGTGCAGCGCCCCCCTGGACAACAGTGGCGTAGGACGTGTGATCCTCCCGGTGCTCCAGCTGAGGCCGTGGACGTCTTCCCAGCGAGCGGATGAAATCATCTGCTTCTCTCGGGCTGCCGAAGGTCATCTTGTCGCCGCGGTGCTCCAGTTTTAGTGTGGCAGGATAAACCAGGAAGGGCTGGAGACCCAAGGCGCGCGCCTCCTTGATGACCGGGTTAAAAGCCTTCCGTCTGCCAGTAGTCTCTGAACTGAAGTCGGGGAAAAACAGCAGGTTGGACTGGCCGCTTCTCACAGGATAGACCTTCCTGGCCTCGGTCAATATGGCGTTCCGGTCCTGCCATCTCAGCATGCGGAAGATGAGGGTGCGCGGACGGTCCCGGTCTCCATTCTGAACTCGGCCACTGTAGACGTGGTGTGCTCTGTCCACCTCCATGGTACGACCAGCCAGGGACGGGATCCATTTCCCCAGGTTGGCCTCCAGGTAACCAGAAGCATTTGTGCCCTCAGAGGATTCAGGTAAGCCCACCAGACGGATATTGTTACGGCGATTTCTGTCCTCCATATCTGTCATCTTCAGCAGAGCATCTTCCACCTGTTTCTGGAGAGAGATAATGGTAGCCTTGCTCTCGCGCACCATGGGCTGGATGCTGTCCAGACGTTGTTGAACTAGCTGGTTTCTCTTAGCCCGGGTAGCTAGCACAGCCCTTATCTCCTGCACAGAGTTGCTATTTTCCTCAACCCTAGCACCAAGCGAGCTGAGAGTAGTAGCTAGCAGTGAGTCAATTGCCGTCGTCACCGCATCATTCACAGTAGACTGCAGAGTTTTTTTCGAGGAGCACTCTCTGGTTAAACAAAGCTGTCTCAATAAACTCCCTCATGCCAACACCGCCATCTTCCTCCCCAACAGCACCTTTGGGCCTGTCCTTCGCTGGCGACTCGGTAGCATGTCGTTTCTTGGGGCCAGAAGCAGCAGACTTGGATGCTTTTGTGGCAAAAGTAGCCATGCTCAATCCAGTATAACTCAAATGACAAATTTGTAGGTATTTAGCAGTTTAAATGGCGAAAATGAGCGGTGCTGAAACTCACTCCTCCTGCATTGCTCAGAGCGGTCACGTGACCTCTGTTTATTTCTTATTTCTCAGCCTCATAATTACATTACATTACATTACAGGCATTTAGCAGACGCTCTTATCCAGAGCGACTTACACAACTTTTTAGCATTTTTTACATATTATCCATTTATACAGCTGGATATATACTGAAGCGATTCAGGTTGGGTACCTTGCTCAAGGGTACAACAGCAGTGTCCTACCTGGAAATTGAACCTGCAACCTTTCAGTTACAAGGCCAGTTCCTTCACCATTATACTACACTGCCGCCCTAATAATGGCTTCCTTGAATTTCACAACTCTGGTTCTCATATTGACAAAAGCGGGTAACAACTCCAAAGGCAATCAAAAGCCTAGAATCAAGACTAGACACTGAAAGCTCTCTTGTACCTGCACTAAGGAAGCAATTGAATGCACCTGACTAATCAGAAACACCTGTGAAGCCATTCGACCCAAACATTATGGTGCCCTGAAATGGGGGCTATGTATAAAAAGTGCTGTAATTTCTACATGGTGAAAACAAAATGTATAAAAAAAACCTTTAATAAAAGCTGAGAATCTGCACTTTAACCACATGTGAATTGTTTGATTACAAATCAAAAATTGTGGGTGCAGAGCCAAATCAAGAAAAAATATGTTTTTGTCCCAAACATTATGGAGGGCACTGTATATAGATACATTTAATTACCACCAGATATATTAGTAGATAGTACCCTTGTTCTGACAGCAGGAGAGACTGAACAGTGCTGCTTTGATGTTGGAGTGAGACAAGCCCAGTTTTTACATCTTTTTTTGGGTCTCTTTTTTCTGTGTGTTAGGAGAGTGCTGGCCACGTGAGCGCTTATGCATCATAGCCATGCGTGTGAGGAATGCGAGAGCGGCTGGGTGGGATGCGAGAGTGTCATGGTGGGGGTGGAGGGGTGTTCTGTCAGAGGGGTTCGGCACGCAGACAGACAGGGAAGGCACAAAATCAACCCACCCCACACAGTCTGACATCTCTTCCTGCGTTCCAGTTTGTGGGTGTGGTGATACTTGCACATTTTATGAGTGAAATCCTTCTTTGACCTTTACACCTGCAGAGCCAGCGTGTTGCCCATATAAGGAGGGGGCAATATGTGTGACATGCTGAGGCAGGTTGGTGTGGGCGTGTCCCTGCTTTGTCACCTGGCTCTCTCACACAACACAAGCTCCCTGCTTTGTTAAAGCAAACGACAGATTGATCCTCTGCTGCTGTTATATTCTCTCTTTCTCTCCATCCTGCTCTCCCTGCTGTGTCTCCTCCCCTTTCTGCATTCTCCTATGCTGACCCATTCCTCTTTCTCTCTCACTCTCTCTCTTTCTGCCTCCCCTTGTTTCTACAGTGCCATTGGATGAGTGCGTTCTCGAGGGAGAGCAGGCAAAGATGAATTTGGTGCACACGCATGCGCACTACACACGCACGCACACACTCACACACGCATCTTTGATGACATCACTTGTCCCATCTGTATGTGCAGCCAATAAGAGACCATAGTCTTCATTACTATATCTGGAATGCCACACCCATCGCATCTTCATAGTCTTCAGCTCATTTTTCATTCCTCTCAGAAGCTTACCGTCATTGCCTACAATTCCCTGCAGTTCTTTCCATCTCTCCCATTCACTTGCTTTGTAAGTCTCTTCCTCTGTCCCTTACGTACATATCCACAAACACACACAAACAGTCCCAAGCACACACGCATACACCAATAAACACACACACACACACACACACACTCATACACATTACACATACACAGTCCCACACACACATACACCTACACACACACACACTCATTTCTTGACCAACCATTCCTCTGTCCACTGTCTGACCTCTCCCCTCTCCCGTCTGGGTAGCTTCCTGCAACCCAGTCAGCTGGTTGGCTGGGCACACACCCAGTCATATAACCTGGACTTCTGCCTACTCTGCCCTCCCCCAACCCTTCCATTCAATCCCAGCCAGTACCAGCGACTCCACTACTGCTCAGGGATCAATTAGAAGACCCCCGCCCTACCCCAACAGTGTGCGTGCCTCCCCATCTGGGCCAGGGATTACCAGCCAGCAAGATGGGTGTAAAACACACACAGCCAAGCTTGATTTAACATGCAACCATAACCAGCCACAGATCATGTCTCAGCGTCTATGACAGGCATTATACAAGCAATTTATTAGCATCACTGCAGAGAACATTTGCATTGAGCAGCGAGAAATGCCACCTGGAGTACAACTTTATCATTTGTTGTAAGATGATTAAAACTCCTATGATCAGCTTGTTTTTAGACCAGCATCCAGTTTATATTAACTGCAGTGTTAGGAAGCAGACATTATATTTTAAATATTTTGAAGGAAGGAGAAACAACCAACAAAACTCATTTTTGGCACCTCAGCCTTATAATTGGCTCCTTGTAACATTTTATGCTTAGAATTCATATTTCTACAAAGCTTGCTATTTCTCTGTGGACACGCTGCAGATGCTGTCACCGCTGGTGTGGGAGAGAGAACAAAATGTCTCCATATCAGATGGAAATGTGTGAATTGACAATAGTATGTGATCTGTGCTGCATGAGCAGGATTCTGAACTGTGGGTTTGACACAGTGGCTCTATCTTACACTCGGCACAAAACGGTGGTTACCCAAATGGAAGTGACGCAGTTGTCATTTTCCTGTGCAGTGCCCACATTGTTTAAATAGCAAGTGAATGTGCACCCATCTGGGCGGGTTGGTCGTAAGATGAGGAGTGGTCAGGTGTATTGTTGGCTGTTACGTCCCTATGCTGCCTCATGAGTGCGGCCCTTTAAATCTTTCGCAAGCTAACGAGTTTCCTTCAGCTCACCTGAGGCTTGATTGGAAATTGCAGACAGCTGTGCTGGATTTCCAAGTGCATATTGGTGGTGTTCTCTAGCTCAAGGCTGGTTTTTTATTTTCCCTTTGTTGGTTTGGCTTCTTTTTTGCTGGCTCATTTTCCCCTTTGTTGGTTCAGTTTCCATTTTGGTTAAGATTATATTTTAAGAACACTTTGTTAGTTGTTGTTTGTGTTTTAAATTCTTTGTGTTGCGGCCCCTTCGAGAAAAGGGTCGTAACATAATGGGGGCTTGTCCGGGATCTGAACCCGGGACCTCTCACATATTGCTATTTTGATGCAGCTGAAAGCGACCAAACCTGGTCTTAAGTCATGTCGCAGTTGTTTCATTGTTATTTTAAGGCACAATATTAAGATAGTAATATGTGTCTACATAGGCGTGTGCACAACATGCGTACACCCTCCTGTACGCGCGTTGAGTGTACACACACAGGGGGTGTACAAACATGCATAAAAATATCAAGATTACAATGTAATCAACGTATTAGTGTGTATATCAAAAAATGCATAATAATAAAAGGGTCCGTCAGTCAAGGACCACATACATGTCCCTCAGTGAAGGGGAATGCTGCCTTAAATGGCGTTTATCCCTCCAGGTTTTAACAAACTTCTATCATCTCCTGGCAGCTGAGCAGGAGACTAATGCTTGCATAACATTGCCAAAAGTCATGGATGTCTCAAGGACATAAATCTGCAAGGAACCTGGGGGTGGACCTGGACGACCGGCTGGACTTCAAAGAGCACATCAGAGCGACGGCACGGTCACGTGTATTGCCGTGCTTGCGACGGCACGGTCCTGCAGGTTCCTCCTGTACAACATCAGGAGGATTCGACCATACCTGACCACCTACTCCACCCAGCTTCTTGTCCAGACCATGGTCACCTCACGCCTGGACTACTGCAACTCCCTGCTCGCAAGCCTACCAGCCTGCACCATTCTGCCTCTTCAACTGATCCAGAATGCAGCTGCCCGGCTTGTGTTCAACCTCCCAAAATTTTCCCATGTAACCCCCCTGCTGAGGTCACTCCACTGGCTGCCAGTTGCAGCCAGGATCAGGTTCAAAGTTCTGACCCTGGCCTACACTGCAGCCAATAGGACAGGCCCCGCCTACCTGCAGGACTTAATCCAGAACTATGTTCCTGCTCGACCACCTCGCACCCCCCCCCCCACTCACTCCCCAGAGTTTTTCCACCTTAGCTCCTCAGTGGCGGGAGTAGGAGGGAGGAAACTATATTAACTAGGCTTAGGTTGGGTCATTCTGCATTAAATGACAGTCTATTTAGGATAGGGAAGCACAATACCGGCAACTGTCCTCAATGCAATAACAAAGAAACAGTTAGGCACATTCTGCTAGAATGTCAGGCATATGTCAGGGAGAGAGAGAAACTTAGGAAACTGATTGGGGATAAGGGTGGGCAGTTTACATTGGCTGGGCTCCTGGGTGGGTCAGTGGGATATGAGGTTCGCAGAGCTGTGCTGAATTTTATTTATTCGATTGGGGTAGGTGGGAGGGTCTGAATCCCTGCTATCGCTTGTCCACACTCCGTAACAGTAGGTGGCGGTATGCACCTGACAGTTGGTAGCAACCCGCCATAGAAAACCCAAAGAAGAAGAAGAAGCTCCTCAGTGGTGGAATGAACTTCCCATTCCCCTACGTTCTACTCAAACCCTGCCAGACACACCTCTTCAGACTCCACCTTGACTGATATTCTAACCTAGGAATATCAGTTCCCTGTGTTTTCCTGTCTGTTTGTTATAGTTTAGAATAGAAGTGTAGTATAGCTGATTTACCCACAGCTTACTGTGAACTACAGTCAACGTTCATTACTAGGGATAGCTGCTACATTATGGGAAGGATGTGCTTTGTCTTGTCTGTTCTGTAGTGATCTTGATGTAGGTCTCTGTATGCACTTATTGTACGTCACTTTGGATAAAAGCGTCTGCTAAATGAATGTAATGTAATGTATAAATGAGGTCATATCACAGGACTATAGAAGGCGTGATGCTGAACTGCCGATGCCCAGATAGCTACACCAGCAGCAGCACGGATGAGAAGTATCAACAAGCAGGAAAGCTTTATCTATATCCTAGTAGGCAAAAGGAATGGTTTATTTGATTGAAAAAGTCCAAAACTTTGTCCAGCGAATATTGCATTTATTTGGACATTTTAAATCACATTCATGCATTTTTACACAATGTTTTTTTTAACATCTTGATACGATTCAAAAGACAAAGATTAATTCAGATTTCACCCTTTTTAACACACTTTTTAGCCCTATATTCTTCACATACTTTCAGCAATTAAAACCCCGCTGATTTCACCTGTTAATCCATAACTGAACAAAATGATTTTAAAGAGAACTTCCACCCAGTGCCCACTCGCTTAATGCAATGACTGCAATAAAAAGCTGAAATAGCTTATATTCATTTATATTAATGTAGCCTGGCTACATCCTAGCCTTTATCTGGTTTTTCACCTGAATGCGAGACGGCATTTCACTGACTTTTCAGAACAAAAATGTTCACTGGAAAGGAGCAGCAGCTTGACACCTTCAATTTGGGGGGGTGGGGGTAGTGATATTGTTAGTGACATAGGGGCCCACTCCCACACTCACGACCCCCCTATCGTGACACCCCTGTGCAGGTTGTCACTGTAAATGAGAATTTGTTCTCAATTGACCCTATTGGTTAAATAAAGGTCTATTATAGCATTGACAAACATTATTTAGCTAACCTAAAATAACTGGCTAAATGCTACCAAAGTCAATCTAGCTAGTTTATCTAACATTGCATAGGCCAAAATTAACACACATTTTAAAAGAAAGCAAAGGAACAACTCCCGCATTTGAAAAGTCAATCAAAACCATTATTGTATTGTATTCATGCTAGTTTGTGTTTGTTGTTTTGTATTTTTAAATAGAAAAACACATTCTGTTCCACCTCCCTATTGATTCCCTTTGTGAGTCTGGTATTGGGTTGTGAGACAAACAATTTTTGATTGAGTTTGTTTCCTGTGCCATCCGTGAAATCGGGAGTGATATTACTTGCTAGTTCCATTATAGACCACATTACTCCTCCTTCCCCTGTAAAAATACTGTCCAGATAGGGCTTAATGTTCGTCATTAAAAATGTTCATCATACTTGTACTTTATCAGTGTTAAATTGTGCTTAGGCAAAGTTATTAACCCCAGAGTCTGCTGGAAAAAATCCTAGGGGAAATACTGTTGTGTGTGTGGCTTTCGTAGCTAAAAGTTTTTGATGGAAGAAAACTATGGAAAAGCAATAAGCCTAGGCCACATTTTATTGGAAATTGAGTTTCATAACATTTTCAAAATAGACTGTTCTACTGAAACATGGTTACAAATCCATGCTTGTTTATTGGAACTCAGTGGCAGTTCCATGGTATTTCTTTATTGAAACTCAGTGAATTTTTTATTTTTTGATAAAGGAGTGAACACAAAAATCTATGAAAAATAAACACTTATGGGTCTTCAAAACCAGCGGTCTTTGTTTTATGGTTACAGAAAAATGCAATGTTAAAAGTACTCAGTAACAATACTCAGTATGGGCAAGTACCCAAGCCTGAATACTCTGTACTTGGTCTGAAAAAAATGGTATCGGTGCATCCCTAGCAGCTTCCCTTAAATACCAGAACCAGAGGAAGATGAAAAACTTATTTTCTTCCACAATGTGCTCAGTGTCCTTGTGCCACTGAAAATAGCCCTCAATTTAATTAGCGCTGGGTGATGTGTCTGACACTGGCAGAACACTCATTCTCACACACCCTCTGCCTTCACAGGTCTGCACACGACTGACATCATGGGCCAGGCAAGGCGAGAGAGCCAGGCTCTGCTTTGTGTGGCATACAAAAACAATGACAATTTTTCTGACACTTAAACCAAGTTTAACTTCAATGATTTAACAAAAGGCCATAAATAAAGAGTAAAATTACATTATAATGGTAGCCTGTTAAGACAGTTGGCCTGGTCCCCCTTGTCGGGGAAGTGAGGATTAAATAAAATGTTTATTTTCTGAATCCAGGAGTTCCAACAGTCAATGCCTTTGTATAATGCTCAGTACTCTGAATACTGAACACATGCTAAATGTGTTCAAAATGCTAAAATCCCTCACTTAACCTACATTTAAATGTGATTTAGAGTAATAATTATTATTGAAATTGACAATCATCAATTAAATTTCCGAATTTGTTATACCATCGTCGGTTGATCACTCATTCAATGTGAAAGAGAGGGAAACCTAACGCCATACTTTTTGAGCAGACTATTAAATTTATTATGAATATGAAATTTAGATTCAAGAACATGAATATTTAAGGTTGATCAGAAAGAAAATAATAATACCTGAAATCTAACATCCATAAACCACCCTATAACAAATTACAAGCTAAAAACAGGAATAATAAGTAATGATAACAATACATACAATACAATGGGTTACACACAAATACAATACAAGGGCTCAATTGGGGGATTGAGCCCTTAAAAGCCTAAATAAAGTCAAGTATAAAAGACATTTAAGAATATTAAAGCAATATGACATGCAGCTGTGCAATTATATACATTCTACACAAATGAGAAGAATATTGCATGTTTAACATTGAAAAACAATGGATGTCTATGGGAATTTTTGTGAATGTAGTCCATTGACTTATGTAGCGAGTGACTAACTTTTGCGTCATTAGACCAGGTACGTCAGAATGCTCTAGGTTGCGATGGGAGGTGGTAGTTATACCGGACAACAAAAGAATGACCAAACCAGAGACCATGGGGTGAGAATAAAACCTCTCTCCCTTTTCATTCATTTGAAGCAAGAATCGATTTTTGTATGAAAAAAACAAACAACAATATGTACACTCGTGCATGTAAAACTATTTTACAATCAATAATATTTCCTCCTTTTTCCTTTTGGTGGGGGGGCGGGGGGGTTCTCATACCCTTCACTCCGCCAGATGCGTACAGTATATTTACTTCAATTATTTACTTCCCTATTTTTTATCTTCTATTTGTGAATTTCCTATTTGATTACTAATTAAATCTCCATTTTATCCTCTAATTCATTTTATGTATCATCCATCAGTCTGTAGTGTAAAGGTACACTATCCAAAGCAAACAGCTGAAAAACTGCCTGTGTCCGAGTCAGCACCCTTCCATACTGTTGAGTATTCTTGTTTAGTAGAGGACGAGAAAGTAGTTAAGTAAGCGAAATTATCTCTAAACATAGTATACTTAAAACCCCCGGATGATATACTTGCCTCCGGGGTTTCGCTAAGTATATTCGGGAGCATACTTTTTCAAGAAGTACGCGGACATTTTGATGCGCATAAATATGATGCGCTTTCGTTTAGAGCCCGACCGATATGGGATTTTTGAGACTGATACCGATAACGATTTTTAGATGGGGGGAGCTTCACCGATTACCGATATGGCAGCTGATATAGTGAATTTTTTAGCTGGAATGAAAACGTATATTTTCTAGTACCGATATGACTATGCAAAGGTACTCAGAAGCTAATTCTTGCTATAACTGTACTGCCCCAGGCAGCCCAGTAAGAACTGAGACATCAGGTGGAAATTGTTTTAATGTTCGCCACCACAACCAACACACTTTATATGTTCACTTCATTGAGTAGAGTTATGGTGGTTCTGCAATAAATCAAATATACATACATACATACACATAATAAAAGCAAAAGAATACACAGTACAATAAAAAATTGAGTTTGCACGCAATACAAAGCCGGAAATGGGAAGTATAACAATAAAAATGTACCATCAAAAATCACTGTAATTCACACCAAATACTGACATGTCAATCCGGACGTTAATAGAATTATCAGAGGACCTCGGAGTTTGCTGACAAACAGTAATTTCAGCCGTAATTATTATTCACGTGCCCGGTAAAAATCACTGACATGGTCGTTCCAGACATGAATAAAATTACTGAATTACCCTTGTGAAAATTACATTACCTGACCTCCCCTGGTCCCTACAAACACACGACGTTGTGACAACGTTGCCAGAAGGTTGTGACAAGGTTGATTGTGACATTACCACGTGACAACGTTGTGACAACGTTGTGTTAAAGTTATGGATTTGTTGGTGTCGAGGTGACGTGGTTACAACGTTGTAACAACGTTGTACAAATACGTTGTATATTTGTCATTTCTGACGTAATTTAGCGACATTGTGACAACGTTGTACAAATACATATATCGTTTATAATTTCAGACGTACTTGGGTGACGTTGTGACAACGTTATTACAATGTTGTTTAAATAGCCTACGTTGTATTTGTCATGTTTGGGTGACGTTGTGACTAAGCTGTAGCTATACATATTTATAATCGGCATGTGTCTGTGATAACAAAGTACAAATAGCTACTATGGATGTGCCTTTGCATGCTCAATTTTGTACCATTTATTTGAATCCAAGAAATCTAACATTATGAAGAAGGCACTGGTTGGACCAAATCATACAAACAGTGTAGCAATGGCATACGCGTCCCATCTCACAGTCTGGTCCTACAAGTTCACAACAGTGTAATCCACCCCGAAAGCCACTGGAGTTGGCCCAGATCTGGCAATTGGGTCGGCAAACTTGGCTCAATCGCACTCTGCAAATGATACGCAGCTAGCACATGGCCGACACCCTGTTTTTACAATGAAATGCGAAGACATTCGTTTGATAGCTGGCACACCTGGCAGACGATTGTAGGGTAGTGCAGTTGTTTTCAAGATGGGCGGCTCTAATATGGCAAATGACTGTAGTTAGCTAGCTAGCTTGTCACAACCTCATACCGGCTCGCGACCGAGATTTCGAAACTAACGGACTTTAACGGTGCATGTTTCTTTCTGTATGACACTGTAGTTAAACTTCGTTGTAACTAGTTTTCTAGTTTAATATTAGCAGCTATATATTTTTGTTTTACAAGAACCCGAGCTAAATATCTATAGCCTATTCATAAACTCCATTCTAACTACAATACGTGGGTAATACAACAAATTGTCCCAACCTGAAGAAAATACTTAGACAGAAGGAAGGAACATCTCATAGCCTACTCCGGAAAAGATCATCGAGGCGCAACGTTTTTCGAGCTAACTTACAATGGAAAGTATACGTACATTTTAAAGCTTGCAGGTAAGATAGCGATCACTTCATGTATTTTTGGCAGTGACTCACTGTCGGCTGTAAAACAGGCCTTCTGTAGCCTAACGTTAATCTTACATTTACATTACGTTACATTACAGGCATATAGCAGACGCTCTTATCCAGAGCGACTTACACAACTTTTTAGCATTTTTTTTTAACATATTATCCATTTATACAACTGGATATATACTGAAGCGATTCAGGTTAAGTACCTTGCTCAAGGGTACAACGGCAGTGTCCTACCTGGGAATCGAACCTGCAACCTTTCGGTTACAAGCCCAGTTCCTTAACCATTATACTACACTGCCACATTTAACGGATGATCACTCTCAATCTGTTTCTGTCTACTTTGCCTGATTGTCAATCAAACAATTGATTTGCTTAATAACCAAGACCAAGTAAATTATTAGGCTACCAATTCATTTTGAGATGGCATTATTGTTCTGTGCATCATAAACTTATGTTGCATTTTTCTATATATACTTTAGTAACTTTTGTTTTGTGACATTAGAAACGGGGGAACGTGAAAAGGCCATTTCTTGTTTTTCGAGTTGAGCCTAAATGGATAGCTAACGTAACCACATTAGCCTAGCCTACTTAAAATGGTTCTACAATTTACACAGACCTTCCTACTTATAGGCTAACAATTGCACGTTTGTTTTCAGAATAAACGCGTCCAGCAAGAGGATGGCGACGATGACAGCGTTGAAGAGACCACGGATGAGACATTTATGCTTTTTTGAGATTTAAAAAACATTTTTTTTTTTTACTATGAAATTTTGTTGCTATGCCAGTTCATCGTTGTTAGCTTATTCCTACCTTTTTTTTTTCTTTTTTTTAAAGGAAATAAAATATATGTTCCCTGTTAATGAAAGTTGTATTTATTTATCGATATAAAAAATGACCATCAATGTAGCCTACGACTATTTATCTTGCCGATAGACAGCAATACTCAGGGTAGGCGTGCCACGTTTGTATCTCAAACTGGTATGCTAAGCCATAGTATCAACCCATATACACATACAGCAAGTCCATACAACAGGAAGATGTAAGAGGAGGTCAAGCTAGCAGTTTAGCTATCCTGACTAGCTATGACATTATTTATATAATTTTATTTATTTAATATATTTGCACTTAACTACAACTTATAAAAACACTCGTGAGAATAATTACTGAATAAACGGTAATGCTACTTACAGTTCAATACATGCACATAACACCACAAATGAAGTGAAACTTATAACAAGTGCTGTAAGTCTCTCGGACATGCAGCCAGGCAAATGTGAGAAAAAAGTTAGGAATGCTCTGACCCACCGATTGGCTGAGCTGCAGCGTTAAAGGAGCACTCTGATTGGTAGGATTAAGTTACCATGAGTAAACAAACTGAATTAAAGGGGAAGGCAGCCTTTTCATAATATCGGTCCCACATATTGGCCACAAGTCATCCTTGACGACGATACAGTTATGGTCCAGAAATGCAAATATCGGCCCGATATATCGGTCGGGCTCTACTTCCGTTTAAAAATGAGGCAGAGCTTCGCTGACGTTTTCCTTCACTAGTAACAAAAACAACACGTGACATGGCCATGCAAGGGTGGGACCTCTTAAAACACTTTCACAATACAGTTGGAAAATAGTATGGAGGATATTTTTTTGCGTACTGCACGTCACCTACTAAACAGTACACATTGCAAAGTACACAGCTGCCAGTACACAGGAGACAGGAGGCAGTAGATAGGGCTCTGATTTGGATACAGCTACTGGATGCTTCCCAATACTTGAAAAATGCATCCTCGTTTCCTCCACTACACTAAATTTGACTTCAGATGTTACAGTGAGAAATAATTGTTTTTTGGTGTGAACACTGCGATACTATGAACACTGAACGTGACAATTCGTTTCAGAAATCCGCGGAAATGTTTCTGAATTAGCCTATGAGATGCAAGGAACTGGCAATAGAATGTAGGCTGTCACAGTATAGCTACAGTAGGCTATATGAGGTGAATTAGTGCTCCGCATGTTCAGACATATTTGGGCACATTTGGATTCTGAAATTACACTAAATTGTTATGTTAGCATATACTACGTGATGTTTACTTTGATCTAATGTTGCTGATTACATATTAATTAATGTCTGGACGTGAACTGCAATGTCAGGTACATGTTTATACTGTACATGCAACTACTTATACTTTAAACTTACAAGATATTTTGTAGCTTTAAATGGGCTGACCGGCCGTCGCAGTGGTACAGCGGTAAAAAGCGCCGACTTTCAGTCGGTGCGGTTGTACTCCGAGGATCGGGGTTCGCGCCCCGGTCCTGCCAGATCCGAGCATGGCCGGCGCCCTGTGGAAGCAGCAATTGGCGGCTGCTACACGGGGGGAATTGAAATAGAATAGGGGCTCAATTGGCTACTAAATGGGGGAAAATGAGAAACAAATTTTTTAAATGGGCTGACCATGCGTAAGATCTGTGATTGCCGATGGGACTCATTGTGGGCTCGGCGTCAGTCAAACTTATGATAGGGCAACTTCATCAATAGTCAACATCAATTTTGATGACGGTGAAGTAGATTATCTGTCCCAATTTTCTTCACGGCTCCTTGTTCTCTCTTTACCTCCACTCCTCTCTCCCCTCCTTTCCTCCACATACTTCCGGGTAGGAAACGAGTGGTAGTGGGAGAGTGGAGGAAAGGAGGAGAGGAGTAAAGAATATTGGGTGCGTACTGGCACCCACTGGGTGCGTCCCAATACTCAAAAAATGTATCCTCCTTTCCTCCACTACCACCTCCTCTCCTCCGTGCCCCAGAAAGCGATCTTTGTGTCCTAATCTAATGTTGCTGATTACATATTAATTACTGTCTCGATACAAACCGCAATATGAGGTACATTTATACAGTGGCAGTAGCGGCGGGATATATTTGTTTTGGTCAAGACTTGCATGATACTACCGTCGGATAGGCTAAGTGTATTATTTTCATTCGGTTTCAGCTGTGCGTTGAACTGTTTGTACACTGTAGTACACTGTAGTCACTGTGTAGTTGAAGTAAATTGCAGCATTAGCGGTCAGTTGTTAACTTGCTTTGTGTTTTTAGGCCAGCTGCTAGTCTTTTGTGTTGCTAATTGAAAATAGATTCACCTGAGTGAACTAGCCCTGCAAGCAGCTGAGTGCAATCGGGAAATTAGCAAATAGTCTATTAGTTAAAACAGAGAATAAATACGTCATTCAAATTCGTCAATTTGTCTGAATTATCTGTTTGTAATGATATTTCCCCACCTAACCTGTCTTATCACCCCCAACCATGTGTCTAACCCCAGCAGAACACAGCCGGTGAGTCCCCAAGAGGCAAGCGGCCTGTACCTAGGATCATGCTGCATATTTTGGGCGAAATTTGGCAACCGGTTCCCTTATTGACTAACCCTATGAACTGCAAACCTGCAAACTTGCAATCCTGATGACAGAAGGAGCCAGTTCAAGGCACCCCAGGATCGGGCGGCCGGGTACCCCTTTCCATCGCAACCATGTGATTTTGCAATCCGACGGAGGAAACAATTCAAAGGACTCGACTTAAGTAAGACTGTAACACTGGGCATAAATCGGTATCAACTGAGTACATAATATTGTGATTTTGTTAAGATAATTATTAATGTGTAATTTTATTGATTTATTATGCAACACCTTACATCTAGCTAAGCATTTTTGTGGTGTGCTGTTAGGTATTTATTAAGTTAAAAATATTATACATGCGGCCTAGTTATGTTGGTTATTATTGTCTGTCATCATTCCATTTATTTTATGTGTTAAGTATTTAGTTTAGCTATTTGTAATGTTATCATATGTTCAATTATGTGTAGTCTACTATTCTGGTGCTCATTCTGGTGTATCTGGGTGTAAAAACTTTTAAGTGAGATGTTTGTTTTGGTTAAAAGCCACAAAAGTCTGGAAATTCAAATGAGCACCACCAAAACAAACATAGCTACAGAACTGTATAGCAGTCAGATATAAAAAATAAAAAAAAACAGGTACTGGAACTACCTGACTGTACTGAGAGACATGTTTGTTTTGAAATATTATTCCAGGTAAGAGACAAGTGGAGGAAAGGAGGTGAGGAGTGAAGATTATTGGGATGCAAGAGAGTAATAGCATTCGGCTTTTGTCAAAATTTGATTGATGTGCATTTGGCATAATTTTATGAATATTCATGAGTTTATGAAAAATATAATTATGCATAAAAATATTCAATATAATAAAATAAAAAAATTTTTTTTCAATATAATTTTATTATTATGTATTATTCTGGGTGGTGTGGGGGTTGTTTCAAGGGGGGGATGTATTGGCATCGTGATGTCATTTTATTGGGGTGGTTGTTGTAAACATTGGTAAAGGGTTTTATGGGGGGTATTGATGCTTAGGGGGGAACGTGTTGGCATTTTCTTTCTTTTTTTAAATGTACTTTTTATTAGAACAACATTGTGAAAAAGTAATGGTATATATAAATGTATAGGTTAGTGGCAATAGTTTTAAGTTTTTAAAAAACAGTTTGTGTTAGCAGAAACATGTTAAAAGAATAAAATAATTCAAGCAGGTTGTTAAAACGTGAAAAAATAGCCAAGGGCTATATTGAAAAAGCAAGTTAGTTGTCTGAAAGAAAGAAAGAAAGAAAGCCATTTTTTAAAATGTTTGTTAGAGCCGAAGAAAAACTTTGTTTTAGAGAGGCCTGTGAAGGACTACGTAGAGACAGTAGCCGAGGACTTTGATATATTGAATATTTTTTGAGGTCCGGGATTCCGTGAAATCGTAATACTGTGTAAAATAGCCAAGCAGTATATATAAAAAGCAAGTTAGTGTTCTAAAAGAAAGCCTAGGATGACTCGAAAGAAAGACTAGAAAGAATCAAAAATAAAAGAATAGGCTACGTAACATTTTACAGAATTAAAACGCAAAACCTAAAAAGAACTTACAATTATTCTTGCGGTCTGTGGATAACCTATAGACTATAGCCTGCAGAGATGTTCCCAGCATGACGGTGACAGCACAAATGGGGCCATTTGGTTCCGTATCGGAGTATACATAAAACAGGGATATGTCCCGCCGTATCCGCTTCCTGCCCCCTATGAAATTGACGGACATTTACACGGACCAAGGAGAGAGCTAGACCACTTGTGACAAACCGGGGTCTTAAAATAGTTGATTGCTTAGCAGCAGCTGTGGAGAGAGAGGGGTGCGTGCTTGCGTGATGTTCGAACCCACGTCTGAGGGACGTGAACAGGTGTAGGTTTTTGGCCGGGTGATTCAAAGGTCTTTTGAAAGAATTAAATGCATGGGTTGATAGCAAAGCCTAGAAAATAAACCTACAGGCTAAAAATGTCGCTGAAAAGGCGTCCAAGAAGCGTTTCCAAAGCATTGTATAAGGCCATAGCCTATAATGTGTTATTTCAGAGGTCAGCTTCATGAAACAAAACCTTTCAGTACTTTGCACAAGGTAATACTTAGCGTCAATATGACTGTTTAGTATTGAAGGGCTTGTAAAAAGATGGGTTATTCATTTTAATCAGGGTTGAGCTATAGCCTATATTGTGTAACCATAGTTACTTTAAAAAGTGTATTTAATTTCGGAGAAGTGCGCATGCGTACAATTCACGGGTGAGGGGGTGTGACATCAGAAGGAATTGAACAGCTGTCATACTGGCCATAGGCTTCGCGGATTGTATAAAGCTCATACTTTTTGCGAATGTCTATAGCCGAAACAGACATTAAAGCTGTCGCCTGTAACCAACCTACAAAGAAGCATGTCTACCTTGGAAAACTCAACACCCAACTCTCCAGAAGTTATGCCGAACAACAGGGCTGTGCTGCGGCGACTAAAGAAACCGTTTGCAGCGATGTCCAGACTTCAAAAACGCTCACTTTACATGGAGTGGCCAGTGACAGCTTCCGAATATCGCCATTGTGGGTATAATATTGACAGATCTGGCGAGGAACCAAAAATTACAGTTTTCATCCTGTGTGAGGGGGAGGTGTACAGTGAAAATACAGAGTCTGTGATATTTGAGCACAAGGACTGGGTTCAATTCAAATGATGCTACAAAAATGTTGTAGATGATGTACAAAGTAGCTGTAATTTTGCAAGCTGGTCCGGGGTTTGTAGCGTGATATGTGTCACAGCCCTCCAAGCTGCTAAAAAACTCTTCATTGCCGAGACCTATGACTCAAGAGACATTGGGGATAAGCTAATTGTCTTTCATTTTGACGACCTGCATTTGTTGAACAAGGCTATTGAGCAAGCCAATACTGTGTTTGAGGATCATCGGATTTGGAGATCAATGGCCTATGTGAAAATGAACTTGTGTGTGAGGTTTATTGCTGTGGCTGAAGAAGAGGAAGAAAAGGAAAATGTACCACCAACACCCTTTGTCTCTGATGACGAAGACTATGCTACAAGCTTGTGTAAATAACTTGTCAAAATGTATAATCTAAAAAATTGTTTTAAAAGTTTTTAGGTTGTGTGTGTGTGTGTGTGTTATAAATGTATACAGAATGTCGGGATGTCTTTTTGATTGGTTTGTGAACTTTAAAATAAAAAAGCCTTTCTTTTACATGCTATTTTACGTATCGTTTCATTATTATTATATTAAACGTTCAAATATGTTAAATTCAAATCAACCCCCAAAATGAATGCCCCACCCCACTCAGAACTCAGAATGCCCCACCCCGCTCAAAGTTTTAAGGCGTGGCTATAAGCTTGAGGATGGACTTAAAAGCCACGCCGCAAAAAGACTGATTTCATACATGTTGTACAGACCTCTTGACAAACATGTCTCAAGACTTGTACAAAATGTATAGCCCCCTACAGGGTTGTTTGTTCAGAATCTTGGGAGTCTGAGTATTCAGCGAACAATGACAAACCTGTTACAGAGCTGTGGATCGATGTCGACAAGTCCGAAACCGTCTTTTTAACAGAACTTTGGCCTGCGAAGATGAAGGGTACAATATGCCCATGCTGTGTACAATATACCAGATCAAAAAACCTGTCAGCACGTATGGACGAAATCGATGGGTGTCTTACAAGTCCAATGGTTAAGCTGTTGAAAGCCATCGTCGCCTGCCTTCTGAAAGGCGCTATCGAAAAGCAGCTGAAAAGCGAATGTCTCGGATGTGAAGTTGACCACCCCAGTCAACTGAGACACAGCTGCATCTTTGAAACGGATGCACACTATTTCACATATCACTTTGACAAATTCCTTGCCAAAGTGAAGAAACCGTGGCTGACTCCTCTGCTGGTCAAGACCTTGAGTGTTTGGAGCGAAACCAGACCCTGTGAGGATACAGGGTGCTGTTGACACGCTTGTTTCAGAGCTCCGTGAGGAGCCACACATTAGGGAGAAGCTGCAGGAAATCCTGCGTACAGACCTCGACCCGGCCAGCGAGAAGGCTATTGCTGATGTCAACATAGATTTCTTGGAGATTGACCGTGCAATGCATGAACACCTGTGGTGCGATCACTCTGAAGGCGATCAGACCCAGATAAACGACAATGTTTAAAAACATTTCAAGAACCTGTTACATGTTTATATATGCATTTTCTGTCATGTAACCTGCAACTTTAAAAATAAAATAAAAAATTGTTTTTTTATATAATGTGTCATTATTGTGATAGCTGTAAGGATGGATGCCGAGAAGTGCATGAAAGATGTTTATTATGCTCCAGAAAATCCTGGTTCTTACAGTGGTAAAGAGCGCTTGCAAAGGGGTTTGCGTGAAACAGCCGGTAGTAACATATCAAACAAGAAAGTTACGGGCGGGTTATCGGGGGAAGACACATACACTTTACACAAGCCCATCAGAGTCAATTTCAAAAGAAACCGGGTTTTTGTGAGAAATATTGATTCGCAATGGAAGGTCGATTTAGTAGACATGTCAAGTTTATCTGAGCATAATGATAATATGAAGTTTAGGCTAACATGTATAGATATATTGTCAAAATACGCATGGGTATGATGCCGAAGTGGTCCGGGCTTTTCAAGGAATTCTCACAAATGGGCAAATCCCTAAAAAAAATACCGATAAGGGTAAAGAATTTTTCAATAAATTGTTTCAAAGTCTGATGAAAAGCAGCAAAATAATCCACAGCAGCAAAATAATCCACTTTGCCACAGACAACGAAGACGTGAAAGCATCTGTGGTTGTACTCCGGCACTCCGACAGCCGATTTACGAATGGCTAAGCTAAGTTCAACATCGTTTTCATTTAGCTAGCTAGCTAAAGATTTAAATATATATACGTTAGCTTATATCTGTGTGACCGTAAACATAGCCAGCCATGCATCTAGCTAACACTGAGTTATAAAAAATCCACATGAGCTGGTTTATAATTTGCAAACAATAAATAAATTGTAAACGTATACATTAGCTGATCAACTTAGTGTAGGACTTGTCGTCGCTTAGTGTAAGTCTCAAAATATAATGTTGCGCTCGGCTCGTCTTGCGCTCGTGTTCGTTCAGTGTCCTCAACCTGGCAACCCGCATGAGCTTCGAGTCTGGGGAGGAGGGGGCGGGCGGAGACAACTCTCCAATATTGTGAATTTGGACTGCGGTACCAATTTTAAACGCTCAGTGTCAATGTTACATATAGCTCCTTTAAGTTTGAGGAGGGGAACACAGTCAGAGTTTCCAAAGTACGTGGAAAGTTTGCAAAAGGCTACGAGCAAACATATACAGATGAATATTTTACGGTTGCTGAAAGGGTCCACAGAATCCCTCCTGTATATAGATTGAAGGATTATGATGGGGCGAGTATTGATAATGCTTTTATGGTAAGATAACGCTTGATAACGCTTTTATCGTAAGCGATGATAAGAAAAAGGAACTCAGCTACGTTGTTGTAATAAGCTGGGGTTATTACAAGAACATTAAAATGCCAGTGGAGGAGATGAATAAAGCTTTAAAAACAAGAAAATTGGCTATTGAGGTGTCCCATGCCGCAATGAAAAACCAAATTTATATTAGTACAAACGAAAATCTATCGCTGGCGGCTAGCGGAAAATGCTAGAATGCTGGGTTTGGATCCAGATTCACCCTTAACGGCCGCAAAGCCTGTGGTGCCACACCCCGCCGATATTCGTGCGGGCTTTTACACAATGTATGTTTACACAGACATTATTGACTACCAGAGAGTCGGAAATAGTTTTGTGCCCTTGCTACGATGTGTACATATAACAGGGTCTAGCAACGATGCCATCACAATCTCGTACAAGAAGCCACACTATGTACATGTCAGCAAGAAGCACATTGACAACATAACCATCAGATCAGAACAAGAACATACACTTCACTTACGGTAAATCCATCATAAAACTGCATTTCAGGCCAGTGAAGCATCGATATCACAAATAAAAAATGGCAAGGTCAAACCTATACGTAGACCCCCATAGGTACATAGACTATTATACAGCACAAGCCGGTAATGGTCTGCAGGGGTATAAGGGTGCGAGTGTTATGTATGGTAGCAGTCTTGGAGGACTTTTTCGAGGTTTATTCCGAATGGCATTGCCCCTACTAAAGAAAGGTTTCAACATAGCCAAAGTCTGCAGCTAAAAACATAGCCAAAGATGTGGTCAATAAAGTTGTGACGAGTCGTTTGAGCACCGTTGACCAGGAAGGCTCAGGCCTTATGGTCATGATGCGTCGCTCACAGAAAAGGCCTCCTGGGGGGCGTGTCTCAAGTAGGGCTAAGTCTAAAAAGAGACGACCGACATACATTCGGGTCACAGTTGCAAAGAAGAGGAAGATGAAAAAGCAGACCAAAAAGGCTAAGAGAACAAAAAGGCTAAGTAGATACATTTTTTAAAAATGGCCTTCATACACAACATGTCAGAGGAATGTATGAAGTCGGAACTGGACCTTTTTTGCTCTACCGTACACACAAACAAGCATTGATAAGAGCATCTACATAGAAGTGGCGCCCCTGTCAGCCATTTCGGATACGGGGCCTCTAGAGTTCTATATAGCGAAGATTATCTTGACTTAAACAATACTCTTTTATACCTACGGTGTCAGATAACCCGTGCCGACGGAGCCAATATTACTGCCGCTGACAAGGTTGGGCTTATTAATTATCCCATAGCGACCATTTTTTCACAGGTGGATGTTTCACTGGGGGACAGGCTGGTGAGCCAGTCTAGCAACACGTACCCCTACAGAGCAATTATGGAATGTCTACTTAATTATTCTGAAGCCACAATGTCTAATCAATTTACAGCCGGCTTATTCTATAAGGACCCCAGTGGACATATGGACGAAACGGACAACAAGCTAAAAGATATAGCTCTATATACAGCGGCGAGTAACAGTTTTGAATTGCTCTGACCCATCCACGCAGACGTGTTTTTTCAGGAGAGACTACTTATAAACTGAGTCGATATTAAAATTAAGATGGTCCGATGGTCCGGTGTAAGGATGATTTCTCCCTAATAATCCGATTGACGGTCTTAAAACCTTCAGTTTAGCAGCTGGTCTGCAATCAAGAAAATTCGTTTTTGGGTTAATTACCAAAATCTGTCATTATAGGTTTGGTAGATCGCCTTTATAGGTGTTTACAACAAGAACGCTTTCTATTTCCAACATTGCCACGCCGAGTACATATCGCTCAGTATGAATGGGCTAGAAGCCATCTGAAAGATACACCATTGTGTATAAATAGTCAAGAATACATGAACGGTTACACCCTTTATGCTTTCAATCTGACTCCCGATGAAGGTTGCAGCCAGCATCTATCCCTGATCAAGATGGGTAATATCCGTCTGGAGATGAGATTCAGAAACCCACTACCCAGAACTGTTAATTTAATTGTTTACACATGCTTCGACAATATCATTGAAGTGAACCAGAGGAGGAACATGCTGTATGATTATTATTAATCATGAACACCAGAGAACTAACGGCTATTTTGAGTAACAATCCTTACACAGTAAAGAACTTTTATGGGGTTGTGGCCTGCGATGAGCTACCGGATAATAAACTAAATAATTTACCTGCATTGTACATTGTGAATACACACCCTCCAAAATAAGCCTGGAGAACACTGGTTAGCATTGTATGTGTGTGCGGATAAAACTGGTGAATGTTTCGACTCCTACGGCAATCCCCGACTACATTTGTTTCCCAGATAGCGTCAATACTTTTTTTTACAAAAGAACTGTAAAAGGATTGTTTACAACACGGTACAAGTGCAAGACCTGCACAGCACAAAGTGCAGACAGCATTGCATATTTTATCTGCACAACAGGGCCAAAGGGGTTCCGTTTAGTCAAATGATATCCCTATACTCTGATAATTTGAAAAATAACGATGCGATGGTTTCAAGATATGTTGATAAAATATACTTGGATAAGTGTGTTAAAAACATGTTAAACTGTGTACAGACTGCTTGCTGTGGTGAAATGTTTAAGGCAAGTCATGGTTGAAAAAAAAAACATGCATGTTTTGTTTGAATGTTACTTTATGTATTTTATTGTAAAATAAAATCATGTTAAACTTTATATTTGACATTTTGATCATTTAAAACAAACACACACTCAACAGCTTCAGAAATCTATCCATGCTGAATGGTCTAAAACAGGGGATGAGAAAACGGGATGAAAAAACAGCATTAGGGCCTGGTTGTGGCGTCATAGGGGTAAATGCTGCGGTATTTGGTATTTTTTTGTGTCGATTTATCTTGCCGCGCACATTTTGATTAGGTATGACAGAAAGAGGCATATTAAGCATAGCCATAGCCTTTATAAATTCACCCCAACCCCAAGGTCTTCTATCATCAGAAATCTTGTGAGGGGCTGTTATGTTCTTTATTAGATCTAACCTATGCCAGCCACTTACAGCTGTGCCATTAAACACAAACTCCCCTTTATCATTCCACGTTGCGACATTTCCTGATTTCAAAATTTTATCCAATACATAGGTGGCATTTTTCCGGCTTCTAGGTGGCACACTTTGTACGACATCTTCAACTCGGGCTGTGTCAGTCCTGACATTATCGCTACCCTTAACAGGCAATGATAGGGTTAAATGTTGCATTTCGGATTCACCTTGTTTGACCAGCGCTATGAAACGCTGTAGAGCAATCGTGTACAGTTTTGCCTTCTCATGAGGACCAACATCAGTCCTTGATAAGATGTTACGTATGGTTTGATCCAAATCATTTTCAACAGTTTGTCAGATGGGTTCCGGGGTAAAAGTAAGATTCTTTAATTTGTCCAGCTGGCTTTGAGGCACGAGAAACATCTCTTGCGCATGCTCCATGTTTTTAACCGCCACCGCGACCCGCTATCAAACTGGTGAGAAACGGTATTGCGACACTCAGTAGAGGCAGAAGGAAACGGCCTCTCTGATTAATCACTTTCCTCTTCTTTCTAATTGATGTTTTTTTGTTAGCCAACCTTTTGTTTTCTTATTTTTTTCAGTTGTGTATCCGTTAGGGGTATATTGCCACGTAAAACATTGAGAGCTAGTTCACAAATTGTGTTTAAGTTCACCAGAAGCATTCTGTAATATGGTATGTCTTTGCCGTGCATTACCTTCAAATAGGGCTTTTAGAAGCGTCCAGTTCCGTTTAATACACGCAGACATATTACTTTTTCTTTAGCACATAAACTACCGGCCATTCTGGAGCGTACAAACCAGTTCTGATGCAGTATTCCTCAGGTGTCTGCACTTTTAAGTCCACTAATAGGTAGCCATAAGGTTTTCTGGTCGCATCATCAAAACATTCAAGGAAAAACTTTGAATGTCTGGGGTACATTTGCCGTGCCAAAACATTAACTTGCATTTTATCTCTTGGATTTTTGTACAGAACAATATAGTTTGCATTAAGATTTATTGTGCGGCTGTTTCGACCCTGGAAGAAAAGATTCTGAACAAGATATATGATGCTTAGGTTTCTATGGTGTGTATACTTGGTAAAAGCTCTCTCAATTTCAGAGCTCTGACTGGCAGACTGCATAAGGTCATCAACAATTACCATATTGGTTTTGTGCAAAGGTAGCAAAACTTCATCGGTCAAAGATTCAGGAAGACAAAATGTAAATTCTTTATTTTACAAAGCACTTCATCATACATGGGTTGCCAGCACAAATAAAACCATACAATGTTCTCCGGTACTGTTGACAATACATGTTGTGCATTTTCGAGCAGTGTTTTCACAAAAACATTTTTACCACTGTTTGATGGACCTGAGATTATGCATGAAAAAGGATGTTGAAGGCGGTTGTCAAAACCCTCACCCCCAAACACTTGTCTAGAATCCATATGGCAAGGTTTTGAAATCAGGGAGCAGGACCCTTTTGTTGTAAACTACTCTGAATCTTTTAGAAACTGCGGTTGCTGAGAGAGAATCCTCTCTTATTCCTCACAATTTGTTGTGTGTTGGTTGTAATTTCACAAGCTGGGGCCTCTGGATTCTGTACATAGTGTTGTACCAATTCTGTGAGGGATGAAAGATTGACAACTTGCGTGTTAGTATGATGCAGGGTTATACCTTTCACTTTCATGCATGTTTTACCTAGCCGTGTTTTATAACCGTACGTCTTGGGCCCTCCTGAAACAAATTCATCAATGTGATCACCGGGGTCTAGCTCGCTAGTCAATTCTCCCAAAAAATCACCTAGAGAAGGCATCCAGTCACTCGGTCGGCTCACAAAGATTACAGAATCTGTGTCGTGGTACAGAACCCTGTCAGGCATTTTATCCATGACATCATAAAGCTCGAGCCGGGTATAAGCGGTGGTGAAGGCCGCGATGAACACATTACAAACAACATGGCTACAAACTACAAACTGTAGCGGTTAGTGTCATGGTTTTCAGCATTTTCAGTGGCAGGTCTTTTGCTGCTCTGGCCCGCTGAACACGTACAAAGTCTTTTTGGAGACATTTTACTTTAATAGTTTATCAACAAGGATCATAAAATTATTCAAGATGCTTAATCGCAGACTTTTGTCATTTTGACAAATCGAGGCAGTCGCAGGAGGTGTCCTGTTCTCCTCTGTTTGCACGGCGGTTGTCTCTGGTGCTGTTTGCGGCTGTTCTGGTGCTGACTGTAGTCCTGGGCTCACGCGTTTGCTCGGACGCCTTTCTTAAGAAGGGGTTAAAATATCCCGGTCGATCACCACACCCAATAATTCGGCATCAGTTATTTCACAGTCTGTAAGGAAAAAATTAAAACATTTTAAATTAAAAATTAAAAAAATCAAATTCTTTAAAAGATTTTTCATATTTTAAAACACACACACATCCACATGCACACATGCGCACACACACACACATGCGCACATACGCACATACATTTTGTTTAGGAGAAAACTTGAATCTCACTGATTTTTCTCTTCTGTCCTGTAGGCTACACGGCTACACCTCTTTTCAGGGCCTTTTTAACAATAAAAATAAAATAAAATCAGAAAAAATAAAACACATAACAATGTTCAATATTCATAAACAGATGTTGAACAAGGTATTTAAAAGTTTCATACTCTGAATATAACTGTAGCGAAGATCATCTGCCGAAGCTAAAACCTGGGCATATACACGTTGTGTAGGCCTTGTGTACCCAGTATCTAAAAACAATTAAACATTCATCAATTTTATATATATATATAAAGCATCTTTAAAAGTCCATTTTAAAAATTGTAAAAACATCTTACTCTGCCTAACGGTAATGTCGTTGTTTAAGTCCGATTGATCAGGGAGCGCCTCAATAAAATCCTATAGCCCGGCCTCGTGGTCGAAAGACCTGTTATTAGACTCCCCACCGATATTCCCCACCCTGTTTTATAGTTTAACAGCTAGGATTGGCTGATTCATCTTTAGGGGTGGGGGTTGCAACTTGAAAAAGTCCTTGGCTACTGTCTCTACGTAGTCCTTCACAGGCCTCTCTCTCTGTTTTTCTTCGGCTCTAACAAACATTTTTAAAAATTGCCTTTTCTTTCTTTCTTTCTTTCTTTCTGACAACTAACTTGCTTATTCGATATAGCCCTTGGCTATTTTTTCACGTTTTAACAACCTGCTTGAATTCTTTTATTCTTTTAGCATGTTTCTGCTAACACAAACAGTTTTTTAAAAACTTAAAACTATTGCTACTAACCCATGCATTTATATATACCATTACTTTTTCACAATGTTGTTCTAATAAAAAGTACATTTAAAAAAAAAAGAAAATGCCAACACGTTCCCCCCTAAGCATCAATACCCCCCATAAAACCCTTTACCAATGTTTACAACCACCCCAATAAAATGACATCACGATGCCAATACACCCCCCCCCCCCCCCTTGAAAGAACCCCTACACCACCCCGAATAATGCACAATAATAAAAAAATAATATTGAAAAAAATATATATATATTTTTTATTTTTAATATTTTTATGCATAATTATATTTTTCATAAACTCATGAAGATTCATAACATTATGCCAAATGCACATCAATCAAATTTTGACAGAAGCCGAATGCTATTACTCTCTGATGCACCCACTGACTGCATATGTAGGTATGTATAGCGACGGCAATACATTTTACTGCCATTTGTGTTAAGGTGATGTAACAGGTCAATATATTTAAAAAAGTTCCAAAGATCTTTTTACACGTATTTCCTAATTCTCTAGGATGTCATAAGGTGTTTGCTGAAGAAAATCACCAATTTGGAATTATTTTTTATTTGGAAGTAATTTCAGGTCATATAGATCCTAACATAATAAGAAGGTTAACCCTATTGACTTTGACCCTCATTTGTAAGCTGTTCAGTTCTATTATATGTTTTCTGTATTCTGATACTTTCATACTTCATACTTTCATATGACTTTCATACTGCCGGAGGCAATTTCCACCTAGTTCCTACTAGTCTTATTTAAGTGTCAATATCTCAAAAAATATTCAATGCACATCCATGGTTTAAAGAAGGCTGTATCATTCAGAATTTTGAAATAATACATTTAATTCAGAATCCTCACATAGATTATAAACATAATACGCATAAAATATGTAGTCTAATGTTTTTAAATATGTTTTAAAAAACATACTAAAGCATGTGTGTTGTACATAACAACAGCAACTTATTTCAGCCCTAAGTGCGATAGGTGGCCGCTGTGGAAATGTCAACTGTATGGGACTTTGGCGAAGTGTAACAAGATAAACTCTTTAGGGTTAATCAGAAAACAATTGTAGCTTCCTACCAGGTAGAATTTTTTTTTTTTTACCTTTATTTCACAAGGTTGTCTCATTGAGATACAATCTCTTTTTCAAGAGAGACCTGGTCCAATAAATAGCAGTGTCAGCAGCAATATTACACATCACTAACGTACAAAATACATACAAAATTACATACAAATACACTGCCCAGCCAAAAAAAAAGTCGCCATTGCACCCGTCATGCATAGTGCCCACTGTACAAGCCTCTGGAGGCAGTGTTATGATCTGGGGTTGCTTCAGTTGGTCAGGTCTAGGCTCAGCAACATTATGCAGCAATAAAATGAAGTCAGCTAAGTACCTGAATGTACTGAATGACCAGGTTATCCCATCAATGGGCATTTTCCAGGACGACAATGCCAAGATTCATCGGGCTCAAATTGTGAAAGAGTGGTCCAGGGAGCATGAGGAATCATTTTCACAAATGAATTAGCCACCAGATTCCTGACCTTAACCCCATTGAAAGTCTTTGGGATGTGCTGGAGAACACTTTACGGAGTGGTTCGACTCTCCCGTCGTCAATACAAGATCTCAGCCAAAAATACATGCAACTCTGGATGGAAATAAATGTTGTGACATTGCATAAGGTTGTCGAAACAATGCCACAACAAATGCGCGCCGTAATCAAAGCTAAAGGCGGTCCAACGAAATATTAGAGTGCAACTTTTTTTTTGGCCGGGCAGTGTATATTCACATAAAAACTAGAAATTCCAATCGCTGAGCGATCAGGAAAAAAGCCTCGCCCGGCCTGCCCTCCCACTGCCTTGGTTTGTTTTTCTTCCCAATGCACTGCAATTCCAATTTCAATATGCAGACCATGACTCACCATAGGAGAACTATGCCTTGTAAATATGTAGATATGTTGGGACACTGAGATGGGTAAATTCTGCGAGGATGTTAAGTTGAAATCCATATTGAAAGTATGTTCATGTCCAGATTTAATAACCGGGCTATATGCATTTCACCTATTTACGCTATGGCATAGACTTAATGCAAACAATGAGTATATATACACAATTTTAGCCCCAGAAAGGGCCAATTTTTGAATGCATCCATATGACCTTAACCTCTGACCTGTATAGTTGTCATTTGAGAAATATGTGCCCAGTGTCAACCGTTAAGTTGATACTTTGGCTGCATTTGAATAGTCAAATTCGAGCAAGGAAGGATCCTTTAGATCGCATGAACCGGAAATAGTTTCTGGGCAGCCATGCTAAGGACCGTTCAAATTTCTTATATTAAGAAGGATAGGAGCTTCATGATTCCCTTTATCCGTCCTCTCACAAAGGATGCTCTGGACTATCCTTTTCAGAAGGAAGGTAGTATCAGACAATACACCAAATTTATTAAGAGGCTAAATTTCACAGCGATAAAACGAACAGTTCAAGTGAAATGCAGACGGCAATGATGTGCCTTTTGTCAAAATTTTTCGTGAAGTTGTAGTTTGCTATGTTGAGCAGTCACGCCAATACAACTGGACGTTACACCACGACGCAACGTAGAGAAGGATGTTTGAATTCCACAGTAGACGCTAGATTCCTTGTAAATCTCTCCTTCCAACTTTTCCTTGATCTCTGTGATGCTTTCTGGCGAGGTCAAGGAAAAGTTGCAAGGAAAGGAAAAAGGAGCTATTTTTTGACTATTCGAATGCAGCCTTTGTTTGTCCCGATCGGATATATAGTTCTCGAGTTATCAGCAAAAACGTGTTTTTATCGGACAAAAAGTAGGTTATGGTCACAAAACAAATAGATGTTGCACAACTTCATCAGAGATGTAAATATACATCTCTGATGAACAATGACATACAGTATAGACAATTGTAGGCCAAAAAAGTGCAATTGGCCATATGACCTTGACCTATGACCTATATAGTTGTCATTTGAGAAATATGTGCCCCAAGTAAAGCTTCAAGTTGATACTTTGCTTGTCCCGATTGGACATATAGTTCTCGAGTTATCAGCAAAAATGTTTTCCAAGATGGCTGCCCTACCGTTTGAAAAGTAGGTCAAGGTCACAAAACAAATAGATGTTGCACAAATTCAGTAAATATACATCTCTGATGTACAAGGACTAGTTCCAGGGCCTTGCGTTTTCTGAGATTCCGCCTCCACAAAATTAAAAATTAACCGGCCAGAAGAAAAAATATATATATTTTTGAGAGTGGTTTTGGACTAGTGGGTAGACATGGAGTCTGATGACACATATAATTCCAGCAGGAAACCCAACAACTGGTATAAGCCACCTCCCTTATGGAAAAAGAATATACTGCAGTATATTGTAAATATATCAAAATTATCTTGTTGGATTTTCAGGTTTTTATAGTAATATCAGTTATAATCTGTTTAAGTCCCCACATCCTGTTTCAGTCCAGGGGTTAAGTACCCCTTTCAAATGCAAGCTCTCCCCCAAGACTTAGCTGCCAAGAGTCATTGGTAAGCAACCCTGGGTGAATAGAAATTATAATGTGTGAAGAGTCATTGATCTAGCCAGGAAATTGAACCAGGGGAAGGAGTGAATTGTCACATGAAGCCTTTCCTCCTGGCTAGCCCCCATTTGTTTAGAGATTGTACTTAAGTTGTGCCATGTTACTGTATAGGTCATGTTAGATTGGAAGCTGACATAAACACCATGCTAATAAAGAAGCTGTAGCTAGGCCTACTGTTTTTCATCACGGAACCGTTTCAAGACCCTCTTATTCCTCGAACATAATTGCAAGTACTGGCAACGAACAAAAGTGTAATTGAGAAATACGAAGCAATTCTTTAATCTTCACAATATATTTAAAATATACTGCAGTATATTACATTTCCGTGTGGGCCCCTATGGGGAGGCTTAATAGGCAGAATCAGAGCAGGGATTAAGTCTAGATGTGAACTGACAACTGCACCCCAAACACAGAAAATCCATTCTGGGCAGAATTCAGTCCAGGACTAGAACAGACCCCCACCCACGAAGCCAGCCCAGTGGTTTTCCAGTCAATGGATCAACACAGAGCGACTCAACTTATGTTAGTCTGCGAAACAAAAACATTGATTTGGAATCAGCTATCATGGATTTAAAATCTGAGAGGGTGACAAAAACCTGCAGTTTCAAACTCTCGAAGGGAATTCCATGACCAGGGTGCGTGATAACTAAATTACTTTTTTGCTTGTTTGGTCCAGACCTTTGATACTGAGAATAGTAGAAGAGAATGAGAGCGGAGGTTATATCTACTTTCCTGGTATGTTAGAAGCGAATTCAAATAAGCAGATGTTTTAACAATGATGGCATTGTATACAAGGGTGTACCAATGTTTGAGCCTGCGAGAAGATAAAGATGTTCAGTTAACAGCAATGTAGAGGTCACATTGATGTATTAGCTGTTTTGCATTAGTTAAAATCTGAGTGCTGCATGATAAACTGAATCTAGAGCTTGTAGGCTTGTAGCAGAGGCATGCATGTAGACAGAACCTCTATAATCCAGAACTGAAAGAAAAGTTGTTCGAACCAGTTCTTTTCCGGCCATAGGGGAGAAACAGGCTTTGTTCCTGAAATAAAAGCCTTATTTGGTTTCATAAACATATTTATACAAGAGATTTTGGAGGAAAAAATCAGGTGCCTTCTAAATCAAAAGTGCATCGGGTACTGTATATAATATAGTAAGCAAGGGAAAACGCCGAATGCTTATTTTTACGTAAAAAAAAAAAAGTACTGAACATGATTTTCTTAGCTTGTATAAACGGTGTATTTTATGCATTTTACAGTCTGTGGCTGTGGCAAGAAGAGGGTCGTAAGCACTTTAGGCTATTAATAGCATCATGCTATTTCATTGCCCTCCAGTGCAACAGAAGAGGTTTTCACAAGTGGCAACCCTTTTAAACAATCCTGTGTCGAAATTTATGGGGTTTTCTTATAAGCTGAAGTTTATAATTTCAGACAAATTAATACTGTAATTGGGACGGATACATCTACCACTAGAGGGCCAACATTGATTGGGTTAAACAAAGCTAATAAAACACAACAATTTTAAGAAAACAATAAATAAGTAAAATGTGCTGAAGGGTAGCCAAACACATCAAGGCAAAATATTAAGTTTAACCTTATTTCAGGAAAAAGATGAAGTTATTCCTAATCCATAGGCATATCTAATTTGCCGTCTTAGATGAAAGGAAATGACTAAAGTATACTTTTGTAGTTATGTGTCCTCATATAATATGCTTTTTGTTAAACAAACTGCATTTTTTTTTAAAAACATACAAATGTTCACATTGTGGTAAACCAACGTCAAACCCATGGTTTTCTCCCTAATAATGTGTGCGAAGTATTTGCAGTGACCCCTCAAATAGACCCAATACATAAAAAACAAGACATACTTACGATTGATGAAAAATATTACCTCAGATTACGTCAATTTCGAAAATTACCTCAAAATTCCTCAAAAAAACCTACCGAGCAAGCGCATACCAAGACCAGTTACTCCCAGTTCCCACAATTTAATTAAGCAATATTTTATTGAGGCTCTGCCTCTTATCACTCCCTGTTTGCATACCATTCTTAGTATAAGCCAGCTAAGATAACTGGGAGTAAATCACTGCCCTCCCCCATGGGGATCATATGAGAAGCAGAGCCCACATGTGGATGCTGGGGTGGTGGTGAGAGCACAAAACCTTCCCTGAAAGGCCTACATGCAGGAGAAAGCCAGCACTGGTAGCGGCATAGCAGGGCAGCAGCAGCACTGAAAATGTGAATGCGTGAACAGGTAAGGTTGGTGATTTAAATATCCCTCCCATTTAAGACATAAGCATCATGTGAGCTGATGCGATTTGGTGCTTCTTGAGTTGTTTGCCCGAACTAGCTTCGCAAGCTTCGTATCATTTCAATCAGACAACTCATGATTGAATTAAGTAATATTTTATTGAGATGTAATGTAAATGCAGTTTTTTGGCATCAAGCCCTGCCTCTTATCACTCTCTGTTTGCTTAACATTTTTTAGTATAAGCCAGCCAAGATAACCGGGTGTAAACCACTGACCCCCAAAAACTGCTTAAGACAGCAGAGCCTGACTTGACTATGTGATGAGAATAGTGGCGCACCATACAACTGGGCTGATATTTAGCCGATATTTGTCCAACGGACATTCCCGAGCATACAGTATGTTGCGAATGCGTCTCCATGGTGACGACCACAAACAAAATTATCCAGACTAGACAATTCGCCATCATCAAAACGAAAAAATCTCTGAAAAATGCCCAGAAAAATCTCCAGCCCGCTTCCCTGTTCCAAAACAGACACACAGCGCATGAAAAAAAACAAAAGACAAAAGCCTGACACAACAAAACACATTCAAATTAACAAACACGAACACGTGAGACAGCTGGACTACATGTCGCCATTACAGCGCCACGTGACGTCTTGTTAGCTTATAGTTACCTTTATAAGTTAAAGCAGTATGGTACTTTCTCAACGGTCACATCTGTTGTCAAAACACAGACCTCGTTCTGAATGTGCACCAAAGTTTTCTAGATACGATTGCAGGATTAGACTTGTATAGCTAATGTTACAGTAAAATTGGCAGCTACAAGAGTCCAGGTAAAACAATGGAATATTTTCTGTTGCACAGTTTAACAATAACACAATTAAACATTTACCATTTAGTCACTGAACTCACTAATAAAGTAATTTTGCTAAGTCCTAAGTCTAAAGTTAGCTATCTTCCTGATGGTTCGGGTTAGCTAACGCTTTTGCGAAATATTTTATTCATTCAATTGTTCAGCAAGGCTAACATTACCGTCTATCCCAGACTAGTTACCTGGCACTCAACTAAGTTATACAGGACCTTTCTGACAGCAGATGGTGTGGCTGGCAAAAAATGTCACTTGGCCGGTGTTGAAATTGTGCGCTGGTTTTCATAACTGATAAATAAAAGGGAAAATAAATAAAGGAGTCAACTTTCAGCTTTTGACTCAAACAATACAATTGACAGTGATGACTAGCTAAATTATATAGCACAGCAATTTTTTAAAGACCTTGGATATATAAACATATGCCATGCTCTAGTTCCTACTAAGGGTTCAAAGGCACTTGCCCTTTGGGCAAGTAAAGCAGGTACTGGCCTGAATGTTGAGTTCACTTGCCCAAAAATAAGACTGGATGACACCATATAAAAAATGCTTCTGGTCATTTAGTTTTATTCTTACATAGTTTATTGCATGGGCCTGAATGCTTGTAGCATTTACTATTTTATCATGTATACTACCATTAGCATACTGAAGGCAATTTAAAGTAATGAATTAATTGTCATGGAACAAAGGCTATTTGCATCTGGTGGTTCTTTGCCTCCACGAATACATCTTACGCAGTTATTATCCTTCACTAATAACCGCAAATAGCCCATGTGAAATAAAATAAGTAACAGGACTTTTTAAATAAATTGACAGGATCTACTTTTTCCACGTTCATTTAGTATGTGTTAGAAGTATGATTTTGAGATGTGTTTGAGAATGCATTGAGTGAATGGAGGTTTCGCTACCTACAGTTCCATTGTTATTTTCTGCGACTAGAAGTAGCTAGCCTACTCGGTTTCTCAGTTACTCACCTCATCCATAACTTTCACTCTTTCAATGCTGATATTAAAGCCAAATTGCACACCATCTTATTATTTATTTCAAAAGTATGACAAGAAAGAAGGACACATACACACTGTACATTGTAGAGGGACAATTAAATGTCTCCCAATTTACTATTTTATCCCAAAATATAAAACATTTGTGAGGAATTTAAAATTTTAGAGCCTGGGGTAAGTGAAAGTTTGTGAAGTTTAAAACCTGTATGGGAAAGTGTCACTAGAAAGGTTGTAGGCTACATTAGCTTACAGTTTATACAGTTACAAATCACCCACACAACACAGTTGTGTACGAAGTTGGTAGGCTACAGGACTTTTGAAAACATAGCATTATGTGTATTGCGTGTTTACCATTAAATCCCACCAAATTAGGAATTAGGAATACGTCATATCACAACAAAAAATGCAGAAAAATGTCAATTTACTCACGCATACAAAGCACTGTGTATAAGTCATTGATTATAAAGTTTGATTGACCACATTCTCTTGAGATAGCAAGATGAAAAAACACAGGGCCACGTGTAGCTACATGAAATAATAGCTTGTTTAATTTGATTGCCAATATTGTTTGCGGTAACTTGGCCTCATTTTGATATCAATACTTTTAATGGTAGGCCTAGATTTTGATAGTTTTATTATAGACAGTGATTTGTATGCATAAACACGCAGTCATTTTGCCTTTACCATGAATTATGCCTACAAAGAAATGAAAGTGTTAAGTCATATTTTTCCATTTATAAATATGACTAATATGACTACAGAAAGTGTTGGTTGTTGTAGCCTAATTGATTATTGTAGCCTACACAGTAGACCAACTATTGGTTTGTAGTGTATCGTTAAATGATCTAAAACACGGCTGCCCAACCCTATTCTTGGAGATCTACCGTCCTGTAGGTTTTCACTCCAACCATAACGAAGCACACCTCATTTAACAGCTAGAGATCTAGTTGAGCTGCTAATTAGTCGAATTAGGTGTGCCAAATTAGGGTTGAAATGAAAACTAAGAAAATCAATAAATCTGTCGTCCAGAAAACGTTTCAACAAAATTTCATTTGTTATGCCACCTAATGGTAGCTAAATCACTGTAAGGTCACTTAAAGCCTATGCTTTAAGCTCTAACAAGGAAATTATCATAACGTGGTACAATCCTTAACTCATTCAGGCGACATAAATCGACGAGAATACGAACAGTCTAAAGTGCCAAGGGCGACTAAAGTCGACCACAGCCGTCTTTACACTGCTATACCCGTAAAGAATTCCGGATGTGAGTCGGCAAAAATTAAACAATGACAAATTGACACTGACACTTTTACCGCATTTAACCCAGATGTGCTCTTTTTTACGGGGTTCTAGATGGCAATATTAGACGATATTTAGCCTTAAGAAGGCTTAGCCATCTAGAATAACAGACCACTTAAACCAACATCGGAGCATGGGAATAACGCATCTCGGTCAATTTGTAGGCTACAAATGTCAAGGTTTGGCAACCTTCCATTCATCTCTGCGGACGTGGCTCCTCTGGGTCGCTAGAGGATGCTCCGGTTTTACTTTTCCGCCGGCCGCGCTGTGTTTTTCTGCTACCAGGTAATTACCTGCCGCACCTGTTGCAGGTTTCCTGTTGGCTTAAGAAGCATGCTGCTTCCTTCTTCCGGCGCTTGTGTGTCATTCTTGCCACTCTAAGCCAGGTAACACGGTATAGGAATTTCAGGTGACCACTTGTACTTTTGAGCTTCAAAAGAACACGCGGGACTTGCCTGTAGAGTTTAGAGTATTTAGTTCTAAGGGTTTTGTTCTCCTTACTCTTTATTTTCCTGCCTTGGTTTGCTTTTCTCTGTCTTGCTACTAGACAGTAACTTCGGCTTTACCTCGTTTCCGTTTGCCTTTTATTTTAGCTCTGATAGATTCTGTTCATTTCTATTCTCTGCTTCGCCCTGTTTTTCGGGTTTGTCTTTTATTATTTTGGCTTACGCCGGGATTATCTCCATCTGTTTCTTTTCTCTGCTCGAACCTGCGAGCTTCGCCCAAATCTATTGGGTTGTTATTATTTTGGCTTACGCCGGGACTACGTCCCTCTCTGTTTTATTCCTCGAGTTTAGTCTGCGAGTTTCGCCAAATTTTATTCAGGTCATTTTTATTTCTTTTGGCTTTTAGACGGGAGTTTCTTTCCCGTCTTTTCTTCATTCTCCTTTCCTCTAGTGGTTGTCCACGGTTCGTGGATAACTTTCAGTCGCGTCTGGTCCTCCCTGACAACCAACACGTTTGTGCGCCACGTTACTTTTTGCCTCAGGACAGCGCTGGACTGGTAATCTGGCATACTTGGGCATTTTCCTGGTGGGCCGACGCACCTTAGGGCCGATATAATTAAATGTATAATTTTTTATTTAAAAAAAATTATAATAATTTTTTTGGCCAACGACCGGCCCATAAAGCAGGGACAGTGGCCCATTAGTTCATTTTCTATACTGACACTGGGCTGGCCCAATAACATTTACTTACTAGGCCCCACCCCTCCCCCTCTGTCCTCTGTTTCTCGTGTCAGATGCCGTGGCTCAGAGCCAAAAATTTGTGGATGGATGAGGGCGTTAAAATCTATAAACAAAAGCACAAGGGGGCTGCGGAGAAGTTGGCAGATGTTGCCAAATGTGCAAAAATAACAGACATGTTTGCTGCAGGGGCTGCAGTAGCTTCAACATCTACAGTACCCAACATTGTGCAGCAACAGGTGGAACTTGAAGGAGGAGAGGTGGCTGGCCATGGCCACTGCCAGGCAGAGGAGGAGGCGTGTGACAGGGGAGCTGAGGAGGGACAGAGTGAGCATGACAGGGCCGAGGGACAGAGTGAGCAGGAGCAGGAGGCGAGTGTAGAAGAAGCAGTAAGCAGGTAGCTTCATGATTAACGGACTCGCAGGGAGGGAGCAGGGAGTTAGTGTGTGTGCGCCATGCCATAATGACGATGATGATGATTAATTCAATTAATGTTGATAATAAGATAATCGTAACGCTATCATAAAGTGAGACCGTCACCTACTGCTGGTGGTCACTCAGTAAGTCAATGTCAAATAGCGCAGCATAAGCTATTTGGAATTGTTTTTGTAGCATAGTTCCCTAATGCAGTTGCAACTTCGGCTGACTACTCTAAAGTTAACTAGCTAACGTTATTTTGTCAGCATCGCGTTGGCTAAGCCGACGTTGCTGTGAGTGACCTAGGTCCATATCGTATCATCATAATCTTATTAAAATTATTAGGCTAAGGGTTCCCTTGAAAAAGATGCATGAAAAGGCTGTATAATATACAACACCTGTAGCTCTACTGTGCAAAAATGTATGCCTGATTATGTATTAGCCTACAGGGGGGGAAAAAACTTCATTTCCAACAACAGGCAACAAAGTTGTCCTATGTTTATTTTCAGCCAGGTATGGTGGTAACTATTAGGATATATATGGTATGGATTACTGTTATTACTATCTGTGGGGTGGCTCTCCAAATTGTTTGGTGCTGCTGTCCATTGAGCATGCACCTTCACGTGGTAGGCGCATGAACGGTAGGTCAAACTCCCCGAACAAACAAACACTCCATTGATTTAATTGCCCTATCACATACAAAGATCTAACTATTACTCGTCTCTGAACATTAATATAAAACAAAAAGGTGATATATTAACTGTGTAAACCTTATGCAATATTCATCATCAATATTTGGATACTTGAAATCTGTATGAACTGAATAGTTTGTATCAAATGAAATAAGATGGAACAGCTCCATGCATTAATTGAATAAACAACTATTTGCTCATTACCAGAATGGTATTGTTTAAATTGTACAGCTTTTTGCACATCTTTGTCAGGGAATTCCAACAATTCTGGACCTGAATGTATAATCATGTTAACCTCTTCCTACCGAGGGCAAAATAGGCCAAATTTTGCCTGTTTTCACTAGTGACAAACAAAGGTGGTTATCTCAAAAACTATAAATGGTACAAATATGGTTCATGGCTTTTATTAAAGCAGACACGTACAGTATTACGACTAAGCAGTGAGAACTCATAGAAATCCAGTTTTTGATACTTAACTACAACAATTTATGTACAGAAAATATAAAAAAACTAAAAAACGGGTACCTACATTCAAGTTTAAGAATTTTTACCTGGGGAGCTACAAATGCAATCAAGGAAATGACTCCTCTACCTGATTCATCAATATGCTGCCTACCTCTGGTAACAATCTGGTGTCAATATCTCAAACCATTCAAATTTTACAGGGTTTTTTTCAGGTGAACCTTTTTCGTTATCCAAATGGTGCCAAATGGTGCCAAATGTGCCAAAAATGGCAATGTTCCAGAAAGGTCTCAATATGATTTATTTTTTAGGTTTTTACAATAAAATGAGATAATTTGTCAATATTGGCAATAAAAGTTCATTTTTAGACGTGTTCTTGGTGTTCTGCATATTACACAACTAACTAACCAAGGTTACAAAAAGCTGTCAAAACCCATGTAGCAGCACAGTGAATCTTGTGTATTTCACCAGAGCCCCATTAGCCAGAAATGAGTCCAGGAATGTGCAAACAGGTTTTCAAATGAATAATGGGAATAGTATGAAACTTCCCTACACATTAATGCTTGCCAGTCCTGTCCTTTATTCTGTTGGCACCTCCTATGACAGGGACGTTGGGGTTGGGTTTTAGGAGGCAAAACTTTATACATGACAAACATATATCAACTATATACAAGTGCACTAAGGTGTACTACTAAAAGTGCAGTGGATAAAAAGTCCACCAGTTTCCTAGATAAAAAATAAAAACACCCCTGCTGTAACAAATAAAAAGATCCTTGCCTCTAATTGCTGAAGTTACCGTATTTACACAAAGAAAGTACAAAATGGCAGGGTCCAAAAAGCTAAAAAAAAATGAACTAAAAACAAAAAAAGGTAAAGGATCAAAACATGGGGGTGGAGGTTGAGGAGAGATTATTTAACCATTCATACAGAAGCCATTTAGACTACACATTCCCTCAGGAGAGCAATCTGCATCATTACAAATCCCACTAACCCTGTCCATGGAATTGTCCACCATGTTGATATACCCATTAGTCCCCCTTATACAACAACAATAATAATCAACAAGTACTCCCTCATGTTATCATGTTCTCTCCCTCATACCATGCATAAATTACCATTTTGTTTACCTGCACAGCCTTCTGTACTGCATACAGAACAATTTACTCAGGTGGAACAATGACTTTACTAAACACTTCCAGAAGCCATTTCACACTCAAAAAAATCGTTTTAGTAGCTCATCTCAGACACAAATAGATAGCTAGCTGCTTGTTACCTGTAATTTTGCTTGCATTACATTACATTACATTTATTTAGCAGACGCTTTTATCCAAAGCGACGTACAGTAAGTGCGCACAGAGACATCAAGATCACTACAGAACAGACAAGGCAAAGCACATCCTTCGCATAATGTAGCAGCTATCCCTAGCAATGAACGTCGACTGTAGTTCACAGTAAGCTGTGGGCAAATCAGCAACACCACACTTCCATTCCTAATACTCGTATAAACTATAATAAACAGACAGGAAAACACAGGGATGCTTGCTAGCTTGCCACTGTAAAGGCAATACTATCTATATTAATTTAGCTGAGAGGGACCGATTTTATGCATAAGTATATAAGGTTAGTTAGCTTCACAGAAGAAACACAGGGATTCACGCATTGCAGCTAAATTTCCTTCGATGCTTACACCAAACATCTGTGTTGTTGGCAACGCCACGTAACACGTGCGAGTTTGTCAACACAGACAATACACCCTAAGTTTACTTCATAAATTATTTATCATACCGTTGGAATGTGCAATTTGTAATATTAATTGTATGAAAAACAATAAAATACAGTTGACAATGTAATTACGAACCCGCATGGCATTGCGTGAATTCACACTGGTATATCGAAAAATCGGTAATACCACCAGCCCTAACGACGTTACCTGCCATGGCGAAATTCAATGCGTTTATAGCATAACACTGTTAGTATGATAAAACAACTTACATGTCAGCAACATCATCTCGGTCATCAGTGGATTCAGCGTCACTGAGACAGGATGAGTCTCCCTCTGCAAAAACATCTTCTGGCTTATCCAGTTCGTCTAGCACTTGGTGCACGGATAAACGCCTCAAAAATCTCGACATAACTACACAAAAACTGTATCAAAAATACTCTAAAGTAAAAAATGTAACTGCGGGCCTTACCTAATTAATTGTGCTTTGCTAAACGGAATGTAGCGAGCTATGCTACAAGGTAAAAACACTGCGCCATCTTGGCTCGATAATTACGCGTGAGTGCCACTTCCTCATACGCAGTGCTGTTATCGCCTTCATTTACGAAGGAAATGTGTTTAAGGAGGGCTCTTTTGAAAGATAAGAGTCTTGGCTATTGGCTGGAATATTTGACAGACAGTTTTAAAACCCAATGGAAAGCAAATAATACTCGGAGTGGAGGCAGGTCGAAGACAGTTTTTCCCACTTCAGATAGGCCTATTGTGCTATCAGTCAAAGAAATACACCCAATTGACGACGGTTTTGCATAATTCTCTGCAAGCAAGTTCAAAACCACTCTGGCTAACATATACTAAGCCGTTGGATTGGTACTCCAGAAACTGGCTGAGTTTCACAACGCCAAAGTGAACACAGCCGAACGAGTCGTAATCAAGTGCAAAAAAGCACAAGTCGGTTTAAAATTGGAAAAAAATCATGTACAGCCTTATGAAAGTTTTAAAGTATTTTTTCTTGAAGCCTAAAGGTATAATGATTTTTTAAACCAACGTTTTGTGAAATACAATTAAGCAGAACAGTTTACCAGCACATTGTTTATGGTGTGACATCAAGCTGCAATACATGTTTGAGAATTAGGTCAGAGTTTCCAACGTTATTTACAAAGTTTTATCTCGACGTTTTGGGCTTAAAAACCACTTTCCCAGAAGGAATGGATATACCATAAGGATATTTAATCAAAATATTGAGGTAAGCAGTTTATTATATATTATTAAATTAATGAAATGTATAATTTAATAATTTCCGTCACACCCGCGTTACCGCTAGGGGGCGTTTGGCATTAAGAGGTTAAAGGTACACTGAGTAACTTTTTTTATGGCCCTTCAAATGTAAACAAACAACTTTTTTTTCTTTTTTTTTTGTACATCTTAAAGTATCTTTTAGCTCTGACAGAGCTCTTGATACAAGGAATATCAGTTTGTAAGAGCTAAAAATGAGTTTTAGATGTACTTGAAAAGCCATTAAAGCTTTGTTTACATTTGAATTGTTTGTAAACATTAGAGCAAAACAGGCTTGTATTTTGAGTCCATGGCACTTACTACTCAGCTTTGTAGTGGTTTGGGGGAATAGTACAGTAGGTACGCATATTTAAGGGAACCACAAGGATGGTGTACGACTGATTGTGGTGGGCCGGTCTGAGCCAAAAATGCCAGGGCCGATTTTTTGTCCCAGTCCAGCCCTGCCTCAGGGTAACCATTTTGTGTGAGCGTTGTGTTAAGGTTCGGAGAACCAGACATGAGCGATAAGGATACTAAAAGTGTATCTAGAAAGATACGCCAGAAAACGTGGAAGTAGCCACGCCAGAGGAGAGGAAAGCAAAAGAACGGGTGCAAAACTTCCCTAACACAAGCCAAATCAAAGCAACCTCAAAAGGAGGCGAGTCTCGATAAACGGCGAGAATGAATAACAAAAGAACCTCACACACTAAATCATTAGGCGTAACAGGAGGTAGAGAAACAAAGCAAAAACTTGAAAAAACGAGTGAAGGAAAAGAACAGAAAAGAGCTCTTGTGGCGAAAGAGCTGACACAAAAGGTAACAGGTAACAAGAATAAGCATAAAGAGAAAGATTGGAAATACAAGAGAAAACCAATCTAACCCTAATTCCCTAACCGGACTTGCTGCGTTTCTCATTCATACGAACCAGAAATGCAGCGACCGAATTTCCTATACCTTACCGACTTCGTTGTCAACATAGCAAAGACAATATCGAAGTGTCGGAAATGCGGAAGTCCTGGGCTATTTATAGCCAGCTGGAAATGCAAAACAGGTGTAGGGAATAATTGTTGGGCAAGATACAAACACCAGAATGGAGGCGGAAAACATCAGATAGAGCGTCCTGAGTTGACGACGCCAAAAAGGAAACCAAAACGTAGAACAGCAAAGGCTGCAAATAACCATGACAGGACCCCCCTTCTAAGGGACGGCTCCAGGCAATCCCTCAGCCTTGATTCTACGAAAATCTCTAATTAGAGTAGGATCCAATATGTTTCTGGAGGGAACCCAGCAACGCTCCTCAGGCCCATAATCTGAACCGTGCGAAGAATGAATTGCCGAGAATTGCGTGTCTTGGTCTGTAGGATATATTCCAAGTTTTTATAGTTGGTCCAGACCATAAAGGGATGCTCTGCTCCCTCCAACCAATGACGCCACTCCTCTAATGCTAATTTGACCGCCAACAGCTCTCGATCCCCGACATCGTAATTTCTCTCGGCTGATGTCAGAACACGAGAGAAATACGTGCATGGGTGTAGTTTGCAGTCCAGCGGAGAATGCTGAGACAGAATAGCTCCAACCCCCAGCTCAGAAGCATCCACTTCTACCACAAAGGGGTGTCATGGGTAGTGGCTGTCTCTGTCGTTTCTGCGGTTGTTTTATGATTGGGCGTCGTCTGATGCTCTATCGGATTTTTTCTGCCTCCATGTTTGGATCTTGCCTGGTCATTATCTCCGACACCTGTGTTCGGTTTCCTGTCGGCTATATATAGCGCTTCTATATTGTCGCTGCCACTTGACTATGAAGCCGGTATAGGTATAGGTCGGTCAGTGCATTTCTGTTTGTCCTTATACAGAAATACAGCAAGTTCGACTAGTTGATAGGATTAGATTTTTTTCGTTTTTCTGTCCTATCTTTCTCTATTCTTTTTTGCCTGCAGCCTGCTTATCTTCTTTTCAGCTCTTTATCCTAAAGAGCTGTAGATACAGGCTTGCTATTCTGTTCATTCCTCTTCTGTTTTCTCGCCTCTTGTCTACGCATATTAATTGTGCGTGAGGTTCTTTCTTTTATTGTTTCTTGCTGTTTTTTCGAGATCTGCCTCCATTTGAGGTTGTTTTGTGTTAGCCTTGTGCTAGGGAAGTTTTGCTCCTGCTTTTCTGTTTTCCTTGTCCCCTGGTGCGGTTTAAGTCCACTAGTGGCGTGTCTATTTTTAGATACGCTTTCTGAATCCTTATCTGCCACGTTTGGTTCTCTAAACTTCAAACCAAAACGTGACAAGGGGAGGGAGGGATTGGGAGTTATCAGGATAGGTTTGGAGCAAAACCTCTTCTTTAGCTCCGTAAATGCTGCCTCAGCCCTAGAGTTCCATTGGAACAGAGCAGGTGATGTCTTTTTGGTAAGGGCTGTGATGGGAGTGGCTACCGTGCTAAAATTGCGGATAAAAATGAGCGAAGCCCAAGAAGCGCTGCACTTGCTTCATAGAATTAGACGTGGGTCAGTTTTTTACCACCGAAACTTTCTCTGGGTCCATAAGTTACCGTCCACCACAATGAACCCTAAGAAAGAAACGGAGTTGGTGTGGAAAGCGGACTTTTCAGCTTTAACAAATAGTTGAGCCTTAAGAAGCGCCTCCAAAACTTGCCTAACATGAAAGACGTGAGACGAAAGGTCAGGAGAAAAAATTAAAATATCGTCCAAGTAAACAAAGATGGATTTTTCCAGCATCTCTCTCAGCACATCGTTCACTAGCTTCTGGAAGACAGAGGGGGTGCTAGTGAGACAGAACGGCATCACCCGGTGCTCGTAGTGCCCATGGTGAGTATTAAATGCTGTCTTCCACTCATCGCCCTCACGCATGCGCACCATTGTAGGCATTGCGAAGGTCGAGTTTGGAAAAGACCGACGCCCCCTGTAAGCGCTCGAATGTGGAGTTCATGAGTGGAAGAGGATACCTGTTCTTAACGGTGATGTCATTGAGGCCCCGATAGTCTATACAGGGTCTCAAACCTCCGACTTTTTTTTTAACAAAAAAAAATCCATCCCCGGCTGGTGAAGTGGAAGGTCTGATGAAACCGTTAGCCAGGGACTTCTCAATGTACTCCTTCATAGCAGCGCTCTCCGGAACCGACAGGGAATACAGGGAGCCCCTGGGGGGAACCGTACCCGGGTACAACTCAATAGCGCAGTCATACAGCCTATGGGGAGGTAACTTAGTAGCGCGTTGCTTACTAAACCTCTGCGAGGTCAGAGTATTCCACCGATACATTAGTGGGCAGGCGAAACTCGAGCGCCCCTACCACCTCCAGGGTCTCGGAAGAAACGTCAGATGACATCTCCCCCTCGAAATCGGAAATAGAAAGGTCATCCCCCTCCGCAAAGGACAGACTCTCCTCTCCACTCCCTGCGAGAGCGGAGGAAGTATCCTGGTCAAAGTGAGACTCCGCCTCCTCCAAATCACTATCGGAGCTGAGCTGGGAACCGTCAGGGACGCAGCCCGAAGAGGGGTAGATAACAGTATGACAATGGGATTGATAGTGGGAACCCCACTGGCGAATAGGATCCCTGTTTCTGCCCCAACTAACATGAGGGTTATGTAACCCTAGCCATGAATGTCCTAGAACGAGTGGGTATGACGGGGAATCAACCAAAAGGTTTTTTATTCTCTCCGAGTGACCCTGGAGAGAAATACGCATCTGTAACGAACCGGTTATTTCTTCAATGATCCCGGAACCCAAAGGGCGACTATGGAGAGCTGTAACCTGACAGCAACTAGTGAGTCGGTTATTAGACAATGCTATTAGAAATAAAGACCTAAGTGGACCGTTAGGCCATCCTGTCTCCCCAGCCAGTGCTCGAAACACGATGGAAAATGCCGCTACTGTGTCAGTGCCCTGGTGCAGACTAGTCAGTCTCATGGCAGCCTCTTCACTGGAGATATCATCATCAAAGACCAACTGCATCTCCTTCATCAGCTGAATCAGATCACGTGTGACTGGGGCGTTGGCTCGAATTAGAGGGTCAGCCCAAGCAAGAGCCTGGTCATTCAATATTCTGGTGTGGAAAACCGGGAGGGCTGTGCCTAAAAAAATATCAGGGACTTGTTGGGTGGGGTGAATCCAATTGTGAATGTATATTAATTGGTTGGCCAGATAATAGTTATGAAAATTTGGTGCCTCGAGTCCTCCTTGGTTTTTGCTTTTTTGAAGAGTGGTTAATTTGATTCTTGGTGTTTTGTTTTTCCAGTAGAATTTGAATATGATTGAATCTAGGGAGTTGAACCAGTTGGTGGTGGGTTGGGTTGGGATCATAATGAATAAATAATTAACTTTTGGCAGAATTGACATTTTGGCAGTTGCTATTCTTCCGATTAGTGAGATTGGTAGGTTTGTCCATCTTTGTAAATCATCATCTATTGCTTTTATCAGTGGGGTGTAATTGAGCCGAAATAACTCTGACAGCCTGGGCGAGATGTTAATTCCTAAATATCTGATATTTCCAGAGGGGAGGGGGAAGGATGAGTCCTGGGTTGCAGCATTCCTATCACCTCCCTCTAAAGGTAGGATTGTTGATTTTGACCAGTTTATGGAGTAATCTGACACTTTAAAGAATGAGTCTAAGAGTTTTGTAGTTTCTTGTAATGATGTTGTCGGTTCCTGTAGATATAATAACACATCGTCAGCATAAAGGCTGATCTTGTGGTGAGTGTTACCGGTGGTGATTCCTAGAATGTTAGCATTTTGTCTGATTGCTGTAGCGAGAGGTTCGATGAAGAGGGCAAAAAGAGAGGGAGAGAGTGGGCATCCTTGTCTGGTACCCCTGTGAAGTATGAAGCTTTGTGATGTTATTCCGTTTGTGGTGACAGTGGCCATAGGTGATGTGTATAGTGTTTTAATCCAGTGAATAAACGACTCTCCAAAACCAAATTTCTGTAAAGTTGCAAATAGGAATGACCAGTTGACTCTGTCGAAGGCTTTTTCTGCATCTAGTGAGGTGATTATTGCTTTCAGATTGTGTTGTTTGATGATGTTTAATAAATGGAATAATCTGCGCATGTTGCTTGATGAGTGGCGTCCTTTGATAAATCCTGTTTGGTCAGGGTGAATTAATGTAGGAGTGACTGTTTCAATTCTGGTGGCTAAGGCTTTGCTAATTATTTTAATGTCCGTGTTGATCAGTGAAAGGGGGCGATAGCTGGAGGGTAGGGTTGGGTCTTTGTCCGGCTCAAGCAGTACTGAGATAAGCGCAGTGTTCATGTGTGGAGAGATTTTGGAGTTATGTTCTATTTCCGTTGTCAATCTAATGAATAATGGTGAGATTGTTGGCCAGAAATGTTTGAAGAATTCAGCAGGGAAGCCATCGGGTCCAGGGGCTTTATTGTTGGGCATCTGAAGCAGAGCTTTATGGTATTCCGTTTGTGTTAATGGTTTGTCTAATGATTGTGCTTGTTCTTTAGATAGTTGAGGAAGGTTTATTTTATCGAAGAAGGAATTAATGTCTGCCGTGCTTGGGTTGATATCTGGGGTATATAATTTGCTATAGAATGTTCTGAAAGTGTCATTGATGTCTTGGGGCGATGTCAAGGTCTTCCCTGCTGAATCCTTCACCGCGGGTATGATTGATTTTTCTTTGTTTTTTTTTAGTTGGTTGGCTAAATATTTTCCTGATTTATTGTTGTGCTCAAAGTGGTCTTGTCTCAGTCTCTGTATCATAAAATTTTTTTTTTTATATTGAATGTTACTGAGTTGAAGTTGTAGTGCACGTAAATCTTTCTGTGTTTGTTCCTTGGGGTCGATTGCATATGCATTATCTAAGTCCTGTATTCTTTGTTCCAGATTATTTTCGAGTTGTTGATCCTTTTTTTTCTTATGTGATGAGTATGATATGATTTGGCCTCTCAGTACTACTTTAGCCGTTTCCCATAGTAAAGTGGGTGATATTTCTGGAGAGTCGTTTATTTCCATAAAGGATGCCCACTCTCTCTTGAAGATGGTGTTAAAGTCAGGATCTTCCAGTAGAGATATGTTAAAGCGCCATCTCGGGGATGGTGGTTTGGGTTGGTTGGTGTTTAATGTGAGGGAGACAGGGGCATGGTCACTCATTGTGATGGGATGGATTTTGGTCTCAGAAATATCTGGAAGGGTCGAGTTACTGGTGAGAAAGAAATCAATTCGAGAGTACGACTTATGGACATGTGAGAAGTGTGTAAATTAATTTGCGGAGGGATTGCTCATGCGCCAGAAGTCGCCAAGACCAAAATCGCTCATATATTGTTTTCAAGTGTCTGTGGAGTGCCAGTTTCTAGAATCACTTGTTCTGTCGATAGCAGGATTAATAACTGTGTTGAAATCGCCTCCGATTATGATTGTTGAATTGGAGTGGTTACTTAGTGCTGAAAATAAGGAGTGAAAGAATGGGGGGTCGTCAGTATTTGGACCGTAAATACTGGCAATGGTCAAATTGTGACTATAAATGGTGCTGCTGACAATGATGAAATGTCCCTCTGGGTCCGAGGTTGTGGAAATGTGGGTGAATGGCAGTCGTCTATTAATTAAAATGGAGACTCCTCTTTGTTTGGAGTTATATGTTACTGAGAATATTTGGTTGAAGTGTGGGGATTTAAATTTCTGGTGGTCTGATTTTGTAAGATGGGTCTCCTGTAGTAGACAGATGTCTGCTTGTAGTTTGATTAGATGATTCATGATTTTAATTGATTTGGCCTGTGAGCCAGCCCCTCGAATATTCCATGTTATAAATTTAATAGGAAACATTTATGTGCGTGTGTTTGTGTTTGTGAGAGCTTGTGCTTGTGAGTGTGCATATTGTATGTGTATGCATGTGCGTGAGTGTATGCTGGGTGGGGGAAGGGAAGGGAAGGAGAGGGGCAAGAAGGAAGATCAAAAGTTTTAGTTATACAGGGGGGGAACACGGAGGGAGGGGGGGAACATAAGGAACAGAGATAGAAGACAACAAATAACATTAATACAGCAGATAACAGTTCTTCCATTCTTAAGACTTGTCAGCTAGCCGTTAGATCCATCTTGAAGGGTGTACTCACCATATGATCAATCGGTGACTTTTTAATGAAATACACAACCTTGGCTTGTGTCAGTAAATGTAGGTGACATTTGGCAAAATCTATGCAATATGCATCTGCTAATATGGCCCATTTATGTTTTTTCTTTTTGAAATCTCACTTGGGTGGGTGGGGGTGAGAAAGAGAGAGAGAGAGAGAAAGAGAGAGAGAGAGAAAGAGAGAGAGAGAGAGAGATACATACATGTTTCCAACAATTACATTTTCCATTCACTCTCTGTGACCAACTTTGACAAACTGAATTTAGTTTTCCTATCATATTCAAAGCTAAAAAAAACAGAGTGTAATGTGTCAAGTTCATAGACCTTTTGATACATGTACGTTTGCATTTGATTCTGCTCCAACGTGTATCATGATAAAGGTTTGAATACAAATATATCACGTACAAACCATTCTGAAGCTAAAAAAAAAGAAGAAAATGAAAGGAAAAAAACAAAAAAACAACCTACCCATCTTAAAGAAGAGAAAAAAGAAAAAGAAGAAAATTTTTTTTAAAAAGTCATTCATGGGAGAAAATATTTAGAAATATTAATATATAGATATTTAGATATATTGTCCAGATATGCACAGAATGAACTCCAGTGGATTACCAAACTGGTTATGTGAGATAGTAGATAAGAAGCTTGTAATTAAAAGGTTGCAGGTGCAATTGTGCCCTTAAGTAAGTACGAAGCCAAAATTATTTCAGCAAATATCTAGCGGTGTAAATAAAAAAATATTTTACATTTAAGGCAAGTTATCCTGAGGAAGAGTACCCGATGCGGAAATAAAAACTATCACTATCAAAAGCCACTTAGTTAACCAGAGCAACTAAATATTGATTAAATGTCATAAAACCAGAAACAAGGAAAATAAGCTTATCATTAAAGGTTGTATCAGCGATTTTGGGTGGAAACATAAATGATCACATTCATCTGATTTTTCCTCACGATCCGCTAGCTGCCCGCCCCATAAGCAGGCCGTCAAAAAACCGCGTCTCTGTAGGCAGCCTATGCTCCGAGATCGTACACAAAAACAAATGGTACTACCAACCACTCAAAACCAAAATAAACAGTATTCCAACCAATCACAATGATCTGCACAAACGCTAATACTCTTATCTCGCTGATATCTTGACGGATTTACAAACGGTTTGGTTTCTTACAAACGTTATTAACGTGGTTATAATTCTGGATGCTTGAACACTATTTTTTAAAACATAACATAATTATTCATAAGTATGTTTTTTTGGGATTTCGCTTCAGAAGTGACGTCACGTTTGTGCAGATCATTGTGATTGGTTGGAATACTGTTTATTTGGTTTTGAGTAGTTGGTAGTACCATTGTTTTTGTGTACGATCTCGGAGCATAGGCTGCCTACAGAGACGCGGTTTTTTGACGGCCTGCTTATGGGGCGGGCAGCTAGCGGATCGTGAGGAAAAATCAGATGAATGTGATCATTTATGTTTCCACCCAAAATCGCTGATACAACCTTTAAAGTAATTCCCGTCACACTTTATGACCATTATGATGCATCTGAACATCCTCCCTTCTTGCATTTCCAAACAAATATGTAAGACTGAATTGTTACTGTGATTAAAACATTATTACTCTATTATGAAAGTGGGCACTTTTACTATTTTAAATATGTTATTAATTTGGACATTATGAAAAATGTATTGATATTCAATTCAGTTTAGCCAGGAACTACAAAGGGCAAACCGTGTGGGTATGCGCATTTTCATTGTCAAGTTCAGTTTCATGTCAAATGCATCAAAGTGTGGGGGGTCTAAAGAGAGAGGGGGAGAGGGGGCAATATCAGGAGAGGGTTGGGCTAAGTGAGCCAGCTGATGTGGGCTACCCTACTCACAACCATGAGACGACCTTGGGGTCTCGGAAGAGTTGATTATTGATGTACAGCCTGTCCAGAACGAGCGTTGCTTTATGACCCTTGCTTCTTTGCTCTTTCAGTATTGGATAGAGCTGTCTTCTCCTCCAGAGGATCTCAGGGGGGAACTGTTCATTGATGGAGAATGGTGTGTCTTTGAGCTCCCGTCCGTGGGACAGTATCAGGTCCTTCATTTTGAAGTGGGTCAGTTTAGCAACAATCGGTCTTGGTCTCCCCTCTCTTTTTTGGGAGAATCTGTGGGCTCTCTGAAAGTCTATTTTTTTTATTTGGTCGTCGGCCATCCGTAGGTTGGTTTTCAGAAAGTTAAAAACTTTCTTTTCTGTTTTGTTGTAGTCCTCTCCTTGTTCTTCCTCCACACCGGTGATAACAATGTTATTTCTCATACTACGGGATTTTAGATCGAGAATAGCAGCTGTGAGATGTTTGTTTTGAGACTGGAGGCTTGCCGCGGTGTTGTTGAAGGCGACTACCTGTTTGCGGAGATCTGTGTTGTCTTTCTGTAGATCCATTATGAGTTGGTTGTTGAATTCCATTGCCGTTTTCAAGGCCTCTATTTCTGAGAAAAGTGCTGGTAACTTGTCCAGATTGTCAAGTTTGGTAAGTTGCTTTTCGATGTTAGCGAGCCTCTGGCTATCCGAGTCAGATAGTGCCGTTTGTGTTACCGAGTTGTTGCTAATTTTACAGGGTTGGCCGTCCTCGCTCCCGCTGGAGAAAGCAAGTTTCCTATCTCGTTTTTCGGACTCGCGTTTCTCACGTTTATCAGCCATTGCCAGAAAGACGTTGTCAATGAACTCTTCGATTTGCGTTATTTCCTCCAGTTTGTGATATCCATTTCTTTCTTTTTCTCCCTTGTCAGACTTGTTTTAAATTATTGTTTGGATCGAGCTAGCTGGTGCGCGTCTTTAGTCCATCTACCCGGAAGTCCTGCCTTCCCCTGCAGGTTCCTATACCTTACCGACTTCGATGTGAAATAGCAAAGACAATATCGAAGTACCGGAAGGCGGAAGCCCTGGGCTATTTATACCCAAAACAGATGCGAGAGATAATAGCTAGGCGAGTTGAAAACACCGGAACGGAGGACGGAAAATCCGATAGAGCGCCCCGACAATGCCAAAAGAAAGAACGACCGCAGAAACAATGGAGGCTGCCAAAAACCATGACAAATGCACGTTGAGAATCTACAAGCGGGCCGTATGTTTTCAGAGCGTTGGCCGAGCATAGTCATTTGCGTTCGCGTACTTACGTAAGGTCTGTTTCTCGCCTAATCCAGCCCATTTTCCACTTGCGCAGCACTCTGTGAGCTGTGTGCTCCTCGCTTCTGGTCACAAAAATGACAATTTAGTAGCCATGCCCATTCCATGCATTGCACCATTGACTGCGACTATTCGCTGTGCACCAGAAAATAGAGCCCTACATCACACAGGCCAGAAAACTCCTGTTGCACTGCTCTCTATGGGTTGAAACTTTTAGCTGGCTTGCACTTCTGGCCACACCCCAATCAGTGATATGAAAGCAGGTGTTTTGCCTCAGAAAAAATATCTGCTTTGACATCACTGATTGAGGTTTGACTAGCTGAGCAAGCAAACTGAAAGTTTCAATTGATAGGGTGGTTCCAGGGTGTTTAAAACAGGGAGCAGACACGTACGCGGATGGACAGTCCGCCGGATTGTCTGCGGACTTTTGCCTTTCATAGTCGGGCGTACTAACCCCCCTTCCTAGTCTATTTCCCATGATTTTTATGCACAAATTGCAAACAACAATGGCGTCCTTCATGGAATAAGATTACGGTATGCAGAAGGTATGATTGCAGGTGAAACGACAGGCCAGTGCGAACAGGTCTGCGCGGACACAAACAATGACTGCAGGGTGTACTGCCTAGGCGGACTTCCGTTTTGGGTCTGCTATGTTGTCATTTAGGTCCACGCAGACCCTGCGGACGTCCGTACACATACTTTTTTTTGGCGACAATGAATTAGCCTATAGAGCCTATAGCAATTTTCTATCCTATGTGATTTAGTGTTGACTTTACTTTTTAAGTGGACAGGGTGGTAAATGTGTGTGTGCTATTATGAATATATTCATCCTTATCTCATCCCACACTCTCTAGCAGGGTCCAATTCAGTAGCTTCAACTCTGTGAACGAAGACCCCCATTCATCCCCCATTCAAGTACCTGATGCAGCAATTGCAGAATTAAGGCTAAGACAACCTAACACAACCTAACCCCTGCTGTCTGTGTCTGTCCTCCAATGCAGAAAGCTGGCTTTTAACCTAGTAATTTGATTATTAAAGAGCCTCTCTTGACAGTCTTTCTGGTCCACTGCATTCACCATGTTGTACAGGTCCAGAGAAATATGTAGTGCCCATTCAGAGCACCCTCTTGGTCAAAAGAGGCAATGTTTTCTATCACAGAATATGTTTAAGTGTTCTAAACACAGCAGCAGACAAAAGGCCATCCATCCATTATCTAACCCGCTTATACCATGTCAGGGTCGTTGGGGGTGGGGGGGCTGGAGCCTAACCCAGCATGCATTGGGCGGGAGGCAGGAATACCCCCTGGAAAGGTCGCCAAACCATTGCAAGGTACACACACCATTCACTAACCTGCATGTCTTTGGACTGTGGGAGGAAACGAAGTACCCGAAGGAAACCCACAGGGAGAACATGTAAACTCCAAACAGAAAGGCCCATGGCCTGGATTCGAACCCTATCCTCTGCACCACTGTGCCATCCTGACAAAACGCCACCATAGATGAAAAAGCATTTCCATTTTTGTCTGCACCTGTATGTTATGGTAATATCACAAGAATTAAATTTATGTTTGGTTACCATGAGCCACAAATTTTAATACTGAAATGATCTAGTGCTGGAAATTCATAGAATAGATACACATGGGTTGTGAGAGCAGGTTGACGAGACAGATCCCATCTTTACACAGCTACACAGTTTGGTAGGTTAAAACTTTACCTTCACTTTTGGAACAGTTTTTATTCAAGCATTTTGACTGCAACTTTCCAAGCTAACTAAATTTAAAAATCTTAATAGAAGTTGCTGCTTGTTTGACTTCTTAAACTGCCTTTTCGTGCTTTATTTTATTTGTGCAATTTTTAGACATTGCCAGTGGTCATTTTACTGGAACATCTTAGTTTTATAATTTGGTTCTATTCTTTTAATGTGCCTCGTTGGCTGATTTCCCTGGACCCTCATTCTTCCTACTCACACGCTAATAAATGTCTGCAATGTTAGCCAGCCCTCTGCTGCTGATCACCAGCTTCCATGCACGTCCCTCCACGCTGCAGTTATACTAGTTGCAGGTGCTATAAACCAGGGCTTCTGCTTTCCGGGTAGCCAAATCATAACTACGATCGAATCATAGTTAATAATCATTAAATCTGTGAATGTACAATTCCTCCAATAGTTTTCTGTGAGAGAAAATAGTTTTTATTTTTTACCATGCTGGTCAACACGGTGGACCAGCTTATATATTTAAAACAGTCAGTGCTCGTAGCAAACTCGCTATTTTATTAAATGGTTATTAAACAATGTCACGTGGCAGGGATTCTCTACCAGAATTATACAAACACAGGAACTCATGACGTGCATATAGTACAACCCCTCAGATGGACATTTCTGTAATAATCACAAAACGGCGTGACAGGTGAAGTCATGTGCGAAAGCTGAAACAATGCGGCCAAAGGCCACACCTCCTCCACCCACTGTATCCTCCTAAATTATGCATTGAGACCACCTCATCCTATCAAAATAGACTTTCCTCCTCATTGAAGCTTGTCAAATTTGGTCTCTTCAACATCAGGGGCTCTATCTTGACAATCTTAGCGCTTAGTCTAAAATGCATGGCACAAGTGCATTTAGGGTGTGTCCAAATCCACTTTTGCTAGCTAGATGGCGTGTTATTTGAGCACTAAGATCGGCGCAAAGTACAAATGACCTGAACCTAGTCTCTTCATTAATTATAGGAGTGTCTTGGGCATAACATGCAGTAAACCAATCAAAATGTCATATCCCATTTCCTTTAAAAGCCATCTGCATTTGCATCTTGGCGGATTGCTAATATGGCTGACAGTAAGACTGCGAAAACAGTGATTTACAGTTGGTGAAACACGCTCGTGCGCGTAGTTTAAGCATGCCAGCAAGCAATAGGCTATATGGATCAATAGTCTATTCATGATCAATATTATTTGGACTAACCATTATGACTTGTTTTGATATACACAATAATAATCTTTCAGATAAGGGTTTATTCCTGACCAAACAATTTCTCAGCAATATAATAATGGCAAAAGAGGAAAACATTTTCCATTAGCTTAGACCAGTACTGTTATTTTACAAAATATATGCGGTTTAATTTTGTTATAACACCTGTAGCATCTCAGAATAGGCTACCAGAACATGGCTTCCCTGTCACCTTAGAAAACGTCAAATTAGCCTGCTTGTTTAACAAATTTGATTTGATTATACAATGAAGCTTTGTCAAACATCAATTCCATGACACTCATCTCACAGCAGACAGATCACAGGCAATGAATTCGGATAGCGAAGTTCAAGCTTCATCCGACGTTCATATTACGTGCATTCTAATATTGATTAATAACATAAATAGCGTTCTTTTGCCTTAATGATGACACTAAATACACTAAAGCTGTCAGGTTGGGAGCCAATAGGTTTACGCATATTTTCCCTTGTTTTATACTGTCCTGCTTATGGAAATATGACCAACGCGTTTTTACTGGTAGCTTAATTCCTAAAACAAGCCCACTTACCCGTGATTCCAGGCACAACGTGCATCTATTCCAGGAGGGAAAATCTTCTATTTTTGGGAAAAATGTGAATCCCTATTTCACAATGTAACTTTAATATTGTTATGCTTGTTTTAACTATTGTCCCCCCGGGAAGATTGCAGGAACTATTGGCCGATATAGAGTCATAACTTGCTCCAGGATAATTGACCCTTTGCTAAGCCCCGCCCCCCTTAGTTACTGTTGTATACTCAGACAAGCTTTACGTTTTGAACGTTCCATCCCATAGGGAACCACTCTCTCAAAGTAAGAGAGAGAAGCTGCACCTCCTGACAGTTTAGATCCGTACAGTTACCTGATGATGGTGTACGTTAACGTTACATCTTAGTTTATAGTAGGCTAGCTAACGTAGGTAACGTTAGGTCTTAACAACTAACGTTATTAAGTAAAAACTTAAAAAAAGTTAACTAGCCAACTCATGCAACGTTAAGTATGCCTATCACAACTTTTGTTAATGAAACATGACTGAATTAGGCTTAATTGATGCTTTTTTCAAAACAAAATTGACACTGTAAATGATACCATCTTATCCACACTTCCCCTTGCTGTTGAGCTTCCCTCACCTGTACTCCCAGTGGTTAACCTCTCCACCTTTTATATTGTGGATACAACAGCAGTGACAAAGTTGTTTAGCCAGATGAGGCCCACCACCTGCTCCCTTGACCCACTCCCTACATCTCTGGTCAAGAACTGTCTGCCTGCCCTTGTGTCATCTCTTACGGGTATCATCAACAAGTCTCTCACTACCGGACTTGTTCCACCTGAACTGAAATGTGCTTCTGTTACAGCTGTTCTCAAAAAGCAAGTACAGATCCAGAGGAGCTGAACAATTACTGGCCTATATCTAACATTCCCTTCATGGCCAAGCTACTTGAGCATGTTGTGTCCATCCAGTTACTACAACACCTAGACAGTCAACATCTGCTGGAGCCTTTCCAGTCTGGTTTCAGAGCTACACATAGCACTGAGACTGCGCTGGTCAGGGTTACAAATGACCTTCTGGTCTCTGCTGACTCTGGAGCTGCCAGCATCCTCATTCTCCTGGACTTAAGTGCAGCATTTGACACGGTAAACCACAGCATCCTTCTAAGCTGGATGGAGAACCTCCTCAGTCTGTCGGAACTGGTTCTGGGGTGGTTTAGACGCTACCTCACTAACCATTCTCATTTTGTTGTTATTGGGTCAAGCAAGTCAGACAGGATTAGTGTCCGCCAGGGAGTTTCAAAAGGTTTGGTTCTTGGGCCGCTGTTCTTCAGTATCTACATGCTACCACTTGGCAACATCATCCGGAAGTATGGACTTGGTTTTCATTTTTACGCGGATGAGACTCAGCTTTATGTTTTCACCAAGGGTAACACCATAAACAGTGCTTTTACCCTGTCTCCATTCTCACAAATTGTTTGATTAATATGAAAGCCTGGATGCAGCAGAACTTTCTTCAGCTGAACTGTGGAAATCTCGTTTGGACCACTGCATTGTCCCCGTTGTGTGGTCATCTGCCAAATGTATCAACCGGCTGCAGTATGTTCAAAATTGTGCTGCTCCACGTATTGAAAAGTTCTAGTTCATACCTATCAAGCCATCATTACCCTTGGCCCTTCGTATTTGTCTGACCTCATTAAACTGTCCTGTCCCACACGCACCCTCCACTCCTCCAGCTTCATCTCTCACCACCTCTCCGCTACAGGCTTAAAGCATGGGAGCCAGGGCATTTAGCTGTGTTGCTCCACGACAGTGGAACACACTCCCAGCCCCTATCAGAGAAGTGCAATCTCTCAAAACATTCAAAGCCCTCCTGAAAACACACCTCTTTAAAGTGGTATATACAGACTTATGTTGATGGATTTTTTATGTATTTATTTATTTATTTTGTGTACAGTGCATTGTGTTCAAGAAATGTGCTCTATAAATTTGATGCATTATTATTATTATTATTATCTTCAGTATCATGAAGGTTAGTGTGGCAAGATCGAGTGCCACCCTCGCGGAAGAACAGGCAGTACACGGGATTTGTGGTTTTTAACAGACACTTTATTTGTCCTTTGGTTTCGCTGGCTACGGTACTCGCGGACCCTTCTCTCCCGGTCCTCTCCCGTCATCGGCCAGCCCCTTTGATCTCCCGCTTCCCTCCTTTAAAGCCCAGGCTCACTGTCAAAGCAATCAGGCAACAATCAAACAATCATTCAATTGTTAATTATCGTGTTGTCCTGACTAACTCATGACAGCTGTGGCTCAGGGTCCGAGAGCCGCTCCGCTCACTCTCTCTCTGCAAGCAGAGGCTAACCACGCCCACCCTGCCACAGTTAGCTAATCGGATGTTTCAAATGTCTCTGAGAAGCAAAATATAATAAACAAACCTATTTTGCAGAAAACCATGTAGTAAGAGGTTTCCGTTGTTTCTAGGAAACAAAATGTAGGTAAGGTAGTAAAATGTATAAACGCACACATGTAATATTTTGCTACAGGAGGACAAAATACAGGAGAAAAATACTAAACTGGGTTTGCAGCATCTTAGGAGCAAAATGTAAAGTACAAGAAATGTTTTTTATGGCTAAACAAATTCGGTAATGTCAGTTGAGGTGAACATCTTCGTAGCCATAGACATAAAATGAAGGCTTCCTTCAACAAAAAAATCACTTAATATGGAATACAAACACAACACGTGGTAATATGGGCAAAATCACCAACTAAAACCTGTAAGTAAAGATCACCTTTTGTAACATTATCACTGATATGTACATAATCTGGGGTTCACATAATTTCTAGGAAATGACTGACACCCTTGTTAGTCCACTGTATAGGGAACTAGTAGTCCATTTGAGACACAGCTGGACCAATATGACTGATGGACGTATTCAGGCTGAGCAATGAATCATCATCACATAAATATGCCTGCACGTTATGATTGCATTACTAATTCCTTATAGGTGACAGTCTTATACACATTAATCTCCACTGACATCATCTTAATTTGCTGTCAATTTGGTTACTTGAAGGAATGTAGGAAACATGAATAGGATTGCTTTAGGATATGCATTCTTTAGTGTCTGTTGAACATATTAATGAAAATTAAGTTATAATTTGGCACCATTTTAATATCAATAATTTGGTCTGCATGCAATTTGGTCTGCATTTAATACTTTTGTTAATACTGCATACGCAAGTACATACTACAGACATTGCGGTAACTTTGTCCCTAAACAAATATTGAACTGTTCATCAATTGTTGAATGCTCAACCCTGCTGAAAAAACAAGCTTTGATCAATGAAGATGTGTAAGTCGTAAAATGTTGTGTAAGTCGCTCTGGATAAGAGCATCTGCTAAATGCCTGTAATGTAGTATAAAAGATTGTTCTACCAGCTTGACCAGCATAGAAGCAGTACTGCCCAGCTCTGATCAGCAATAAATCAGCATTAACCAGTTTGGAACTTACACTGGTCTGTGCTGGAAGGAATATCTAATTGCTAATTCTGTACTAATTCTTTCTGAGATGAGGAGAGGAGGAGAAGGGTCAGAGTTAATCCTTGGTTTTTCGTAATGTTTTTATTTTTATTTCTGTATTTTAAGCCTAAACTTATTTTGGATCTTCTTGCTATTTCGCCAGCTGTAAGCTGCCAGAGAGGAAAGTGACTTGGGGGTTGGCCCAGAAAAAGAACCTAGTGGGGGAGGGGGGATTGCACTTTCGAGTACGTGAGATACCGTGCATGACTCATTGCCTGCATCAGGACCTGCCGATGAAACACTGCAATTTCTGAGTCACCACAGAGGGACAGTCAGCCTGCCATACCTCCGTTGTATATTGTGTCATGAAGCAGAGCTTGGGAGAATACTGATTCTGCGACACCTGATTCTGTGCCCCACGGCGCATGGTTCCGGCATTTCAACCAGTAAAGCAGCGGTGCTGTCTTGCAGCTGTAAATGTCAGGGTCACTGTCCCTGGAGGACAAAAGCACTGAATCACATCACTTAGGCCTAGACGTGTTTGCCTTGATGCTTTATAGACAGGTTTCTCTCACTCTGCTCTTAAAGGGAGCAGGAGCTCACTGTTCACACTTCTTTTAGTGTTTTCTGATGGAGAAAATTTCACAGTCATTAAAACCGACAATTTCACACTCAGTAAAAGTGACAAATTTAATTAAAGTGTGTGTGTCTGTGTGTATATATATACGTATATATATACACAGTGCCCTCCACAGTTATTGGCACCCCTGGTAAAGATGAGTAAAAAGGGTTATAAAAAATTAAACGTTTGGTGAATTAGCTTAATCTCACACTGAAAAAATGAGAAAAATCCAACCTTTAATTGAAGTAAATTTATTCTGAGAAAAAAAATCCCTCATCAAGAAATAATACTTTTTAACAAAACCACGTGTGCCACAATTATTGGCACCCCTGCACCTCCCTTTGCCAATAAGACAGCACTGAATCTTCTTCCGTAACATCTAATAAGGTTGGAGAATACAGAGCAAGGAATCTGAGACCATTCCTCTACAGAATCTCTCCAGATCATCCAGAGTCCTAGGTCCTCTCTTGTGCACTCTCCTCTTCAGCTCAGCCCACAGTTTTCCATTGGGGTTTAGGTCAGGGGACTGAGATGGCCATGGCAGAAGCTTGATTTTGTGTTCAGTTAACCATTTTTGTGTTGATTTGGATGTGTGTTTTGGATCGTTGTCCTGCTGGAAGATCCAACGACGACCCAGTTTTAGTTTCCTGGCAGAGGCGGCCAGATTCAGATAAAAACTTTCCTGGTATTTCATGGAGTTCATGATGCCATGTACCATAACAAGGTTCCCAGGGCCTTTGGAGGAAAAACAGCCCCACAACATCACGGAACCTCCACCATACTTAACACCGGGGATCAGGTTATTTTCGGTATAGCCATCCTTCTTTTTACGCCAAACCCACCTTGAGTGTCGGTTGCCGAAAAGCTAAATTTTGATGACCACAAGATGCTACTTTCCTCTGTAATTCTCCAACAGTGATCCTTGGGGATTTTTTTCCCTCTCTTACCATCCTCCTCACTGTGCATGGGGGCAAAATAAACTTGGGTCCTCTTCCAGGCAAGTTTGTAACAGTTCCAGTTGCTTTGAATTTTTTAAGTATTGCCCTAACTGTAGATATGGGCATTTTCAGGGGAGTAGCTATTTTTTATAGCCATTCCCTGACTTATGAAGCTCAACACACTTTTCCCTCATTTGGTTTGTGTGTTCTCTTATCTTTCCCATGTTGATGTATGAATAAGGGAATATGGCTTCTGTGTCACCCCAGTGAAATAGGAAGTCATGTATTACAGCTTGAAAGTTCCTAAACACTCTGATCAACTTTAAAAAGTAAAATATAAATGGAAAAAATGCTTCAGTTACATTTTGTTCATAAGAATTTCTAAAGGTGCCAATTGTGGCACACATGGTTTTGTTAAAATAATTATTTCTTGGTGAGGGATTTTTTTTCTCAGAGTGAATTTACTTCAATTAAAGGTTGGATGTTTCCCATTTTTCAGTGTGGGATTAAGCTAATTCACCAAAAGGTGAATTTTTATAACCCTTTTTACTCATCTTTACCAGGGTTCCAATAATTGTGGAGGGCACTGTATATATAAATAAAAGCCCTGATATCAATATATATATATATATATATATATATATATATAAAGAGAGAGAGAAAGAATAATATAGCCACAGTACCCCTTAGCTGTGTAACACTAGCAATGCTACTGCGGTGATAAACCTGTGGGCCAAAGTGACTTCTAATCGACATCACTAATAACTAAGTTTTCTATTTTTACTTGGAGTTGCTGAGTGAAATATGCACACACACACTTGCATGCATTAATTCAATAATGATTATTAATTGATGCACAATATCCAATCTTACACCACGCACCATAAAAACTCAAATTTTACACTGCCAATTAGTTTCTCCCCATACAAGAACAATTTCTCAGCATTCAGAGATACAGAGGGTAATTTAATTTGAGGTGAATTTTTTTTTTCATTTGTGAGGGGAATTAGAAGCTATAAACTAATCTGTACACACTCTTACTCTCATATTTTAGTATGAGTATTTAATAAAAGTAATTTAAAAAGACAGCCACAAAAATGGGCTTTCAGGTGGTTTATTCAGCTAAAGTACTGGTACAGTGATGTATCCTCACAGACCTGAATCTTATCCATACTGGTGCCAGCAGTGTACAGAAGTCCCATGGGCCAATGCATAACTGACCATAGTTTTGCTAAAATGCTAATAGAAATCAATTGCACTCTCATGTCAGCCCTTTGGGTTAAAATAAGTTCCTCACAAAATGTTTTTTTACCTCTGAAAATGTTGAATGCAGATCTTTCCTGAATGCATTTATTGAATTTCAATGCACCCGTTTTTAACGTGAACACAATAAGAGCACAATCCATTTCCTTGGAATGCATTTACTGTAAACACTGTCACACAGTGAGTTCTTAGAATTCTTCAAAAATAAGCAACTGTTCTTGAAGACCATAACCATGTCTGGATCCAAGGGATTTGGACATTCTTTTGTTTCCCAGAAACTTTGGGTAAATGTCCCGTTAATAGTCAGCATTGGTGTTTTGTTATTCCAGTTAAAGAAATATTTGAATTGTTCATTTTATTGAGCAAGCAATGTTCAATAAATCTGCAATATCAATGCTTTTTAATGTTTAAACATTTTTGAACTGTTATCAACAGTTTTCTCATGACTCTCCGATGACCATTACACAATGTTGCATGTAAGTTTGAATGTGATTGTGAGAGAATACGTCTGTGACACATTTAATTTTCATTTTTGACAAATTTAATACTTAATATGTTTAGTAATTACTATGATACACTCTGGATGAAACCACCTGTAAGCATTCAGCACTTACAGTAAGACTCAAAACAGACAAACTTGGTGTTTGTTACTGAAGTATTAAATACTTGTAAATTTTTGGACAACTTGCATAATAGCATAATGCTGTTTAAATTTCTGAAATTGAGGAATGGATGTATAGTATCTACTTGTGACACCCTGATGATAAGTGTAATTTCACAATGAAAGGAATTACAGTGTTAACTTGCAGGATGTTTGTCAGAAGCAGAGTATTCTCTGAGGCTATTTATATTACCCATCACCATTCTACTCCACTGACCCAATCACCCAGCAATCATTCTGCCCAAACACTTGGTGCTGACATTTGTTTAATTCTTTTTTTGCATGCTGGGGGATTAACTATTCCACATGTATGGACCAGAAATGGTCATTCTGTTCCATTTCTGGACCAGAAAAGGAACTTTTCTGAAAAGGATCTGAAAAGCTTACACCAGCAATTGTCACCCTTCTTTAACACCCTTCCATGTAGTAGGAATTTTGGATATTCTTGGACTAGTTGAGCCTTCTTCAAAGGCACATCATCATGCCTGACCACACACAATTTTTGATCCTAGCCAGATAAATGTGATTGGAATGCTTTTTTGTCCTTGAATTAATGAGCAGGCAGAGAGCAACCATTGTCATAATACGTAGAGATTAAAGCATTTATTTTTCATCAAGAAAAGAATGAATGTATCACTGAAGAGCAAATCAAAATAACAATATATTATATAGTATTTATTTTATATATTTTTATTTTATATTTATTACATTTATTACATATTATTATTATTTCATTATTACTAGAAATATTAATATTTTCATAGGGGAAAGTAGTAATGCAGAGGTAGTTTTGTTTTTACTGGTTGGCATGCTTCCTGCCCTTTTCTTGCACCTCTGATCTTAATGCGTATTCAAGCATACTTCATTCCCCCCTCATTTTTTAATGAGATTTCCAATCTGTCCTGTTACCCTGCTGTGCCTCTCTCTGTGAATATTGAGGAAACAAAAAAAGTGGCTGAGATGCCTGGGGGGGGGGGGGGCTTGGTTGCAAGGGTGAGTATTTTTTTTAAAACAAATTAGCAGCCCCCCACCCATCCCCCCGTACAGTCCCCATCTGGTGGATGGGTATTGAGGGACATGTCTGAATGGGGGACCCTCCACAGGGAGCATGCAGTCCCAGCCCACAGCCCTCCCTCCGCACGTGGCTAAGCTTTTTGTAAAGACCCTGCTTTCTTTTTCTCTTTCCCATTCTGTCTCCCTCCCCATTTTCTCCCTGTGCCTGTCCATCTTTAGATCTCCGTCAGCTCTTGGAGGCGAGAGGACACCGCCACTCACCTGTTTACCTCCCCTGGCTTTCCACTCTTGCAATGTTCACACCAGAGTTCAGAGTTCCCCTTTTCCTTGCAGTAAAGTGGAGGCATCCCCCATCCAATTTCTCTCCATTCACTTAATTCTCATCTGACACAAAGATAGTTGCTGTTTTACTTATTTATAACATTTATGATGATGCTATTATAATGGGTAATATGCCAATCTTAGCCATCCCATACTATGTGTATATCTAAATTAAGTTGTATAACCTAAAACACTATGTTAATTTTCACAACTGAATTTCACCGAGCAATATTGCATGTGTTTGGAAAAGGCTACTTGAATAAAAAAAAAAAGTATTTATAAAACTAATGTTTGGTGAAATAAAAACAATAAAGACAGAACAGAAACTGCCTTCACAGAGTAGTGTAATAGATGATCAAATTGGCATAATCAATGAATCCATTTTGTTATGGAATTAACGGGTGCTGAGGAGACAATGATTGTGTTTGACATAATATCTGAAAAAGACAGCTACTTGGATACATATTAACATGACATAATTTGCTAACAGAAGGAAAAAGGCTAAAATCAACCACAAGGAGGATAGCTCTGCAGATGCAGAAACCCATTCTTATAGTGTTAAATTTGGAATTCGTCAGGTACCAAAGATGGTACATCCCGCCCAACCCCCCAAAAACCAAAACATGAAAAAAATAACTGTGATTGCTGAACGATGCAATTCTCAGCTCTGTCACGGCGGCAGGTGAGCAGCGAGACAGGCGGCATACATCATGAAACCAGAAGGAGCAGGTACATGGAAATGCTCACAAGATGTTTTTCCCAAAGAAAGCTACGCTCACATTTCAGGCGACTGGCAGACATGGCCACGTTTGTAAATCCCAGCCAAGGGAACCCAAGAGAGGTAGAGTAACAGCACAGAGCTGTATCAGGGATCATTAGCATACTGCGCCAGCAAGGCTCCTTGTGCTGCTTGTCTGTGACTTGCATCTCAAGCAGGAGATAGACAGGATGAAGGGATCATCTCAGAGAGGAGGAGGAGGAGGAGGAGGGGAGTGGCATAGGCAACACCTCCAGAGTTCCCCATGATCAGGTGGTTGGGGGGATTCCAAAGCCTATCCGTCTCAATCCATCCAGCAAACAGGCATCCTTTCTCGTCGGTTACTCTCCGAAAAAGGTTACACTGTCATCCAACTGAATGCAGTGCCCTTTAATTTTCTCTCAATCAATGAACTGAACTTATGCAGGGCGAAAAAAACTGCAAATGACTGCAATATTAAATTTTCTGCCTGGGGGGAGGTTGACTTCAGCACTAATTACACCTACAATTCCTCTGTGATCTGACTGGGATTAAAAACCACAAATGAAATTACATTTCCAGGGTCACAGCCCAGCATTCTTCCCCCCAATACAATAAAGCACCCAGCGAATTGCACAGATGATGCATGGTGCTATCTGCCGGAGGTGGGAGGATGGCACTCTCTCCCTCCACAGCCTTATTTATCAGATGCTAATTTTGTTTCTCTGAGGTGTTTTCTGTGCTCCTTGGTGTGTGTGGTAGGAGCTAAACTACGCGGCGGGCTGAAAGACGTGCCAATGCTCTGCACATGGGCCTGTGCTTGGGAGGAGCTCACAGCCTCCTTCTGAGAACCAGGGGGCTATTTATACCCCGGCCGCCTCCCATGGGCCCTTCGTCATTAACAAGCAAGTCTGGATGTGCAGCACCACCCCTGATTACACACATCCAGTACGCCATGCACACTGCGCAGTCTATATTACATGCAGTGGCGGCTGCTGACCAGAATTTTTGGTGAAGCAAATCCCCCCCCATGAAAATCAAACCCCAGTATATGCATGCTTTACCTGTTGAGCTAGGCCATTTTTGAGTTTTAAACACTTGCCACGTCACATTGCTAGCTGTAGGCAGAAAAGAGCTGGCGGCCCATTTATAACAGGTTTAAATTGCTTGACAACTCATCACTATGGCTGTGCCATTTAAATTGAGCTGCCTTCTCTCAAAGGAATAACACCAAATAGAATACAATGACAAGTAGTTATGGACTCACTCACATTTATTAACAGGCATATTCTCTCATCACCTATGCATATTCAATAGAGAAATACTGAAATCCACCTGCACCGTAGCTGCAATAGCTTCGTTCAGATTATTTTGAATCGTCTTATGCCCTATTCACTGGACTAGTATTAGTGGGGACCTCATGTGATTTGTAATAATTGCAGAGGTCGTCTGTGATCTTAATCCTGTGCGAATCTGCCATGTGCATAATTTGTCATAAAAATTCCACCGCAAATTACCTACCATATTTAGCAAAAAACAGAGATCATCTGATTCCCGTGTGAATCGGCATCGCAGTAATTTGGGGTGATTTCCAACAATTATTCCTTGTTTTTTCTACGCATTTCTCTGCATCTTTCTGAGTCTGGAATTATGGAGGCTGTGATGGAAATTATTGATGTCAATTTTGACAACATTTTGGGTGCGGCTCCTATGACAAAAGTTTTTAAATGTAGGCCTACTCCTGAATTTACTGAACTGAAAGGAATTGTAGCCTGTCCAACTCTGTAGGCACCTTCAACACACCAATTTGCATACGGTGTGCTTTACGAATGTGCAGAAAACAACACTTTGGAAACGGAGAATATGGAAGTATAGGAATGTTACGTTTGAGTCGTATCCGGGAAGAATCCTTGGAATTTCATCAGTAAATTCAAGTAAAATACAGACTTTGTTTATCCCGTGCGAATGTGCCACATGAAACACGCTATTTTGTTCTGCTTTGTACATTGGATACGTGCACCTTCATCAATAAAATTATGAAATTTCAAACACTCAATTAAACGGTTACACTGACATGTTCCTTCAATTTTGCACAAATCTTACAGGCCAGTTCAGACTAAAGATTCATGATTTAGAATGCAGAGAGGAATTGCAGCAGTGTGAAGTACCCCATCTCAGAACGTCTGATGTCGGCGCTTGCCATTGCAGGCGATTCATGTTAATTCATGTTAAAATTGAAATAATCTGAGATTTACGTGTTGCAATTACTACACTACAGGGTATGTTTGAACAATTGTCTGCATCCAGTTCTTTGGGTCTATGAAAAGCACAACATGAATAAAATGTATTATTATTAGTATTTATTTATTTATTTATTTGGAATATTTAGATTTCTATAGAAACCTGTGTGGTCTGTTATGCCCAGCCGGAAAACAGGACATAAACAAAATGGAGACCACACAGGACATACGTTTAACAATAGTTTATTTATAAATACGTGTAAAATGGATATAGAAAAAGGGATCAGCATAAGCTCCCCGTCTCGCAACTCCTTGCGCCTTTGCCGTAGGCTGTGTGTAAGAGGGAAGCAGCCCCAATGGTGTGTGGGAGCAGCTTCTTTATCCAAGCTTCACAGGTGGCATCGGTTTCCCAATCAGGTAATTGTACACTCACCTGAGAGAGAACCGACGCCCCTCCCTACATCATAGAGAGAACAAAGAGGGAGAGAGAGAAACACAGACACAAACACCCTGGGGGACAGGGAATAAGGGGGCGGGCGCAACAGGTCCTACAGAGCCTAGACATTCTTGTGTTCACAAAATTCTGTTCGCAAATAACATAACTATTATTATGTTAACAAATTAGTAATATTACTTGTTTTGCATCATCTGACCCACAGACATACAGTAGGCTACATTGACAAGGCGAACATGTCTGGATATGTTTGTGAAAATGCTATATGTAGGCTATTTTCCACGTCAACATATTTATATTTTTTCTCTGCATTTATTTATTCATCCCCCCTTTCTATATTGTACATGATGTTTCTTGATATAAATGTTTGTGAATTGTAGAGAAATCTGTAGCAGCAGTGAATATTTTAAAACCTGTACATTTTCTAAAGTAAACTTTACAACAAAGTATAAACATATAATTTCTGGATTATTTGTCAACTGTTTAAAACATTAATTGAAATTATATGTTGTTCCATGAGGCCATTTTTGTTAATTGACATTTAAAGTTTGAATGACCACAATCTGTTCACATGCTAAGATGAAAAAACACAGGGCCAAGTTGCATTAAATAATATAGGAAAGTTTGGATAGCATTGCTTTGGAATACAGCTAGTTTAATTAGTGTGAGCTATGATATCCAATATTGTTAGTTGTAACTTGGCCACATTTTGATATCAATACTTTTAAAGGCAGGCCTAGTTTTTGCAAGTTGGAATTAAGGACTTACAGTGCTTTGTAGGCTATGTGTGAGTAACTTGGCATCACTTCTTTTTGTGTACTAATGTAATGTATTGTGTTTGGTAGCTAACTAATGATGATAATGCATGAAGATAATGACATCAAGAGAGACATTCATACAGAATACATGCAGACACACGCATGCATTGTATCTCAAAGAAAGACATAGGCGTGAATTCTGTGCTTTAGCCTACCATGAACTACAACTAAATTAAAGTGTTTGCAGTAATTTTAACTGCATGACGGTACGTGGCCTATTTGAACTGTATAAACTTTGCCCCCTAGTGGCTGAGATGTATCTGTCTCAATTACAGTATTCATGTTACTCTAAAATTATGAACTACAGCTTTAAGAAAACCCCGTAAATTTTGACTTACGACCGATCCTGTCACCACAGCCACAGACTGTAATGCATAAAATGCACCGTTTATACACGCTAAGAAAATCAATAAAAAAACATTCTTGTATGAGAAAACCAGAACATGTGCACACTGTTTTAGTCCAACATGAAATTACACTTTAGTACCAGGTGGGGATCAAACCCAGATCTCTCGCATGGTAAGGTTTGACGCTTGCCACTACACCAAAGCCTCGTGGTACAGTCACGTGATATAGGCTATAGGCCATTTGTCAGTGTCTATTGTAAATGGAACATTTGTTTCCATACTGCGTAACATTACCTGAAGTGGTGTCGTCTGACTTTCAGCATTTCGCTGTAGTACAAGTGAAATATTGAACAGTTAATATTGGAAATGTCTTTTGCCTTTGCAATAAAAATACGTTTGTTAATGTGAAAATAACAGTTTAATAAATGAAAAGTATAAAAGTTGCCCATTGTTTTTGTCAAAAATAAACTTGCATCCTGTTGGGCTCGAACCCCCAATCCTCGTTTCATAGTGGACACCTAGCTACTACTGCTGGCAGTTGACAGGCAGTAACAGTGTAGTAGACACTAACCTCGCCTGCCAGTCGGACTCGGCGGTAATCTAACGTTAAAGGGTGCTGCGCAGCACCCACAATTTAAAATTGTCCTTCCTTGTTCCAAAATTAGGTTTAAGAAATTTAGAAAAATATACTAAACGAAACATACTACATTTCATTGTTACGGTTGTGTGTACTGTTTATTAGATTAATTGATTGGCAAAAAAATAAAAAATAAAAATAATTATCTTGGAAGGAGGGGCTGGGGCCTTTGAACCAATCGTGGTGCCCTAAACAAATGTTTACTTCGTTTATTGGGTCGGGCCGGCCCTGCCCAGGTGGGTGCTACATATTGGTGGTGGCAGAGGCGAGTTTCCCCCTCATCATTTTAAAGCACTTTGAGTCACCGGTTGGTGAGAAAGGCGCTATATAAATGCAAGGCATTATTATTATTATTAGTTTGAAGCGTTTTTATTGGTCGATAAGCTTGGGATAGCAGGTATGCGATGTTGTTATCCAATCGGGAGAATTATTCTTTGAGGGTAAGGCAGGATAAATGGGAAGAAGAAGAAGCAGCAGAAGAGGAAGGAGAAAAACCGCAAAATAACCCAAGTTTGGGGCTTTATAGTGTGGATGTGTGAAGTTGTATCTGAATGTTGTGTGGTTACATGAGGTCAGAATGTACAGAAGTTAATGTTTTTAAGGGCTGAGAGTCTGTGGTCATTGTGGTTACTTCTGTAGGAAACCCTGAAAAGTGCCAAACTCTCGGTGCTGTATAGGTATGGGCCATGCCCCGCCAAGCTGTATGTAGGCCATCCCAATGTAGGGTACAGCTACATGTTTTACAGTGTATTTCAATTATTTTGTATAATAGCCTGCGTGTCCTCAAATAATTTATATTTCAGTGGAGTATACATGTTAGACTTGCATGTAGCCTAAAATTGACACTTAAATTATGTTCTCAAAACAGTGAGATCATCAAAAAGATTGGAGAAACCAGCAGGTCAAAAAGAAATGGGAAAATTTTAAAAGATGATATAGGATAAATTGTTGCGTTATCGGTTAATGTCACATTTAGCCTTTTATGGAAACACTGGGCCACACATCTGGTCATATTTCCTCACAGTACTATTTTGGGTTAAACTGGATAGTGTGGTGGATGGTGGATGATGATGAACATGTATTTAACCCTTAAATTCAATAAGCATTTCTCTCCATTTCTCTTAATTTTTCTTTAATCTTTTCCAGGAACTGATACAGCCTCAGACAGGCTCTGCTACAGAAAATGGGCCTTACTTTGAGCCCATGCATGGGGTCCTAGGGAAAAAAAGACTCTACTGTACCACTATGTTTGATAGCTAAGGCAGAGGGTCCCACCAGCAGCAAGTTGGACCTGAGCCATGTGAGGAGGAGGCCACTTCATCAGAGATGGCCTGCGCAGGATCCAGCATTTTTCCAGAACCAGCCAAACTCAAGCTCTCTGTAGACATGGAAAATCCCAGAGGCAACAAACGAAAAAACAAGCCATTAGAATACCTAAAGGAATGCAATGAAAGACAAGAGAAAAGACTTAAAGGGTAAGTTCGCTATTTTGGACCTTGGACCCTATTTGCGGTCCGTCTTCCATGAACCTGACCCATGAAGTCCATTTTTTCGCTGATTGGTCCAGTATTGAGTTCGGTACAGATTTCCTGTAGGCTCTCACTGGGCTACAATGGAAGTGAACGGGGCAATCAGAAATGTTATGGAAAAACAACGATAAATGTGCTTTTATAGCTCAGTGTGTATTCTTACGGTCTCAGTATGCTCTCCTGTGAAATGTAGGCTATCGCAAACGCAAACCGAACTTTGAAACAACAGTTCCATTTGAAACAGAACTATTTCTCCGACCGCACTACCTCGCACTGTAAACTTCCGCAGTCTAGCTACGTTGTAGAGAGGGGGGGGGGGGCCGCTTGAAAAGCAGTTGATCACAAATCCTGACCTCCTGTTGGAGTTTACTAGCTAGTAGCCTACAGCAGAAATATTTGTAACGCAGTTTTTGTAATCATCATTTGTAATTTGTAATAATTCATCACAGCAATGGTGCGCGAATGTGCAGTCCCCGGTTGTGGGAATAAAATGTCTGGACGCTCAAATACCAGTTTTCACAGGCTCCCGTTCTCTGACCCAGAAAGATTGAGACTTTGGCTGGTTGTCTTACGGATCGACATAAACACTCCAGTCAATCAACTCCGTTTGGCAGACTCGCGAGTTTGTGGAGCGCATTTCGACGCTACTGATTTCTGTAACCGCAAATCAGAAGCAAAACACTGGTTTCTAAAGAACACAGCTGTTCCTCGTGTCGGACCTGCAGCACTATCAAGCACCGGAGCGGAGGTAAGTTATATTTAGCTATAACGTTACGTTACTAACATTTTTATTTTTTTTGAGCGCGTCCTCTGACCCAGCACTCAATACCAACTAACAAAATCCGAGCTTGACATAAGTTGTTTTCTTGTAACAAAACTGTCGGAAACGTTCATCAACTATAACTTTTTACAATTCTATAATGTTTTATTTACAAATGCTTGACGCATGGTGTCCTGTCCAAAGTTCTCATCTATCACATATCTGTTGGCAGTCATAGTGTAATGGTAATCAATGGAGATGATCCAGTGTCATCCACGGTTACATCCAGGTTTTCCATGGCATTCGGTAGCAACAGATCCTACTCCCTACAACACAAACTTTCCTCCTCTCTGGGCATCTGCTTGCACCTCTTGCAAGAACACCAAAAGTCCCCCGAAATTCTTGGTCTAGCCTCGGCAGCGACTTCGGATAACATTACCTGCGCAACTTCAGGCTCTCTCTCTTCTCTTGCTCTCTTATCATCCATCTCTTGTAGTTCCGTGTCCGTGTATTCTGGCTCAAATCTGTAGCCAGTAACGTCAAAGTCAAAATCGAATTCTTCGTCTTCGTAATCATTATAGTCATCCATCATCCAAGTTTTTTTGTGGAAATTGTAGCCTACGTTGCTGCAGGTAAACAAACGCAGACTGCTCAGCTAGATAGTTTCGTAAACGGCCGGCACACCTTCCCGCTCCCCTACCCCCGACACATAGTACTCCGCGAGTGCAGCGCAAACAAGCAACAGAGAAATGCTTACTTCCAAGCCATGCCAAGCACGTAAAAATGTTCGGATTGAGATACATTTCACAGGAGAGCATACTGAGACCGGTAACAATACACCCTGAGCTTCCCGTCTCATTTATTGTACATGAAAGCACATTTATCGAACATTTCTGATTGCCCCGTTCACTTCCATTGTAGCCCAGTGAGAGCCTACCTGTACCGAACTCAATACTGGACCGATCAGCGAAAAAATGGACTTCATGGGTCAGGTTCATGGAAGACGGACCGCAAATAGGGTCCAAGGTCCAAAATAGCGAACTTACCCTTTAAAGGATAAGGACACCATGCGTCAAGCATTTGTAAATAAAACATTATAGAATTGTAAAAAGTTATAGTTGATGAACGTTTCCGACAGTTTTGTTACAAGAAAACAACTTATGTCAAGCTCGGATTTTGTTAGTTGGTATTGAGTGCTGGGTCAGAGGACGCGCTCAAAAAAAATAAAAATGTTAGTAACGTAACGTTATAGCTAAATATAACTTACCTCCGCTCCGGTGCTTGATAGTGCTGCAGGTCCGACACGAGGAACAGCTGTGTTCTTTAGAAACCAGTGTTTTGCTTCTGATTTGCGGTTACAGAAATCAGTAGCGTCGAAATGCGCTCCACAAACTCGCGAGTCTGCCAAACGGAGTTGATTGACTGGAGTGTTTATGTCGATCCGTAAGACAACCAGCCAAAGTCTCAATCTTTCTGGGTCAGAGAACGGGAGCCTGTGAAAACTGGTATTTGAGCGTCCAGACATTTTATTCCCACAACCGGGGACTGCACATTCGCGCACCATTGCTGTGATGAATTATTACAAATTACAAATGATGATTACAAAAACTGCGTTACAAATATTTCTGCTGTAGGCTACTAGCTAGTAAACTCCAACAGGAGGTCAGGATTTGTGATCAACTGCTTTTCAAGCGCCCCCCCCCCCCCTCTCTACAACGTAGCTAGACTGCGGAAGTTTACAGTGCGAGGTAGTGCGGTCGGAGAAATAGTTCTGTTTCAAATGGAACTGTATGGTTAGTTTTAGTGGCCATGTGTCCACACTTTCACCAATTAGGAGCCTATTGATTCAAATCAGTCTTTACATGGATCTGTTAAATAATTTTCTTATCTTTTTTAAATAATATAGCACAATAAGCACAATGTGAACATGGGGTGTTTATTCTACATGGCATCCATAGCTATTTCTGATATAATGTGGCTTAAGAGGGTGAATAATTCCTCCAAACATGACAAGCAACTAATTAAGAAAAATTAATAGCAATATACTGTTAAAAAAATTCACGTTACTTAACATGCATTTCATATTTTCTTAACTAATTTTAAAGTCACCTGACATTTTTTAAGAAAATATGAAATGCATATTAAGTAACGTGAATTGTTTTAACAGTATATTGCTTGTAGATATACATCTCTTTTTACAGTGTGTGTTTGAATATATTTTTTTATTGGTATTCCCTTGTAGAAATACAGTCACTGTGTAAAATGACAGTCACAGACCATTTTTAAAAAAAGCAAATTGACTGTTTTGTGTCATGAAGTCTATTAACCGTAAAATAACAGGACAAAAATTTATTGACTGCCGATAACTAATTTTAAAGTCACCTGACATTTTTTATCGGCAGTCAATACATTTTTGTCCTGTTATTTTACTTCAATTAAAGGTTGGATTTTTCCCATTTTTCAGTGTGAAATTAAGCGAATTCACCAAACGGTGAATTTTTTATAACCCTTTTTACTCATCTTTACCAGGGGTGCCAATAATAGTGGAGGGCAGTGTATTTCACATGTTTCTTAAAAAATGTCAAGTGACTTTAAAATGAGTTATTGGCAATTATTTTACTTTTGTCCAGTTATTTTACTTCACATGATTTTAACTGTTAGAGGGAAGTCACTATGCATGTTTACAACCCAGTCCAACAACTTTGCACCAAGCTGTCAAAGATTTTGACCTCAATCAATGCCTAAAACTACCTTATACCCCAATAACATTTTTAACTAAAAGTGGTTTTGGGGTTTAGTTAATCTTAAAAAAAAACAGATAATACACAAATATTTCTATCTCTTCTTAAGACGAAAACCTGTTATTAATTAAAAGAATAAACTGAAATCTGAAAACGAACTCATTTACATTCCACATGAAATTTTATTATATAAATAAAGACATGAATCGAGATGTAATGAACTGAAATTTATTTTCAAAAATGTAGAAATTCGAAGGCATCCTTCGATAACATGACTGAAGCATTTAAGAACTTTTGGTGCACACTCGTTCACTCAAATTTAATATTGTCAACTTATATATAAAATACAGTAGGGTTGTTAAATCACCCCAAACCCGTATCGTCCTATCACCCCCCCTAACAATCACCAATAGTCGATTCAATCGGCTGAGGGCCGAGAGGAAAAAAAAAAAGGGTTCTTTACACAACAACACACCTTAAAATTCACCACAGTGCTGTTTTTCTGGCAATACAAATAACTAAAAGATCGCCCTGGCAATCGCCAACTAGATATGGATCGACGATAGACTTAATCAATTGTTGATTGCCGATAGAATTGACTATCGTTTCATCCCTAAAATACAGTATAAAATGAACAAAACCACCATCAAGTGCAATTCACAAACCAAAAATCTGCCTTGACATAACGGCCCTTTCCCCCTTCCTCCATATGGAAAACAAAAAAACGTAAATGTAACAACTTCAGTTGTTGCGGTTGTTTGTCCTACATCCGCGGGAGGCTTGAGATAACGGCAGTGTTGCAGTGATGCGGTTACCACGACAGCCCTGGTGAGGTAAGGAGGATACTGAAAAGTTGCAAGACAAAGAAACAAATGATAAGTGAATGTTCATGACAGAGATGACCATGAAACATTGAGTAAGCAATAGACGCTTTCTCTAACCATTCGAAAAATTCTGAATTGTAGTAGCAACAAAACACTGTCAAAAAGATACCCTGAAAGGCCTGAGGTAAAAAGGAAAATGTAACTACTGACTGCTAAGAGACAGTGTGCTGGAATTTAGTTTGTGCTAGATTTGTGGAAACTAACCTCTTAAAAATCTCCCCAGTCAAAGGCTGATATCCGTGATGTGAGGGTCAACACTTTGGGGTTGATGGTTGACAGGTGACGTTTGTTTGCCTTCTTTTCCACTTTGGTTCCCTCGTCAGGATTTATTTTGTAGAAACATCTGTTCCAAGAAAAAAATAAAACAGAGTCAAATGGTGGTGTGGCCACCCTGTCTAATCTTTGTGTATCGATTGCAGGGTACTAGGTGTGCAATTTGTGAGCGAAGAGTTAGCTTCAGTGTCGTTCGTTGTGCGTCTGTTCTCTGGTACAGCGAGTTACATCAGACGTACAAATCACAATGCTGTGTGCAGGTCGTGAACGACCTGTGGTGTGTGTGTGTGTTCTCTGCAGCAGCGAGTTACACCAAGCATAAGGTTTGGTTTTGTGACGTCATACATAGCGGCGTGAACTGTGATTGGTCTGCTGTTGTGGGGACCAGACAGACAGGCAGACAGACATACATGCAGACAAACCCTGTTCTAGACGGCTCAGCCTTTAGCCATGCCATAAAAACATACTTGAACTCTTTATATAGTTATTTCATCACTCAAATGAAGGTTTGCACTTAAGTGATTGTTGCAAGAAATTGAGCAAACATTACAGTTTGATTTAGAAATTGTATTCATACCTGACTCTTCCTCTACATTAGACAAGCTACAAGTTACAATGTTAAGAGAGCTTGATTATTACTCTTTCTATCCCAAATAACTACCAAGCGAAGTCCAAACATGACCTGTTTCTAATAGTTATACAGGTTTAATAGACAAGATAAAGTAAAAATGATTACCTCTGCAGGAACTCTAGAGATGCACCAAGCTCTGAAGGGTAGTCGATGTTGTAATAAAGTAAGTGCTCAACATTAAATGGAGGGCTTCGGTGAAACTGGAGAGGTGCTCGTTCACAATAACCTGGTTCACAGCTACCATGAAGTAATGTAAGTGGGCATTCACCTGTGAAGACAGACAAAACCATGCATCACTGGTATGTATGGGCAAAGCTTAATAGTTCCCTGGAGTATATGAAAACTTAAATAAATATAAATACTATATAATATTGTGGCAAACTCCGCGGTGGTTGGAGTTGTCACGATTCCTGCACTTAGCATAGCTTTTACTTCGGCCGCGATGGCTTCTCTTCGGGCCTCTGGGATCCTGTATGGCCTCAGTTTCACCCGTTTTCCTGGCTCCGTGACGATCCGGTGCTGGATTAGGTCGGTGTGCCCCGCCTCGGCAGAGAATACGTCTATTCCAGTTGACCAGGTCCTGGAGGTCCTGTCGCTGGCTCGGGGTCAATTGCTCTCCCATCGGGACTTGGACAGGCTCTGTTTTCACAGCGACCTGGGGGGGTGTGAGAGAGAACAGCACCTCGCGGGCCACCCATTTTTTTAACAGGTTTATGTGGTACACCTTAGTGGGGGGTCGTCGTCCGGGCTGTCGTACCCGGTAGTTGACGGCACCCACCTTTTCTATGACCTCGTAGGGACCGTTCCATTTGGCTAAGAATTTACACTCCGATGTAGGCACCAAGACCAGCACTTTGTCCCCGGGGGCGAACTCCCTGGGTTGGGCCCCGCGGTTGTAGACCCGCGCTTGTGCAGTTTGGGCCTCCGCCATGTGTTCTCTCACCATAGACCAGATAGTCGCCATTCGTTCTCTTACCTCCTCTACATGTTCCACCATGGTTCGATGGGGTGACGGTTGCTGTTCCCAAGCCTCTTTGGCCAGGTCCAACAGCCCTCGGGGTCGTCTCCCGTACAACAGCTCAAACGGGGAAAACCCGGTGGATGCCTGGGGTACCTCTCGAATTGCGAAGAGAACGAACGGCAGCAGCTGGTCCCAGTTTCTCCCATCGGCCTCCATCGTCTTTTTTAGCATCTTCTTGAGGGTTTGGTTAAATCTCTCAACCAGCCCGTCCGTCTGAGGGTGATAGACAGAAGTACGTAACTGGGTTACCTTCATCAGTTGGCACAGATCTCTCATGATCCGTGACATGAATGGTGTGCCCTGGTCGGTCAGAATCTCCTCCGGCAGCCCGACCCGGGAGAAGAGTAGCATCAGCTCCCTCGCAATCCCCTTTGTGGCCATGGATCTCAGTGGAATAGCCTCCGGGTACCTGGTGGCATAGTCTAACACGACCAGGATGTACTGGTGCCCTCGGCTGCTCCAGGGTAGGGGTCCCACCAGGTCCATGCCAATCCTACTAAAGGGAACAGAGATAATGGGTAGAGGGATGAGAGGGCTCCTCATGTGAGGTCGAGGCGCCGCCTGTTGGCAGTCGGGGCAGCTACGACAGTAGTCCTCTACGGCCTTTTTGACCCCGGGCCAGTAGAACCGTGTTTTAATCCTTTCCAGGGTCTTCTCCGCCCCTAGGTGGGCCCCCAGCAGGTGGGTGTGGGCAAGCTGTAAGACCGAGGGGATAAAGGGACGGGGCACCAACAACAGTTCCTGCTGTACCCCCGCCTTCATTACTACTTGATATAATAAACTGTTTTTAATGGAAAAGTGAGGAAATGTCTTCTGTTTTACCCCATCTAATAGCTGGCCGTCCACCACTGACACCTGCTAGAGTGAGCTGGTAAGGTTGGCGTCTTCCAGCTGGGCTATCCCGAATCTCCCGGCGAGAGGGGCGGGTAGAGGTTGGTCATCTGGGTTTTGGGGAAACAGGTCGGCCACGTCACCATCCTCCTCCCCGGGAGTGCTTTCCTCTTCCTCCCTCGCCGTCTCCCAAGTGGCCTCTTCAGCTGCTCGTGCCTTCTCGCTGGCCACTCCCTCTGAGAGTGGCTCTGTGGAGGCCTCCGGATCCACCTCCTGGTAGCCACACAGCTGCTCTGGCTTTTTTGGTTTCTTTTGGGGGTTTCTGGCTCTTCCACTCCCCGCCAGACCGTGCCACAGTCCTGGGAAGACATCAGCATCCCTGCCTATGAGGATTTGTACGGGGAGATCTGTTACGATTCCTGCGGTCCCGCTGTACCGGCGCTTCCGGAGTCCAGGAGAGCCGTTGCGTCCTTCCCGTTGGCCTTGACGGGGGTGAGAGGAGACCCGCCGCTCTCCTGGGCCCAGCAGGCCGTCAGTAGCCCACAGGGTCAGCTCGTCTCGCTGGCTGAGGCAGTGGGCATGGGGACATCCCCCCGGTGAGGGCAGCTCCAGGCGATGTGGCCCTGTTCCCCACACTCATAACACCTCCGCCCATCTGACGTCACGAGTGGCCGGCGCCTGGGTGGTTCGACCGGGGTCTCTACTGCGGGGCCCCGAGCGTGGTCGTCCGCCTGTGGACGTTCCTTAGGCCTGGGGGTCGCTTCAGTCTTCACCGCCCGTCCATTGCGCACTAAGGCTTGGGACGCCTGATATCCCTCAATCACTTCGACTAGCTCCTCCACGCTCTTAGGGTTGTTCTGACCAGCCAGCTTCTTTGCTTCAAAGGGGAGCGCGCGTAAAAAACGGTCCATAATCACCCTCTCTACGGCTCCCAGGGTTTTGGGCTCCGATATCAGCCATGCATTGGTGACCCAGGTGAGCTGGTGTATTAGCGCTCTGGGTGAGACTGATGGGTCATATGTCCAGTCGTGGTAGCGCTGTGCCCTGGTAAGCAGCGTGTATCCATGTCGCTGTAATATTTCTTCTTTTAACGCTTCAAATGTCACCGTTCTGCCATCTGTTAAATCTTGGTAGGTGGTCTGAGCCATACCCATCAAAAATGGAGCCAGCAAATCCGCCCATTGTTCCTCCGGCCATTTCTCCCGCTTGGCGGTGATTTCAAAAGTGCGGAGGAAAGTTTCCACATCGTCTGCGTTTGTTTGTTTCACCAGAAAACGGGGGGGGTTTATGCGTCCTATCCGTGAAGCCTCTTTTTGCTCAATGTGGGCTGTGTATAAATCCTTGAGCTCGGCTTGTATATACTGCGTCTGCTCGAGCTGTTTGGCCATGAAATGTTCCATGTTCAGCTGCTGTTGTTGAATCTGCTGCTGTTGTAGCTGCATGGTTTAGTCATGCCTCTGCTGTTGTTCCTGGTTGCTGGCGACAAGCCGCGCGAGGAGCTCTTGGAACATTGTGGGAGTGGTCATGATATCTGTGGATTGAGTATTATTGTTTTCAGTCAAAATGTGTTGCCCGCATTCTCCACCATATGTGGCAAACTCCGCGGTGGTTGGAGTTGTCACGCAACTGAAATGTTCCATGTTCAGCTGCTGTTGTTGAATCTGCTGCTGTTGTAGCTGCATGGTTTGGTCATGCCTCTGCTGTTGTTCCTGGTTGCTGGCGACAAGCCGCGCGAGGAGCTCTTGGAACATTGTGGGAGTGGTCATGATATCTGTGGATTGAGTATTATTGTTTTCAGTCAAAATGTGTTGCCCGCATTCTCCACCATATGTGGCAAACTCCGCGGTGGTTGGAGTTGTCACGCAACTGAAAACAATAATCTCAATGTCCACACGGCGGCAATTCAATTTATATCGCAAATTTATTGCTGTTTGCGGGAAAGAAAAGGTAATAGTTAGCGGGAGTGTCAGCCAGTCCGTAATCCGGGAGAATCGTCGTTGTCCGATGCCAGGGTTCGGTACACTAAGACGGATTATCTTACGGTCCAGGGCTGATGCAGGCGGAGGGTTGTCAGACAGGCGGGGTTCGGTAACGGGGCGGGTTCTCGTACAATCCGGGGGTCAGGCACACAGCAGACTTCTCCTGGCAAAATGGATCATACACAGCGCTTTATAATTCTCTCTTTCAACAAACTCCAAAACTCCAACTCACTCTCTCCTCCAATGTTGTTTGGCAGCCCCTTTTCTAGGGTGCTGATTAGCCCGGCGATTCGCCGCAGCTGTCTTATTCGGAGTCTTCTCCAGGTGCCGGGGATTCCCTTGCTGAGGCGGTGACGTCATCGGAACTCCAATTATGGGCATTCAATCTTTCCACCTTAGCCTGACGTACCTTCCTTCTATTACCTCACCGTGGTTTCGTCCCCGCCGGCTGCCACAATATATACTTCGTATGAAATACATTGGATTACGTTTCACTTACCACACACCACAATGCAAGGTGTGGAGGGAAGCTGTGCAGGGGCTATGTCACTGGCAACACAGCTGTCATCCACTAAGACGAACATCAACTCCTGCTCCTCTTTGAATTGGGCAAGCACCAGAAGCACTGCCCCACAGACTTGATCTCCTCCAGACCTGATGCTGGACAGAAGTTTCCCTGATCTGCTTGTCCCATCAGTGATCTTAAACTGGAAGTACTCAAGGATTTTTCAGAACTTACTGGCCGCGGCCTGTTCAAAACCATGATTGAGGTCAACCCCAGTGAGCTCCCTGAAGTGGGTCTTCATTCCCACCATCTGGAAAAGGTAGGGCCACTCCTCAATCAGTTCTTGTGTGTCCTTTCCTTTTTTTATATCCTCTCTCTGGGTAGCATAAGTGGCCTTCATCAAGTTGTTTATTTCGTTGACAGCTTTTTCTTTCTTTTGATACATCTCTTTCAACGTGCATTTCTTTTCAATCTGCTTGGGTGATGTCTCCCCTTCAGGAAGAAGTGGACTGAAGGCGATGCATCCATAGTCATCCTTGCGTTTCTTGGGAGTTCCTTCTGATTCGCTACTGGCTGGTCTTTTCTGTCCTACTGCTGGTCTCTTATCATTGTCAACCTTGTTCACCAGTTGTTTGAGCAATGAGCCATAGCCATTTCCAATTATTTCTCCATTCAGCTCATCCCTGAGAGACTTCGGGTAAGCATTAACCATCCTTCTAGCAATTTCAGAGAGGTGTTTCCTCCGAGGTTTCTTGCAGAGCTCCAGGATTTCTGCAACCACAATTGTGACTATCTGCCTCTTCTCTTTAAACGTTGGCGGTTTCCCGGTTTTCAACTTGTGCACAACACTTGGTGGCATCTTTGCCCAGGTAATTTCAAATCTATAATGCCAGTCATTATCTGGTGTGTCAACACCACTTAACAATGAGCCACTAGCCTCATAGCCGTCCACATCAACCAGACCTTTCAAGATAATCGAATGATCACATTAGTTCTCGCTCATAGATTTGTTGCATTAAAAGGTGTGAAAAACAAGAAAAAAAAGAAAAACTATACTCACTTCTGCTTGGCCCAGAACATCTTGGAGTGGTGGACAAAGAAGAGGTGCTTCCAGGACTCGAAGGGAATGAGACCTCACTTGCACTGTCTGCTTTTCCTTGAGCAAAGGCAGCACCTAAACCATATGGAAGACATGCATTCATAAACTTACACATTATAATAATGTGTTTAGTGCACCATGCATACCTCCTTATTCTCATATTGATATATTTTATGCATTTAACATCAGTCAGGTTTGCTGCACAAGGGCTAAGTATTAACAAGAGCTACAAATTCCACCTACAGTAGACCAATAATACCGATAATACAGCTATGGGTCTTGCTTCCTAGGCTAAGAATAGGGTAGGTTTAGAACTATATAATTCTAACAACAGTTTCCTTTAGGACAGATAGCAAGGTAAGTGATTAGGTAGTGTAATAAACCATTACTATTTTTTCCACAGGGCTTCAGAACGGTAAGGATTCGCTTTACTTCTCTCTACAGCTATGACAGGTAAGTATGAATGTTTGGTTTATCTAGAATAGGCATTTCTTAGGGTTTTATAGACCATCAAAACTTTTGATTCTACTGCATAAGACTTTTTAAGGACCTGTGGAAACCCTGTATGAAGATCAAAGGCAGCTCAAGGGCATTGATCGTATCAAATACGTAGGTGATCTTATCAAATATATGTTATCTTCGGAATCATCGTCATCTCATAGATAAACCTACGTCTGCTTTGGCAGTCCAGTTGATGTTTTTATTTTTTGGCTATTTGTAGTGCAAACATGTTTGGAACCCAAAATAAACATTAACACGGAATACATTTATTAAGGCTTAAAATAAAAGTAGAACACATTAGAAACACTTGGAAAACAGTTTAATGGCTCGAAAAGTAGGATTTCCATGGCACCCCGCCTTTAAGTATCAGCAGTGGTATATCAATGTGATAACACAGCACCTGAAAATACTTACATTTGATCTGGGAAATTAACTTTCTAGCATTGGCCTTAGGATGCCAGCGAAGTCATCCTCTTTCAGAAAGTAGAGGTTGTCAAGGGATTTTGGACACCCTCCACGACCAACTGTGAAGTGCTTGGGTTTGGGAACACATCTGCTATAAAGCTGACCAACTCAGAACTTTGGGATCTTTCTTCCATGACTGTAGGAAACAGAGGAGTTAGGTCGGAATTCAAACAGTTCAGCGACTTGAGTGACGAATCAAGCTGCTTACTTCCCGTTTACCGGCGAGTGCCAAAAATGGTGCAGACAATTTGCAGTTGATTTGAGGCGCCCTCGCTCAGTTGATTTGAGGCGAGCAACCGGGAACAGACTATCAAATGTAACAGAATTTGGTACTCAATCCACAGACAGATCTCTGTTGGAAAGCAATATTTTCAGGCAATATTTACGGCAATATGTGTGAGGAAACCGAAGGGATGCTTATCTCTCATAACCTTATTTATTTATTACTGAGGTAAGTTATATTGATGTATTAGTCTAATGTTGAAATAAAGACCAACTTTTCATAATGGTATTCTTGACTTTTGACGGTAAATAATAGGTATTACTCAGTCACCACCGTACTGACGAACCGAGTGACTTTTAACTAGCTAGCTAGCTAACTTCAGACCACCTGCTTATGGTGAATACATCCATGAATGCTTCCGTCAAATTTAGAGATACGGTCGATTGAATTACATTGGCAGAAAGCTGTGGCTTGCTGTTCCAGGCACATATATAGCCTACCTTTGCCGGTAAAGGTTCGAAACGGAGGTTAAAAACAGGATCCGCAAACATTCTTTTTTCAGTTATTGCCCCATTGCCCATTGCTACAGTGGCCCATACTGTCATATTGTACAATATTGCTGGCAATATTGCCTGAAAATATTGCCCGTGTACCATCAGCTTAAGGATTTACAGGACAATTAGCATTTGTCCATATTTACTAGGTGCTGCACCAGAGTTTTACTTAATCTGATTGTCACGTCTGTGCCATAGGCACTATGGGATTGTAATTCAATTCCTTTACCAATCAGAGAACTTTTTGACATGCCATGTGTGGCCTGGGGCGGTGTCAGATGCGAGTCTATTTAGGACCCTGCAAAGCCAGCAGAGGCACTTTTTTCTTTCTCTGCCTACTCAGAGCACATCTATTTAGCCTCGTTATGAGTGTGTACCAGGTCGCACCCAGCGCCTGAATTCGACCCGATGTATCTCACTCGCACCAATGACTCCAAAGTCTGTTGCATTACCAGTCAGCTGAAGACAAATTCACTGATAACTAAGTAGTAACATGTATCTTTGAACCTAAAGTCCGTGGCTAGTGAGTGGCGTCTACGGCAACCACTACGACTTCTTGGAAGCTTACTGCATCCAGTGCTTACTGCTTCCAGCAGACCAGTCAAGCTTAACTCCGTTACACTCTTCCCTTTTGACTTCCCCTTCTATTGAAACTCTGCAATGAGCTACAATGAGCACCATAATTCATTGGACAGTGATGCATTTTTTGTTATTTTGGTTCTGTACTCTAGCACTTTAGATTTTAAAGGATACAATGACAATGAGTTTGAAGTGCAGACTGTCAGCTTTAATTTGAGGGTATTGTCATCCATATCGGATGAACCTTTTAGAAATTATAGAACCTTTTGTACATAGTGTCCCCCCCCCCCCCCCCCCCCCCCATTTTCAGGCATCCAAAAATATTACATAATGTAGAATAAAGTAATAATTTTTCATATTTGGTCGAATATCCTTTGCATGCCATAACTTCCTGATGTCTGTGACCAAACAACATCAAGAGACTTGATATCTTATTTTCTGGTACTCTTACAAGCGATACTATAACTATACAGTTGTGTTAAAAAAAATAGCAGTACAACATCAGTAACCTGATGAACCACTGTTAGTAGTAGTGTATTTCTGCATGGCAACTAATTTACTTGTAGATGTAGTAGTGTAATAGAAAAACAACAGACCCAACTGTCATGACATGCACGCTGCTTGTTCTGAGTAATTGACTCATTCATTGAAAGGGGCGTGTTCAAAATAATAGCAGTGTGGAGTTTAATTAGAGAATTCATTCATTCTGTGAAAAAACAGGTATCATTAATTGTCCTTTATTAAGGAAGAAGGGAAGCAAATGTTTCACACATTGTTATAAAATATATTTCCTTCTGAATTGCTAAGTAAAATGGGCCGTTCCAAACTTTGTTCGGAGGAACAACGTAATTTGAATAAAAAGTTGATTGGAGAGGGGAAAACGTATAAAGAAGTGCAGCAAATTATAGGATGCTCAGCTAAAATGATCTCAAATGCTTTAAAATGGCAGCAAAAACCCGAAACACGCGGAATAAAACGAGCAACTACTGTTAAAACGGATCGAAGAATAGTCAGAATGGCAAAGATTCAGCCAATCATCACCTCCAGAAAGATCAAAGATGATCTAAAATGACCTGTAAGTGCTGTTACAGTCAGAAGACGTTTGACCGAAGCTAAGCTATCAGCAAGAAGCCCCTGTAAAGCACCATTGTTGAAAAAACGGCATGTGCAGAATCGGTTAAAATTTGCCAAGGAACACATCGATTGGCCCAAAGAGAAATGGCGTAACATTCTGTGGACTGTACGTCAGACGACCCCTGGGTACTGAATTCAAGCCACAGTACACTGTGAAGACAGTGAAGCATGGTGGCGCAAAAATCATGGTATGGGGATGTTTTTCATACTATGGTGTTGGGCCTATTTATCGTATACCAGGGATCATGGATCAGTTTGAATACATCAAAATACTTGAAGAGATTATGTTGCCGTATGCCGAAGAGGAAATGTCCCTGAAATGGGTGTTTCAACAAGACAACGACCCCAAACACACGAGTAAGCGAGCAACATCTTGGTTCCAGACAAAAAGGATTGAGGTAATGGAGTGGCCAGCTCAATCCCCCGACCTCAACCCATTGAAAACTTGTGGGGTGACATTAAAAATGCAGTTTCTGAAGCAAAACCCAAAAATTCACAGGAACTGTGGAATGTAGTTCGTTCATCCTGGGCTGAAATACCTGTTTCTAGGTGCCAGAAGTTGGTTGACTCGATGCAACGCAGATGCGCAGCAGTTATCAAAAACAATGGTTATGCAACTAAATATTAGTTCAGTAATTTAAAGTGATGTTAAATCTTGAAAAATGTATTCAGTTTATACAGTAAGTGTCTGAGTTTGAAGAGAAAAATGTCGACACTGCTATTTTTTTGAACAGATTAATATTCCCTTTCTTTGCTTCCTGTAAAAGAATAACGCAGACTTGATAAAATTTGTTAATGCTTTGATTTGGAATTGAATGTGTAATGTTTCCACTACATTTGAAATATGGAACTAAAAGCTATTAAAAAATATTTGCACTTTATTCACTTTTTTTAACGCACTGCTATTTATTTGAACACAACTGTAACTCTCTGCATTTGAATGGATCTATATGGGAATTGGGGGTGGGACTAGATTTAGCTGTAAATTATGCTGGAACAGTATGGAATACATGTTTAGCGAAATGGCTGTAAGTCATCAAGGTTTTGAAGTATCAAAGAGCCGCAAACCATCACTGTTGCCAGATATGCAGTAGATATGGATGGATCACTTGAAGGGTTGTTTCTCCTGACAAATTTTCCTATTGAACTCTATGGAAAAATAAGTCAGGAGAAGAAACCCTTCAAGTTAAACCCTCCTGTGACAAAAACACACATTTTAGAGTGGCCTTTTATTGTTCCCAGCACAACTTGTGTCAGTGTAATGGTCACAGCATTTTAGTCAACATCTGCATATGTCACACCTGTCTGGTGGATGGTTTATCTCATTGAAGGAAAAATGCTCACGAGGAGGTATGTAAACAGATTTGCCCATACAATTCACGACACATAACCTTTATTGTGCGCATGGAAAAAATCTGGGGTCTTTTACTTTAGCCCATTAAACATAGGACCAAAACCAAAACTGTTGCGTTTATATTTGTTGAGTGTAAGAAGTAAGAATAAATATAACTAGAACGTTCTTTTCTGTATTTCTGAAAAGCAGCTAATCGTCGCGGTCTTAAACCACCCAATTTTATAGAATAACAGTCTGTACAGCTATAGAAATTTTAGAAAACTTGAGGCTTTGAACAGAATTTCCGAGGCCGTCTGCATGTCTAGTGACTGTATTGTACTTTGCAATCAAGTGTTTACAATCGGTAAGTTGCTGGTGTTGCACCAAATGCGCTTACAACGCCCCCTTGTCGCTGCACGTGACCAAGTACAGCAGTTTTGTCTCTGTCATGAGTAGATGGTGTGAACGAGGCGTAACGCGAAAAAAAGTGCAATGGCATTCTTTGAGCATCAGGGGGCAGTGCTGAGGCACTGGTAAACAGAGAAGAATCTGGAAAAATATATTGAGGTGAATGGAGCTAAATGCTATAAAATTATCATCACAGTCCATTTCAAATATTTTCACGTAACTGGAGTATTATTGGCAATATTACACGGCCTAATGCTTATAATGAATACATAATTATAAGTGGACATGCAATCGATGGTTGTGTTATGATCTCACTTTCAAAACATTTCCACTAGCATTGATGCTACGCAATGTTGATGAGTTCGCTGGTTCATGAATATTCATTACCAGCTCCTGTTTGGCAGTAGGCAACTAGCTAGTTGGTTAGGTAGCAAACGGGCTGCATTCGGATCCGAAATGTATCTTTTCTTCCTGTTGTTCCCTTCCCTTGCTTCAAGGGGGAATCTCCAAAATGCCAGGATGAAATATGGCAGGCACACCAAGTGTGATTCAGATCCAGTTTAAGAAAGGGGAGGGAGTAATTATATTCCCTCGCTCCCTCGTTTATCCTCCCTTCCACCAAGGGTATAAAATGCAAGCTTCCAGCAAGAAGGGAATCCCACAATGCAATGCTCCACATGGAAAAAGTGAGCGGTCACCACAGAACTATGTGGCGGTCACATTTCAACTCTATGGTGTTGCACTTCTGAAATGTTGCGAGGGCAGTTTGGTTCTGTTTTTGTTTGTTTCTTGTCAATCCTCCCTTGCAGAGCACCTTTTAAGTTTGCTTGCTGCACGTAGCAAATTGCGTCACAAGATAGCTCCCTCAAAGGAAGGGAGCGTGTTAAATTGGATTCGAATGCAGCCAAGCATTATGACAGATAGTTTACTGTACATCTACCTAGCTAGGTTATATTAACGTTGCATAACAACACGGTTTTGGAATATAAATGTACTGAACATTTTATTAAAGTGATCTTACAGTGTTAAAAAGATTTGTTGTCGATGTGAAAAGTGATTGACATGCACTGCAGCCAGCCCTGGCTTGCTAAGTAAAACCAGATATTCTAGAATATCTAGATTAGAAGATTAGAAGAGTCTAGAAGATTCTTGTTCAAACCAGATTGTCTATAAGATACAAGGTGATGTACTGCCGGTACTAGCTAGTACTTTGTACGTTCACATAGTTGTTATTACTGAATGACTTCGGCTGGCTGTGGCGCCGTCCATCTTGCTTTTGAGTCTCACGTCCAAATATTCACGACCAAATTTGCATAACCAGAGAAAAAGTTTTTTTCTCTACCGGTTCAAGATTTAATTGATCTAAGTGTGTAATAAAGCATATTTTCTTATCTGCTGTTTGCTAATTTTCTCTTATAGATTTGGGTTTCTGGAAAAAACTTCCATTGACCCCCATAGAGCTCCGTAGTCCCGCCCACTTTGGTGACGAACTTCTGGTGCCACTTTTCGGAAAAAATATAATGGGAGTCAATGGACTGAAAATGTTTTTTTTCTATATTCAGGCAGCTAGATGTTCAAAACACCCAAGAGAGGGGTTGTCATATTTTAAAATAATTTATAAAATTGGTAATTTGAAATTATGTCCAACAAATAAACAAAAAAAAACAACCAAAACGACTACAACATCCGGTCTAGTGGGTCTACTTGCTCACACTGCTGAAGTGAAAGGTGACACTTTCGACATGGCCAGACTGATAGTGATTCTCGCCCTTGGTGATACTGTTAGTTTCACTCCCATAATAAGACACAGAGATAGTCATTTTCGCTAGCAGAGCGACCGGTAGCTACTTCTTTGCCCGGTAGCTTCCATAATAAGTTAAAAGAGCAGACCGAGTGTTAGCCATTTTCGCTAGCAGAGCGGCCGCCCGGTAGCGACTTCGTTAGCTAGCAAGAGCGTGAGCCAGCTATGTACGACCGGGGATTCTGGGTAGTGTAGTTATGTTTCTCAAACTCCGTTAATTATACGATTAAAATTTGATTTAAAAGCAGTGATGAGTATGTAATGGACTATGTATCACATATATGTAAAAATTTTGGTCCATACAATGCCATATATCATCATAAGGGTGAGGGGTCGTTCCCGAAGTGGGAAAAAGTAATGGCTTCCAGCAGTCTTCCGGGACCAGCCAGGGATAGGAGGGGGCGGGACTACGGAGCTCTATTCATTCTCTTCTGTTTAGCCCACAGAACTATGCTAGAGCCGATTTACGTTATATCTGCGTCGGACTGCATCGGAAACTGTCCGAGATGGCAGAAAAGTCGGTGCTGCGTGAACTAAGGCGGAAATGACAACAGGAGGTTAAGCAGGCGCCTTAGCAGCGGTGCAGCAGCTCTCAGGCGCCTTCAAACAAACCAACAACAGCATTGGTTAGAGTGCAAGGAGAGAGAGGTGTTTCGTCATGACACACGCGGATCGTTTCACAATATCGCCACCTATCTCGGCGTATTAATTCTACTCTAAAAAAAAATCTTAATGAAATTTACCCCTCCGTAAGTGTTCAAACACAGGGATAAGGGTTATTTATTAAATCCTACAATGTAATAGCAGTATTTTCCTCTTCCCCTTCTCTATTATATTTTCACAATGAATATTTATTCAGTTTTTTCTTATTATTGCTTTATTTTAAAATATTTTTTTTATATAATAGCCTACAATCCTTTATTGTTTTTCAATTAATGTGATTTTGTTTTGTAAAGTGAGCTTCTAGCATAAGCCCTGTAGGGTTTCCAACCTCTCTGGCATATTTCTGTAAATGACTTTGACTTGCATTTGTTCTTTATTCATGCAAATACATAAATATGTGTTTTGAGAGTGTGGGATCGACATAAGGTCACTACTCTGGTTATTATAGAAGTACGAATGCAAAAAGTACAATATTGGTAATGCTACATAAACAAATGAAGTTGCCGATTCTCATTCTTGACTGCTTCTGTAATCCATCTGCCTTGAGATAAATTAGGAAAAGATTTACCTCTAACAGTAGGCCTACATAAAATCTGTTAACTGAACCAAAAACTGTATGAAGAAATAATAACAAAAAAATGCCTGTCCAAATATAGGTAACAATGTTTTATTCAATACTTTATTCAACTATATTTGTAATTATACCATATTCTATAGAAAAGTAAAGATTCAACTTTGTTATACGGAGTGGTTTGTTTTTGCAACAGCTTGTTTAAGTGTAAAATCCTAATTGGACTGTTGTCCAAAAGTGTCCTCTCCAGAACATTTGGTGTGACCATATAGAACATTAAGGTAGCACCACCAAATGATAACTCATTCATTTATTTCAAAGTATTTGGATGTCTTTTGATGGGGAAAAAACTGTTACCTAATCAATATTTCTCTTCACCATCCTTGTTATCAGTAAGACAAGATCTGAAGGTATGACCTGCTGTCCGTCATTGTGTTGAGAAGTGGAGTTTTCCCTATATCCAGATGGGACAGTGTATCGCCAGACCTCTGCATGTCACATGCCAGCAGAGAGAACCACATATAAACAATCCAATGCCATAATAACATGAAGGGTATTAACAATGAAACAATATTAAGCAACACAACCTGGGTACAATGCTGTACATCCATCTTACAAATTGTTCTAAGATTAATGATTGAGATTAAAGATCTAACTGTTATTATGGCTATGGGTTGATTAGATGTGGATGGTCTGGTCTCCAGAACAAAACGGATAAATTATACCAGCAATTAAGCAAAGAGAACATTTTCAGAATATTTATTTCACACAATATGGTGACATTCACAAAAGGTAAATAAACTGTAGAACTATTCCCCTCCACCACCATTCAAGCCACAATGACACAGGGTTCTTTCTGTCATTTTGTATGTTTATTGTCAAATCAGAAATATATGAACAATGATTGGTGACAGGTAAAAGGAAGATGACATGTTGATATTGGAATACATCTTATGCAAATACAATTCTATTTATCCATACATCACCATAACTGGCAAGGAAAATGTCATCTTTCTTGACATTGTTCCCTCAAAACACATAATGACTCCCAGTATCCCAATGTCCCTATATGTACTATATTAGTTATTCATTCATACAAACTCAATTTATCTTGTTAAAGACATTGGATGGCATTCAATTCAATAAGTTCTTTGTCAGGGTCCAAAGGGACCACCTGCTGTCATGTAATTTGAATAAATCATGAACACTGACATTATGAGTAGCTGAATCATGTATGCTATGTATAATGTTTTAGTGTGAAAATAAATCTCAACAGACTGGTCAAGTAAAGGATATATACAGTGAACAGTGAATATTTTTTCCCTGTGTTTGGCTCTGTACTCCAGCACTTTGGATGTGAAATGATACAATGAATTAGAGGCTAAAGTACAGACTGTAAGCTTTAATTTGAGGGCATTTTCATCCATATTGTAACTGAAGAAGGCTGCAGTACAGGCCTGGCTTAGCATCACCAGTGAAGATACAGAGCATCTGATGATTTATACAGCTCGCAGACTTCAGGCAGTCCTTGAACGCAAAGGATATGCAACCAAGTATTATTATTTCATAGCAACATAATTAATGATTAGGATTAATACACTTTTCCTTTATGTCACAAGGAATATCTTCAATGCATTAACATTAACTCTAAAGAAGTCCCATGAAAGAGACATTTCTCAATTATATTGGTACAGATATTCTGCAATAAAATATTCTTTAGAACCACCACTCAAAAGTCTATGAAAACATGCATGTAAGTTATGATACTTAACATAGCTACATAGATTCTCACATTACAATGTATGGCTACTGATGGCTATGATGTCTTCTGGGTTTAGATTAACTAAAATGACATGTCTACCATGTTTGCTAGTCTAAACAGTGATGACAGGTGCAGTTTATGCCATTTCATAAATTGACAGACAAGAAACAACGGAATATGAGCAATAGAACATAAGCAGCTTAATGTTTACAGGTATGTTACCATAACAGATGACAGCTTAGCTAAATAATTTAGTTATTCGATAATGAAACAGCACCCAGCGCTTTAATTACAATGGCAATTATACATATTTATTCAAGAACTTTAATTGCAGTTTCACTGTGGAACAATTTGGCGCTTAGCCAAAGTCGCATAGCAAAAGATAAATATTGACTACCCTAACAATACAAGTCATTAAATAATGCAAGTCAGTATTAAAACAACCTTCATTCGTTCTCCTCCATTTCTTCAAGATTTTGAAGTAAAAAGGACATCTCTGTCACCTCCAAGTCCTCCGCAACAACAAACAACACGGCTAACTCCATATTGTTTTTCTCCCTGCCGGTTTCAGAAATGTCCGAAACTGTCCCAGTTCGATTTGCTCAGGCGTTTGTCATTTCCGCCTGAGGCAGGCGAGCCGACTGCTCACCGATGTCTACTCGAACACGCCCTATATACTAACTAGAAAGGCAGAAGCCTTCTCAAAATGGCACCGTTTTCACGGCCCAGTTTTTTCTCTGATTGGCCAACGTGACCTGTCACGTGAAGGTGGTCATTTTCTCCCTTTTCACAGAGTAATGGCTGCCGTTGTAACTCTAGTTAGCGACTATAGACATCAGATCAAAAACGTCTACGACGTAAAAAAAAGCCAAGTTACTCACGCATAGCCTACATAGCGCTGTCCATAAGTTCTTAATTCCAACTTGCAAAAACTAGGCCTGCCTTTAAAAGTCTTGATATCAAAATGTGGCCAAGTTACAACTAACAATATTGCCTATCGTAGCTCACACTAAATAAACTAGCTCTATTCAAAAGCAATGCTATCCAAACTTTCCTAAATTATTTAATGCAACTTGGCCCTGTGTTTCTTCATCTTTGCATGTGAAGAGATTGTGCCTCATGGAACAACATATGATTTCAATGAATGTTTTTAACAGTTGATGAATAATTACACTTCAGAAAGGATATGGTTGTACTTTGGTTGGCAAGTTTACTTTAGATAATGTACAGGTTTTAAAATGTTAAGCGCTGCTACAGCATTCTTTACAATTCACAAACAGACATTTATATGAAGAAACATCATGTACAATAGAGAAAGGGGTGATGAATAAATAAATGCAGATAAAAATGAGTAATATTTTTACCTAGAAAATAGCGTACATAAAGCATTTTTACAAACGTATCCAGACATGTTTGTGGGTCAAATAAGTAATAGTACCAATTTTCTTAACATAATAGTATTTATGATATTTGCAAACAGAATTTTGTGAACACAAGGATATCTATGCTCTGTAGGACCACACAGGTTTTGATAGAAATCCAAATAAATAAATAAATCAATAAATACATAATAATAATAAAGCAGTGGATGCAGACAATTGTTCAAACATGCCCTATAGTGTATTAATTTTTCTGTTTAATTTCTAAGTGCAACACATCTGAATCAGAGTATTTCCACTATAAATTATTTTCATTTTGCAGTTTGATGTGGCACATACAGTTTCATTGACCACATTTTCTTGAGATGGTAAGATGAAGAAACACAGGGCCAAGTTGCATTAAATAATTTAGGAAAGTTTGGATAGCATTGCTTTGGAATAGAGCTAGTTTATTTAGTGTGAGCTACGATAGGCAATATTGTTAGTTGTAATTTGGCCACATTTTGATATCAAGACTTTTAAAGGCAGGCCTAGTTTTTGCAAGTTGGAATTAAGAACTTATGGACAGCGCTATGTAGGCTATGCGTGAGTAACTTGGCGTTTTTGATCTGATATCACTTTTTTTATAGCTAACTAATGATGAATAATGCATGAAGATAAACACGGAGAGAGACATGCATTCCAAGGAAATGTATGCAGACATTCGCTTAACCATAACGCCCTCTATTGACAATAATGAGAACAGTTATCCTATTACAGACAGCACACAATTACATTAAAAGAGTTTGTAGATGAGCAGTATTTAATGTGTAATGAAATACAATGAACAGCATCACCTGAGCTATGGATCATGAAGAAGCATGTAAATTAATGAACCAAGTCTACATGGAGACATGCATGCACAATGGCTAGACGCAAACACATTCTAGCTGAAAGACATACAGCCTAAATAGCTAGTACAGCCTAAATAGTTTGCATCAGTAAAATATGGAAATACAGTTTTAAAATATGGCTATTAGTATTCTATGAAATACATTTAACGTTAGGCTATTCAACACTGGATTGCCGGATGCGTAACTCCAACCTTCCATGTGTGGGCTACGAGCTAGCGAGCGAGCTAGTGAGTTCATAAGCACAGCAGAGTTAGGCTATTCAACACTAGATTGCCGGATGCGTAACTCCAACCTTCCATGTGTGGGCTACGAGCTAGGGAGCGAGCTAGTGAGATTCTGCACAGCAGAGTTTTTTTTTTCCGGTAGTGTAGAATGTTACCTGCGGGAAATGTTTTGGTACCGGACAGCTAGGTTTAGTTTAGTTTTCTGTAGTGCAATTAATGTAGGCTATAATGCATGTTGATTTGCTTCGTAGTAGCCTAGCTTGTTTCTGCTTCCTGACGAGAAGCAGGAAGTAACGTTGGCGAACAAGCTTAATTGGACAACGCATATTTCCCAGGAATCTTAGCCAGAAAGAAAACAGTAGATACTACTAAGAAAGTACATACCAGAGATTATTCTTGTTCTTATTATTATTATTATTATTATAATTAAAAGTGTTTGCAGTAAGCTACATTATCAGCAGAGTAGCTTAGACTAGAGCCACATTCGGAGGCTATCTATTTATAAGTGACTAACCATGAATCAGATATGTTTGGGGAATTGGCGGTTTATAAATCCGATCGCTTAAAGGCTTGCAGCTTAAAAGAGGCTATTCTCAATTCTTAATATAGGCTATTATCATAAATAGTAGTTAATTTTATGACGACCTTGTGTTATGTGTGAAAAGGTTAAAGTGAACAGAGCTGAAGTGAAGAAATTAATGAATAAAGAAATGTTGGCCGAGGCAAGGGGTTTCCACAGTCAGTCAGTCATGACCGCAAGAGCAGAGCGTAACACCCTCCCCAAACCAGACAAGAGCTAGGGTCCGGTTTGGGGAGGGTGTGATAAAGTACAAGTGAAATACAAGTGAAACATTGAACAGTTAATATTGGAAACCTCTTTTGCCTTTGCAATTAAAATACGTTAATGTGTTAATGTGAAAATAATAACAGTCTAAAAAATGAAAAGTACTTAACAGTTGCACATTGTTTTTGTGGAAAATATGTAATGTTCCGCTCCATTCCTGTTCGTTTTCCGTGTTTTCCTGTTTCCCCTCCGTGTCATGTTGGATCCCTTTGTCCGTGTTTTCCCCGCTGCTACGGACTAGGCGTTTCCTTCCCTGACTTGTTCGTCTGGTTTTCTTTATTTACTTCCGCCTTTCACTCCTCTCCCTCTCGTTGCATGCATTCCTCACCTGGTGTTTAATAATCACTCCCGTTCAATTTCCACACCTGCGCCTTATTTAGGTTTTCATTAACTTCACTATTTATACCCGCGGCTGGCTGCCAATCGGCGCCAGTTCGTTAACTATCCTCACTCTGTGTTTATGTTTGTCGTTCGTGGTCTTCTACGGTTCTGCTCGCTTGGTTGTGGGATTCTATCCCCTTACAGCGTGTAGTTCGTTCGAAACTTCAAGTTGGTAGTTTACCTCCCGTGAAATTCCTGTGTTGCATGCAGCTAACCTGTTTTCCCTCTAAACCTCCAGTTACCCAGTCATCCGTGGCAGTGTTCGTTCTCCCTGTGTTTGTTTTGTGTGTTGCGGTACCTCCACCTTCAGCTCACGTAGGATTCCGTGTGGCACTCCTATCCTGGCTACCCTCCAGTTGTTCCTGTCCGGCCGAAGCCGCCTACAACGTCTTCGGTTACGGTTCCGGGAGCTCTGGAGACCAGCCAGATCCTACCGGACCTACCTAAGTTACGCCGCACTACCCAGCTCTGCCATCCTTCACCACCTACCTACCCGTCCCGCTCTGCAACCCAGTGAGAACCTCCCGGTCCTTCCCGTGCCTACTCCCAAACTAATCCCCCTCTGTTTTGTTTTGACCAGTACCGGTGTAGTCATCCCGGTCCAGTTCCAGTCCTGCCGTAGTGAGTCGCCCTCCTACCTGTCCAGTCCAGGCGTGAGTCACGCATCTACCCGTACAGTCCAGTTCCGGTTTGGAACAAACCTGTTCCTGAACCCGATGTCCAGAGTGGACCCCCCCCGGTCCAGTTCCAGTCCAGTCCAGGTGTGAGTTGTGCACCTACCGATCCAGTCCAGTTCCGGTTTGGAACAATCCGTTCCTGAACCCATTGTCCAGAGTGGACCTCCCGGTCCAGTTCCAGTCCAGTCCAGGTGTGAGTTGTGCACCTACCGATCCAGTCCAGTTCCGGCTTGGAACAATCCATTCCTGACCGCGTTTCCTGAGTGGACCTCCCGGTCCAGTTCCAGTCCAGTCCAGGTGTTGCCTACACCTGGAGTCCAGTCCAGTTCCGGCTTGGAACCCGTTCCGGATCTTCCGTTCCAGCTCCGGCTTGGAGCAGTCCGTTCCGGGCTTCCTGGCATTACCCTGTGTGATAACGTGTTTGCCTTTCCTGTACAGTTTTGGGACTACCCCAACACTTAATTTATTAAAAACCCCTTCTCTGTGAATCTGTCTCCTGGTCGTTGCACTTGGGTTCGTCTCGTATCTGGTTCGTAACAGAACGAACTGGCCAAAAACATGGACCCAGCCGACCTGGATCAGATTCGTCACGCCTTCTCCTGCCAAACTGCGGTCAGCGACCAACAGGGCCGTCGTTTGGATGACGTATTGGAGGTGCTGAGGGGCATCACTGAACAAGTGGCACAGCTATCCCTTCACCAGCCGCTTCCGCGAATTCCTGTGGGTCCTACACCTCCCGCGCCGGATCCGCCGGTCGATCCTCCTGCTGCCACTTCTTATCGAGAGCCCCGCGTACAACACCCTGAATTATACCGTGGGGGATTGGGCAAATGTCGCGAGTTTCTCATGAAGTGCGACATTGTCTTCCGGATGCAGCCCTCCTCCTTCGCCTCCGACCCATGTAAAATCGCCTTTATCATGAGCAGCTTGGGAGGAAGTGCCCTGGAGTGGGCTACATCCATTTGGGACAGCCAGGTCGCGCTCTGCAACAACTTCGCTGCCTTCACCGCCGAGATGCGGCGTGTGTTCGATCACCCTACCTGCGGGCGAGACGCTACTCAGCGCCTCCTTCAAGTCCGTCAAGGAAGTCGCAGCGTCGCAGAGATGGCGATCCAATTCCGCACCCTCGCTGCGGAGTCCGGGTGGAATGACACCGCCCTTCAGGGGGCCTTTCGCCAGGCACTCGGCGAGGAGCTAAAGGATCAACTTGCCACCCGTGAAGAATCCACTTCTCTCAATAGTCTTATTAGTCTGGCTATAGCTATTGACAACCGTCTCCGCATCCGGTCCCGTGAGCGAGGGGGGAACTCCGGTCATCATGTTCACATCCGTCCTCACTCTTCTGCTGCAGGATCCAGAGCGGCGTCTGGGGTCTCCGAGGAGGAGCCTATGCAACTGGGCAGAGTTGCGGTCAGCGCTGAGGAGCGCCAACGTCGCCTACGCTCTAGATCCTGCTTCTACTGCGGCAAGCCTGGCCATCAGATCGCCTCTTGCCCGATTCGCCCAAAAGAATAGGCTCGCCAGTTAAACTGGGCGTACTGACGAGCCCCATCATACCTAGCCATGCAGCTCAGAACCGCCTTGTTTTCAAGGTCACTCTCCTTTGGAGGGACAAGTCCGAAGTTTCGTCGGCTCTCATCGACTCTGGAGCCGACGCCAACTTTATGGACATCACCTTCGCCAGGAGGGCCGGCATCCCCACAGAAGCTCTACCCTCTCCAATCACAGCCCTCGCCTTAGACGGTAGGAGTCTGGGGTTAGTGACCCACTCCACCGTTCCCATTCAGCTAGTATTATCCGGCAATCATCGGGAGAGTATTCAACTCCTTCTCATCAACTCCAAACAGTCCTCTATAGTTTTAGGTCAGACCTGGCTCCGCCTTCACAACCCTCATATCGACTGGCAAGCCGGTCGTATCCTGGCGTGGAGTGGCCACTGTTTGGCTAGCTGTCTTCGTTCCGCTCTGCCCCCTCCGGGGTCCAAGGATCCCAGCACCAACCAACCCGAACCCGACCTTTCCAACGTCCCTGAGCAATATCACGACCTCTGCCAGGTCTTCTCCAAATCACGCGCCCTGTCACTACCTCCTCACCGGCCTTACGACTGCTGCATCGACCTGCTGGCAGGAGCCAAGCTTCCGTCTGGTCGCCTTTACAGTTTGTCGGGGCCGGAGAAATTATCCATGGAGGAGTACATTCACGAGTCCCTCGCCTCAGGCATCATCCGTCCCTCCTCTTCTCCTGTTGGTGCTGGGTTCTTCTTCGTGGGGAAAAAGGACGGCTCACTACGGCCCTGCATCGACTACCGGGGCCTAAATCAAATCACCATCCGCAATAAATATCCTCTTCCCCTCATAAATACTGCTTTTGAACCCCTCTCGCAAGCCGTCATTTTCACCAAGCTCGACCTCCGTAACGCGTACCACTTGGTGCGTATACGGGAGGGGGATGAATGGAAGACTGCCTTCAATACCCCGTTAGGCCACTATGAGTACCTGGTGGTCCCCTTCGGCCTTACTAACGCCCCCGCAGTCTTCCAGGGCATGGTGAATGACGTGCTGCGAGACCTGTTGGGGAAGTCCGTCTTTGTTTATATTGATGACATTTTGATTTTTTCCAAGTCCCCACAGGAGCACATTCTGCATGTCCGGGAGGTTCTCCAGCGTCTTCTAGAGAATCAGCTCTTTGTCAAGGCGGAGAAATGCTCATTCCACGTCTCCTCAGTCCCGTTCCTCGGCTTCATCATCGAGGAGGGCAGCATCCGGGCGGATCCTGTCAAGATCAAGGCGGTGACAGAATGGCCCCAACCCACCTCTCGTAAGCACCTACAACAATTTCTCGGTTTTGCTAATTTCTATCGCAGGTTTATCCGTAACTACAGTGTCATTGCTGCTCCCCTTACCAAACTCACCTCCACTGCCCTTTTTTTTTCTTGGAACTCTGAGGCCCAGCTAGCGTTTGAGCGGCTTAAAACTCGGTTTTCATCAGCCCCCATTCTTTGTCACCCTGATCCCTCCCGGCAATTTATTATTGAGGTGGATGCCTCCGACACCGGCGTGGGGGCCATTCTGTCCCAACGAGCCGCCTTGGACAACAAGCTCCATCCCTGTGCTTTCTTCTCCCGGAGGCTGTCCTCCGCTGAACGAAACTATGATGTCGGGGATCGGGAACTTCTCGCCATCAAGCTGGCTCTTGAGGAGTGGTGCCACTGGCTGGAGGGGGCAGGTAATCCCTTTGTTGTTTTGACTGACCATCAAAATTTAATTTATTTAAAAACTGCTAAAAGGCTTAATGCCAGACAGGCTAGATGGTCATTATTCTTTGCCCGCTTTAATTTTTCTTTGTCTTACCACTCCGGTTCCCGCAATGTCAAGGCGGATGCCTTATCCCGTGTTTTTTCCCTTCCCTCCAGTCCTGCTGAACCGGAGCCTATTCTACCGGCGTCCTGTATAGTGGCTGCGGTCTCCTGGAAGATCGAGGAGATTGTGAGGTCCGCCCAGACTTCCCACCCTGACCCCCGTAGTAACCCTAACTCCTCCCTGTTTGTTCCCAACTCCGTCCGCTCCCAGGTCCTGGAGTGGGTTCACGCCTCCTGTCTGGCGTGTCACCCAGGTGTTGCCAGAACGACCACCCTCGTCAGGAGGAGTTTTTGGTGGCCCACTCTCAAGGAGGATACCCGTGCCTTTGTCCTGGCCTGCGCAGTGTGCGCCAGGAGCAAGGCATCCCACCAGCCTCCCGCCGGTCTTCTCCTTCCCCTCCCTGTCCCGGGCCGTCCTTGGAGCCACATCGGCGTGGACTTTGTCACCGGTCTGCCATTGTCAGAGGGTAATTCCGTAATTCTGACAGTGGTGGATCGGTTCTCCAAGGCGGTTCACTTTATTCCCCTTCCCAAACTCCCGTCCGCCCTCGAAACTGCGGAGCTCCTGGTGTTACATGTGGTCAGGCTGCACGGGATCCCGTCCGACATTGTTTCTGACCGTGGGCCCCAATTCTCCTCCCAGGTTTGGAAGGCGTTCTGTGTAGCCCTGGGGGCTTCGGCTAGTTTGTCGTCGGGTTTCCATCCCCAGTCTAACGGCCAGGCAGAGAGGGCGAACCAGGACCTGGGGGCCGCCCTGCGGTGCGTCACCACACGCAATCCCGCCTCCTGGAGCCGTTTTCTCCCCTGGGTAGAGTACGCTCACAACTCCCTTAAAAGTGCGTCCACAGGGTTGTCCCCGTTCGAGTGCTCATTGGGTTACCAACCCCCTCTCCTGTCGGCCCAGGAGGCCGAGGTAGCAGTCCCTTCCGTTAGATCTCACCTCCTCAAATGCAAGCGCATGTGGAGACTTGCACGCACCGCACTCCTGCGCTCTAATTCCCGCTCCCAACGTCTGGCGGACCTTCACAGGACCGCAGCCCCTAAGTATAGGGTCGGTCAGCAGGTCTGGCTCTCCACGTTTAACATTTCCCTTCCCTCCTCCTCTAAAAAACTTCGGCCCCGTTTTATTGGTCCCTTCCCTATTATTTGCTTAATCAACCCAGTTTCTGTTAAGCTCTCCCTCCCTGCCTCCCTCAAAGTTTACCCCCGTTTTTCATGTTTCACAAATAAAGCCTGTCGCCTCCAGCCCCCTCAGTTCCCCTACCCTCCCTCCTCCACCTGTCCGGGTCATCGACAACGCCCCGGCCTACACGGTGGACCGTATTATTGACATCCGCCGTAAGGGTCGGGGTTTCCAATACCTCGTTGACTGGGAGGGGTATGGGCCTGAGGAGCGGTCGTGGCTCCACAGGAGCCTCATCCTGGATCACTCACTGATCCAGGATTTCCACAAACGCTTCCCTCACAAAACCAGGCCGCCAGGTACGCCAGGAGGCGTACTTTGAGGGGGGGGTACTGTAATGTTCCGCTCCATTCCTGTTCGTTTTCCGTGTTTTCCTGTTTCCCCTCCGTGTCATGTTGGATCCCTTTGTCCGTGTTTTCCCCGCTGCTACGGACTAGGCGTTTCCTTCCCTGACTTGTTCGTCTGGTTTTCTTTATTTACTTCCGCCTTTCACTCCTCTCCCTCTCGTTGCATGCATTCCTCACCTGGTGTTTAATAATCACTCCCGTTCAATTTCCACACCTGCGCCTTATTTAGGTTTTCATTAACTTCACTATTTATACCCGCGGCTGGCTGCCAATCGGCGCCAGTTCGTTAACTATCCTCACTCTGTGTTTATGTTTGTCGTTCGTGGTCTTCTACGGTTCTGCTCGCTTGGTTGTGGGATTCTATCCCCTTACAGCGTGTAGTTCGTTCGAAAATTCAAGTTGGTAGTTTACCTCCCGTGAAATTCCTGTGTTGCATGCAGCTAACCTGTTTTCCCTCTAAACCTCCAGTTACCCAGTCATCCGTGGCAGTGTTCGTTCTCCCTGTGTTTGTTTTGTGTGTTGCGGTACCTCCACCTTCAGCTCACGTAGGATTCCGTGTGGCACTCCTATCCTGGCTACCCTCCAGTTGTTCCTGTCTGGCCGAAGCCGCCTACAACGTCTTCGGTTACGGTTCCGGGAGCTCTGGAGACCAGCCAGATCCTACCGGACCTACCTAAGTTACGCCGCACTACCCAGCTCTGCCATCCTTCACCACCTACCTACCCGTCCCGCTCTGCAACCCAGTGAGAACCTCCCGGTCCTTCCCGTGCCTACTCCCAAACTAATCCCCCTCTGTTTTGTTTTGACCAGTACCGGTGTAGTCATCCCGGTCCAGTTCCAGTCCTGCCGTAGTGAGTCGCCCTCCTACCTGTCCAGTCCAGGCGTGAGTCACGCATCTACCCGTACAGTCCAGTTCCGGTTTGGAACAAACCTGTTCCTGAACCCGATGTCCAGAGTGGACCCCCCCCGGTCCAGTTCCAGTCCAGTCCAGGTGTGAGTTGTGCACCTACCGATCCAGTCCAGTTCCGGTTTGGAACAATCCGTTCCTGAACCCATTGTCCAGAGTGGACCTCCCGGTCCAGTTCCAGTCCAGTCCAGGTGTGAGTTGTGCACCTACCGATCCAGTCCAGTTCCGGCTTGGAACAATCCGTTCCTGACCGCGTTTCCTGAGTGGACCTCCCGGTCCAGTTCCAGTCCAGTCCAGGTGTTGCCTACACCTGGAATCCAGTCCAGTTCCGGCTTGGAACCCGTTCCGGATCTTCCGTTCCAGCTCCGGCTTGGAGCAGTCCGTTCCGGGCTTCCTGGCATTACCCTGTGTGATAACGTGTTTGCCTTTCCTGTACAGTTTTGGGACTACCCCAACACTTAATTTATTAAAAACCCCTTCTCTGTGAATCTGTCTCCTGGTCGTTGCACTTGGGTTCGTCTCGTATCTGGTTCGTAACAAAATAAGCATGTGCCCTGCTGGGCTCAAACCCGCAATCTACTGTGTGAGAGTCTGCAGTGCTAACCACTAAGCCACAGTAGCTTCTTGGAAGGCATGAAGCCATTAGCTATATTAACATTAAAAAACATTAGTATGAAGCGTTTTTATTGGACGATAAGCTTGATGAGCAGGTATACGGACCATACCCTCAAATAATAATTCTCCCCATTGGATAACATCGTGACGGAAGCAGGCAGTTTGACAGGAAAATGGGAAGAAGAAGAATAAGAAGAAGAAGAAGCGGAAGAGGAAGGAGAAAAACGGCAAAATAACCCAAGTTTGGGGCTTTATTGTGTGGATGTGTGAAGTTGTATCTGAATGCTGTGTGGTTACATGAGGTCAGAACATACAGAAGTTAATGTTTTTAAGGGCTGAGAGTCTATGGTCATCGTGGTTACTTCTGTAGGAAACCCTGAAAAGTGCCAAACTCTCGGTGCTGTATAGGTATGGGGCATGCCCCACCAAGCCGTAACTTGGCAGATGGCATACCTGCCATCCCAATGTATAGCGACGACTGCAAAGTTATGCTCCCGAACAAATAAGCAGAATGAAAGGTAACTTTGTTAGCTACTTTTCGCTAAGTTAGCTCGCAGTAGCAGCCAGAGGCCTAGAAAGGACATGCTATCACAAAAGCCTGTTGATAATACACCAATAGTAGCTCCATGCACATTTAAAAGAAAATAACCCAGGCATAGCATAACGGTAGTTATACTTTAGAACATATTTGGCTAATCTTAACGTAACCCGCTCAAAACTGCAATGGACATAACGTTATTACGATAACCTTCCAATATCAACATTATAGACTACTGCACTTTAAGACCGCATAAACGGGGCACAAGTGTCCGCTATGCGTTAAAGCTGGGGTATGCAGGTTTTTGGCGCAAGCAGAATCTGGGCAGAAGTACAAAGATTTTGAATGTATACAGCGGCGAAAACCCCACCCCCTCCTCTTTTTCCCTTCCCCTGGCCCCTCCCCCCAAGCACATGAACGCGTGCTGACCTGGTAACGATAGTAACATAGAGAGCTTGCATTGGCATCTTCACCCACCTGCGTGTCATCATGTCTCATTCTCAGGTAAGAGAAAAAATAAACTCTTATTCTATTGAACGTAATCAATGAACATATATAGGCCCTATTTTACTTGGAGCTAACGTTACACAGCAAGTATAATATTTACGAAAGATTTGAATTTGACACTGAATTGTTAGCTAGCTAGCAGTAGCTTGATAGCTTCGGTAACGTTAGCTGCCTATGTTGCTAGGTAGCAAACTTTAGACAAATTGTCATAAAATTTCTAATTACTGTGAAAAACGACGACCTGTTTACAATTTCGGACATATGTTAAGGTAAATCTATCACCACGGCGGCACTTTCGCCACAATTCAGCAATTAGGCTATACCGGGAAATGCCCTCTTTGAAAACAAAAAACGAATGAAAATAAAAATGCTCGTCTGTAACTGCATACCAGTTTTTGCTAAAGCTGCATCATAGCTATGATAACACGGAGTTGTCAAAACTATAACAGCGCGGAAACCCTTTAAAAAAAACAAAATAAAAACCGTAGCTAGGCTACACGTAGCCTATGGCTATGACAACTTTAGGACTAAACAGGCCACATTTTAGTTAATAAAACTCAAGTAAGCTAACTTAGATATCCAGTGAGCACAAGTGGCATACTGAACTAGTTCAATTCTTTTAGCAGCATTTTTTTTTTTGTAAGTGTAAACCGAACTATTTTTTGAATATAATGTATTTATTGTAGTATGAGCCAAAGTACACCTTCTTGGCGTGTCTCCCCGTGGTGCAGCGTGTAGCGCGGGTTAGATAGTATTCCCGTGCTCTTTGCGACATTGTTGGTTCGAATCCGACCTGTTTTCGCATTACTCGCTCCCATTCCTCTTGTCTCTACACTGTGCTGTCCAATAAAGCTGAAAGGCTATTGCACGTATTTTAAGAAAGTATAGTCCATTTTAGTACTTATAAACCTTTGTAGCCACAACGTCCTCTATGTCAGGTACCTTGAATGGACAGAAAATGCTGTTAGCTATAAGTTAGAGTGAAGGAAATTTAGAAGGAAATGTAGAGACCTACTCACTCCAAAAGTCTCTGGGACCTCAGATGGATATCTGGCTTCTCTGCCGAACATGAGGTAGAATGGGGAGTGCTTGGTGGTGATCTGTACTTTGGTGCGCAAGCCAAACATAGCTGCACTGAGGTGCAGATCCCAGTTCCAAGGCTTCTCATCCACCAATTTGGTGAGAGTTTTGAAACATATTGGCATTGTTATGAAATACTATTTCAATTGTAAAGCAAAGCTTATGATTGCGATGTGTGACCCAAATCACACTACTTAATACAATACCAAAATAGAATACTTAACACAATGACTATAGTACCATTTACTGGTGTAAATGGGTCAAGGTCAGTTTAGTGTCAAGTCCACATTACCTTGTCACTGTCCCATTCATCCTTTCAACCAATCCATTGGTCTGCAGATGGTACGGTGCGCAGAAGCTCCTCTCGATGTCCAGCTTTTGTCAGAGAGCCATATTCAGCTGAATTTCATGGACAACAGTCAGTTAGTACAAAGGAAAACTGAGTTAAGGGAGCCTTAGCCATGTTTTTGGGTAATGAGACAGACTGCACAGGGATGTCATGATTGACTACAAGACCAAGTGGGCTGAGGCATATCCGCTGAAGTCTAAGAAAGCTGAGGATGTAGCACAGTGCATTGTAGAATTCTTTGCACAGTTCATTGTAGAATTCAATGTTCATTGTAGAAGTTTGGGGCACCAAAACGAATTCTCACCAACCGAGGAGGGGAGTTCAGGAATAAGGTGCTGTCCTATTGTCCTATTACAATGCATTTTCAATCATTTCTCAATATCTTTCCCTGTGCAGTCCATCTCATTACCCAAAAACATGGCTGAGGCTCCCTTCACTCAGTTTACTTTTGTACTAACTGACTGTTGTCCATGAAATTCACCTGAATATGGCTCTCTGACAAAAGCTGGACATCGAGAGGAGCTTCTGCGCACCGTACCATCTGCAGACCAATGGATTGGTTGAAAGGATGAATGGGACAGTGACAAGGTAATGTGGACTTGACACTAAACTGACCTCGACCCATATGGTACTATAGTCATTGTGTTAAATATTCTATTTTGGTATTGTATTAATTGTGAAAATGTATAATGTGTGTCTGTGAATTATTTGTGCGTCTGTCTATGCTTAAACTGTATATGTTTTTTGTTTTTTTGTACACAGGTCTCTCTTGAAAAAGAGATCTCAATCTCAATGAGATTACCTGTTTAAATAAAGGATTAATAATAACCAGGGTCCATCTAGCGCAGTGGAGGCTCCTCCAGGTAGACAAAGGAGGCACTGCCTTATTATTTCTTAAATAAATAATAAAACATATTTGAAAAAAGTCCTTAACTGACTGTACTAACTGACTGTTGTCCATGAAATTCAGCTGAATATGGCTCTCTGACAAAAGCTGGACATCGAGTGGAGCTTCTGCGCACCGTACCATCTGCAGACCAATGGATTGGTTGAAAGGATGAATGGGACAGTGACAAGGTAATGTGGACTTGACACTAAACTGACCTCGACCCATATGGTACTATAGTCATTGTGTTAAATATTCTATTTTGGTATTGTATTCATTGTGAAAATGTATAATGTGTGTCTGTGAATTATTTGTGCGTCTGTCTATGCTTAAACTGTATATGTTTTGTTTTTTTTGTACACAGGTCTCTCTTGAAAAAGAGATCTCAATCTCAATGAGATTACCTGTTTAAATAAAGGATTAATAATAACCAGGGTCCATCTAGCGCAGTGGAGGCTCGTCCAGGTAGACAAAGGAGGCACTGCCTTATTATTTCTTAAATAAATAATAAAACATATTTGAAAAAAGTCCTTATGAGAATTAAGCGCAATCAAATACAAAATATAAACATGTGAGAGAAAGGGGCCGATTATTTAGCATCGTGCATTTAGTTATAAATTGTTATTGAAACAGTGATCTCTATCTGCCGAAAAGGGAAATAGCGTAAACTCGCTCTCTCGCAAATTTGAGCTAGACGTCCATTTTATGTATCAAAGACCCAAAGGCTCCTGTGTTTTTTTGTTTTTTTTTAGTTCAGTTGTCATTTTAATAGTGAAAAGTCACATGAGGGGACGTAGAGCTTTAGCCCAATCACAGTTTCTTAAAATAGCAGTCATGCCATGACTTATAGTGGATTGACCAACAGCACTGTTAATTAGGCTAAATATATGAGTCCCTCCCATTGTTTCCAATATTAAGCGGTTGCTACCGATTATTCAGTGATAGTGAGTGAGGCAAGGAATACAAATACAAAGGAGATAACTAGTAGCAACCTGTAGTTCAATTTTCAAATATTGGATTATTTCATTCAACATTTTTTTATTTGTCGCACCTAGACACATACTTAGTAAGATCAATATAGCAAAAGGTAAACTGGACGAGCGAGCTAACGTTAGCTAAATTGCGACATTAACCTTTTTAAGTTAACGTTTTCTAGCTGGCTAACGTTAGCTAGTTTTGGCACAATTTCGATCAGGGTTAACATCCTTATTAGCTAGCTAACTTAGCTTGATACTTTCTAATTAAAGTTAACCATGGCAGAGGGACCTGAAGTGGAGGATATCGTAGACAAGCATGGAGAGCATCCTTTGAAAATTTCACATCAGCAGGAAGGTCATGGACAGCCTGCAATCAACACCAAATCAAGAGGCAGAGTGTTTAATACTGGGTGGACTGGCTCACCTAAACTAAACGGATAATCGCATGTTCTGCTGGCCTGCCTTCTGTTCTGTGTTGGACACACGACATGGACGAAACATGGATTTCACATCAAAAATCTGGACTGTGCTGTCACACAGCATGTAAAATCCAATGAACATGTGAGTGCACTGGTAAATCTTAAAGGAGTAACATGGTGGTTGGTCACAATTTCTCGGTTTTTATATGCTATTTGCACAATAGGGCATTGAAGAAACATGCTGAAAGTATTAAATATGTCCGTTCTTTAGTTTTGGAGAAAAAAGCGTTTTAAATTTTTCGTCCTATTTTCAACCGGTTGAGAATGTTCTCATAGTGTGTCACATGAGGATAACCACGCCCCGTAAAGAAATCTGACTGCAAACAGCTAGACTTGTAGCTACCTCCGAGTTGATACAACCCTGTTGTGTTCGTTTATCCTGTGTGAGAATATTGGAGCATATACAGTGTGTCATTCAAAGTAGTTAGTGGTAATTCTTTAATACCTGATTGCCTAATAGTAAACATCATTAGATTAGCGTTGTTATTATTGATTTACACATAGAAGACCCTCTTATGGAAACAATGTTCGCAAATTTGAGGTGAGTTTTTAATTCTGTCAGTCAGATTGCTGTGATAGCTAATTCTAAGTCATATTTGGGGATCCATGGATAACTCGTGACCAATAGTTTGCGCCGCTGGCCTACAGGCAAGACAATGCAAATATTTTACTAACGACGTTAGCTTCACTTAAATTAGAGTGCCTTCTAAGGACTATTGTTATGCTCTCACTCCCGTCCTTTTATGTCCCGTGTTTTGCCTGTTCCCTCTCGTATCGTGTTTGTATTCCTGTTTGTTTCCCTCGTGCTGCAGGCTGGGCGTGGTTTTCCCTTTCGTGTCACTCTGTTCCACCACTCTATTTCCGCCTATCCCTTCCCTCCTTTCCGCATTCATTCCGCACACTCTCTACTCCGTTAATCACTCACGCATACATTCGCACGGGGCACCTAATTGATACTTGTTAACATTTGTATTTAGTCACCCGGTGTTCTTTGTCCTGTGCCAGTTCGTTAAGTCTCTTTGTGGTAACTCTCTGGTCTTGTCTCGTGGATACATTGTATCTAGTCCTGTCTTGCCTAACTTAAAAGTCTCGTCTTGTATTCAGCGTTAACTTGCTAGTCCTGCCCTGTCCGGATTGATCAGCTCTCGCCAGGAACGGCGTAATCACGCTGTTCATCCTCTCCTGCCTCGCTATACTAACTCTGTTCTGCTCTAAGTCTACCAGCCTGCAGCTGTGTGTGTGAATCCTGCCGCTGTGGTTGCATCCAGCCGGTGCTCCAGCTCAGCTGACCTGCAGCTTAGTGTGCATCCTGCGTGTGCTGCTGATTTTGCCAACCAGCTGCTGGGTGTCCATCCAGCCGGTGCTCCAGCCCTGCTCCCTGCAGCTGTTCGTGCCACTCCACTCTGCCCTGTCTCCCGCTCCCCCTCTGCTCAACCAGCCCGGATTCCTGCCACCATCCAGTCCCTGGCCTCTCCCGTTCCCGCTGATCCCCTGCCTCATCCATTCCTGGTTGTCTGTCTTATTTATGTCTCCCTATGCTTCCGGAGGAATTCTGGGCGAAGCAATAAATTATTGAAGTATCTCTGAACTTCCTGTGTGTGAGTCGTGCATTTGGGTCCAGTTCATACTCGGAACGTAACAACTATTAGACTATTTCTGGTTATATTCATTTAGCTAGCTAGTTTACTTTCATAAAGTGACGTTATCGATAACGTTAGCTAGCTAGTTTGCTTTCATAAGGACGTTATAGTTGTGCTTTTATCTTAACTTGGCTAGCTAGCTAGCAAAAATGATTAGTGGATAATTCAGCGTCCTTACCTTAGCTATCGATACTTGATATATTAAGTTAGCGAGCTTGTGAAAATGCAGTCTGCCAAGACGAGCGCGTATCATGGAGGTAGCTATGGTAACAAATGGGCAAGGTCTCTCAATCATAGCTAATTGACAGTTCTCATAACCACGCCCATACAGTTTGGGTGAACTTTTATAGTGGGAAATTTAGGCTTAGAAAAATATGTTTTAAAATACATTTAAATGACTAAATAATAAAAAGAATGATGCACTTGTTTTGTTATTGCCTAAAGACAACTGGCAAGTGTCACATTCAACCACCATGGTAATCCTTTAATCTTTGGGGATGAATTTGTATAGAGCACGTTATTGACGAGGGGGCTAGGGGCTTCAGGTGGAAAAACACAATGAAGCCGTAAGATGAAATAGAGCTGTGCTAACTTCATTGACACAAAACACACCTGCCAACTCTCCCGTTTTTCCCAGGTTCGACCATATTTTAAAGCCGTCTACCAGTGTACTCCCATTTTGTTGTTTTTCCCAGGAAACTCCCGTAAATTCACCAGCCCTCAAATTTTATTATGAAAATTCATCTTGAACGGATCAGTCTTGTTTGTTTAACAGAAGCGAAGTTGCCATATTTGCTTTTAAAAAGAATCCACACACAACACAATATCACACCATCTTTTCAATACAACCTGGCAACCCAAAAGTGGCTTGATTCAAAGAAAAATAAGAGGTTCTGGCAGGCAGTGGTCGTGTGTTTCATGCCGCTTCCTTCTTTCTTTCTTAACTTTGTCTTAGCTCTTTGGTTTTTCTTTTAGTGACTTGTTATTGCCACAGCAAAACACACACTCATCCCCCCCAGAACAATCTCCCATATTTTCCTAAATGTTGACAGGTAGGCTATGCAACAATGTTACTTAGCCAGCGAGAGTTAGCTTTCAGAAGGCAGAATGAACGAGGCAGTTTGCAGCTAGGCAGTTAGTTTGCTGATGTGATGGCCAGCTATGATGATTTGCGTGCCTCTCTCTTGGAGTCATCAACTGTGTTTTCTGGTGACATTATTATGTCCGTTGCATCAATGAGATGACATGATAGATAAAACGTGAGGTTGGTTCCGCTCCTTTTCTTTGCTTAGCAAATTGAGGAAACGACTGGCATTAGTTGTCACTCCCAGCTTTCAGTTGCATTGCTTGTTGATTACATATGTTGATGGAAGTGGGCACACTCAGGAGAAGTTTATTGGATTTTTCGACGTTTCAAGTGGGCGAGATGCACAATCCGTGTTTAATGTAGTGAGTGCAGAGATGGCAAATTTTCAATGATGAGCACAAACTGGTAGCTCAGACGTATGATGGGACTGCAGTCATGCCATCTGCATTAAACGGACTGCAGGCTAAATTGAGAGAGGTTTGCCCCAGTGCACTTTTATTACCACAGATTCACAGATACTAAGATGAAGAAACACAGGGCCAAATTACGTGAAATAATTTAGGAGAGATTGGGTAGCATTGATTTGGAATAGAGCTTGTTTAATTAGTGTGAGCTACGATAGGCAGACCTAGTTTTTGCAAGTTTTAATTAATGACTTACAGACACTGCTTTGGAAGCTATGCGTGAGTAACTTGGCATTTTTGTACGTTGGAAACGTTTTTTTAATCAGATATCACGTCTTTTTGCACATTTATATATTATCAGTTAGTTACACTAGAGTAGACAAGTGATGATATACAGACGTGGTCAAATTTGTTGGTACCCCCTGGTAAAGATGAGTAAAAAGGGTTATAAAAAATTCACTGTTTGGTAAATTAGCTTAATCTCACACTGAAAAAATGAGAAAAATCCAACCTTTAATTGACGTTCATTTATTATGAGAAAAAAAAAATCCCTCATCAAGAAATAGTTATTTTTAACCACGTTGGACACAATTATTGGTACCCCTGCATTTATATATTGAATAAAGTAATAAGTTTTAAAATTTGGTCGCATATCTCTGCATGCCATGACTTCCTGATGTCTGTGACCCAACAACATCAAAAGACTCTCTTGATATCTTATTTTCTGGTACTCTTACAAGTGATACTATAACGTCTCTGCATTTGAATGGATCTCTATGGGAATTGGGGGGTGGGACTAGATTTAGCTGTAAATTATGCTGGAACAGTATGGAATACATGGTTGGTAAAATGGCTCTAAGTAATCAAGGGTCTGAGGTATCAAACAAGCCTCAAACCATCACTCTGCTGCCAGATATGCAGTAGATATGGATGGATCACCTTAAGGGTTGTTTCTCCTGACAAATTTTCCTATTGAACTCTATGGAAAAATAAGACAGGAGAAGAAACCATTCAAGTTACGGTGAATTTTTTATAACCCTTTTAACCCATCTTTACCAGGGGTACCAACAAATTTGAGCACGTCTGTATATGTGACATATATATGTGACCCCACAGTTCAAACAGTTTCTTCATTCATAACCCACAACAGCATAAACAACTGTTTGTCAATACAATGACTTTTAACTTTATGAACTGGCAAAACAAAGGTTACGACTGTAACCACAGTTCTATGAGTTCCGGATGACCATTAGGGTCGTCAACTTTACGAATGTACTTTCTCACATGCCGGATGCATCAAGACTCATTAAAGACTTATACCAACAACTTGTCATGGCCATGACCTCCGTGTGATGACGGAACGTCCTCTGTAAATAGAGACACGTCAAGGCGGAAGTCCTCAAAACCCTTCTCGCCCCTGAAAGGTCCTGAGTGTCCATGACCCCTAATGGTTATCCAGAACTCATAGAACCGTGCTTACAGTCGTAACCTTCATTCTATTTCATTCCTTCGACCATTAGGGTCGTCAACTTTAAGGATGACTGTCAGGGACAGTCATACCGTTAAGTGGCTGCCAAGGCCGCTGGCAGAATGGCCAAACCGACTGTTGACACAGGCACCACGTTGACATGATAAAACCTTGAAAATATGCAGGCGGACGCCAATGTTGCCGCCGCACAGATCTCAGCAAGAGGGACACCCCTCAGTGCTGCCCATGACGTAGCCACACTCCTGGTGGACCTACACTGGACAATCGTAGGTAATGGCCTAGCACTAACATAGGCCACAGCTATTGCCTTCAGTACCCAGCGGGAAAGGCTGTGAGCCGAGAGCGCTTGTCCTTTGCCGCAGCAAACAAAGAGCTGTCATGTGCGCCTGATTGAAGCGGTAGCCTCAACATAGTGACGCAGCGCATGCACTGGGCATACCAACTGTGCATCCCCCAGGTCCCCGCCTGGTGGGGGCGAAGCGCAGCAGGCTCAATCGGCTGGCAAAACAATTTTGGGTAGAAAAGATTGGTTGGGCCGCAAAGTGACACCAGAGTCGCCCGGCGGCCACCTCATGCACTCCGCGGTGATGGAGAGAATGCAGAGCTCACCAACATGCCTTGCTGACGCCATTGCCAATAGAAATGCCGTCTTAAAAGAAAGCCACCTAAGACTGGTCGTATCGAGAGGCTCGTAGGGTTGCCCCGTAAGTGCTCGTAAAACCAGAGGGAGATCCCAGGAGGGAGCCACCAGGGACCTTGCAGGCCTCAGCCACCGGGCACCCCTCAGGAACTGGCTGATAAGGTGATGGTACCCTGCAGGCGTCATTCACCCACACATGCCTGCTGGATATAGCAGCAGCATTAAAACCTTCAGAGTGCTGGCTGCCCTGCCACAATCAAACAGCGACTGCAGAAAATCCAGTACAACAGAAATTAGGCAGTGCACAGGGTCCGCTCAGTGTTGTGAGCACCACGTGCAAGCTAACTGCCACATATACTCATAGGCCCTTCTCGTAGATGGGGCTCTAGAGTTAAGCATCTGCATGACAGAGAAACCACACCCAGCTAATGAAGGGTCAGCCTCTCCAATGGCCAGACCCAGAGCTTCATCCTGCTCAGTCGCGGATGCAACACTGAGCCGCTCCTCTGAGATGGGAGGTCTGTCCGTATAGGGAGTTACCAGGGCGATCCATAAAGAAGGCTGTGGAGCGTCGGGAACCAAGGCTCCCTCTGCCACTTGGGGGCCACCAGAAGAAGCTTGTGACCCGTGCTGACCCTGTGCAAGGTTGCATTGACCAGAGGAACTGGCGGAAAAGCGTACAGTATGCCCGCCGGCCATACGTGCGCTAACGCGTCCTCCCCCAGAGGGCTTGAGTCCTCGGCTATCGAGAACCACTGGGGGCAGTGAGTGGACTCTTGAGATGTGAACAGGTCTGTCTGAGCATGACCAAACTGTTGCCACACCAGCTCCCCCCACTTCGGGGGGGAGACGGCATTCGTCGGCGTGGATCTTCTGGCGAGATAAAATATATGATTCCTCGTTTCCGACACCCGGGAGGTAAACATGGGAAGAGCCCAGATCAAGAGATGCTGGGTCACCCTCAAAGACTGGCGGGACCTTACTCCGCCCTGGTGATTTATGTGATCGACCGTTGAGGTGTTGTCCAACCTCACCATCACATGCTTGGCCTGGAGCAAGGGCAAGAAATGCCTTAGTGCCAGGAAAACTGCCCGAAGTTCAAGCACATTGACCAGCCGGTGGGTGAAGCGTCTGAATATAAAAAATACATCTAGCAGAGCAGCAGTAAGCGACGTAGCGAATGTCTCCCATAGACGGAACCCGACAGAGCGCTGTCTGGGGTTAAGTTACAAATTCTGTCTGAGGTTTATGGCCTATCTTGTATTAATGTAGGTGTCTTAAGTCCATCCATCCATCCCGCTTATTCCTGGTCAGGGTTGCGGGGGGTGCTGGAGCCTATCCCAGCATGCATTGGGCGAGAGGCAGGAATACACCCTGGACTCATACACTCATACCAATGGGCAATTTAGAGTCTCCAACTAGCCTAACCCGCATGTCTTTGGACTGTGGGAGGAAACCGGAGTAACCGGAGGAAACCCACGCAGACACGGGGAGAACATGCAAACTCCACACAGAAAGGCCCCCAGCCAGGATTTGAACTCGGCACCTTCTTGCTGTGAGGCGACAGTGCTAACCACTGCACCACCGTGCCGCCCTGTCTTAAGTCATGAAACGATATTATGTGGGATGGTATTTTATGTGAAATGATAGAGAACGCATCTCATAAATATATAGCTTCCCACAAAGATTATTCAAGATTATTCATTATTATGTAAAAGCAAATTTCTTGTACATACATCACAGATGGCATGTTCTATTGGCTGAAGTAGCATCACATGTGCACTTCCTTATAAATCCAAAACCATGACATATTCACATCTGTGGATATAATAAAGCATTACGTAATGCACATCGTTCGTCTTGGCTGTGTATCATGCAGTTGTCTAAGACTACTTTGATAACACTTTGTTATTGGTTGATGAGATGTCATTATTGGGTGATCAGATGTTGTTTTCCAATGGGGATAATTATTATTTGTAGGCAAGCAGCATTTCTGATGATGAATTCTGTAGGGAAAATGAGAAGAATTGGAAGGAGAAAAACTGCAAAAAATAACCCATGTTTGGGGTTTTATTGTGTGGATGTGAGAAGTTGTATCTGAATTATGTGCGGTTTCATGAGGTCAGAATGTGAAGAAGTTAATGTTTTTAAGGGCTGAGTGTATGTGGTCATTCTAGTAATTTCTGTAGGAAACCCTGAAAAATGCCTCAAAACCCTTTATTGCCCCACTCTCGGTGCTGTATAGGTATGGGGCATGCTCCACCAAGCCATAACTTGGCGGATGGCATACCTGCCATCCCAATAGCTAAAAGACTAGCTGAAAAGAAAAAGACACAACCCGCAACTCACTCTGCCAAGCATTGCGAACAATCAACCACGGAAGGATACTGGAGATCTTTCAATCTCAGAAGGAATCAACTGCAGACGTTAATGCTAAAGAAATCATTGAGGACTTCTCGACAATGAAGGTAAAGGCAACTGATTTAATACTCCGGATTTAATATCGCCCACCGCTGCTACTTTGAAATGCTTTGAAGAGTTTGAGAATTGTTGCTATTCATATTGTGTGGATTGTTATGAGTAGGCCTATTCTATTGATAAAATGTTATCCGAGTTGCCACTGCAAAGAGAGAACGGTGACAGACGCCATCTTATTGCATTTATAGCCTAATCAATGAAGCTGTGGTTCTTATTAGCTCAAACACTGAGCAATGCATCTTTAAACACCCTGCAAGATTTAAAAGTCCAGGTTAGGCCTACGCTGCAGGTCTGTACATCTTAAATAACAATGATGCTTAACCCTATAAACTTCACCCCTAGTGGTTGAGACGTATCCGTCTCAATTACAGTATTCATGTTCATCTGAAATTATAAACTACAGCTTTAAGAAAACCCAGACAATTTTGACGCAGTATTTTTTTAAAGGGTAGCCTCTTGCGAAAACCGCAGCTTCTCCAGTTACACTGCCGTGCAATAAATTAGGAGGGTGCTATTAGTAGCCCACAGCACTTACGACCCTCCTCTGGCTACAGCCACAGACTGTAAAATTTATCAAATGCACCGTTTATACACACTAAGAAAATCATGTTCACGTATAACAATAATAACAATAATATTTTTTTTAAACGTTGTACAAATGAGTATTCGCCGTTTTCCCTTGCTTACTGTACTATATACAGTACCTGATGCACTTTCGGTTTAGAAGACACCTAATTTTTTGCTCCAAAATCTCTCGTATAAATATGTTTAAGAAACCAAGTACTTACCAGTATATTCAGCTACAGCTGTTTTCTCATGAACCCTGAAGAGTTTATCTTGTTATATTTCGCCAAAGTCCCGTACAGTCGACATTTCCGCAGTGACCACCCCTCGCACTGAGGGCTGAAATACGTTGCTGTACTTGTGTGAATACACACGCGCTTTCGTAGATTCTTTTTTAAACGTATTTAAATACATTAGGCGACGTATGTTATGGTTATTATATATATACTGTATGTGACTATTCTGAAATAAATGTATTCTGTAGCAAATTTCTGAATGATACAGCTTCTTTTTTTTTTCTTTTTCTTTTTTTTCGATATTGACATTTAAATAAAACTAGTAGAAACCAGGAGGAAATTGCCTCAAAAGGGCCAAAGTAAATAGGGTTAAATACTGTAGCTACATCATCCTTTTTGTTTTGTCCATCATCCCTTTCGTATAGCCTATTAGCTAGGATACTTATTGCAGCTGAGTGCATGCATTTAACGTTCCGGTCTTTTAGATCGACTATACCGGCTGCTAGCCAAATACTGTGGAATTGTCATTTAACGTTAGCTTTCAGTTTCTACAAAACTCCAGGCTCTGCCTTAACAAGCACGAAAACGGCGTCCTGCTTTGGGACAGCTACACTCGAACACTGAGCAGCTAATATTTTTTAGAACAAGAAACAGCGAAACAAGAGCAGCGCAGCCAAAGCAGTACGGAATATATCTGAGTCACGCTTTTAAAAGGGGCGCTCCATTAGTGATGTGTGCAATTGATTGGTTGAGTATGATAACATGTGCTTGCTGAGGCTGACCATTGGTTGGGCACAGCAAGACTTATTTGACAGAACTTGCTCTGCGCACTTCGTTCGCGACGCTCATTAATTTTAACCCCAATTCCAAAAAGTTGCGACAGTATGTAAAATGCACATAAAAGCAGAAAGCAGTGATTTGTAAATTCTCTTTTACATATATTTAATTGACAACAGTACAAAGAAAATATATTTAATGTTTACTTTATCAACTTTATTGATTTTTGTAAATGTACGCTAATTCCAAATTTGATACCTGCAACATGTTCCAAAAACGTTTGGACAGAGGCAAAAAAAAAAGACTGGGATGTTCAAAAAAACACCCGCTTGGAACATTCCACAGGTAAACAGGCGATGCTATCATGACTATGATATAAAAGGATAACAAAAGACTCCTGATATCTTATTTTCAGGTACTCTTACAAGCAATACTATATATACTAAATACTATAACCTCCTTGTTTGGTGAGTGTTTTTCTGTTTTGTGCCAAACAATAAAAGGCTGCATTAATTATATCCATTTGTTTTCTTTGTCTGTTTACCATGTGATACAGCAGCCATCCCCAGCCCTGTATCACAATATGAAATCCAAGCAAAATGTATTTGTAATATTTACTGTTGATTATGAGTTGATTATGTAGTTATCGTTAACTAGCCTGAAATAATCATTCTAAAACTCTGTATCATAGCAGGCTATAACATGAAACTATTAGCTGGAGATGAGTTTTAAAGCAATTTTATTGAACCACTAAATCAATGTTTCCTAATTTATTCAACACTTCAGTTCTGCAATTTAAAAAAAAGACCTCTTATATTTGCATGCCGCTTTCTCTATTTTTAGGATTTTTCCTGGGGGAGATGCGTAATGGGGTTTAATTTAAAGTTCTGAAACAGGAAGTCTGGGGTTACAAAAAAGCATTCTGGGCAATTTCACTGCCTGAAGTCTGCAGTCTTGCGGACTAATTCCCTCAAGCAAAATCAAGGAACAAGGGACTCATTTAATGTACTTCACTTGCATTTCTAACGGATTAGACCACAGTCAACAAGGTCAACGCACAACTTCCAGTTTCTAAAGGGATTCCCGCTAGTGGAAGTGGCGAGTGGAAGCACAGGAGGGCAGAACATTTAATTGATTGGACCGCAGCCCTAGAAAGGCAACTGCCTTGTCAAAACGGCGCTTTTTCCACAGCCCATAGTTTTTTCTCTGATTGGCTAATGTGACATGTCACGTGAACGTGGTCATTCTGTCCCATTCTGCCACTGCATCTCTAAAGCTGGGGACACATTACACAATTTTTTAGCCCTATTTGGCAACGATCGGACGGAGTCTGTGGTAGTCCAGGGCAGTCCAGGCTAGTCGAGCTGTAAAGTCGCAGCTGTAATCGTTATGTGTGTGGGAGTGAAAGACTGTAGTCTGTCGCCTACGATCCCAGTCGGGAACGCCACGATTTTATCAAACGTTTGATTTTATCGGGGTTAATCTTGGCATAATCCTGTTGTTTGCGCTGGTCAGACTCAAATCACAACAGGTATTTTCAATAGCCAATGAAGATTGAGTTTGCATCAGAGGAAGGAAGATGTGGAAAAATACGGAAGTAAACATAAAATCCAACGTGTGGATGGCTGAGCAGAATAAACATGTTTTTTGGAATACTAACAATGAGGAGCAACTTGTGGATTTGTAGGCTACAATGTCAACTCTGCTAGATACCACAACAATACTGACAAAGTTGCAAGCTGTATGGGCTCCATGTTTGTTTTGTTTTCAAAATATAGGGGAAAAAAGACATTCTCGCGAGTGCAGGTCTACCATGTGAAATCAACATTCATGCGAGAGAACTGCATCCATCTATTCTCCGTCTTAGATTTGTGCTCCTCAAAAACAGCCGTCGTTATGTGTGTGCGACACAAGAGACTGCAAATCTGCATATGACAGTTGTTAAATGTATGCTACTCATTCTTTTCATTGTTGCCCCAAGGTTGGTTCCCCAGAATGGACTGACAGCATTTATAACATGCAGTGCTATCATTCATTTTTCCTCTCTTTACATGTGGCTGTGAGTGAAAAGGCCTAAGCTTTCAAGTCCCACAGTCTTCTCCTGCCATTCCCTGAAGGACACCCTGGAAGCTAGCCTAAACGAGTGCCATCAGCAGTCCACCCAATTGGACCCGGGCTAAAAAAGCCAAAGAGTATTCCGACATGGAAAGAGACGCTTCCCCACCCAGCAGAAGAGAGGTCCTGACCGCATTTTGCCACCTGTGGATCGTCTGGCTTCCTTTCACAGGAGACAGAGCCCCGCTCACTGTGTAGAATTGGTAGGGACACTGTTGAGAGTAGGTTACCTTTCACTCACGCAATCGCAACATTAATGGGAAAAAGCACTGCATATTACCCAAGGAAGTCCCTGGCCAGTCCAGGAAGAGAGTTGCCAGGAACAGACTGAACCAGGGTGCCATAACAGCAGCGACACGGAAAAGTGTCTAATGTCTCCGCACCATGCCTGATCATTGTGGGACATACGTCAGTGTGTCCATATGTGACCCGGCGCAGACTTCAGATACATGCATACGACCATTGCATAGGAGAGCCGAAAGACGTAATAAAACCACTATCCGGTCAAAATTGAGTTAATACCAGAATTGCATTCCTGAATATAATTCTACCATTCACCTAAATTTCCAAATTCAAATCGTTGTGTAAATATGTGAAATTTTGTTAAATATAGGGACTAGTTAAGACCTCCAGAGCACACCGCACATAAGAAATAACTTTGACTCACCTTAAATGTTTGACTTCCAAACAAAACTTTCTCGTGTTCAAACATGTCCATCATTGATATGATTTTAAAGATAGAGATCATACTTTATCGGTCTCTGTGATGACAAGTCAAAATCAAACGTAATACTGATGCTCTAGTGTTATAAAGTATTGCTTTTTAATGACAGAAAATGCCGTTATTGTCTTCTTGTGTTGTCCAAAATGAGCCTTTTTTCTTCTTCTGTGGAGTGGAAATGATGTACAAGCACTGAGCATCATGGATACTGTATTTGAAATACCAAACTAACAAAAAAAACATGATTTCTCCTAAAAAAAAGTTGAAACATTCGTAACTGAGGGTCATAACATGGTTGAGATACGTCTCTTATGTGTTTAAAATCTGCGTATAAACAAACAAATGCAGGTATCCCCTGATAAAATCTACGATAACTCGCTTAGCCCTATTTATTTATTCCATACGTTTTCACAATAGCAAAGTATTACAACCGCCAGCTGTGATAGGCAGGCTACTTGCTGTAGAAATGTCAACTGTAGGCCTACTGGACATTGGTGAAATGGAATAAGATAAACTCTTCAGCTGTAACTTCATGCAGATAGGATATTTGGGTTCGTAAACGTATTTAGGCTATATAAGCGATTTTGTCAAAAAAAATTTGGTATCTGTCTCAGCCGAAAGTACATTGGGTATTGTAGCTACACGGCAGCCTAGAGTAGGCTAAGCAAGGAAAAAACACAGAATGTTAACTTATTACTTTTTAATAATATATTATTGTTCCTATGTTGGAACACGATACGACACTTTTAGCGTATAGAAATGGTGCATTTTATGCAGTTTATTGTGTGGAACTGTGACAAGATGAAGCTCGTAAACAGTCTTGGTCTAACACCCTGCTCTTTTATTGGCCTGCAGTACAACTAGAGAGGGCGATGCTTTCGCAAGCAATGAAACGTTTTAACAATCATGTGTCGGAACTTTGCTGGTTTTCATCAAGCTGTAATGTATAATTTCGGAGAAGCATGAATACTCGAATTGGGACGGATATGACTAGGCTACCATTAGGGGAGCACAGTGGATAGGGCTACTTCTCTAATTTCATGAAATTTAGTTATAAACGTGAGAACTTTCTGTATAATACAGGTTACTTCATTTTCAATTTTCTCAGAACAGCTAGAAACGGTTTGTAAAACGCCCTTTTAAATAATGTAAATAATCACTTAAATAATCACTTTTAATGGTATGCCTACAGGATAACTACGTTTTTTTTTCAACTTGGACCTGTTTTTATAAACTATTTCCACAATGCTGATTGGTAGGCTAATAATGATTTTTTTCCACATCTTTCTTTGTGCAGCAAGCGAACCTGCTTTAATCAGTGACGTGTTGAAGTAAATGCACTGATGTGGAATTTTTTTAATTGCACTTAACCCTTTCATGCATGAATTATTACAAAACATTTTTTTTTAAGATTTAGTTTTTTCTAATTGTTACTGATTGATTCTGGTCCAAATCTTGACATTTTACTGCAGTCAACGCAAAACTGTGTAAACCCAAAGGATTTCGCTAAAAAGTGTCTCTAGTGGTAAAACGTTAGGTACTGCACGCTGTAGTCTGTCATTGGCCAGAAACTTCATCCAGCTGACGTATGAATCCCAGTGATGAAATTGAAAACTGTACAGCTACGCCCTGAAGTTTTGGAGTGAGCTACGCCCCAGCTATAAAAGCGAATCTCAGGGGTTGATCTGCATGGAGAGGAGATAGGAGAGAGAGCGAGCGAGCGATATATATATATATATATATATACTATATATAGCTAGCTTACAGTTTAGCTTTTTTTTTTTTATATTATAGTAAGTTATAGTAGCCTATTTTTGGGGGGGGGGTTTTTATAGTTGGCTTGATAATCCCTTGTTTTTTGATAGTTTGTTTTACTGTCTAGCTTAGCAAGTAGCTAGCTAGTTTATTTAAAATATATATATATACTTTATTAAAAATAAATATAGCGTGTGTATGAGTGCTGGAGCGTGGTTGGATACCTGGAACTCAGCCCCTATATTATTACCTTATCACGCCCAGATTTTGGCATTTTTGTAATTTTCAAAAGGGGGCGGGCTCTAGCAAAACCAGTGGGTTTTGTTAACCTTTAAATCATTTCACTGATGTTAAACAGTCACATGATAGATAGGGGGAGGGTATTGACACATTCATTTAATCTGCCAATAGTCCTCCAAGATACAGATGCAAATTAGTTAGGGGGCAGACAAGCATTCATATGCCAGGAATTGTGGGATAGCCACTTGGCAAGAAGTAATTACCTGTTGATGAGGGCTATCAAAATGGGCACTCTTTGAAGTATTATTGCTATGTTTCAATAGGGAGAGCAGTCAATGTTTTGAAGTTACATGATAATGTGGGGTGTCATGCCAAAATAATTAGGGAAGTGGATGAATGAAAAAGGATGACGGTTTTAAGCAAAATCATGTATGAATTTTTTTATATTTTCATGAATTTACAGTTTAAACACTATTATCAAACTTATTCAAAATCATACCAAGCACTGGGTTATGGACTACACAAATATACCAATTCCATACAATAGTTCCTGGTTTGAGGGTGTATTTTATGATGAGAAAGGGCAGAATTCACAACAAAATCTTTAAAGCCAGTTTTCTCAAATTTGGCCATTTGTCCATTTTGATTGCACAAAATATATTTCTGTTACTTGTTATTTTTATACCATTTGTCCTCAACATTTTTTTCCTTGGTTGAAGAGCTGTGAATTGAAAGTAGGAAGAAATGTATTCCTGTGTACTAATACCACTCATTAAATAAAATGTTGAACACTGAAAAGGCACTGGCATTTATTTCTAAAGTGAAACAAGGGTCTAATGTTTTATCCCTAGCACTCTGTATGCACCTGGAAATTCATCACACCTGTGGTCCCCAGGGCAAATGACAGCTCATTCAAGCTCCCTCAAGACTACAAACCTGCTGCTTCACATGTAACCTCAAAAAGAGCCAGGACAATACCCAGATATATCTGGGCTTCTATATACTCAGGCCACCATTTCATAATATATTAATTTTCTATATGTCTGGAAGAGTTGTGACCTTACATATTACATTATAGATTGAGCACTTTCCTTCATTCAGGGTGACAACACAGCTTTCAATGATTTTTTACATTTGCATATCAGTAGTTATATAATCATTAGCTATATTTTGCACATTATATCTGACTGGAGTCTTACCTAAACAAAATGCTTTGTTTAGGTTTTGAGGTATATTAGCTTTTGTTATCACACAGTAATTAAAATTAAGTATTTAAATTTTCTCTTGATAAGATTTGCGCATTCATCTGTGGCACAAAATCAAACACCAGACTCATTCAGAAGCGGTCTGAGCTCCCTTAGGTGATTTGGAGTTAGTGTGTATTCTCCAAATAGCCACAAGGTTGCTGTCCTCCCTTCCTTACATCAATTAGCAGGACACAAGATTCAATAGGGCCCAGAGCTCAAGAGAACTGGCCATTGATTTGCCAATGAAGAGGCTGGAAGGAATTTGGGATAAATGCGATCTGTTTAGGTAGTCACCTGCATGTATGTCTCTGCACTCAATGCAGGATTTCACCTGTGGGTGAAATATTTAACAGGCTAAGGGTTCTTAGCCTGTTAAATATATCCTGAGAAACATGTTACGAGTTGCATGAGGAACCTTCTTTCTGAAAGAAATTCAGTTGTGTCAAGTCTACAGACAAGAATCTAGAATTGCTTAAGGTACATCAAGATACTTTGGTGCTGGGTTGCTAGAGGTGGTAATATCAAAGAACTGCAGAAATTGTCTGAACATAATATGTAAAATTATAAAATACTTATAATGGTCATAAAATTGTACACCATATGTTCATTTCAGAGAATGATTTCTCCTTAATATGTTTTAGGATATGTTATCACCTGTTTTTCTCCAGAATGATTTTGACAGAAATAAAAAGACTAATCACATTTCATCTTTTTTTATAAAAGGATATATTGAGTATTTTATTAACACTTTTTGACATCAACAAACCTCTCCACTGAACACAGCAAAAGAAGCCATAAAACCACACTTTTACTTTACTCTGAGGCACAAAGCAGGAATGGTACCTTTAAGTCATGTTAAACATCTCAATTTTTTGTACGTTTAAACACCTTTGTAGACAATCCTTGCGTCAGTATATATTGCAACAGTGGAGGGGTGGGGGCAGTGCAGGGTAGGATGGAAGGAAGGGGAATAGACACTCCAACCACAAACACGACACATTTCGATCAAATCCCAAACAAAGAAGGGTATCAAAACGGAACAGTAGTACATCCTCCAGAAGAACCACTGGGAAAATACAGAACGCTAACAGATGCTTGGACATCAAGAAAAAATAAAACAAAAAGCACGTAGTTAAGAAGTTCTGGTTTGGAAACGATTCTCCTGTGTTCCCTGCGTCATCAGCTTGTCAACGAGGCTTATGTCTGGCCCTAGCGATTTTTTAATGTTTTTTTAAAACGTTTTCTTTTGTATTTTTGTTTCAATCATAACACGACTCCAAAAAACACCTACAGATACATCAGTAGTACATACATTTTTTTTCAATGGAATGACGGCAACTGTTACCATGGATTTATTGCTTTGTACACCAAATGCAGTGGCTCAGTCAGGAAGCCAAAGCTTACATGATTCCTTGTGGTGGTCCCCCTACAAATCCGGCTCTAGATGTTGCTGTTGGTTAACTGTGCACCGAAATAGACACTAGTAACAGTTCCAAACAAAGAGAAGAAAAACAAATGTCCGACCATGCATTATTATCATTCACGGGAAGTCAAAATAGAATGACATTAATTGAGGCCTCCAAAGACTCACGCAAGTGTTCATCATCACAAATATCATTGTAAAGAAAGAAAGGAATGGTCCATTCTGGGTCACAGACGGTTTTGTCAACAGACCGCTCTCCCAAGAGTTGCTCCCATCTCCCCCTTGACCACAGCTCTGCCTGAGCGCTAGATGTGCTTCAGCAGACAGAACCCTGAAACAGCCCTGTCTGAAGAATATGGCCTTTTTAAATCAATGTGCTCTTATAGATCAATGACCTAAATCCATGATAGTCTCACAGAAACAGTATATATATATGCATATATATATATCATATGAATTTGTAAAAACACATGAATAAGAAATTAACTTGCCCACTGCATTACAAATGATGGGAATACCTCTCCATCTGTGCATTGAAATAACAAGTTAAAAATGTTTTGGTTCAGGAATGAAACTATGATAGTCAACTAAACCATATATTCTTTTAGACCACAATATCTGGCTCATGTGAAGGCTTAATTAGTCCCAATACCATCTCAGGGGGTTGGAGAGCTAATGAACTTTAAACCTAGCCTACAATATTCTACAGGTGAAGAAGCTGGATTGGTGAGATGAGAAATATGTCACAATTTAATATAAGATTGCACTCCAAATGAATATTCCATTTTTACATGTACAACCTGCCAGTCTGATATGTTACATCTGTTCTATGTAAGTTATACATTACTTTTTGAAGGCTATAATTTTTCAACTTTAGATTCAATTTGTGCAAACATACCACGATGGATTTATATTTTTTTCTCTTTTTTCTGAACTCACAAACACTACAAAATAGATCTACTATGTATATGTGACTGGTCTATGAGTAGTCCTCCTCCTGCTTGTAGCTGTAGCTACCTTGCTCTGCTCCCTCCTGTACATATTCCTCCTTCTTCTCCCAGCCATTGGGCCAGCCTCCATTGAGCTGGGTGGTGGCCCCATAGGTCTTGGCAGGACCCCCAAGGGCCCCGTAGCTCTGGGTGATGTCACCTGTCTCTTCGGCCAGCTCGTCCTCATCGATGAAGCCACACTTCTCCTCACTGGTCAGCTCGGGGTCTGCCCATGGCTGTTTCTCCCCTGAGGCAAATATCCCGTAGAAGATCACGCCCCCATAATGCACCAGAGCAGCGATCAGAAAAACATACTGCCATTCTTCTCGAGTCTGAGGACACAGGTATGGGAGACGTCAGTCAGTAGGTCAGAGGACATAGGTATGGGAGACAAAAAAGCAAAACAACTGCATCTGCATGGGGATCCAACAGGTCTGAGGAAAAACTCCTTTGATTAGATTTATGGGGTTCTGAGAGGGAGCTGCTATCTCAGTGGTCCCCAACCGTGATCCTGGTGATCTACATGCTGTAGGTTTTCACTCCAACTGCAACAAAGGACACATTCAACAGCTAGAGATCTTGTTGAGCTACTAATTAGTAGAATCAGATGTGCCAAATTAGGGTTGAAATGAAAACAGGACTACAAGACAATAGATCTCCAAGAACAGGGTTGGCGACCACTGTGCTAGCTGGTGTGCCATCTACTGCAAGGTATCTTACTGTGGCATGGTATCTTATCTAATCAAGCATAAACTGTTAAAATCAGGATCAGAACAAGGATGCCAAAAGAGTTAGATGAAAATCAACCGTGGCTGTATGAAATCATCATGGTATAAACATGGCATGAAACCAAGACTATTATCACAATCAAGACAGTGTGTGAGAGTATGACATGGTTCATTGTCAAATAATCAACACATTTCTTTGTACCCATGGCACTACATAACCAAGACAGGACACCAACGCATGTTTTGCTATAAATGGGTGCTCAGTCTTCTCAACCAAGTTTGCTTTAAAAGAGTGCTCAATTATCAAAACCAGATTTTCTTTGAAATGGTCCTAGTCATCTAAACCACAAAAAGAATGATAAATCATCTAAATATAGTTTGCAATCAGTTTTCCCACCTTATTTTTTGTCATGGCACCCACAATCAGTGGGCACACCATGCCAGAGAGGGTGCCCACACCATTGGAGATGCCCATGAGGATGCTGGCATACCGAGGTGCTATATCCAGGTGGTTAACATTGAAACCTACAGACAGGAGAAGATCATATGTCCAGGAGGTTAACATTGAACTACAGAAAGGAGAAGATCATATGCACGTTCAGGTGGTTAACACGATGCTTAGAATAGTGTTGTGTTCCGAGCTTGGGAAGAAACAGAAGCGAGAGTGGAATCTCAAGAAGAAGGCTTTTTCTTCAGGGTAAGATCGTAAGCATGGCATACATACATTACTACTTCCTCATCTCTCCACTCCATGTCACATCCTCCCGACATCTCTTCAACTACTATTGGGTAAGTTATACAATGACCCTTAGTGGTACGGAAATATGTGGTCATCCGTTAACATTTATAGCAGTGTATGGTAGCAGAGCACATAACAAATAGAGAATAACATTACAACCTTGTGGAATTCACCATTTTAGAGAGGACCAATGTAATTGTTTTCAGTTTCTGTTTACATTACATCCATGAAATAAGAACTGATAAAGGTTCCAAAAATCATTTTTTTTTTTTCAGATTAGCACAGATGGACATGGAAGGTCAAAAGCCGCCAGACACAAACAGCCTCATAAAAGAAAGGCGTCCACTCTATCCAAATCAAACCTATTGGGTCAGTTTATAAATTTTCTATAAAATTAAATACATTTTTTACATTAGCATACATAACATAAAGTGTTTTTTATGTATAGACATCAAAAAGCAGGTTTTTCAGCAGAACAAAAACAGCTACCACATTCCTAAAATTCCAAACGAAAATGACTGCAGTCCTTGCAGGTGCTAATCTGACAATTACAATGAAAATCTGTGGCTGATATGACTGTGTGAAAAAGCTAACCATAGTCAAACATATTAAATGTCCAGTCTCTAAGTAGATTAATTCATTATTTCATAGCACAATAGACTTTGAAAACATTTGTTTGTGGACATAAGGGTCTTTTTAATACAAACAGACCATTAAACTATGGCTGTGCTCCATATGGCTGTGCTCCACTTGCATTCTGCATACTTCCATACCCAAAAGCAAATTTTTCCAAGCATATGTGCTACAACGTACTTCATAGCATGCAAGAGCACAAGCACACTTCAATTTCCTTAAATATGGAATTTACATGACAACGTCATAACTGGCATCAGAATATCTTTGATCTTTGACCGAACAGGACAAAAGTAACAAAATGCTCATCACAACATCCATTGTTGGTTTGTGTGGGCGAAATTCAAGAGCTGTCCACAGTATTGATTCTATGGGAGAATATGCCTACGAACATGAGAGATTTTCTTCCTCAATATGTAAGTATTACTGTTTCTGATATTTCAAATATGTACATTAGTTTTTCCACTCCAATGTCTCGTGCCATATGTTTGATATTGTTATTTTCACATTTTGAGTGCCTTGCACATACAGTAGTGTAAGCGATTATAGGTGGCTCAGTCATGTTTTATGTAAAGAAACAACAGAGAAATATCATCCCATGGCATGCAGCAAAAGATTACATACTGTAGAGTACAGAAAAAAAGTGATGTTTTATTGAAGTACAAGAGTGAATGATTAGACTACATATTTAGGTGTGTGTACCAGTGTGATATCAATGTTTTCTTCTTAAACCAAATGTATGTGCTTTATAATGGACAAAAAGTATTTTATTCATTTTATGACAGGTTTTGTCTAGGTTTTTCGACCCATAGATATCTCGCCCCATATACAGATTAAAAGATAGTAATTTGTGAAAAGGATGCAAAAATGAGTTTCCTGAGTCAAAACAGTTGAGAAGGAGTGTATGATCCAGTTTTACCTGTTTTACATTTAAAACTCTCAGTATTTCATTGCAAACTAATGAAAAACAACACTTGCATTTTTGCAAAGATTTCTTTGCATTTGTGGCACTTTATTTTGACCTAAATTACAAAAAATAAGCTAATCTAAGTTTCTATTGCAATTTGTATAGAACACCCCCTAAATAAGTGAGAATTGACTACATTTGGCATCTGCACGCAGGGGTTAAATAAGCATCCATTCCAGCAACATTATATTGGAACAAATGTGATTTTGACCTCAAGTTTTTTTTTAATCTAAGGGGTTAGCAGTTTTTTTAAAGTTTTACAGAGAGACATTTAGAATCATGTTAAGTTTTACATTTCAGCTATAAAAGGAAATTCTGCCCAGCCGTTCTATTTTCTCCAGCCATATTGTGAGGGAAATTTTCCCCTCACCCCGTTACACCTTCCTTGGCTGCTGCCTGTATGCTCGGCCTCCTGGGAGTGCTACTGAATTATTAAAGGCTCCAAGAGAGCAGCAAGAAAAAAAGAAAAGAAAAGCCTCTTGCGCCTATAGCTGAATGCATTGACCGGAATGGAATCCTCTCTCAGTGGTGTGAAAGATCGAACGGGTGGCACTGGTTGAAGAGTGCTGAAGGGCAAGGCTTGCTGTTATAGAATACCACCATTCGATCTGGAGCTGGCCCAGGCTGCTCTGCTCCACAGCGGGTCTTTAATTGGTAACAGAGGAAGCAGATGCCAGTGCTCACTCAGATCCTGGGCCTAAAACAGCATCTTTATTCTGAGGCTATGAGGATTCTTCATCTTTGCCTAGAAAGGAAGCGTCCCCATTTATTTCAAATTCGCTTGGTGGGGTGCTTTCTGTATCCAACACTACATTGAATGGTGTGGCACATGCCAACTAAAACAATGTGTGCTCTGCTGCCATTATATTACAGGTACGATAACAAGTGACCGTGGATGTGAGTGTGATTAAATTGCACTGGACATAGCTAGTCCTGAACTTCGACTGAGTAATTTATGTTATTCTTACATTTTCACAGTTTTGTTCTGCAATGAACCAAGTGCCTATTATTTGTACCTATCAAGGCTAATCTCTGCTACATCATATACAGTTCATCAGGCACATTTTCCAGCACTTCCAGCAATGCACAATCCTTCTTAAAAGCACGAAATGACTGACAACCGTATTTGGCAAATTAACCCTGTATTGATATTGCTTTAACAGATTAAGACTATAAAATTAATATATTTGAAAATTCAGTTACAAATATTGTGTATCTATCCGTCATTTTCTTTCACCTAGGTAATACAAGATACCAAGGTTAAAATGTCTCATCAAAACATTCTCTACTAGTACAAACTAGTATCACCTGTTAGCATCATTTCCCAGTCTTTTTTTTTTGCCCCTGTCCCAACTTTTTTGGAACGTTGCAGGCATCATAGTTGATAAGGTAAAACATTAAATATCTTTTCTTTGTATTGTTTTCAATTAAATATATGTCAAAGAGAATTTACAAATCACTGCTTTCTGCTTTTATGTGTATTTTACATACTGTCCCAACTTTTTTGGAATTGGGGTGTGTATAAATTACAGTATTTTAATTACTTGCTCCGTGATTGGTGGAGCCCTTATCTAGTCTTTATTGGAAAAGAGATCTGTTTTAGACCGCTTTTATTATCCCTGAACATAACCAGGAAGTGACTCAGAGTGTGAACTCTAATCATCAATGGAGACGAGAGCTTACCTGATATGGCGAAACCACTGAAGCCCACAGCGAGGACGAGGAAAGAGATGGCCATGCCTTTACTGTGGGAGTACCCTACCACCAGGAGCAGTGTGGCCTCCATACCAAACCCTGCAGAAACAGGCACACAGAATCACAGCGACTGACTTCATACGTATTCATATGTATTTACAGTATTTATTTAATATATATTTGAATAGGGACAGATACATAAACATTATTTAGTAAGTAGTCTGATCATCTAGTACATATCATCTCAACAAAAAACATTTTCAACATACAAAAATGCCAAGTTACTCACACATAGCCCACAAAGCACTGTCCGTAAGTCACTAAATAAAACTTGCAAAAACTAGGCCTGCCGTTAAAAGTATTGATATCAAAATGAGGCCAAGTTACAGCAAACAATCATGCATATTGTAGCTCATACTAATTAAACTAGCTCTATTCCAAAGCAATGCTATTCAATATTTCCTAAATTACTTCATGTAACTTTGCCCTGTGTTTTTTCATCTCACCATCTGAAGAGAATAAGGTCAATGAAACTTTATGTGACACTGTAGATCATAAAATTCTGCTTGACAGACTAGAAAATTGGGTTGGACTTTCAGGTACTGCCTAAATTATTTTAAGACCTATCTAGCGGACAAAAGGTATTTTGTATCCATTGGCAATTTTACTTCTGAGCGGATTACAATATCTTGTGGTTTTCCCCAAGGATCAATCCTTGGGCCTCTATTATTCAATCTTTACATGCTCCCACTAGATCAAATCTTACAGAAAAATAATATTGCTTACCACAGCTACGCAGATGACACCCAAATTTACATAGCTCTCTCACCAAATGATTATGGTCCAATCGACTCTCTCTGTCAATGCATGGAACATATTAACATCTGGATGCACCAAAATTTTCTGCAGTTAAACAAGAATAAAACTGAGATCATTGTTTTCGGAGCTCACGATAAAAGACAGAGTCAGTGCTCACCTTGATTCCCTGTCCCTTCAGACTAATACCCAGGTTAGAAATATTGGTGTAATCTTGGACTCAGAATTCAATTTCAATACCCATATCAATTCAATAACAAAATCAGCTTATTATCACCTAAAAAACATAGCAAGAATCAGGACTTTATGCCTAAACAGGACCTAGAAAAGCTTATTCATGCCTTTATCTCCAGCAAATTGGATTATTGTAATGGCTTATTTACAGGCCTATCAAAAAAAGTGATTCGCCAACTGCAACTTATTCAAAATGTTGCTGCTAGAGTGTTAACAAAAACAAGGAAATTTGATCATATCGCACCAATTCTTAAGTCTTTACACTGGCTCCCAATCAAGCAGAGAATTAACTTCAAAGCATTGCAACTTGTGTATGCTAGGCTAGGGCCTCCACATGTCTCCGATCTGCTCTTGCCATAGGAACCCCCCAGAGCCCCCAGACTTTTAAAAATAAGCTAAAAACATTCATGTTCTGCGCCGCATATACCGCATATACATATACGTATCTTTGCAAATTGTTTTAATTGTTCTTCTAATTAAGATTGTTTTTAACTGTTTTAACTTTTTATTAACATTGTTTTTAAACAGTTTTTAACTTATTAACATTGTTTTAAATTCTAGTTTACTTTTTATATCATGTCTTTCTATGTCTTATGTAAAGCACTTTGAGTTGCCTTGTGTATGAAAATGTGCTATACAAATAAACTTGACTTGACATAAAAGTGTCAAATGGCAATCATTTATAGTGGCAATAATCTGCAATTCAGATGTGTTACAGTTAGTAGACTATTAGTCTCACGAAGGCCAGACTTTGTGATAAACAAGTCTGGTCCATAGACTTGCATAACGCGGTAAAGAGCCGCCCACTTTGACAAGGTGGCGCCTTTGCTTGACATGCAATATAACCAACCACAGACCCTCTATGTTCCGTGACGTATTGAGGCGGTACAGAAGGCAGTCGATTCAGAAACAGCGCTACAAGAAAAACAAACTCAGGTGAAACTAATTTACACAAATGGCACGCCGATCTCCAGTAAAACACCGAAGAAATGTCGTGAACTTCGAAAACTTTCTTCAATCCAGCGTTAAGCTCTTGGTCCAAAACACTCATTGTTCTTGATGGATTCGCAGCATTCACCTACCGATTAGTTAGCACAACTTGTTTCCCGGCAGACTGATAAAACCCAATGCACCGCGTTGTACCGGAAATACGCACACACTCCTGTGATTGACAGTGCTGCTAGCCAATGAGTGCTGACTGTCAGTTTCCCACAGTTGTACCTAGGTAATGCAAGCCCATGGCTCAGCGGCTGAGGCTGAGACTAGTAGACTATAGGCTACAGTGCACTCCAAAAGTGTTAGGACAGTGACACACTGTGTTGTATGGCTCTGTACTCCAGCACATTGGGTTTGGAATGGAACAGTGACTATGTGGTTAAAGTGCAGACTTTCAGCTTTAATTTGAGGGTTTTTACATCCATATCAGGAGAACTGTGTAGCAATTGTAGCCATTTTTACACATAGCCCCCCCCCCTCCCCATTTTAGGGCACCAAAAGTAATTGTCCAAATTAACATGAATTTAAAGGTTGTATCAGCGATTTTGGGTGGAAACATAAATGATCACATTCATCTGATTTTTCCTCACGATCCGCTAGCTGCCCGCCCCATAAGCAGGCCGTCAAAAAATCGCGTCTCTGTAGGCAGCCTATGCTCCGAGATCGTACACAAAAACAATGGTACTACCAACTACTCAAAACCAAAATAAACAGTATTCCAACCAATCACAATGATCTGCACAAACGTGACGTCACTTCTGAAGCGAAATCCCAAACAAACATACTTATGAATAATTATGTTATGTTTTAAAAAATAGTGTTCAAAAATCCAGAATTATAACCACGTTAATAACGTTTGTAAGAAACCAAACCGTTTGTAAATCCGTCAAGATTTCAGCGAGATAAGAGTATTAGCGTTTGTGCAGATCATTGTGATTGGTTGGAATACTGTTTATTTTGGTTTTGAGTGGTTGGTAGTACCATTTGTTTTTTGTGTACGATGTCGGAGCATAGGCTGCCTACAGAGACGCGGTTTTTTGACGGCCTGCTTATGGGGCAGGCAGCTAGCGGATCGTGAGGAAAAATCAGATGAATGTGATCATTTATGTTTCCACCCAAAATCGCTGATACAACCTTTAAATAGTCATCATATTTAATATTTGGTTGCATATCTTTTCCTGATATCTGTGACCCAACAACATCAAAAGACTCTTGATATCTTATTTTCAGGTACTCTTACAAGCGATACTATAACCTCTCTGCATTTCAGTGGATCTCTATGGGAATTGGGGGTGGGACTAGATTAAGCTGTAATTTACACGGGAATAGTATGGAACACATGGTTAAATTAAGGGTCTGAGGTATCAAAAGAGCCTGAAACCATCACTCTGCTGCCAAATATGTACTAGATGTGGACGGATCACTTTAAGGGTTGTTTCTCCTGACTCATTTTCCGATTGAACCCTATGGAAAAAGAAGTGAGGAGAAACAAGAAGGATTGCAAAAATAACCCAAGTTGGGGCTTTATTGTGTGGATGAGTCAAGTTGTACCTGAATTCTATGTGGTTACATAAGGTCAGAATGTACCAAAGCAGTGGCATCGCCAGACGTATTTTAGGGGGCTTTAGCCTGCCTAAATATGTTTTTAAGCCACTAATCATTAAATTTTTTGCAGACTGATTTAACAAAATGCGCCATCGAGACTCCTGAATCAAAACGCATATGGGAAAGTTCGTGCTGACTTATTTTTCCATAGAGTTCAATAGGAAAATGAGTCAGGAGAAACAACCCTTAAAAAGATCCACACTGCAAAAACCAAATCTTAACAAGTATTTTAATCTTATATTCAAACTTTAGAATCTTATTTCTGTTACTTTTTTGCTAAATAAAACAAACTATCTGCCAGTGGGGTGAGATAGTTTTACTCATTTCAAGATTTGTCAGTGGGGTAAGATAATTTCACTTGTCAAGCAAAAAGTAACTTAAAACATGCTAATATTTTCCACTTTTGAGAAAAAAATAAGATTTTTAAGTCTCATTACAAGACTAAAACACTTGTTAAGACAGACATTTTTGCAGTGCATCCATTTCTATTGCTCGTTTGATACCTAAGCCCCTTGATGACTTACAGCCATTTTGCCAACCATGGGTTCCATACTATTCCCATGTAATTTACAGCTTAATCTAGTCCCACCCCCCAATTCCCATAGAGATACATTAAAATACAGAGAGGTTATAGTATCACTTCTAAGAGTACCTGGAAATAAAGATATCAAGAGTCTTTTGATATCCTTTTATACAGAGTCATGATAGCATCACCTGTTTAGCTGTGGAATACCTGTTTACCACAGAAGTTGGTTGAGAGAATGTCAAGAACATGCAAAGCCGTTATCAAGGCAAAGGGTGGCTACTTTGAAGACCTTTTGATTTGTTTAACACTTTTTTGGTCTTTGCATAATTTAATTTGTATTATCTCATAGTTTTGATGTCTTTGCTATTCTAAAATGTGGAAAACAGTAAAAATGAAAAAAAAACCTATGAGTAGGTGTGTCCACTTTTGACTGGTACTGTATATCATTACATCATTTCCAACTTTTGTAAAAGATTATGGGAATGCTTATAGGTGTCCAAAAACCTATCCAAACCCAAGAATTAAAAACTATGCAAAGCTATCAAAGCTATCCAAACATGAACACAGATGTATTGTCCATTTTAAGCACATTATCACATTAATGAGACAATTAATGAGGGGAATGGCCCTTAGATAATCAATTTCTTGGTCTCAGTTTAGTTTCCAGTGCCAAAAATGTCCACCACAGCGCTGTTCTGGTCATGAAAGGTAATTTATATCAGTCAGACAAACAATGTATGAGAACATGCGCACAATTTACATGGTCAAATCAATTACTACAACTATCTGCTATATAAGCATATGCCAACCCATTGATTACTATAAGAGACAAGTAGCTGCCATGCCATTCTTTTATGTCAGTGGTTCTCAAACTCGATCCTGCGGACCCCCTATGTATGCTGGCTTTCGTTCCAACCACAATTGCAATCCCTGAATTTTAACAAGCTGTTAACTTATCTTAATTTATCTTATTTACCCTCTTAAGCCACATTGTCAGAAATAGCTATGCATGTCATGAAGAATAAAGGTCTGACTACAAAAAGAGAGGTAAAAAATGCTTTAATTGATCAAATGAATCAGTAGGATCCTAGTTGGTGAAATTGTGGACACATGGCCACTAAAACTAACCATTTGTTTAATAATTAATTCAGAGACAAAGCAAATGATAACAAGCCAAACCTGCATTGTGTTAATAGGTTTAAGAAAAAAATTATGAAGGAACTTCATAATTAAATTAAAGACTGAGGTGAATCAACATGTTCCTAATTGATGTTGAACACTCCAACATTGGGATGTTGATGTTTTAAGTTCCTTCATAATTTTTCCTTCAGCTTATTAACACAATGCAGGTTTGGCTCATTGTCATTTGCTTTGTCTTTGAATTCTTCCTGATTTAACAAATGGTTAGTTTTAGTGGCCATCTGTCCACAATTTCACCAATTAGGGTCCTATTGATTCACCTCATGTCATTTGGTCAGTTAAAGCATTTTTTTTTTACCTATCTTTTTGTAATGGTTTGCAATATAGCACAATGTCAATATTGGACTTTTGTTATTCATGGTATGCATAGCTATTGCTAACATAATGTGGCTTACGATGGTAAATAATCCCTCTAAACATGAAAAACACCTAATTAAGAAACATTTACAGCTTGTTAAAATTCTGGGATTGCAACTGTGGTTGGAACGAAAACCAGCATACACTGCGGTCCCCAGGACCGAGTGTGAGAACCACTGCTTTATGTTATTAGCTATGCTGGTGCACCCAACATAATGAATGCCTAGGCCACAAATGGAAGCTTCTACTATAGTGTAGTATAAATTCCTAGTAATGTTACAGTTCAGCTGCAATAGATTGAAATTTTACTACCATTGTCATTACTTATGGTATAAAAATCCACCTTTTTTCCTGACTGACCATACTTTATCATTGAGCCTCTTATTCAGCTTATAGCTAATACCTAATAGGTAGCTAACTTGGTATAAACTAAGCTAAACCTGAATAAGACTACAGGTCCTTTAATTCTGTACTCGGTGCCACTGCTGACATCATAAACAATATAACACAACCTAGCCGACCTTCTGTGGCTAGCTTGCTATACTACTATCAATACAACTCCATAAAACATACATACTGTATTGATAGCCCATGTAAAAAAAAACAACACGCACACACAGGCTGCATTCCAATAGTCAAATTCGAGCAAGGAAGGATCCTTTAGCTCGCATGAACCGGAAATATTTCCCAGGCAGCCATGCTAAGGACTGTTCGAATTTCATATATTGAGAAGGAAAGGAGCCTCACAATTCCTTTTATCCGTCCTTTCACAAAGGATGCTCTGGACTATCCTTTTCAGGAGGAAGGTAGTATTCGTGCCCCACAAAGCAATGTCGCCAATGTTTTCATAAGCATCGGAGTTTCCCGGAACCTACCGAATTACCGAATTCAAGCAACAAGGCGAACATCTGAGAAATGCCAGAAATCTAAATGTGAATAGCTAGTATTGCTGGTTAGCAAGTTAGAAAGTAAACAAACAATGACACAATCAGACAATACACCAAATTTGTTAAGAGGCTAAATTTCACCAAGATAAAACGAACGGTTCAAGTGAAATGCAATGATGCGTTGTAGATCGCTATGGTGAGCAGTCACGTCAATACGACTGGACGTCGCACCACGACACAAGGTAGAGTATGAGGTTTGAATTCCACAGTAGACGCTAGATTCCTTGTAAATCTCTCTTTCCATCTTTTCCTTGACCCCTGCGTCGTTTTCTGGCGAGGTCAAGGAAAAATTGCAAGGAAAGGAAAAAGGAGCTAGTTTTTCGGAATGCAGCCACACACACACTTTGTAGCCTACACATGGCAACACTTATCTATGGAATCCATGCTCTCTGGTTCAGATGAAGTCATGGATGTCAATCTCCTCATCTCATTCCAGAGGACGACTGTACAATTCAGCAGCAGCACACAACTCAATCACGGAAAATCCTTTTGTCGCTTCGCCATTGTACAAAAAAGATTTCTCACCAGTGGTCACTACGCAATGTGTATAAAATAACGGAGACGCAGACGCTTATTGATATTGCTGTTCTGATAATATGCTCGTGATATGCACAGCTCTGGCAATCGCTCACAACTGTCCAATGACTTATCTTGTACCTCTTTGCAAAGCTTAGAATGCGTTCTTTTTAGATAATGAGGCTGTCAATCTATTACAAGTAGTTTCATGCTATTACAACTGGCAATTTAAATTGCATAATGTTGCACAGACGTTTTTTTTTTTTATTTCGTCCGTGATCAACTTACCCCGTACACCACATATAGACAGAAAAGGCAGAAAATAACTACTGAATCTTAGAAAGGACATATCTGGCTTTAAAGCCAGAGTATGCAACATTTTCAATGGTCCCATTTGTTGTCAAAACATTTCAAAGTCATAACATCCCTTGGCCGTGCCCACAGTGAAAGAGACATAACCCCACCGCTTCCACAGACCTTGTAGTGAACGGTGCACCTGGCCTATCTCTTTGATTGGTTTGCGCCATTAGCCACTTTGTTTTTGGGCCGAATTTGGGCCGAATCACTGGTTTTAGAATGCAGAATTTGAGGGTATAAACACAGTGTATGGTGCTGGATTTCTCTTACAACAGTTCTTTCTATGATTGCTACCAACTGAGCATAACCATTCCCCAATATTTTTCTAAAAAAAGTTGCATACTCCAGCTTTAATAATGTATGTAAGGTTACGACTTTATTCCATACTTTATGAGAGATTTTCATAGCAGAAGGAAATTATAGGATGACGACAGAAATTCACTCTAATAAGTGAGCAGGCAAAATAACAGTTTAATTGACGTATATTCAGGACGTTGTGTGATTTCTATTGTTGCTGTGATAGTATACGATTTTTTGGTGGTGAAAGAATAACTGTTAACCAACTTCTAAATATATTTAAATGTCCAGTATCTTCAACCAGATTAGTGCTCATGTAGATCACACTGTAGAGTGGTTGATGTACTTTTATGAAATACGGAAGAAAGGTAGCATGTAGAAATTTGTCTCGATAATAGCCCAAATGGCGCTGATGAAGATGATATGCAGTTTTCCATGATACCACACTTTCTGATGTGAGGATGTTTGTGATGTAGACCCCAAGGTCTACGCCACTAGGGGGCCTGAACAAAGGGGTTAATTAGATCAGTGATACTCATTCCTGGTTCTGGAAGGCCACAGGGTATGCTGGTTTTTGTTTTTGCCTTAATATTGGCAACCAATTCAGACCCAAGAAACCAGGTGTGGTGAATTAACTGTGTTATCGGCTGCTTCAATTGATCAATTAAGTACAGAGTAACAACAACCAGCATACCCTGCAGCTGTCCAGGACCAGGGTTGAGAAACACTGAATTAGATGGAGACTCAGTAATCAGAAGATAGCCATGTTTTATATTAATTATAAAAAAGGCAAAATCACCTCCACAGTTCATGATCTTCCTGACCGTGGTGGTTGACAGGATATTCTTGCTGCGTAGGAAGTCAGCAATCTGGCCTCCGATGGGGACAATGATGGTCATGACCAGATGAGGGAGGGCAGACAGCATGCCGACCTGGAAGCAAAGTCGGGTGAACATTTAAGATTTATTCAACCAAGACAACAAACATTGAGACATAGTGGGTACCCGACAAACACAATGACAAGCTCTGAAAAGTTTGTGAAGGTTAATAGCTGTTGATTGAAGGCAGCCTAGTTCATTTCTGCACCAGAATGCACATGGTACAGTTATGAAATACAGGTTTTCAATGTGTTTTTTGTCATTGTCTGCCATGTATAATTGGCTTAAGGAACAGGAACAGGAGGAGCACAACCAAAAAAATCACTTTACTGTTCTAGAACAATGCTATTTAAAACATTGTTTATTTTTGTTTAGGCCATCGTTCCCAGATAATAATGGGGCACACAAAGAAATATCCTTCCGTTCAGGGCCGGTCCTAACAGGGGACCAGGGATTGATATTCTTCTTGATGCTCGCAAACTCCAGTGGTCGCCAGAGGTATTGCAGCCTCTGGTGCCAAAAAGCAAATCTCCCCATTGAAGTCCATTAAAAACTATGAAATTACCCAGGCCAAATTATACTATTTTGGACAGTTCCTTGAAGTTCTGAAATTTATTCACACTGAACTAATTACTGGCTAAAATACAAATGAAAATGATTACAGTAGCCAATTACAGTATCTTAGTTTCACATGTAAATAGAAAATAGCACAAAGAGACTGAAATAATGAAAGAAAATAAGAAATGAGTTTCTGGGGGAGGACCCACAGACACCCCGCTACTTCATTCCCACCTTGTGCCCCACCAACATCTCTTGATGCCCCCCCAATTAAAGCAGTCTACAAACAGCCCTGCATCTCAGTAATTTGGGGTGAAATTTATTTCTCGCATAAGGATTCCTTGTTTTTTCCACGACTGTGTCTGAACAAGTGCACTTGCCTACTATTGAGTATGCCAACTGAATATACAGGTCTTGCCTAGGGCTACTAAAAGGCTAGGGCCGGCCCTGCTTCCGTTGGCATGTGGTCAAGATCAATAGGAAATCCTCATTAATCTTGACAGACAGTACTTGCTCGCTTTGCCAGAGTGGGGTATTTTTCATTCAATCAATTCAATAAGTTATCCCAGTAAAATGTTAACAACAAAAATGTTATCTTTGACCATGAACTAGAAAAATATATAGTAATATTATGTAAGCATTATACCATGGCTTGGCTAAATACTCGATTCTGATTGGCTGGAGGGTGGGCATTTATTTCGTTAAACCGCCCGGCAACGAAGTAGCGCCGGCAACATTTTAATCACCGTTCTAAATTAATACGCCGTCTACGTTATCTGCTGCCAGCGCCATTAGAGTCGACACTTTCATGAATGGTATCCATAGCAACACCAACAGCTGATTAATAAAGCCGGCAAATAACGCTAAATCCGCAGATTTGAAAAGTTTGTCTTCGCCAAATATCTTAGTTACAACAACTTTAATCTAGCAAAGAAGTTTTGTGGTTCGAGGTGCAGTATTTATTCAGTTTGGAAATATGAACGTAACATAGTATGTAATGTAACGCTGACGTGAGCAATGCTGGTTGTGAATGCGAACAAGTTACTGCACAAAGCACGTTAATCTGTATATTTAAAAAAACATTTTATCCAGCGAAATGTCTTAGATATGACAAGTTACATCTAACTAACAAACTCGATCTACAGTAGGTATTTAGCTTGCTGGTTATTTTTCATGAAACTCTTGACAGCTCTTATTTTAGCTCGATTTTAGCACTGATTGGCCACTAGGGAGCGCGATAACTGTCATTTGAATTTTCAATATTTAAACAAACATAACCCAGAGACTTGAAACCAAGCTCACAAGATGTCTCTCCACATGAACAACATAAATGCTTAGAAGTCATAATGTCCACCATATTGAACTTTCCTCCATTTAAATTGTTTTCAAAACCTTGAGAAGACATTTCCTCCTAGTTCATTTGACAAATCAACATGGAATTTCCAATGATTTGTTCATTGCAAGGTCCTCTAAAATGTTACTAAAAAGACTGCTGATATTCTAAAAAGCCAATGAATATTGATGTGGGCATGGCTAATAACTCCCAAACGGTTTGACGTAGATTGATGAAATTTGGTAGCTATATTAGCACTCACATCAAGAGCCTCAGCAAAAGTATTGGCTCAATTGACACACCATGGTGCTATAGACCACAATATATATTTTTTAATTCAGAAATTCACTAAAAATCACTGTTGTCTTTTGTTGAGATTTGAAAGCTTCAGTGATCAACCTCCTTGTCTGGAACATATGTGTGTACCTCATGAGTCATTGCCATCTTGAATTAGCCACCACCTTGGAAATTATATTTCACATTTTCCTCAGTTTTGGCCTAACCACATGGGTGAGACCTATGAAACTTGGCAGATAAGTAGGAAGTAACTCCAAATGGCAACTGAGCAATTCTGGCACTGATTGGCCACTATAGCAATGAACTGAATTTTCAATATTTAAACAGCCATTACTTGAACACAATGTTGGACACAAATCTAGTGCTACTAGATTCCGCTTCTCACAAGGAAATGTTTTTTTTGCACTTTTACAGTGCGCTTTAGTGAATTTTCACAATTTTGAATTTAACGAAAATCATCTCCTCCGATTGACCGAATTGCATTAAACTTGATCAGTGGACTTTTATCTTTAAAAGTTATGTAAAGATGGTGTCTATGTGACAAATTATGGCTGAGTGTTAACCCCCGGATTAAGACTCTATAGGGCCCGTGGGCATCAGCACCAGAAAATGTCCCCACCCCACCCCTCAAAATACATGTGTGCCCTACAAAATCAGCAAACTGTGGTAGGGTAAACTGAATCTAATGTAGTAAGGTATACCATACACTTAGAGAATGGAATAAAAACCCCCAAAACAGTATTTCAAGAAATTAGTCAGTTATTTCAGAGAATGAGTGGAGTGGCTTGACTCGAGGAATCCGACAGTTGTAGCCCATGTCCCGGATATGTCTGTACGTGGTGGTTTTTAAAGCACTGACTCCAGCCTCAGTCCACTCCCTCTCCACCAAATTTTGGAATCGTCTTTGCTTGACAATTCGCTGAAGCCTACGGTCATCTCTTTTGCTTGTGCACCTTCTCCTGCCACATTTTTCCCTTCCACTAAACTTTCTATCGATATGCTTGGACACTGCACTCTGTGAACAGCCAGCCTCCTTAGCGATGACCTTTTGTGGCTTACCCATCTTCTGGAGGGTGTCAATGATGGTCTTCTGGCCAATTGTCAAGTGTGCAGTCTTCCCCATACTGAACCAAACTGAGATAAACTTTGCAGGTGTTTTGAGTAAATTGGATGATAGTGTGACACTCAGTCTAAAACATTCATTCTCTGAAATAACTGAAGTAAATGCTGATTTTCGACACACTATTCTAATTTCTTGAAATACTGTTTTGGGGGTTTTCTGGAGCTGTAAGCCAAAATTATGAAAAATGAAACAAATAAAGGCTAGAAATATTTCACTTTGTGTGTAATGAATCTATAATCTATGAAAGTTTCACTTTGAAAAGGATCTGTATATAATAACCATAACATACATCGCCTAATGTATTTAAATACGTTTAAAAAAGAACATACGAAAGCGCGTGTGTATTTACACAAGAACAGCAACTTATTTCAGCCCTAAGTGCGACGGGTGGTCGCTGTGGAAATGTCGACTGTACAGGACTTTGGTAAATATAACAAGATAAACTCTTCAGGGTTCATCAGAAAACAAGTACTTGGTTTCTTAAACATATTTATACGAGAGATTTTGGAGAAAAAAAAATGAGGTGTCTTCTAAACCAAAAGTTCATCAGGTACTGTATATAGTACAGTAAGCAAGGGAAAACGGCGAATGCTCATTTGTACAACGTTTTAAAAAAATATTATTGTTTCTATACGTGAACATGATTTTCTTAGCGTGTATAAACGGTGCATTTTATAGTCTGTGGCTGTAGCCAGAGGAGGGTCGTAAGTGCTTTGGGCTATTAATAGCAACCTCCTAATTTATTGCACTGCAGGGTAACTGGAGAAGCTGAGGTTTTCGCAAGAGGCTACCCTTTTAAAAAATACTGCGTCAAAATTTACGGGGTTTTCTTAAAGCTGTAGTTTATAATTTCAGACGAACATGAATACTGTAATTGAGACGGATACGTCTCAACCACTAGGGGTGAAGTTTATAGAGTTAACCCTATTAACTTTTGCCCTCCAGAGAAAATTCCACCTAGTTTCTAGTCTTATTTAACTCTATAAACTTTACCCTTAGTGGTTGAGACGTAGCCGTCTCAATTACAGTATTCATGTTTGTCTGAAATTATACTGCGTATGGTTATTATGTACGTATATACTGTATGTGACTATTCTGAAATAAATGTATTCTGTTGCAAATTTCTGAATGATACAGCTTCTTCTTCAATTTGAACTTTAAACCATGGATGTGCCCGGGAATATGTTTTGACATATTAACATTTAAATAAAACTAGTAGAAACTAGGTGGAAATTGCCTCTGGAGGGCCAAAGTAAATAGAGTTAAATGTCAATATCTCAAAAAATATTCACTGCACATGGTTTAAAGTTCGAATTGAAGAAGAGGCTGTATCATTCAGAAATTTGCAACAAAATGCATTTATTTCATAATAGTCACATGCAGTATATACAGTTGAAGTCAGAAGTTTACACATTGAAGTCATTAAAACTCATGTTTAACCACTCCACAGATTTAATGTTAGCAAACTATAGTGTTGGCAAGTCAGTTAGGACATCTACTTTGTGTATGACACCAGTAATTTTTCCAACAATTGTTTACAGATTATTTCACTTTTAATTCACTATATCATAAATTGACCAAATTTATGATTGACACTGCAGTCCACCAATCTTTATGATTGACACTGCAGTCCACCAATCCCTCCTTAGAAACGGTTGCTATGTAGGACATCCTTCGACATCTAGCTCCGACAGACAGAACATTTTAGTTGAAAAAGGGAAAAAACTTTAGCTGCAAGGAGTTTATTCTGGAGATGGTTAAATGTGTTGTTGAGTAACTTGCAAAACAGACACGCTATCCTGAACGTCTGTTATTTTTATTCCATTCCCCAAGCCGTAGACAAACTTGGAAAAGTATCTGTTGATAAAACTTTGTGGATGACCACACCTGTAGCTTAATGTCAATAGCACTACGTTACCATAGACAGATGCAGTGAAGAAAAAGTCTGCACACAAAGTGGCGTTTCACTTGACGAAGATCCAGTTCAGATCGAAACGAGTAAGTGGTGTAACACAGTTTTGTGTGCTGGTTTTTTTCTTCACTGCATTATTCTTCATTAAGTTACGCTGTTTGGATGTGCGTGCATATTCTCTCAATAGGCTACCATAGACACACACATACATTTGCTCGAAGGTAAGCTAACTTAGCTATATTTTGCCTATTAATAACATCGGATAACAAATCGAATCTAATAGCTGTAGCTAGCCTAGTGATTAAACCAAAATCAAAGTTTATTTGTCAAATGCACAGTTAACATTAACAGTAGGCTACAGCAGATAGGCATTTGACCTAGTAAAATAGTATAAGAAATAATAAAATAAGATGGAGAAGAAATGTACTATAAATACTGCTGCCAGAATAGTTAACGTTAGATATTGGACATGATTAGCTTCCTATCCTATTAGCTTACCCACAGCTTACTGTGAACTACAGTCAACGTTCATTACTAGGGATAGCTGCTACATTATGGGAAGGATGTGCTTTGTCTTGTCTGTTCTGTAGTGATCTTGATGATGTCTCTGTATGCACTTACTGTACGTCGCTTTGGATAAAAGCGTCTGCTAAATGAATGTAATGTAATGTTCTATCTCCCACAACGTAAGTTAGTGTAAATGGGGCATAATTAGGCCTAACGTTACAGGTAAAAAGTTGTCAAAATAGCTCTAGGAACATAAGATAAGTTATTCCTATTGCTATACGGTAGCTAATGGCAGAACTTTTCCAGTAACCAGCACCAGTAACCTTTATCGCATACATGAGCAGCAGTTTTGATCCAGGATATTTCTGCCTTCAACTTCGATGCGCAACAGGTGTGGTTTTTCATGTTTTATCTGCGAGCGATATGCTTTTGCAGTCATAAGTGACCTAGTTAGTTTAATGTTGTATATATGTAACCCTCCATGGAAAACTGCAGACATTGCCATCATCTTTTCAAAGATATCTGACTTCCAAAAACCATTTGTGATTTCTTACGGTAATTCACTCAAACAGATTCTGCCAGCTGACTCCATCTCCTTTTGTCATACATGGCAACAGTCGCTAAGGTGGGTAGGACTTGTGGATATTTTTCTAACGGTCAATTACAGTGGGTCAGAAGTTTATAAACACTAAGTTGACTGTGCCTTTAACTTGGAAAATTCCAGAAAATAATGTCATGGCTTTAGAAACTTCTGATAGGCTAATTGACATTATTTGAGTCAATTGGAGGTGTACCTGTGGATGTATTTTAAGGCCTACCTTCAAACTCAGTGCCTCTTTGCTTGACATCATGGGAAAATCTAAAGAAATCAGCCAAGACCTCAGAAAGAAAATTGTGGACCTCCACATGTCTGGTTCATCCTTGAGAGCAATTTCCAAACACCTGAAGGTACCATGTTCACTTGTACAAAAAATAGTACGCAAGTATAAACACCATCGGACCATGCAGCCGTCATACTGCTCAGGAAGGAGACACGTTCTGTCTCCTAGAGATGAACGTGCTTTCGTGCGAAAAGTACAAATCAATCCCAGAACAACAACAAAGGACCTTGTGAGGATGCTGGAGGGAACAGGTACAAAAGTATCACTATCCACAGTAAAACGAGTCCTATATCGACATAACTGAAAGGCTGCTCAGCAAGGAAGAAGCCACTACTCCAAAAGTACCATAAAAAAGCCAGGCTACAGTTTGCAACTGCACATGGGGACAAAGATCTTACTTTTTGGAGAAATGTCTGATGAAACCAAAATTGAACTGTTTGGCCATAATGACCATTGTTATGTTTGGAGAAAAAAGGGTGAGGCTTGCAAGCCGAAGAACACCATTCCAACCGTGAAGCATGGGGGTGGCAGCATCATGTTGTGGGGGTGCTTTGCTGAACGAGGGACTGGTGCACTTCATAAAATAGATGGCATCATGAGGAAGGAAAATTATGTGGATATATTGAAGCAACATCTCAAGACATCAGCCAGGAAGTTAAAGCTTGGTCGCAAATGGCTCTTCCAAATGGACAATGACCCAAAGCATACTTCCAAAGTTGTGGTTCAATGGCTTAAGGACAACAAAGTTAAGGTATTGGAGTGGCCAGCACAAAGTCCTGACCTGAATCCAATCGAAAATTTGTGGGCAGAACTGAAAAAGCATGTGCGAGCAAGGAGGCCTACAAACCTGACTCAGTTACACCAGGCTACCCGAAACGTTTGACCCAAGTTAAACAATTTAAAGGCAATGCTACCAAATACTAACAGAGTGTATGTAAACTTCTGACCCACTGGGAAACTTGGAAAATGGCTTAAATGACTTAAAAGACAGTTGTACCATTTACAATACTAACTTAGATTAGTTTAATTTAATAATTTAGATCAAAATAAAGTGCCACAAATGCTAAGAAATCTTGTGAAAATGCAAATAAAAATAGTTTTTCATTAGTCTGCAATGCAATACTGAGAGCTACATATCTAAAATAGGTTGGGATGGCAGGTATGCCACCCGCCAAGTTACGGCTTGGCGGGGCATTACCCATACCTGTACAGCACCAAGTTTGGCACTTTTCAGGGTTTCCTACAGAAATAACCACAATGACCAGACTCTCAGCCCTTAAAAACATTCACTTCTGTACGTTCTTACCTCATATAACCACACAGAATTCAGATACAACTTCACACATCCACACAATAAAGCACCAAACTCAGTTTTTCTCCTTCCTCTTCTTTTTCTTCCAATTCTTCAAATTTTTCCTGCTGGATTTGTCAACAATATCCATACCCTCAAATAATAATTCTCCCCATTGGATAACGACATCTCATCTGCCAATCACAAGGATTCTTCATACTATTCTGACTAGTCAAATGCTCTATTTATCACATACAAGCATCCAAGAAGCTTTGGTGTATTGGTATGCATCAAGCCTTACCATGCGAGAGATCTGGGTTTTATCCCCCTCCAGGTACCAAAGTGTAATTTTATTTTTGCCTAAAACAGTCAGCACATGTTATGGTTTTCTCATACAAGAATGTTATTATCACATTAAACAACATACTTCTCTTGCAAATGTTAAGAAATTGAAAAGTATTAACTGTTCACTATTTCACTTGTAGGGCTAGTGAGATAGTGAACCCGGCTAGTGAAAAGTCACCCGACATAGTCTGGGAGCCTAACGTTAGTCTACTCGCTACTGACAAAAGTTCACAGCAGGTTAACATTTACGCAGTACAGGAACTAATATCCCATTTCTCAGACACATACAATACAGTTCTTACGTAAAATATTGTCTGGTTAAGATCATGTTGTTGCATTAATGTAAAAAAAATCCTACTTATGTTGTGCTCTTGCAGTTAGACTACTCCACAGTTTGACTCTTACTGTGGAGACTGAAGCTTCAAGGCTCGCCTCGGCCAAGAATTCTTTGTTATTTCTTCATTAATTTGCCTCAAAAAGGATGTGCACTTCAGCTCTGTTCAGTTCATCCTTTTCACACATAACACAATGTGACCATAAAAATACTGAACTAGGAAAGTACTGAAATTACGCTAATATACAAGCCCTTACAGCAGGGGTGTCCTATCCGAAAAGGGCCGGTGTGGGTGCAGGACTTTGCTTTAGCCCAGCAATAAAACACCTGATTCAACAAATTAACTAATCATGCTCTTCAATCAAGACCTTGAAAAGTAGATTCAGGTGTCTAGGTTAGGGCTAAAACAAAAACCTGCACCCACACTGGCCCTTTTCGGATAAGATTGGACAGCCCTGCCTTACAGGATCTTGTTTATATACCGTCAGTTGAACATAGCCTACATAACCTTTTCATGGTTACTCACTTTAAAATAATTACAGTAGCCTCCTACATACGTCTGCAGCCAATGTAGGCCTACTGCAAACACTATTAATTATGATAATCATAATCATCATCTGTGGTAGGCTCTTTCCTTTGACAGTAGTATATTGTTTTCTTTTCTTATAGCCTGTACAGACTTCGGGGAAATATGAGTCTGTCTTGCACAACTAACGTTAATGTTAAGCTTCTGTTATCTCGTTTTGACATTTGAACGTCAGTCTACTGCTACCTAGCAGGAAGCTCAAGTTGTCATAAAATGTCTTACCGTGAAAATCGATGTCTTGGGACAGATGTTAAAGAGATACTGCAGAGGCTTTTCTAAGGCCTTTTTTACCGCTTCAATTTGAACTGGAACTCGTGAGTGGGTGTGGTCATATGACGATGGTGCCACGTAGTCATATTATGAATATTCATACGGTCAAGGAGTGAACTCAGCCCCCTTCCTGCTCTCTCCTCACAACTACGTCTTCGCGATCGAGGAGAGGACCAGGGATGTAACCGAATGGTAGAGCTAACGTTACCTAGCTAAGTTAGCTTGTTTGTCTGCCTAAAGTAACGTTACTATTAAATACATTCAAATACACAGCAAAACCCAGTCACACAGTAACGTTAGTATATTGAACATGGTTGGTTGTAGCGCCCAGCTCCATTTGGTCCGGAGAGAATTGTTATCATTTATTAGCTAACATTATTCATAAATGATAGCAATAACTAGCTATCTAGCTAAGTTACCAGTTCTCTGGACCAAACGGGCCTAAACTCACACACAATAGACTGCTTTGCATTACCTAATTTATCGATACATTCCGTCTCTCGGCAGATTATGAAAGCTAACAGAGCCGGTGGCGTTACACCGAGGAACGATATATCTCTGACTCCTTGGCATAATGCAGGCAAGTTAGCTAAAGATACCAAAGTAAGACGTTGTAGATGAATAACTCTCTATGGCTACGTTCACACTGCAGGTCAAAAGTGCCTCAGATCCGATTTTTTCCTCAAATGTGACACAGATCTGATTTTTTTTTTTATGGAAGTGTGAACAGCGAAAATCACATTGAATCCAATTCCAATTCTCATTTGGGCACTTTTGAATGTGGTATTAGATGCCGATACATAACCGATTGTGTCAAAGCGACCGCAGTCTGTCAGATCGGAATTAATGTGACTTTTTACGTCATTTTTTATGCAGCTAGCAGGGCATTAGAACATGTACGCACGGGCTAGCACAAACGATACACCATAATAAGTCGGAAGTAGGCAACGTTTTTATATCATTCACGGACAGCTGCGTTACCCATTTGGTGATTTAAAATAATGTTAGAACTGTCCATATTATTGTCTTGGTTTGTTGCACGGTATTCATTATTCACGGTTTTCGACATGTAGCTGTTTACCGAACGTTATGGTTGTCGGTCCAATAGTGTGTCAATAGTTTAATCTAAGGGTGCGCAGTGATGTTAGGCTATACGTTACACATGAAGTTGAACAGATGTGTCATGTGATAGCTTTTTTATATTGTGTATTTTAACACGGCTGGAACGCTGTATTGACCAATCTTCATCCCGGAACTATCCGTTTTATAAATGGTATATCGACTGGTCTCACTAGCCAAACGGCCGAGCGCTCCATTTTCTTAACTCGCCCGTCCTCATAATCACTCTCCCAGGCGAGTGAGCGAGGTTAATTTCATGCCTTGCTTGAGTTTCACTGAAACCGCACATGTCACAATATCAAAATTTAGCCAAGTTACAACAAACAGTATTGCCTATCGTAGCTCACACTAATTAAACTAGCTATATTCCAAATCACTGCTACCCAATCTCTCCTAAATTATTTAATGTAATTTGGCCCTGTCTTTTTTCATCTTACCATCTAAAGAGAATGTGGTCACTCAAAGATCAGATGTCAGCTAACAAAAATTGCCTCATGGAAGAACACTTCATTTCAATGATTGATTTGTACAGTTGAGGAGAAATGACACTCCAGAAAAGATATGTATATACTTGGTTTTCAAGTTAATTTTAGAAATTAGGAATTTGCCTAGCAGCATATAACATTTGAATTGACAAACAGACATTTATAGCAAGGAACATCATTTACAATTGAGCAAGGGGGGATTAATAAATACAGATAAAAAATGTAAATATGTACACCTAGTAAATACCATAAATATTTTCTGTAACAGACCTGTCCAGACATGTTTGACCCATGAATGTAGCCTACTGCATGTTTGTGGATTAGATGAAGCCAAATAACTAAAGTACTACTAATTGTTTTAACATAATTAATAATAACAAATGTTATTTGTGAACACAATTTTGTGAACAAAGAAATGTCTAGGCTCTGTATGACCACAAAGGTTTCTATTTAAATACAAATATTACAAACAATAATACTAATTTATAATAATAATAATAATAATAATAATAATAATTATTATTATTATTATTATTATTATTATTATTAATGATTTAATGCAAGCTGTGCTTTTCATACACCCAAAGCACTGCATCCAGACAATTGTTCAACTTAAACATAGCCTATACTGTACCCATTTCCTTACATTTGTAAGTGTAACACATGTGAACTGCAAATTATGTCCATGATAAATAATCACCATTTTACACTTTTATGTGCCACAAAGTTTAAATGACCAGAGTACCACAGATTCACAGGTGGTAAGATGAAAAAACACAGGGCCAAATTATATTCAATAATTTAGTAGAAATTGGGTAGCATTGATTTGGATTAGATTTTTAATTAGTGTGAGCTACGATAGGCAATACTGTTTGCTGTAACTTGGCCTCATTTTGATATCAATACTTTTAATGGCAGGCCTAGTTTTTGCAAGTTTTAATTAATGCCTTACAGACACTGCTTTGTAGGCTATGCATGAGTAACTAGCCATTTTTATACGTTGAAATAATTTTTTTGATCAAAGAAAACTATACATTTCCCGGATCATAGACACTTTATCCACAAGTGTGAAGAATCTGAGGGTGGTATGCAGAACTACTAAAGATCTATGATGAAAAATGTAGGCAATGTACCCCGTTGTCCCTTAGTGTCTCCAAATCTATCCAAAATGGCTAAATTGTGCACTGCTGTAAATCATAAAATAATCATATATTTAACTACAAATCAACTGTTTTGGCTCAGAAAACTCAGCTTTGCACCATTTTGCAATTGCTATCTTTTAATCAGTAAAGGAAGACAGATATACAGTGAGCACCATAATTAACTGTACAGTGACACATTTATTGTTATTTTGGTTCTGTACTCTAGTACTTTGAGTTTGAAAGGATACACTGACAATGAGGTTGAAGTGCAGACTGTCAGTTTTAATTTGAGGGTATTTTCATCCATATCGGATGAACCGTTTAGAAATTATAGAACCTTTTGTACATAGTCCCCCACATTTTCAGGCATCAAAAAATATTGGACAGTTTCACATAATGTAGAATAAAGTCATTTTTAATATTTGGTCACATATCCTTTGCATGCCATGACTTCCTGATGTCTGTGACCCAGCGGTATCAAAAGACTCTTGATATCTTATTTTCTGGTACTCTTACAAGCAATACTATAACTTACTTCTCTGCATTTGAATGGATCTCTATGGCAATTGGGGGGTGGGACTAGATTTAGCTGTAAATTATACTGGAACAGTATCGAATACATAGTTGGCGAAATGGCTGTAAGTCAGCAAGGGTCTGAGGTATGAAACAAGCCTCAAACTATCACTCTGCTGCCAGATATGCAGTAGATATGGACGGATCACTTTAAGGGTTGTTTTTCCTGACAAATTTTGCTATTGAACTCTATGGAAAAATAAGTCAGGAGAAGAAACCCTTCAAGTTAGAGTACAGAACCAAAATGTGTCACTGTCCAATGAATTATGGTGCTCACTGTATTTGGGTCCAAAAACCTATCCAAAATTAATAAAATATGTTTTGTCCATTATAAAGCATATACACATTCACAATCAATCCAAGGAAAATTTGACATGAATCTAGCACATATGTACAGTAAATTGGAATGAGTATTCTCCATGCCCTAAGTGACTAGCCTGAGGAGAAACTAACACACCATAGTCGATATTATGTACAATGAGATTACAACAAAATAATATTACACCATCTGGAAAATGTTTCAAATGTTCTAGCTTAATGGCAAATCATGTTAGTAGCTATGGATGGATCACTTTAAGGGTTGTTTCTCCTGACTCATTTTCCTATTGAACTCTATGGAAAAATAAGTCAGGAGAAACAACCCTTTAAATGATCCATCCATATCTATTGCATATTTGGCAGCAGAGTGATGGTTTGAGTCTCGTTTGATACCTCAGACCCTTGATGTCTTACAGCCATTTAGCCAACCATGTGTTCCATACAATTCCCATGTAATTTACAGCTTAATCTAGTCCCACCCCCCAATTCCCATAGAGATCCATTCAAATGCAAAGAGGTTATGGTATCGCTTGAGTACCTGAAAATAAGATATCAAGAGTCTTTTGATGTTGTTGCGTCACAGATATCAGGAAGTCATGGCATGCATTGGATATGCAACCAAATATTAAATATGATTAAATATGATGACTTTATATTAATGACTTTTGGTGCCCTAAAATGGGGGGGGGACTATCTGTAAAAAATACAACTGCTAAAGTAGAAATGTAATGAAATAGAAATAGTAGTCTGTAACATTATGAATGTCTTCACTGTATTTTTTGATCAATTTAATGCTACAATCTGAACTTCCAGCCTGAAATTTGCTTGTGGTAATCACCCACAGTGAGAATCAATCTGGCTACTGAACAACAGCAGTCAGCCAAGAACTGCTCATATTGCTTTACATTCCATGTGAAACATAAATCAACTGTACTGTTGGGTTGTATTTTTCTTTTCCTCTCTGATATTGGTAGTTTAATCATAGTGTGGCAGGAGGCCAATGCACAGCACACGTTTACTCATGACCCCACTGACACTAATATGTAATGTTGAGGACCAATTCATCTGCATGATAATTTACCTGTATCACCAATGTACACAAACAGAGCCTAGAAATCTCAAAATGGCTACATACAGCACGGTAGGTTATTTCAGCAATACAGTGATAAACTGAAAAACAGCCACATGGTTATAAAAGACTCAAAGTACTACATAAGTACAGGATGCTGTTAGGAGATTTTATCATCAAGAATGAAGAAATAAATAATTAATTAAGGCTGAGATGCATATTTAGCTTGCATGTAAAAACACATTTCTTTTTTTACAGTCAGAATTTTTATACTTCATTTCTATCACACTCAGTAATACAGGGCTTTTCATCTGCAATGCTGTCAATAATGGTCAGTGATAGAAGACCCATGCCCCCAATGAAAACTATTGGCATTTCATATGCTGATGTGCAATTATCCATCTGGGGGTCACCTTGCCTCGAGGGACACTACAGTTCCCCGCATGGGGTGTCAGTGCATACAGGAGATTAATGTGGGGGAGAGCCGGTTGCCTGATCTCAATGTCCAACATGCATAATACTCTTCAGTGTGTTATAAGGCCATTTCTGAAGCATGAGTTTCATACAGAATGAATATATTAGAGCTCAGAAGCTTCACATTCATACTGTAAATGTACAAACCCCAATTCCAAAAAAGTTGGGACGTTATGTAAAATGCACAGCCATTTCGCCAACCATGGGTTCCATACTATTCCTGTGCAATTCCCACCCCCCAATTCCCATAGAGATCCATTCAAATGCAGAGAGGCTATAATATCGCTTGTAAGAGTACTGATAGCATCACCTGTTTATCTGTGGAATGTTCCAAACAGGTAACTGTCCCAACTTTTTTGTTCCAAATTCGTGGATTAGCGTATCAAATTCGAATTAGCGTATATTTACAAAAATCGATAAAGTTGATATTGACATTAATCTGTTCTTTGTACTGTTTTCAATTAAGTATATGTAAAAGACAATTTACAAATCACTGCTTTCTGCTTTTATGTGCATTTTGCATACCGTCCCAACTTTTTTGGAATTGGGGTTTGTAAAAAGTACTGCAAGAAATCTAAATAATAATGAATGATAAAGACCACAAAGCTGAGCATGATTGAGAATCACACAGGCACTTATCCTCATTGGAACAAGCACTCTTTCTCACAGAGCCCCTTACCTTGCTAATCTCAAACCCAAAGACCTCCTCGAAGTAGGCAGGCTGGCTGATGAGCAGCAGGTAGAAGGTCCAACTCCTGCAGAAGTTGGCCACGATGATTGCATAGACAGGCATAGAGGTGAAGAACTTCTTCCAGGGGGTCTTATATTTCTGCAGAGCAAGCAGTGCACTTTATTTCAAAAGAAGGGCAAGGCATCAACCAATGATGTCTAAACATAACCATCATGTATGCCTACATGGGCCAAATAAATATATGAAATACTTGAAGAATACTTGATCTTTAGATGCTGTTAAAATTAGAAAACATGTCCTGCATGTCCATGAGAATTTAAAAAACAGGTAACTGTTTAACATGTACAATCATGAAAGAAGAATTTAGTTCTGAATGCTGATTAAAATAGATGTTTATTTCAAAACCTGCAGGAATTTTCCTGGTGTCTAAAAGTTGAAAGCATTTCTAATAAATAACACTTTTCACCCAGGTCTTTATGGCATCACTTTAACGCCAAAAGTCAAAGAGCTCAAGAAATAAATCTGAGAGCATAATTCCGCCTGCTCGCCTACGGATTTGCTCTTTTAGCACTCAAAACTTGGTCCGCGCACTCTGATTTTCCCAGCTCACTTACGGGTTTTTTTCTGATCACACTCAAGACTACGTCCTCTCGCTTACGGATTTTTCCCCCGATGCAACATTACTGCCAAAAGTCCAGCCAATATGAATTAGCCAGTAATGCACTTACCCAAGTCTAACTGGCTTTCTTGTTTGACCAATCCAATCTTTCTTTTTGGTTATTTTCCTCCCACATTAAATTTTTTTTAATACCATATGCATAAAAACCATGCATAATTGTCCCAACTTCACTCTCAGGTTGGTTAATTTCTCAGTCTCGCTACCAATATGGTCACATATGTATGTGCATGTTTTTTTTAAATAATTGGCAACCAGGTACTGATAACAATCAATCTTAGGGTTAAGTGTGATTTCTACAAGCAATTCTATGAAGGCTCTTTAATTTGTAACACGCGTTTCCCAAAACAGTTCTTAAAGCGTGAACCTCTTAAGAGCTACTTAACCAGAGGTGGAAAATCCGGGTTCAGAAAGTAAAAAGTCCTCAACAGTATTTAGTTCCAATCACCTGGATTTGCTAATTTGCACAATTCTTCAGCCAGGAGGTAGAATTAATTAGTGAAATCAGGTGGCTGAGTTCATGGGTGGAAGAAACACATATCAGGACTTTTACTTTCTGACCCCTGGATTTTACATCTCTGTAGCCTACTTAACTTCGCTGTCTGTAGTGCTGGTGATACGGGAGGAGGCACGATAGATTGAGAGACGAAAACCCCACTGTGATGCCCAATACATGGCCAATTAGGCCCGTCAACATCTCATAGAAAGTTTCTTTTGAAATAAAATCTTTTTCCCATTGATTTTACTTGCCTCAATCTTATTTATTTGTGTAGGGCTATTTAAGGAATGGCTTTTATGGTATAATTTCCAAATATATAAAAATAAGTAGGCTAAATTTAAATAAAAAAGTGTAAAGATTGTTGTATCGAACATCACTTTAAAAAAAACACAAGGAGTGGTTATGGTAACTGTAAAATGTAATGAACACGAACACGAAAATCAAAGAAAGTATGTGATTTATGGACTTCTAAAATGCACTTAACCGCCTACAACTGATCGCTAATCGTTAATCTATGAGCGTTTCGAAGAGCATCGTAAATTAAGATGCTTTTGGGAAACGCACCCCAGGACGGTTGTTGAAAGGTTTTCCAGCCACCACTGTGTGATACTTAGTTGGCTAACATTAGCTAGTTACTGCACAAATTATTTGTTAGGTTTACAGCTAATATTAATTTAGTAGCCTATATACGATGGCCAAGAAATACAAAGCAATGCAACATTATCAAAACATGACTGCAAATTGGAAAATACATTAATAAATAAGAAAACACAAATACAAATAAGAAAACACATTAACAGAAACGCGCTGCATGATAAAAATACAGCGACTTTAACAGAAATGTGCAGCATTTCAAAAACGATAATGGAAGTGTTTCCCGAAGACCAATGATTGGATGATTGGATCCAAAGAACTCTGTGGTTTGATCCACAGTAATTGAAAAACTGAGAGCGGAGCAGACAAGATATAACTTTTAAAGATTTAATTCCATCTTCTACTGGGACTTTTGCTGTTTATCGAGGCTGTGACAGATTAGCTGAGTTCACATTCATTCATTATGCTGGTTAATTTCCCCATGCATAGCTGTGTCCTACCATATCATATCTGCACACTATAAAGAGTAGATAAACGGCAAACGTTTAATTACGAATGTCTATAACGTACAGGCTAATCATATGAATGAATCTATCCTATTAAAAAAAAAAACAAGCATTCTAACGTAGCTACTTAATGATTGTCATTTGCTTCATGTTCACTGTGGGACCTAACCTATCACTATAGTACAGTATACTGTAGTCATATTTATAATCTCCCTCACCCTAAAACTCCCTTACAAATGTAAAATCAACTAGCTGCCCCCTGAACGGCAGGGGTCACATTTCGCAACGTTAAGTTAATGTTCAATAATTTAAAGAAATGCTATGATTATGCTTGATAGACATTCGTAATGAAACAATGCGTTCGACATTCATTCATTATGCAGGTTAATTTCCCCATGCTTAGCTGTGTCCTAGGCTACCATATCATATCTGCACACCATAAAGAGATAACCGCAAACGCATTGATGTCTATCAAGCATAATCATATAATTTTTTTTAAATTATTGAACATTAACTTAACGTTGCGAAACGCGATCCCTGCCTGTTGTTCAGGGGGCAACTAGTTGATTTCACATTCATTAAAGAAATGCTGGTTAATTCCCCCATGCTTTACTGCAGTGTACCCTCACCAAATTTAACTAGCCTAGCGATTGTAAAATAGGATGACTGCTGCACTATAACCTACCATGCTGTAGTTTTTTCGTAATCTACTATAGTGATACTGTCCCACAGTGAACATGAAGCAAACGGCAATCATTAGGTAGGCTAGTTTGCTTGTTTCTATTTAATAGGATAGATCTACTCTTTATGGTGTGCAGATATGATAAGGTAGGACACAGCTAAGCATGGGGAAATTATACCAGCATAATGAATGAATGTGAACTCAGCTAATCTTAGGGAGGGCAAACTGGAGCTTTATAACGTAGACAGCAGTGAATGCACGTGAGCTTGACAATACATTTCTGACAGAAAACATACTGTAGTTTATTGTCACTGCAGTGGAAAAATTACTTGTGTCATGCACAAAGTAGATGTCCTAACTGACTTGCCAACACTATAGTTTGCTAACATAAAATCTGTGGAGTGGTTAAAAATGAGTTTTAATGACTTCAACCTAAGTGTATGTAAACTTCCAACTTCAACTGTAGTTTATTGTCACTGCAGTGGTGATAAAATTTAGAAGTAAGTGCTAGTGTATTGTTAGCCTTTATTGATTGCCATATGAGGGTAGAATGATGAAGCTAGCAAAAACCAATAGCACTAACCCATAAAAATGTACTTATCGTTACTTGTTCAAATGAATGGTAAAAGTGAAATTGAAAATTTTGGTCATACCCTCGATAAACAGCAAAAGTCCCAGTAGAAGATGGAATTAAATCTTTTATATCCTAAGTTATAAGTTATATCCTGTCTACTGTGCTCTCAGCTCTCAGGATCCAACCACAGAGTTCTGTCCCAGGTAATGAGGAACGTTTGGGATCTTTAAAGAACGTTCCCTATACAGCCCTGTAATGTCATTACAGAACATTACTTTGGGAACATTCAGGGGAGTACGGGGAACATTCATAGGTTAATTGCTAACATTGCTGGGGGCTCTGAGAAACCTTCTTCTGCTTGGGTTTCTCTTATGCTTAGAGAAACTTGATTGTGGAACTTCCCCTTCACATTCCACTAACATTACAGGAACATTCTATGTAACATTAGTGGAATATTCTACAAATGTTAATAGAAACATTCCCTTTGGGTTTCTCTAATGCTTGGATTTAACGTTCCCTTACTGTGAGACCGGAGTACATTGCTAACATTCCCCATACATTATTGCCACATTATTACAAAATGTTATTTTGGGAACATTCTGGGGTATATAGGGGAATGTTACTCCAAGATAACTAAAGAACATTCTAGGAACATCCGATAAAAGTCACAAATGTTGCAATGCGTTCCCGGGATGTCATAATGTTGAGTTCATGTCAAGTCCTTCAAACATTCCTAAAACTTGATTGTGGAACTTCCCCTTCACATTACAGGAACATTATATGTAACATTAGGGGAATGTTCTCGAAATGTTTGTAGAAATGTTCCCTTTGGGTTTATCTAACGCTTGGATTTAACGTTCCCTTACTGTGAGACCGGAATACATTGCTAACATTCCCCATACCTTATTGCCACATCATTACAAAATGTTATTTTGGGAACATTCTGGGATGTACAGGGGAATGTTACTCCAAGATAACAAAAGAACATTCCAGGAACATCCCAGAAATGTTACAAACGTTGCAATGCATTCCCTGGATGTCATAATGTTCAGTTCCTCTCAAGTCCTCAGAACAGTCCTACAACTTGATTGTGGAACTTCCCCTTCACATTCCACTAACATTACACAAATGCATGAACATGCTCTATCAAATAATCACCATTCAAATGAATGTTATATCTATCTCAAAAGCATAACTTTGAATTCAATTTTATATTAGATCTTAGGCCTATTCTTCAGCTGCCGAGTAGATAGTGATATGTATTTCAGCTTTATTGGATAGTAATCACTGAGAGACTTGAAAATAGGAGGGAGAGAGAGAATGGCCTTTGAGGTTGATCTTGAGCTGGATTTGAACTCATGTTGTGGAAAACAGGAGTTCCTGAAGACACTGCATTTATCTGGTTGAGCCACTGGTGCGCCACTACTCACTTGGTGACCAATTTTCAGGCTAAATGCCGTCTATTGCAGTCGGTGAAAATACATCTTAAAATGGTTTAAAAGTGCATTTTTTTCTACATCTCTTTGTAGAACTCTTTCAAACGTTCTTGTTTAGACTATGTTTCAACCAAATTTTTACTTGTAAAAAACACCACGCCAAGCAGGAATTGAACTCACAATCCTCAAAAGTGAAGACAAGTGCTTTTCCACAGTGCCATTGAGGCCATATACTTACTTCTGTGTTGTAGTGTTTAATGAATGACATCACTAACGAGCATGGACAGGCAAGTTGTTGACTCTAATGTACAAGTCCACACACATGCGCACAGCAGCAATTCATGCAATATTATTTTTGGGTAAAAATTCTGTCTGCCTGGGATAGAAACTTGTGCCATGTTGTTTGCCCAAGCTTCTTGTGGCAACAAATAATCTAAATGTTTTGACATTTTAAGTGATACTTACGTGCGGTGAAATTGCACCTGTGTAGACTGGATTACGCTTGCCAATGCAATGACTTTTGAGAAATGCATCCACATTAATCCATATTGTTTGTCTATGAATTTACAACTGAATCACATACGAAAATGATGAAATAAGATGTGTTATATGGGACGTTTATATTTAATATAGATTTTAGTCAGTCTACAAAAGGGCTGAATGAGAGCTTGGATGGTATTCCATATTTCACCAACATTTTAATGTTTATATCTGGGTTTGTGCTCAGTAGGTAATAATTGTCCGGGGTTTTTTTACATGCAAGTTAATATTATGTTTTTGGGCTTTCTGCTTTATGTGACATTCATTGAAAGACAGGAATTAGGCTACATCGAAGATCATGAAATGGGCAGGATTTAAACCAATGTCCATAAGAACAGACTCTAGTCTTACGACAGGCCAACACCACGTACCAGTTGAGCTGTAGTTGAGCTATCAATTCAAACCTGTCTTAAATTAGGCCTGTGCCACAGGCCATAACCGAATATCATCCCTGCTCCCTGCCCACTCAGACCCATTTACTATATGCCGTCTCCCCTCACTTTGCAAACAGTGTGTGAAAGAAATCCTGCAAAACTCTTTCCAAAGTAGTTTGTAATATGTCCCCCTCTTGTTCTACAAGTTTTAGGCCGTGACCAAATATGATCCTTTCACCCCTTTGAGGGCGCATATTTCAGTCAACTTCATCAAAAAGGTTTTGAGTAGGCGACTTTTTCTCACAAATGGGGGCAATTAAAATCGTCTTATTTCCGGGATTTTGTTGAGGGGATTCAGGAGCACACATCCACAGAACTGTGCACTCATCCAACAATTTCGGGAAGTAAACTGGAAGTAAAAACTACAACTTGTAGTACAAGAGCGGGACATATTACAAACTACTCTCTTTTTATTTTTGTTAATCTTCATTCATGATCTACACTTTGTGACCATTGTTATATGTAAACTGATTGATATTCTCAATAAAAATAAAAATAAATAGTTTAGTCCTTAGGATCTAAATTGAGTAAGCATAAATGTTGTATGGAAATTGTTGTAGAGCTCCCCCAGGAGTGTCCTTCAACCCTTATTGAGTTGCACTATGTACCATAACCTGAAAGCTGTGGATTTGCATTCAGCCTATATCTGCTCTGCGATGATTCTCGATCTCCAACCTTGCTTTCCAATCAGTCATCACTAAATACTGTCTAATAAAGCCAAAAGACAAAAAAACACTCTCCCAAATGCTGAAGGTGAGCCCTTGAGTTGGGTGCTTAAACCCGGCATTTAATCCTTTTAAATGAGTGTCCCCCTAATGTTATATAGAATGTTCCTGGAATGTTGTATTGAATGTTTCAAGAACACAAGAGGAAGGTTGCCAGAACATTCCCCCTATGTTACATGGAATGCTCCTAGAATGTTTCCCTGATGTTATATAAACTGTTCGTGGAGAGCAAGAGGAAGGTTCCCAGAATGATACCCTCATGTCACATAGAATGCCCAGAGAATGTTCCCCTCTGATGTTACATGGAATGCTCCTAGAATGTTCCCCTGATGTTATAGTAAATGTTCATAGAGCAGAAGAGGAAGGTTCACAGAATGATACCCTCATGTTACGTAGAATGTTGCATCAATCAGGGAACATTTAGTGCAACCTTAATAACATACAGGGAACATTCCTAGAACGTGATTTTGTTAGCTGGGGTGGATCCAACAGTGGCTGGTGCCACCTGCATATTTTGGTCGTAAGGAAACACTTCCGTTGTCGTTTTTCGAAATGCTGCGCATTTCTGTTAAGGCAGAGTTGGGCAAATGCATTTCCAGCGAATTCTTATTGGCTGCACTTTTGCTAGTAATGTTTCGGCAGAAAAAAAACATAAGCGAGAGGACGTAGTTTTGAGTGTGAGCACAAAAAATCCATAAACGAGCACGGCAAATCTGTGCGGACCGAGTTGTGAGTGCTTGAAGAGCAAATCTGTAAGTGAGTTAAGGTAATTCTGATTTTTTAAATAATTTTTTGCACACTCAAACTTTTGCCGTTAAAGTCACGCCATAGGTCTTGCCTTTGTACTTGAATTTGTATTATTGTGGTGAAATGCTAGTTTCATACTGCAGCTTATCACACCATGGGGGCTAACACTGTCAAGTCGACACTGAGCTCTCTGTTAATGAGACAGATGGCTTTATGCAATTTTTTATGCAAACATAGTTATGCTCGTCATTCCCATAAATATGCCATTCCCCCTTGTTATATCGGATTGTAGGCTACCCTACAGTAAAGCACTCATATACGATAAATTTAACGTAAAAATCAATAAGCAGGTATGCCATCCGCTGTTACAGCTTGGCGGGGCATGCCCCATACCTATACAGCACCGAGAGTTTGGCACTTTTCAGGGTTTCCTACAGAAGTAACTACAATGACCACAGACTCTCAGCCCTTAAAAACATTAACTTCTGTATGTTCTGACCTCATGTAACCACACAGCATTCAGATACAACTTCACACATCCACACAATAAAGCCCCAAACTTAGGTTATTTTGCGGTTTTTCTCCTTCTGGTTCTTCTACTTCTTATTTTTCTTCTTATTCTTATTCCCATTTTTCCTGCCTACCCAGAGACCCTCACTACCTGCCTGCCTCCGTACCCTCAAAGAATAATTCTCCCCATTGGATAACAACATCAAATACATAAGGTATAGGAAATTCAGTCGCTGCATTTCTGGTTCGTATGAATAAGATACTCAGCAAGTCCGGTTAGAGTATTAAGGATAAGATTGGTTTTCTCATTTATTTCCAATCTTTCTCTTTATCCTTTATTCTTGGAATCTGTTCTTTTGTGTTCAGCTCTTTTGGCACAAGAGCTCTGGATAACAGGTTTTATTTTCTGTTCTTTTCCTTCACTCGTTTTATCGAGTTTTGTTTTGTTTTACCACCTCTTGTTATGCCTAATTATTTAGTGCGTGAGGTTCTTTTGTTAGTTATTCTCGCTGTTTATCGAGATCACCTCAGTTTTTGGAGGTTGCTTTGTTTTGCCTTGTGCTAGAGAAGTTTTGCTCCCGATCCTGTGTTATCTCCGTCCTGGTGCGGCTACTTCCGCGTTTGTGGCATATCTTTCTAGATACGCTTTTAGAAATCCTTATCGGTCGCGTTTGGTTCTCCGAACCTTACACTCCCCCTTACAGAATATTGAAGTCAGTATGGAAGAACCAGCGACTTCTACAGAATTTTACAAAACGCTGCCTAGCCAGGGCGCTACAGGGGTTACTGTTAAGGAGGCTATTTTCTCCCTGCAAATTCAACAAGGCCAGTTGATAGAACAACTGCACAACCAGGGAGAATGCCTACAGAAAGTTACTGAAAGTTTGCATAGACTTTCTTCATGCGTCACAATTGGTGGCCCATCCGGGCGTTCACCGGACCAGAGAATTTATTTCTCGCAGGTTTTGGTAGCCCAAACTGGAGAGCGATGTGCGGGAATCCGTCGCCGCGTGTTCCACTTGCACCCATAACAAGGGTTTGCGGCTTTCCCCTTTGGGTCTTTTGCGTCCACTTCCCATTCCCAGTCGTCCCTGGAGTCACATCGCTTTAGACTTTGTTACCGGTCTGCCGCCGTCCCATGGGAAAACCGTTATCTTGGTGGTGGTCGATCGGTTTTCTGCCTAAATTTCCGTCTGCTCCTGAGACGGCTCAGTTAATAGTGGACCACGTTTTCAGGGTGCACGGCCTCCCCCTGGATGTGGTGTCGGATCGCGGTCCGCAATTCGCCGCTAAATTCTGGCGCTCCTTTTGTACTCTGTTGGGGGCATCCGTCAGTCTTTCGTCCGGTTTTCATCCCGAAACCAACGGACAGATGGAACACACCAACTAGAGTATGGAGAGCACTCTTTGAGAGAAGGTTTGAACCAATCTGCCCAGTGATGAGTGTTCGAAATACACTAGATCAACATAGCTACAGAACTGTATAGCAGTCAGGTATAAAAAACGGAGTAGGCCTACTGGAAATCCCTGATAGTGTAGAGAACTGAAGTTTGGCTTGGTGGTGCTCATTTTTATTTCCTGTCTTTTGTGGCTTTTGACCAAGCCAAACTTCTCACTTAAAGCATAGTTATTTATTATTACTTTACTAAGGCTGCAGCTACGGTAATCAGCAAATGGGACTGCCTCCTAATGGCATTTTGCATATAAAGCAGAGCTTAAAAGGTGCAGTTAAAAAAACTACTGTTTAGTGCATTGAATATCTTCATTGGATTTGGGGAAATTCATGTATCTGCTGGTGCACTGTAAGAGTGTATCCAGAACTACTGACAGTGCACAACAAAATGCGGACTCTGATATTCCAGCTACGGAGGCAATTGTCGATTGAAATGATCCAGATTCAAGGTAGTGTAATGTTGCAAGGAGCTTGACTATTACCGGGATGGAATGGAAATGTTGTGTGGGAGTTTCTATGTCATCTTTCATTTCTTCCAGAAGAGTATTGCGTGACTGCTTAATCTGTACTTTTTGATGATTTCTTGCTTGGGGAGTTGAAATAGTATGATACACCTGTGTCTCCGTCTTGCTTGTTGCATTGATGAGAAAGGACTACAAATACAAATAGATATTCTAAAGAAAATCTGGGTTTAAAAAGTGTTCCAGAACACTAATCCCTGCAGTGCCAAGCCAATATGGCTGCCAACATTCTACATTTTTAGATTGATCCTGTCAATGTTCAAGCCTCTAACAAAGCACATTATTTTTCTATTGAACAGAATTACTTAAACATTGGTGATGTGTAATAGTGAATTTAGAGAATTTGCCTGAAAGATTTGACGTTGGACACAGCTGGACAGTTTGACAGTATCTGTTTTGACACACCACAAGTGATTAGTATAATTTTAGTAGATGGATAAATATTAAACTTAACAAATAAATGTGACCTGCTCCATCATTTGAGTCGTTTTGACCCAGAAACACATTTTGAGATCCATACTTTAATAGGGGAGAGTCTCAGCTTTCTGGCGAAACTAGTATTATATTTCTAATCCAAATACCAAATGAGATAGGGACATTAAAATCTTGACTGTTGCCAAATCGTGTTTTTTCTTTATTCAAGTCATTCAGAGCTGTAGTGATCCATCGAGTTTGTTACAGAATGTTCATTCACACATAACTCAACATTAATAGTCAGCCTGTCATGTCCCGTGCCTCTATCCTGATTTCCTGGTTTTCCGTCTATGTGTGTTCCGTTCCGTGTTTTCCCTTTCCCCGATTGTGTTCCTCCAGCTCCCGCACCTGATATGCGTTTCCTCATGTGTCTCATCTCACCTGTTCCTCGTTGTCTCGTTGTCAATCTGGCATATAGTCTCCCCTGTTTCTTTGTTCTGTTCCAGATCATCTTGTGCTCTGCCTTGTGCTTATCATATTACTTTCCAGCCTTTTTTGATTCCTGTCTGTTCCCTGCCTGCACCTCGTTCTTGTGTTCAGTCCTGTGTACCCGTCCAGTTGTGTTGTCCTGCCTGTGCAGCCTGCCCCTGTCCTGCCTGTTCCCGTCCAGCCCTGCTCCGGTTCTCCTGCCAGCCTTGCCCGTCCCCATCCAGCTCTGCTCCTGTCCAGCTCCAGCCCTCCTGCCCACCTGCCTCATCCCGGTTCTGTCCCTATGCCAGCCCTGCCCTGCTTTGCCCAAGCCTGTCTCCTGCCTGCCTGCTGCCCTGTGTGGGTCGTCTTGTGTAATAAAGTCTCCTGCGTGGAGTTCAACCAGCCATCTGTCTGCGTTTGGGTCCAATCCGATATACTGCCATAACACAGCCCACGTTATCTTGGACTATGTGCAGAATTTAGGCATGTGGTTGTGTTTGTACCTTGTGTTTTAAGCTTTTCAACATACCATTTGATGAACATCAGAAAATGCTTTGAATCAGATGGCTGATTATTTCTTATTTGTCACTCTTGACAGGTCGTACATCTGCCAGGAGTGGAGTCAAAAAATATTCTGCTATGAGTTTGGCCCACTCAATCTGCAAAGATTTATCAAGCCAGCTATCTGCCCGTTTACATTTCAACAATTGTTTTTCAAAGTGACATGGAAATTTGGTTGCTAGATTGAGGCGGGATTATGTTTATGCAGAGTGGGGAAAGGAGAGAACACTCACATCAGCAGGGCCCAGTAGCTTGGCACTCTCCCCAATACTCTCCTCGATGTAGGTACGCTCCTCGTCAGTGATGGTAGGGTGCACAGCTGGACTCTCATACGAAACCAGGATCCAGAACATATACCAGATCATCCCGAAGGACCCTGCAAGGAGAAATCAGACATAAAGCCCAAATTCTCGACATGCACAGCATGGGTGTGTCAATGCAGAAAACAGAAAATTGCCATGTTCAAGCAGGACATGATACATTGCGATTTGAAAATATGGACAGCTGTTTTTCCCCTTTCTTGGTAATTTTTTTAAAGCCACACACAATTTAAGTGATACAATTTTCAGTTAAATAACTGGATTCTTTTATTCAAAAACTGTTTATTTGCGTGCAAAACATAAAACAATTTGAAAGTGAAATAAAAACTGTATGAATATTTGGAAATTATAATTCTTTCAAGATTGTAGTATTTTGGTTGTGAAATGCTCCGATCGCCGATAAAGCTCTTTTTATCTAAAAAAAAATGTTTTAAAGTAGACAGTATAATACAGTACTGTTGTTCCAAAACCAAAATTTTGAGTTTGATACCGACATCAGCTTTGGTACCTTGATATCGATACCAAATCGATACCACAGTAAATCACTGATAAACCAATAAATTCTCATAAAATTAAATGTATATTTAAAAACAGTATCAGAAAAAAGGTTATTCAAGATGTGAGCACTTTGTGAACTAGCACTGCATTTGATGATGTGTTGCCTCCCTTGGCATTATAAACTTTTAAGCATTTTTTGGCACTGTAATAATGTTTTCAACATATGTTTTCAACATATTTTGACATATTCCACTTTGAGCACTCTGCTTTTCAACAAGTTGGAGACAGTCAGGGCTGCGTTCGGATCCAAAATTTATCCTTTCTTCCTGTTGTTCCCTTCCCTTGCTTCCCTTCCCTTGCTTCCTGGCATTTTGGGATCCCCAAAATGCCAGGATGAAATATGGCAGCCACACCAAGTGTGATTCGGATCCAATTTAAGAAAGGGGAGGGAGTAATTATATTCCCTCGCTCCCTCGTTTATCATCCCTTCCACCAAGGGTATAAAATGCAAGCTTCCAGCAAGAAGGGAATCCCACAATTCAGTGCTCCACATGGAAAAAGTGGGCGGTCACTACAGAACTATGTGGCGGTCACATTTCAACTCTATGGTGTTGCACTTCCGAAATGTTGCGAGGGTGGTTAGTTTCCGTTTTTGTTTGTTACTCGACAACCCTCCCTTGCAGAGCACCTTTTAAGTTTGGTTGCTGCACATAGCAAATTGCGTCACAAGGTAGCTCCCTCGAGGGAAGACAGCAAGGGAATGAAGCGTGTTAAATTGGATTCGAATGCAGCCTCAGTGTGATCTACTGCTGCCATTATATCAAGCTAGCTTCTCTTGCTCCAGCCACTAGGTACGCCCAGTTCGTTTCCTTCCATTCTAGTGGCTCTATCTTGACGATCTTGGCACATTGTATTATGGAGCGTTCACAGAGCAGACGGTAGACGGTACAACAGCAGGGACATAGTGACGGTACATAAATTTCCGTCGCGGTAACGCATTGTTTATATCCATTGCCATATTTACGGTGCGCGCTAAACAGATTACCGTTGAACCAAAAAGCGCCTTTGCAAAATGGACCGCGACCGAAAGTGTATTTATACATTGTGTGTATTACTGCGTTGTTTCAGTCTGTCTGGCAGTGTGTATGTAGCCTATGTATCATAAAGTCAGCTAGTTTAGGTAGCTTTGCTAGCTAGTTAGTTAGCCTACACCTCAAGTCATACACAGAAATGCTTCTGAAAATATAGCGAATAATAATGTGTACCTACCATGTTAGCATGTCAGTGCTAACAGCACAGCCTTTTTGTCAACATCTCTGTATTTTTTTACTTTTTGGTTCCATATTTCCTCCCACCTTTCGTTCTCTACCACGAAGTTACACAAACTTGTCGTCATCCATTTTGAAACGTACCACTTCCGTTCCAGCGGCACGTGACCCTACCGCAGCGGTGGACGGTAAAAATAAAAATATTTTTTATTCCGAAGGCAGTCGACGTCCTTTTGCCGTCGACTGCCGTCTTGCCTTGTATTGTCTCATTCAAAACAACGACATCCGGTTTTGTCCTGCCGTCTACCGTCCGCTTTGTGAACGGCCCTTAAAACGCTAGGCGCAAGTACATTTAGGGCATGTCCAACTCCACTTTAGCTAGTTAGACGGCTTGTTATTTGCGAGCTAACTAAAAGGCGCAAGGTGCAAATGGGCACCTCTTCATTAATTATAGGTGTCTTGGGCGTAAAATGCAATAAACCAATGGGAATGTCATCTCACATTCCCTTTAAAAGCCACCTGCATCTGCACCTTGGTGTATTGCTAATATATTGGCGGACAGCAAGACCGTGAAAAGTGTGGTTTACAGCTAGTGTAACAGACCTGCTTGTGCATGAAGTTAAAGCGCACTTGCAGATAATATATGGCTTTAAAATTAATTGTGAATTAATTGTGTAATATGCTGCTAATTTGTTTTAGTTTCTAATTAGACTCTTAGTTCTCTTTAAAATTGTTATGGAATGAAATCAGCGGGTTTTAATGGCTGAGTCCTCAAACCATCACTCTGCTGCCAGATATGCAGTAGATATGGATGGATCACTTGAAGGGTTGTTTCTCCTGACTTATTTTTCCATAGAGTTCAATAGGAAAGTGATCCATCCATATCTACTGCATATCTGGCAGCAGAGTGATGGTTTGAGGCTTGTTTTATACCTCAGACCCTTGATGACTTATAGCCATTTAACCAAAATAAGTCTCTTGACTCTTTTAACCAAAAGAGTCTTTTGATATCCTTTTATACCCAGTCATGATAGCATCACCTGTTTACCTGTGGAATGTTCCAAACATTCCCAGTCTTCTTTTTTTTTGCCCCTGTCCCAACTTTTTAGGAATGTTTTGCAGGCATCAAATTTGGAATTAGCATATATTTACAAAAATCTATAAAGTTGATAAGGTAAAACATTAAATATCTTTTCTTTGTACTGTTTTCAATTTAATATATTTAAAAGAGAATTTACGAACACTGCTTTCTGCCTTTATGTGCATTTTACATACTGTCCCAACTTTTTTTGAATTGGGGTGTGTATTTCACATTGTAATCTTGATATTTTTAGTCATGCTTCTGTGTGCCCCTGTGTGTAACAGACAGGAGGGTGTATGCGCAGTGTGCACACGACTATGTAAACGCACTTATGTGCGCTGTTAAAATAACATGTAAACAACTGCGGCATGACTTTAGACCAGGTCTGTGGTGGTTTTAGCGCAAGCTATATAAAATTGCTTTTCATTTATTATGAAAATGTAAACAGTCGCTAACTGGGCGTAATTTATTGCTGAACAAAATAAGGCACATTAACACTGAGGGCCTGGTTAAGACCTTTTGTATGAAAAACCTTTTACGACATGCAAAACAAATAGAATGACCAGTGATTGGTCATGGTATTTGTTTTGCACCAATCATTGGTTGTGTTTTTAGTTTTTCACGTGCTAAAAGATTTGCAGGTCTTAATAAATCAGGCCCTAAGTCTGAGGTTTGAATTTAACTTCCGCAGGTGAAATAAAACAAGACTGCAATTGTTCGGTTCACAACGCATACTGAACCAAAATCATGTACCGGACGGGATTGATATTAATATACTTACCGTTACACCTGTGTTAAATTCTTAAAGGCATAGTTTTTATTTTTCAATGGATGCCAATCATTAGCTGCAATAGAAAGCAATGTCGGGTGCATTTTCAAAAAGTATAAAAATAGTATTTGCAAAATGTTGGTATAGTATCATTTTAAAATGTGTTACTGCAGTACTTTTTGAGTAGCGGTATACCATGCAACCTAGCAAATAATGCATTAGCAAAATGGTTTTGACAGTGAATGTTAGTAAGAACGTAAAGAAGAATAGACAGAAGCACATAATATCACAAGAGCATAGAAATGTACAAATATTATAGAATATATAAAAATATGTGGCAAGGAAGATGTCAATGCTTGCAAAGAAGAAGGTATTTAAATTCAATGAAGAAATATGATGGTCTCCTGGTCACATGCTGCTTCACTTGATAAAGTGAACCAGTCACTCCATGACATCACTTATAAAGAAATAAAGATAAGGGGACAGCATGAGATTTATAGAGCTGTGTCTGTCAGCAAGAACCAGATAAAAAGTAAAGTGAGAGAAAGTACTTCTCCATAGTGAGCCATATTTACTGAAAGCCAGGACAAACAGGCTCAGCAAGGCTCAGCCAGGATGGCGGGGATGTGGGGAAGGCAGTGGGGATACAGCGAGTGATAATGTGCAGAAGTGGTTTGAGATTTGCGCCCTTTATTGGGCAGCTGTGTGTTCAAATCCCGGCAGGTCCTTAACAATGTACCATAGAGTAAGTAGTTTCATTTGAAATGCTTTCGCAAAAATCATTACATTGCAAATACAGTCATTTCAGAATTTAGCAGACACTCTTATCTAGACATTTGTACATGCAATCTATACATACAGCTGGTTAATTCACAGAAGCAAGTGAGGGTAAGTACCTTGCTCAAGAATACCATGGCAGCACCCCAGCTGGAAATCAAATTGACACCTTTATACTACACTGCCGAACCAATTCAAAGGGGTTAGCTAAGTTACCCTCTGAATGAAGGATATTGCCAGAGCATCCTGCCACATGAAGGAACAGCAAGAAAATACCCATAAATGTTTCAGTATGCAAGCATGACAACAGCATACAAATGCACCACTTTAAAGTCTCCCATTTAAGACAAAGAGATCAAAAGTCAAACAACATGAAATACTGTCTTCTGGCAATCCCCCAACCCCCCAGAAATATAGCATACCCCTAAAGTATAATAAATGTGGAAGACATTCATAAGGGCACTGCCTGAAAAAAAGTCTGCTGAGCAAGTGAGCAAAAGTAAAATAAAGGCCATTCCGAAAAACAACATACCGTACAAATAGAAGACAGAGGACCATCCAGAATATTGCACCAAAATCCCAGCCAGAGGCATGGCAATGACAGCACCAGCATAGGAACCTGCCAGAGAAAGAGATAAATGAGAGGAAAAGAACAGGCTGGTCAGGTGCCATGGTGTCCATTTTGTGGTAGAAAAGGCCATTAAGATGTAATTACTGTATGTACTGAAAAGCTTGCAACACATTGTTCCATCGAAATATAATCCTTTACCATTCATAATTAGTGTTGTACTTAATCAAATCCAAGTTTTGTTTAAATAAGCTCATCTTGGACATCTTTCTGGGACATATTAACCAATTGAAAATAATGGTCAAATTCAGTGGCCTATTTTATTGTACTTTCTAGTGGAGAATGATACATATTGCTGAGGAGGGATAACAAGAACATGAGAGAGGACAACTCAAAGGTCTTTTTCTTAAAAGTCTTTTTCTACAAGCTCATTTAAATAAATATTCAAAGCAGCAAAGCTTTTTTGGTGGGCTTTTTTTTTGGTGTTCTGTTTCTGGATTGAGGATTTGGTTATTTTGTGTGATGTCAATTAAACATTTTGCCTGTGGCTTCAACTTGAGGGTGACTGGGTTCTGACCAAATATGGTCTTTGGTTTTTGCTGACTGGGCATTTCTGAACGAAGCAATAAACTAGGATTCTGTAACGCAAAAGGCAACAGATTTTCAGTTCAGATACGGAGAAAAATGTTTTGAATTTAAGTTTTTCTTCTGTCAGCTCACTACACAGTTCCCATGCACTATTATTAGTGAGCAGAAAGATGGCCAGTGTTCAACAAATCTGTATTTGGGGACAGCAAGTTATCTTTAAAAAAAATGTTTCAAAAATAAGGAAAAAAAACAAGGGCCATAAAAATCTTCACATAATGTATAATGTGGAGAAATAATACACACAATGACAGTACAACAAATTGATACAAAGAAGCTAAATACACTGGAACCTAATATTATCAACTCAAACATCAACTCAACTCAAACTAATCTTGAAAGAAATCAAGGGAAAGGAAGAGACCCAAACTTCACTCTATAAAAAGTGCTAGATAATTTCCGCTACACATAAAAAAACTTAAATACTACAAGGAGTACTCAGTAATGCTGCTACTCAGTGTAATAATTACCGCAGAAGGAGGTGGTGGCGAGGCGACTCCTCTCCAGAGGAGGGGGCCCAATTTGCTCCAGATTCCATGGCATGCTGGGTAAGTCACTCCCTAGGCACAAAAGCAGACATTAGCACATGAATAATACAAGGTTGGATAGCCATTGATGTTTAATAAATACCCCTTGCCCATGAAATCCTGAATTAATTATTATTTCAGATGTTGCACCAAACATGGGTCAGAATTTTTGGCAGCAGTTTATGGATTTTACAGGCAGCTATTACTCAATCAAAGCTTGTAAGTAAGCATTCTCATTGTCCTCTTTGACATACAAGGCATTCAAAACAACTGAAGCAATGCGAGCTTAGTGTGCTTACTTAAGGCAATCGTCTGCAGGTGAATTGTTGCCTCACCCTTGCAAAAGGATGATGTGACAGAAAGCACTGAGGGACACTAAGCACTGAGCACTTTGCAATGTTATCATTGGTTATATTGTTTCATTGGTGGATCAAAAAGTGTCCATTTTCTAAATCACACCTTTACTGCAGTGTAAACCAAGCAACGGAGACAGCAAAATGAAATTAATTCACTGTGACAGTGTACCATGACAGAGAAATAACTCCCCAAACACCACTGCCTGACCACAGTGACAAATTGAATCTAACCACAAACAAAAACCAACATTCTTCGCTAATCAACTTTTTAATATAAATTAATGACTAATGCTAGGCTCAGGGCAAATCCAACCTGGTGAGCTACTTATTACACAGACTGATTCTTTTTCTATTAAATCTTCATTACTCACTAATTGGCACACAATCAGCCACTGGTAGACACAAATTGCTAGGGCTTGCTGAGGGGAGAGATCTGAAATCTAATGTTTGATTTGCGGTAATTGGCCAATGTAGATGGAACACATCAGCTTCTACCGCTACTTACAGTTTGTTTTCACCCATAGACCAGGATGCCTCATATGGGAATAAAAAGCACAAGAGGATAATGGAAGTCTTGTCCAAACCTGTATGGCCCATTTGGTCAGAGCCAATCCTGATTTCTGGAGAATGAAGTGGTTGGACGTACAAGTATACCCTCCAGACTGGACACAACCCTATCACAGGGTCATTACACTCATCCATCTCTCTATTCCTGAGTGCAAAACACAGAGATGGAGTGCACCATTTTATGAGCAATTCAGCTGTTTCTGAATGTGAGACTAAACCTACCACCACAAAATAAAATAGATTAGTTACCAGTTTGCCATTTAGCCATGATAATTCACCAGCCTTCCTTATTGCTTTCACCTCTATTTGTTTTAGTGAGAACAGACAGACATTCAATTCAGCAGATCCACTACATGATTGTACCACCCAATCCATTTCCCTCTCCTGTATTGTCTGGAATGGGAATGAGGAATGAGATTCTGACAGCCATCACACAAAACAGGCTTTTAACAGTGTTTACAGAGAACTTAAAAGAGCCGCATTAAGGCAATAGTGCCAATGCTTCAGTATTAGCCATAGCGCTTTGCAGAGTCCCAGGTGTGTGAGTTCTAGGAGGGAGCCAGTTGGGGGAGGGGGATGAGTAATGAGGAGGATGGAAGAGGTTTGGATGTTGGGTGCAGTGCGTTGATTGTGGTTCTCTGGAAAGCGGAAAACCACAATTGTTCAGTCTTTTGAGCGTGTGACGAAGTAATGCCTCATGCACTAATTAAAATGATGAACACCACCTTGAGGACAGTGGGCGTCACCTTTTTCAACCATGAAGCCTGCCTCTCCAACCAAATCTGCCCCAGGATGTGTACTTGGCAAAAGTGAAGCCACCACAACCAGTATTAAAAAAATCAAACGTCCACAGAGATGGGGACTCAGAATGTGAAACCTGCCAGTGCATCTCCCAGGAAAAAGCCAAGCAAGCCTCTTAAAAACCACAAATCAACAAGGAACGTTAAAAAAAGTCTCTCACGGATTCAGTCTGGATCTATCGGGGCAGCTCATCCCATAGGTTCTACGTTCAGATAATCAGCCACTTTCATTGCCACAGACCATAATATGATGATTGCAAGGCTGCAGGCACACAATAATTTCTCCCTGGGTAGTCCAATGAGACTGCAGCTAATAAGTGCTTGAGGGGCAAATCTTGATCTTTAATTGTGTTATGACATGACTGCCCTTTTATAACCAGCAAAAGGAAATAATAAGAGGTATAAAATAGTAACTAATGTCATCTTTGGCAATACCCATTTGTTCCAATCTGCTGCATAATTTCAAGATTGCTTCATTAATGTATCAACATAATGGCAAAACATGTTGAAAAGTTTGTTTTTTATTATTATAGGATGCAAAATCTCTTTTTGGAGAGAAATACGGTACCAAGAAGCTACAGTGAAGTAATTTGATTGCATTTTACACCTTGTTAACATGTTGTCAGCTGGGAACAGCTACCGCCTTTTCCTTGTTAGAAAAAATACACCTGGAAGAATTGTTCGGTGATTTTGGTGAATGGTGGTTCAAAATGGCCAAACAGGTCAAATGTGCCACCAGCTGCATTGTTTCAATTGTGCATATTTCCAACAAGGATGGGTTTCACAGTCCTAGCCAATAAAGATTTCAGTGTTAAATCAACTCGTACATATTGTCCCTATTGAGAGTTGAATTAACACTGTACATTAACTGTAGCATCACACCACTGCTGTATCTACAGAATTTCCATGGTTTTGAATGTGAAATTATAGATGATTATATAGCTGCTATTAATTATTTGCTATTTGCTATTTACTCATATTCTTCTGTATATTTGCCTCTAAATGCTATTATTATGCGAGTTAAACATTTGTTTCAGTCTGAGTGAAGTCTTGTTTACTGGGTCCTGAATTCTGCAAGATCATATTCCAGAGAAAAATATATCTAACAATGGTCACCCATACAGGAAAAAGGTATAATAAGTCATATACTGTACAGAAGAAACCTTGGAAAAACTATCTTACATCCCATAGTAAACCTCATAAGTGATTAGCAAGGTAATGTAGAACAGGATTAAGGAACCAAAATGTGACCCTTGGGCCACCACTGGCCCGGCTGTGTGGGCTACAACCATACCATTTAACTATGCTTACTAGTGGCATACAGCTTTTAAAAAATGGTTAAATGTTAGAGAATAAAGTGATGGAAATATTTTCAGGGGGTTGGCCCATTGTGTAGGTCTAGTAAGGACAGGCTATATCAACCATTTTCATACATTTCTCATAGTGGGGGGCTTCATGTATAAACTTGTCTCACTTGTCTCAATTTTGAGATGCAACTCCCCGTGCAATGGCAAGGTGCATGAATCCACATCAGCCCTAGAAGCCTCACTGCATTATTTCCCCCGATGGACTATAATTTCATGGAGTTTCCTAGATTCCTTGTAATTCGTTACAACATGAAAAACCATTTGTTTAGCGCCACTGCGTCTGTTGATATTTTAACGATGTGCTAAGGTAATGTCGAGTTTTATAAATTATTATTTAAATCAATTATGCGATCGTATCAAGTTTAACTCTTCAATTGCACGTTTTTTCTTCATCACACATCCCAGCAAGGAGCATCTCCATCCACAAACATATCTAAAGAGGAAGCAAATTCATAAAAAATAATGAATTTTCTGAAATCAGTTAGCACGTTGTCTGCTTTTGTAGGCCATAGTTACTTTAACATGTGGCCGCATCTTTAGCGCATGTTCTTACCTCCACAAGACCTTGTAATATCCTTACAAACATCACACAGCCGTAGTGCACACGTGCAGCAGAAGGGATGAGCATATTGAGCGTTGAGGTGAGAAAAATAGCTGCGCCGAAAACCCTGGAATCAGAAGGAATATGCATATGCTAACGTAAACTCAAAACAGGAATCATGATTTTAGTGTTAGCATGGGTTTGTTTTATCAAATAAATAATAACTTGTAGGCTACTGACGTCTATTTGTAGCCTACATATCTGGTTCTTTTAACCAACACATTCACGCACCAGCGTATAAACAACTGACACACTTTTAGTCATTTATGTCTGACAATAATATGTGAAATGCACCAGGAATGAGACTCATAGTAGCTTGCTTTCGATATAAAAAGTCGGGAAGTGTGTTGCCTGGTGACTGATTTCGTTTCCATCAATCGTCCAGTCGGCTTCGCCTTTTATGAAATTAAATAGAATATTCGTTAAAAAACCAAGCACTACGAGTCTTCACATAACAAAATGACTTAATCACATCGAGTGTCCACGACGACGGAATTCATGGAATTAAACTAATTTATGGAATCTAGTTTATTTTAGTCCTATATAGGCCTAAAGTTAGCTTAACCAGGTTGTGTGGGGAATTTCTAAAAATTGAGAAATGCATGCGGTAAATTATGGCGACCATAAAAAATAATAATCAAGTGCTAGAAATATAATTAAATTCAGTTAAAAATAAAAATCTGGAGATTTTCTACCATAGAGAACAGCTTAAAATTATTTCTGCCTGCAGATGAGGGCTTAGCCTAGCCTAGCTACTTGATAACGGCAAGATATAGATTTTTAGAATGGTCATAGAACCCATCATGGCTTTTGCAAACATCTTATAAATTCGCCTAGGCTATTTGCTTATTCAACAACAACAACAACAATAATAATAATAGGCTAATAATAATAATAGTAATAATAATCATTATTATTATTACTATTATTATTATTATTATTATGTTTATTATGTAATATCTATGATTATAAAACAAATTATATTAACATGAAGTCACATTTATATGAAAATATATTAATTATTTTACCTTTCCGGGTAGAAGCGAAAAAACTGTCTCAAGAAATCCTGTGCTCAAATGACACAGCCTCTAATATTATTTATCCTGGAACAGTTTTATATGTTAGAATTATATGTAAATCCATACATATATATAATACATTTGGCATTGTTTTTGTTGTTATCAATAATAATAATAAGAATAATATAAATATATTATTCAAGATGGTGAAAAACATATTTTGCTGTCTATTTATTGCGCAAAACTAAATATAATATTAAAAGAGAATTAATGAAAAAATGACGGCAGCGGGTGTTAATGGCAGGCCGCAATGCTTTGTGTATTCAGCTGAGTGGGAATAGAAGCGATCCCTAATGAATTATGTGGGCCTGCCATACTCGCAGCAATTTATTTTTCCATACATGTCCTGTCATAGTAGACTACACCCGGAACGCCCTGCCAACCCCTCCCCTCGGGACGTGCAGGGGAACAAGTGTAATCCGATTGAGAGAGGTCTCATATATGAGACTGGTTGATTCGATTAACTCTATATGTCGATCAGGACCTTAAAATGAACTGACAATAGATTCTTCCTTGTAAAATAATACATTTTTGTAAAAGCCATGTAGGCTACTAAACGTAAATGATCCGAATCATTCTCAATTTTCATTGAGGATATCGTAGACAGGTAGGAATGAATGTTAAAGTATTTTGAAAGTTAAATTATCATATAATGGTCTAGCTTTATTTCCAAATATGAAATCGTTCAATTAAAGGCAATATAATATGGCCTACTTTAGTTGACAACTATACTCTGTACAAAACATAATGATTAACACCGATACATGCTATATATGTGAGACTAAGCATCACACAATCTATCATATATAGGCTATATATATATATATATATATATATATATATATATATATATATATATATATATATATATATATATATATATATATATCCGGTTTTCTGTTCATATAAAATGTAAAAGACTTAAATAATGTGTCATGCTGTAGTCTATTCAGGTCTGCCTTATTTAATTGTTTAATGTAATAAAAATGTGCTGACTGCATGCGTGCATGGACTTTAAGATTCTGTCTGGTCGCCATGCCTCTAAACGTAAGCGATTAGACACGGCTGTCCTATGGGACCTCATTAACAGGTGGAGAAAAGCCCTGTGGACAAGAACTGCTGCCAGATTTCCCCATCCCTGCAAGGGTCAGTCGCTCAATCTGCATTTTCTTCCCCATTAGCACCAATCGGTCTGTCATGTCAGTGTGTTATATATTGAGTGGCGTCTGTTAGGTCTTGGGCTACAATTAGCCTACACGTATAGGCTAACACACGATTACACAAGTATTTTTAAAATAACGCAATCAATATATTAGGGTAATTTTACCGTTACACCATCTTCAGTGCCGCATAAAATGCATATAATATGATCTTCGTGACTGGTAATCTAGGAAAGCAAGACAAGGTCGATATATAGGCTAGTCCAACATCACAATTATCCCAGAAAATCCACTATAACGATATAGGCTAATGTTTAACCACACGGTTTATTTCCTTCACAAAACCAAGAGGAACCACCTCTCTTCACTTCATCTGATTGTAACATTGAACATACATTTACACTCCAGTCTGCGAACATTTACAAATAAATGGCAATATATTTATTTACCTGTTGGCCGCCAGCCTCGATGATATATAACCTCCCGGGATCTGCGTAACGATGTATCCCCAGAAAAACGAACCATGGATCATTCCTACTGTTTCCGGATCCCAGTTAAACTTTGCTTTCTTCGAGAAAAATAAATAATGCATAATCAATGGCTTATTTCATTTAAATCTGTCACTTACATATGCATATTTAACTAAATATAACGATTTCTGCTACAAGACTGATAAACATATTTGGTTTCCTTTTTTGCTGTTAATTTTTTTGGTTTTTCATCAAGAGGAATGTGCCACAAAACAAAATATTACTATAGAACATTATAGAACTAATTTAGATATGAGACAATGGAATTGGGTGCTGTAATGGATATAGCGGTAATAATTTAATTTCACGGGTCACACTTCACACAAAGATAACATTGATTAAGTAAAATAACATCAATCTAAGCTGCATCTAATTTCATGTTGTCATGAATTTTAAACATTTTAAATAAACCTAAATAGTTCTGTTAACGAATCAAACAAATTAATTTAGTTTTATAAACCACCCTCGTGTTTTCAGTTTAAGCCTAATACAATATTTCCGACAACTAGGCCTACTCCAAATATGCAGCGCAGCGATTTTTTTAATTTGAAAAATGTGTTCAAAAAAAGAGTACATAATATTATATAACTACATAATATTAGCTTGACATCCTTACATTCATTTATGGTGTTTTCTTTTTGTACCACGAAATGGCCTAAAGTCAAGTTTGTGTTCAATGTCACACAGTCTGTCATGAAGGTCACAGCTGCATGCAGTAATTGTAGCCTACTCCACATGTAGCCTATAATACACATCCCTCTTAATATGAAAAGGAGAGGGAGATATAATGATAAACGAAGCTGCTATTGTAGGCTACTGGTAACTGAAACCGTGATGGAATTCCGTCTTTTTCATATAGTGTATATAGTGACGTCGATCTATAATTGAATTACGCATTTTCCAGTGCAGTTAATGTAGGCCTTTGGCAGAAGAGTCGGTGGATGTGTGAGGGGGAGGGGCGTGCCTCTTGAGCACAACTGTACACGTGTCCCACACCTCTTTGATGATTATTTTGCCTCCTTGGTGGTAAGTGCTGTTGTTGACCATGCCCACGATAGCCACGCCCAGGTTGCAGCGTATTCCGAAGGAGATGCAGAACCCGATGCCACTCATGATGGCGATGATGTAGCGGCGGGGCAGCCCAAAGCACGTGCAATCGCACAACGGGGCTTTCTTCTCTTTGGTCTCCGAAGGTCGCCCATCTTCGGTCAACTCGATCACCTCTCCAGTTTTCTGTTTCCTCTCCATAACCCTGCCAGCCAAGTTCAAGGCCCATGTTCATTTCCCACATATTTATTAGGAATAGTCAGCTTTGTGTTGGTGCAAATTGATGGCACCCAATTAAAGCGCCATTGTTTTGCTGATATATATTTTTTCTTTTCCAAATTGCACAAAAATATATTTTAACATTTTATACGAAAGGGTACAGCATGTTCTACATAAAGGATGGATCACTCTATTAACAGCATCGTAACAGCCTTATTGTAAATAGTACAGCTAGAAAACATTCGTTTTCGTTAAATCTATGAATTTTGCTGATAAAAGCAATGTTTGACAAATGACATTAAAATATTTTTTTGCGGACTTTAGTATTCAGATATTTGAGACTTTCGTATTTTGTATTCAAATACATATCTTGCGTAAGACAATCCTAATCCTCAAGTAAAAAGGCAATCACAGGGGGCGCTATAAAATGGGCATGCACAAGATCAAATTCAGGCCAATATATGGATTAAAACTAAGGACCCTTTACTGTAGTCAAATGTTTTATGGAGAGAGAGTTATACCTGAAGAATTATCATATAATCCTGTATCATCTGTCATACACGTGTCTTTCAAAATGAGCAAAATGTCAATCTATGGGACAATTTACGTCTGTGCACCAAGCCAATAAAAATGAACTCCATACCGCATTGCAGCAAGATAACCTAGTCGCCTTCATCTTAATTTACATTTACATGGTCTTTGACTCACGATTTACCACCCTACACTGGCCAAAGCATACATTTGAACGTTGTATTTCACATGTTTAGGAAAAGGTAATCAGAATGCACATACGTTTTTATTTTTTAGGTTTTCTTACCTTAGTAGCCTTTTTCAGGCATAAAACCATATATAGAGACACACACACACAGACAGACACACACACACACACACACACACACACACACACACAGAGACACACACAAGCACACACACACACACACACACACACACACACACACATAAGTAATCTCTGTACATCTGAGTAAACCGCTATTTAGGATATTGCAAGTAAACGCACACATTAAACAGATTGTATTACAATTTAAAGTAAATCTCAGAATGTAGGCTAACAAAAAATATATTACCTGTATTTTTCAATGTACATTTAATGCCTAAAATGAAAAGCTGTTATTCGATACGTATATATAATATATGAGTATTTATTCTGCAAGGAGTGGGCTATATATTATGTAATTTTCAATCGAATACAAGACAGTCAAGGACTGCAGTATTTGGAATTTTTATTTTAAAAATATATATATCACCCTTCTTAGGGATTGGCCTCAATGCATATTTATACAAAAATTATTTGCCTACTTTACTGACATTATTCCAACGGAGAGACATACTAATTTTCGTACATAATAGACATAAATTACATTCGTGATAACTAAACGATGTATAACAAATCACTAAAGGATTTGACATTAAAGTAATTTGTTATAATGTTTCAATATGTTCAAAATTAATTATTATAAAAATTTTATTTAAAAAAAACGGGAAAGCCTGCTATTTTCAGGGATTCGTCAAAGGAGACAAAACCTCTGCAGCCATTCATTTGTACAGATTCCAATGAAGTCTTTCCCGCTGAAGAAAAAAATACTGTGAGATTTTATATCAAAATAGGTCGATATGTATTCATACAGACAAATAAATAATGTAAGAGATATTCTCAGACCTGATGTTAGGATCAGCCTTTTTTCTACATTAATTATTTATGCCATCTACGACAGTTCCAACAGGGATTATACTCTTGGGAATGCTCAATCGAACACTTACTGCTATTCCATTGTAGTTTGGCAGAACCTCAGTTATGCAATTAATAATAACGTTTTAATAAACCGAATACATACTTCTCAGGTTGCATTCTCAGATAAAAAAAATCCTCTTTAAGTCGTGACTAGGATAGGCGTGACAAACACTTAGGCTACCGGTTACCCATTTGTATACGTAGAAAAACATTCAGAAAACCTTTCCAGCTGAAAGATGTACGATAAATATCTAGTAAAAAGGATACTTATATCTTTCTAAATATATAAATATATATTTCTATTCTACCTTTATTTATATTATTTAAATAGATTTAAAAAATAATGATAAAGCAGTCTTACACTTTGATTTGGGTTTCAATTAATAAAATAATGCATCAGCTTGTACCTGTACACTTGCCCCAACGCCTTCCCAGCAAAATTCTTCAGACCTTCCTTGCTGGGGGCAAAAACTCGGTCCTTCACGGTATCCATTTCCAAAGACGATGCTCCAGTCTATTTTACTAATGTTAAAGTATCATATTATGGTGCAAGATTACAAAACATACTGCTGAAATATAGACTCGGTCAATATTTTCTTTCTTTTTCTTTGATAAGAAAGATAGCGCTCGGTTAGTTACCACTAGAATAGACGGAGCGTGCTGTAAAAACGCCTACATATGCGAGAAATCAGATGTGGTCTGACTCCACATTCAGAATTATAAAGTCTTCCTTCACCTCGCGCGCAGTAAACGAGTACAGTGCCATCCTATTGAGATTTAATTGATTATCTGAGTCGCAAAAAGGTGCAATTTAAAAAAATGCAATCCTTTGCCCCTTATTGATGCAAAAAGCCGTTTAAAAAGAAAACAACTTCACGCCCAAAGAGAAGAAGGGATAATACGTAAGTTTGGTCACTAAAGCAAAGACGAAACTGACTCCCTGAAGCGCCACGGTTTATCTGACGTCAGGAACACCTTTGGTTCAACGACGATGAATGCAGACCATTCAGCACCAAGGACAGCGAAAGCCCAAGTCCTGCCCAGCTGTGCGTGATGTCCGCCGTCAGCCCTTTTCCACGGTGCACATTCACTATGCAGGCAGCTCATCTCCTCTCTGTCAGCATCTGACTCCTTTTTTAGGGAGGGGTGAGGGGGCACGTACAAGACGAGGATGATATTAGTGTTATTATTTTTTCTATTATTTACTAAGGCATATTTGGTTTCATAACCCGCCCATTGACCAATGAACCAGTACTGTCTGTGAATCTGAATCTAGAGATTGATGCAGGTTCTCAACTTTTTGCCATGCAATTATTTGTTTCTTTGCTGGATATCAGCGTATTTGAAAGGCCCTTCCAATCCTCTCGGGGCGGTACTATGGAAACCAGATGCGGGATGGGATCAAGTCTCACCAGGCTTTCAAAGTGGAAACAGCCAAACCGAGAGCATGAATTTATTTTCAATAATTTATTTCGCCGTCTCTTTCAGGCATCCACGTTCCACACTCATTGACGCATTCTTCTTTTCTTTTGTATGTGAATGAAAATACCACAGTCCGCATATTGTTCTGCTGTGAAAACAGAATGCGTATAATTGTCTATTTAAAAGAATAAGGAATTTAAAACATTTACATTTGGTGTGAAGATGTATACCCTGACTAGAATAAAACGACTGTATAGACGTATTTGTATGAAGACCAGTTATACGTGCATACAGGGAAAAGGCGGATCTGTAAGGATTTACAGGGTCTGTCGCCTCCTAGCGACCATGATGGAATATTTTAAATCAAAAATTAAAAAGCAGCAGTCCCTCCCTAAAACTATAAAAGGCAAGTCTAATGTATTATTATAGAAAACATTCTAACAAAAATAAAAATTCCAGCACAACACCTGAAGGTTTCCTTTCTTGTTATGTTACTGTAAAAATTAGTATCACCATTGTAAAATGGAACATACGCTGCCTGAATCAAATAGGGTGTTTTCTTTGAGAGGTCAAGCTGAAGTAATAATGAAGACATGTTGACTTTGAACCTCAACTTTTTCAATGAGCTATATCCGTTCCAAATTGGACAACCAGAACAATATAGGAAGCTGTCTGAGGGGGTCCCTTTTATAGAAATTTTACACATTGCATGTGTGTTGATTAACATGCATGGCATCTGATGAGGAGAATTGACTTCACCAAAAAAGAAAGGGACATTTCATTTGCATCATGTGATTGTAAAATATGAAGTGTTATTTTTTTAGCATACTCACTCACACACATGCTTGTTTGAAGGAAGACAGTATAAAACCCACTTGTTGCACCTGTGTTTTTTCCAAAAATGTCCAGGGAGGGGTATGGTACAGTTTTTTGGAAATTGGCTTTCATATTTACCTTTGCCCAGGCCAGAACACGAAAGCACAGACCCCAGAATAGGGTAAGTCATTTATTTCACAAACCCCAATTCCAAAAAAGTTGGGACAGTATGTAAAATGCAAATAAAAGCAGAAAGCAGTGATTTGTAAATTCTCGTTTACATATATTTAATTGAAAACGGTACAAAGAAAAGATATTTAATGTTTTACCTTATCAACTTTATTGATTTTTACGCTAATTCTGAATTTGATGTCTGCAACACGTTCCAAAAAAGTTGGGATGTTGTGGAATGTTTGGAACATTCCACAGGTAAACAGGTGCATAGGTAACAGGTGATGCTATCATGACTGGGTATAAAAGGAGCATCCACGAAGGAAGATGGGTCGAGGTTCACCACTTTGCGAAAAACTGCTTGAGCGAATAGTCCAACAGTTTAAGTACAACGTTTCTCAATCCATGATTGCAAGGAATTTAGGGATTTCACCATCTACAGTCCATAATATTATTAAAAGTGTCAGAGAATCTGGAGAAATCTCCATGCGTGAAGGTCAAGGCCAATATTGAATGCCTGTGACCTTCGAGCCCTCAGACAGCACTGCATTAAAAACCGATGTGTTTCTGTAATGAATATAATCACATGGGCTCAGGAATACTTTGGAAAACAGTTTTCAGTAAACACAGTTCGTTGCTGCATCCATAAATGCAAGTTAAGACTCTACTACGCAAAGTGTAAGCCATATATCAACAACATCCAGAAATGCCGCCTACCTCTCTGGGCTCATCTGAGATGAACTGACTCAAAATAGAAACGTGTGCTGTGGTCTGATGAGTCCACTTTTCAAATTGTTTTTGGAAATAATGGACGTCATGTTCTCCGGGCCAAAAATTGTTGCTAACGCAAGGTTCAAAAGCCAGCGTCTGTCATGGTATGGGGGTGTGTTAGTGCCCATGGTATGGGTAACTTGCACGTCTGTGAAGGCACCATTAACACTGAAGGGTACATATGCATTTTTGAGCACCATATGCTGCCATCTAGACAATACATCTAGACAAACATCCATTTCAGGGATGTTCCTGCTTATTTCAGCAAGACAATGCCAAGCCACATTCTGCATGTGTTACAACAGCGTGGCTTCGTAGTCAGTGAGGGTGCAAGAATGGCCTGCCTGCAGTCCAGACCTGTCTCCCGTCCAGACCTGTCTCCCATTGAAAATGTGTGGCATATGAAGCACAAAATACGACTGTTGAGTAGCTGAAGTCTAATATCAAGCAAGAATGGGGAAAAATTCTGCTTTCAAAACTACAATAATTAGTGTCCTCAGTGCCCAAAAGATTACTGAGTGTTGTTCAAAGGAAAGGTGATGTAACACAGTGGTAAACATGCCCCTGTCCCAACTTTTTTGGGACGTGTTGCAGGCATCAAATTTAGAATGAGCGTATATTTACAAAAAACAATAAGGTTCATTAGTTAAAATATTAAATATTTTGTCTTTGTACTGTTTTCTATTGAATACAGTTCAAAAAGGATTTGCAAATGTTTTTATTGACATTTTATACACTGTCTCAACTTTTTTGGAATTGGAGTTTGTAATTCTGCTGTACATCATTATCAAATGTCCATGTGGGCATACTTTGAATGTAGACTGCAATAACAGTTCTACTACACTTTTCAAGGTGTACACTTTTCAATTATTAAATGTTGAAATACACTTTATCATTTTAAAATTAATGCCCAGGTGAAAAAGTAGTATACTTTAGTGTAATAAAAATATAATTTAAGTATACAAAGGTTATTACAAGTGTGCTTTTCTTTTTTGTACTTAATTTGAAGTATGTTTAAAATGTTTTAAAAAGTGTACTTCAAGTATAGTCTCAAACACACCGTAATACTTTTGAAGTTTGTTTCAAATGCACTGGTGACATAATGAAATTGTACTGCAAGGGTATTTAAGATACCAACAAATCATACTTTTTGTTAGTGCACTTAGAAAAAATAGTCACATTTTAACATACACACTGCACTTGAAGTACACTTAAGTATGACTTAAGTTCTACTTTTGAACAACTTTAGTGCACTTAGTATACTTAAAGCGTTGCCAATTTAGCACAAAGTACATAATTTGTACAAAAACTACTAAAAGTTTACTTTGAAAAAGTATATTTCAAGTATAATCTTTTTTCACCTGGGTGCGACTGAGGAATTGGCTGGAAGGTGGCTGAATCCTGGGTAGGTGTAGCAGGGGAAGTGTTAGGATCCTGTAATTCTGTCTGTTTATTTCTTTATTTGTTATTATTTTCCTGATTTCTTTTACCTCGCGATTGTCAGTCCGCGTTCCATGTTTTCTGAGATTCCACTCCCTGTCTTTGTCATTGCACTATTTGGGTGATTTTGGGAGCATTCGGGTTTCCTCTGTATTTCGTATATCTCGTTTTCTTCCTTCTGACTTTATTTATATTTGTATATAATACTAATGTACTAATCATACTAACTGTTAGATTAGATTTAATACTAACCTGCTAACAAACTAACATGTATATAATACTAACCAGCTAACCTACTAACATTAGGGTTCTAGAGTTCACTACTAACATTACTAATTACTAATTCATCTTGAGTTTCTATATGCAGCTGTCATTTCCCTCCTCGTTATCCTATCCCTGTATCGATCTGTGATTTCGCATTCTCTGCACGTGTCCACTTTCGTTGTCCTCCCCTCTGAGCTGTGCACTTGTTTACCTGCTAACTCCAGGCCATTTGTTATCATTGTGTCTGTGTATTCCAGTCCGTGTCTTACGTTTCCCCTGTCATTGTTTTATTGGTCCCTGTTAACCCTCACTGTTCTCACCTGTGAGTAATCTCCCCTCCCTGCTTCTACACACCTGATTCCCATTATGTCTGTCTCCCTCTGTGTATATATACTGTACCTTGTCATTTCAGTGTTCTTCGCGAGTTCCTTGTACTAAATATTTTGCTTCTGTGTTGCCTGTTTTTTCCTGAGATTCTGCCCGAGTTGTTCTGTTTATTCCTAGTATCTATTTTCTAGTTTTTTTGTTTCCCTCGTCTGTTACCTGTTGTTGTTTTATTTCTGTTTTGTTTTCTTTTTGTTCCTCCTCTGCCTTACCGGTTTTGACCCCTGCCTGTGTTCTCGCGACCCTGGTTTTGCCCTTTATTAAACTTCGGTTTTTTTATACTCCTGCCTGCGTTTGGGTCCTTCCCCCACCGACATCTAACACAGACATCAGGAAGTCATGGCATTCAAAGATATGTGACCAAATATAAAAAATGATTACTTTATTCAATATATAAATGCAGGGGTACCAATAATTGTGGCCAATGTGGTTTTGTAAAAAATAATTATTTCTTGAGGGATTTTTTTTTCTCATAATAAATGAATGTCAATTAAAAGTTGGATTTTTATAATTTTTTTCAGTGGGAGATTAAGCTAATTCACCAAAACGGTGAATTTTTTATAACCCTTTTTACTCATCTTTACCAGGGATACCAACAAATTTGACCACATCTGAAGGTGCCGCCGGCCTCCACGGCGATGCAGCCGTCGCCGCCGGCCTCCACGGCGATGCAGCCGTCGCCGCCGCCCTCCTGAGCGGTCCTGCCTGCGCCGCCGCCCTCCTGAGCGGTCCTGCCTGCGCCGCCGCCCTCCTGAGCGGTCCTGCCTGCGCCGCCGCCCTCCTGAGCGGTCCTGCCTGCGCCGCCGCCCTCCTGAGCGGTCCTGTCTGCGCCGCCGTCCTCCTGAGCGGTCCTGCCTGCGCCGCCGTCCTCCAGAGCCGTCCTGCCTGCGCCGCCGTCCTCCTGAGCGGTCCTGCCTGCGCCGCCGTCCTCCTGAGCGGTCCTGCCTGCGCCGCCGTCCTCCTGAGCGGTCCTGCCTGCGCCGCCGTCCTCCTGAGCGGTCCTGCCCGCGCCGCCGGCGGCCTCCAGAACTCTCTCCTGCGCCGCCTTCTGGCCTGCTCGAGCTGTTTGTTTATTCTGTTTTCTAGTTTTTTTTGTTTCCCTCGTCCGTTGCCTGTTGTTGTTTTATTTCTGTTTTGTTTCGTTTTTGTTCCTCCTCTGCTTTACCGGTTTTGACCCCTGCCTGTGTTCTTGCGACCCTGGTTTTGGATCCTGCTTTTGTACCTTGCTGTGCCTTCCCGGTTTGACCCCTGCCTGTTCCTTGACCACTCTTTGGACTGTGCTTTGTACCGTTGCCCTGTCTCCCCGGTTTTTACTCAGCCTGTTTACCTCGGATTGCTGCCTTGCCCTTTATTAAACTTCGGTTTTTTATACTCCTGCCTGCGTTTGGGTCCTTCCCCCACCGACACCTAACAGGAAGAGCGGGATGTGGGAGACAGGGATGCGTGGCATAGAGCTAGGATATAGCTGCAGGCTGGTGTGCAAGCAGACAACAAACAAGGCGTTAGTTTCAGAAAAGTAGCACAAGACTGTTGCGTTAGTGGCTAGGCAAAGCAAGACTATGAAGCGCTAGAACGCTAGACAAGCAAGACTAAGACTGTGGCTTTAGTTATACAAAACGAGACTAAGATTGTAGTTACTAGACCAGACAAGACTAGAGTTTTAACAACAACAAGACTCAATGAACTGGCACAGGACAACGAAGACCGGGAGAATATATAGGAGAGTTAATGAGCTAATGAATGCATGCAGCGTGAGAATGTATACAAGAGTGATTAACAGCGAAGAGAGCGTGAGGAATGCAAGCGGGGAAAGGTTTTAACAACAAAGAGGGAAACCACACCCAGCCTGCACCATGAGGAAGACAAACAGGGAAACGTAAAAACAAGACAAGAGACGTGAGGGAAAGGGTAAAACACGGAGCACAAACGGGGACAGGGACTGAGAGGAACGGAGAGTGTAACAGTACCTCCCCCTCAAAGAACGCCTCCAGGGGTCCCACCAGGCCTGATCTTCAGAGGGTGGTCTCTGTGGAACTCCTGGGTGAGAGAGGGGTCCAGGATAAGATGGTGGGAAACCCATGGCCGCTCTTCCGGGCCGTAGCCCTCCCAGTCCACCAGGTACTGAAACCCGTGACCCTTGCGGCGGACGTCTAAGATCCGGCGGACTGTGTAAGCCGGGGCGTCATAAATAATTTTGGGGGGTGGGGGGGCTTCAACGGGGGCACTGAGGGGACTGGAGGAGACAGGCTTGATCTGACTGACATGGAAGACGGGGTAAATTTTGAGTGATCAGTGGAGGCGGAGCTTGACAGTGGTGGGGTTCAGGACAGTGAGGATGGGCTAGGGGCCAATGAACCGGGGCTGTAGTTTTCTTGACATGGACTGGAGGGGAATGGAGGAGGTGGACAGCCAGACCTGTTGACTCGGGATGTACCGTGGGGCTGCGGTCCTGTGAAGGTCAGCCAGGCGTTGGGTGCGGGAGGTGGTGCGGAGGAGTGCGATGCGGGTCAACTTCCAAATCCTCCGACATCGAAGGAGATGGGCCCGGACTGATGGGACGGTAACCTCCTCCTCCTGGGCCGGGAACAGGGGAGGCTGGTACACCAAGGAGCACTCGAAGGGGGACATCTTCGTAGCGACATCTCCTCAGAGAATTATGAGCGTACTCCACCCACGGCAGGAACTTGCTCCAGGAGGAGGGGTTGCGGGCTGGCACACACCGCAGGGCAGCTCCCAGGTCCTGGTTAGTTCGCTCCATCTGACCATTGGTCTGGGGGTGGTATCCTGAGGACAGGCTGAGCAGAATGCCTTCCACACCTGGGAGGAGAACTGGGGCCCACGGTCCGACACGATGTCCAAGGGGATCCCGTGCAGCCTCACCACGTGTTGCACCAGGAGTTCTGCTGTCTCCAGGGCAGAGGGAAGCTTAGGCAGGGGAATGAAGTGGGCCGCCTTGGAGAACCGGTCCACTATGGTCAGGATGCGGTGTTGCCATCCAACGGGGGCAGACCAGTCACAAAATCCACCCCCACATGGCTGCAAGGACGACCCGGGATGGGGAAGGGGCGGAGGAGGCCAGCGGGGGGATGGTGGGAGGCCTTACTCCTGGTGCACACCGGGCAGGCGAGGATGAAGGCACGGGTATCCCCCTTCAGGGTGGGCCACCAGAAACTCCTCCTGACCAGGGTGGTGGTCCTCAGGATACCAGGATGGCAGGCCAGACGGGAGGCATGAGCCGACTGGAGGACCTGAGAGTGGACGGAGTTGGGGACAAAGAGGCGGCCATTAGGATTACTGCGGGGATCCGGGTGGGTTACCTGGGCGGCCTTCACAATCCCCTCGATCTCCCAGGAGACTGCAGCCACCACGCAGGAAGGGGAAATGATGGGGTCGGGAACAATAGGCCTGGCATGGGCGGAGAACATGCGGAAAAGGGCATCAGGCTTGGTGTTCCGGGGACCGAGTCTGTGATAACGAAATTAAACCGGGCAAAAAACAAAGATCAACGAGCATTAAGGTGTTTGGCAGATTCGATATATTCCAAGTTGCGGTGGTCAGTCAGGACAATGAATGGTTTACCCGCCCCCTCAAGCCAGTGCCACCACTCCTCTAAGGCGAGTTGGATAGCCAGCAACTCACGGTCTCCGACGTCGTAGTTTCGCTGGGCCGGGGTGAGTCGGCGGGAGAAGAAGGCGCATGGGTGCGTCTTCTGATCCAGGGCGGAGCGTTGTGACAGGACGGCCCCAACGCCAGTGTTGGAGGCATCCTCCTCGATGACAAACTGGCGGCTGGGGTCCGGGTGACAGAGGATGGGGGCCGTGTAGAACCTGGCTTTCAGGGTAGCAAAGGCATGGTTAGCTTCTGGGGACCACATGAAAGGAATGGAGGTGGAAGTGAGGTTAGTGAGAGGGGCTGCAATTCGGCTATAGCCGCGGATAAACCGCCTATAAAAATGAGCAAAACCCAGAAACTGGAGTAGATGCTTGCGGGAGGCCGGTTGAGGCCACTCAGCGACAGCTTGGATCTTGGCGGGGTCAGCTCGGATCTTCCCCTTTTCAATAATGAACCCCAGGAAGTGAGGACACGTGAAAGCTGCACTTATCTGCCTTGACAAACAGCTTGTTTTCCAGCAGCCTCTGGAGAACCTGGCGGACATGCTTGACATGATCCTAGGGGGTTTTATAGAATATAAGTATGTCATCAATGTAAACGAATACTGACCGACCGAGGAGGTCACGTAGGACGTCGTTAACCAGGGACTGTAAGACCGCTGGGGCGTTAGTAAGGCTGAACGGGACCACCAGGTACTCGAAGTGTCCGAGGGGGGTGTTGAACCCCATCTTCCATTCATCTCCCTCCCGGATGCGAACGAGGTGGTAAGCATTGCGGAGATCCAGCTTAGTGAAGATGGTAGCATCATGCAGGGGCTCAAAAGCAGAATTGATTAATGGCAGGGGATATTTGTCTGATGATCTAATATAATGAGGGAGATTGTTCCATAATATAGGGGCTCGCGATGAAAAGGCTCTACCACCTGCTGTACTCTTTTTTATTCTCAGAACTGTGAGAAGACTGGCTGCTTGAGAGCGGAGCACTCGGGGAGGGTTGTAGGGTGTAAGCATCTCGCTCAAATATGTTGACGCCATTCCTTTTAAAACTTTAAAAGTGAGTAAAAGTATTTTAAAATAGATTCTGTACTCTACTGGAAGCCAGTGTAATGAGCGTAGCACAGGAGTTATGTGCTCAGACTTCCTAGTTCTGGTTAGGAGCCTCGCTGTAACGTTCCGTTCCCTTCCTGTTTGTTTCCGTGTTTTTCCCTCTCCCTCCGTGTCATGTTGGTCTTCCTTCGTCCATGTTTTCCCCTGTGCTGCAGGCTGGGCGTGGTCCTCCCGTTTAGTTCACTCTGTTCCCCATCTGTTTCAGCCTATCTCCTTTCTCCTGCACTGCATGCATTCCTCACCTGCTTGTTAGTTAATCACCCTTGATTACATTCCTCACGCCTTTTTTGATTGGTTTCAATTTCACTCCACTATATATTCCTCTGTCTGGCTGCTGTTTGGCGCCAGTTCTTTGACATACCTAGTTGGGTTTTTCTGGTCTCCTGTTCTAGTCTAGTTACTAAAGATTCTGTTGAGTTTTTGGATTCCTGTTCTTTTCTTGTTTTCTCCAGTCCTAACTGCTTTATTGTTTTAGTCTGTTTCGCCACAGTCTGCTCTGCCTACAGCTGCTTCACCCTCCCTGTGTGTGTTACAGTACCTCCAGGCTTACCCTCGTCTAACCCATAGCTGGGTGCCCTGCCTGCCCTGTCGGACCCTGCCTCTCACTTACCTCTGCCTTTCTGCTCCGTGCCAGTCCGGTCCGTTCCTGTTCCTCAGCCCAGTTCCTGTTGGACCTCCCGGTCCAGTTCCTGTCCGGTTCCGAGTCAGAACCAAAGTCCAGTTCCGGCTTGGAAAATCCGCCAGTGTTCCCGTCCAGTTCCTGTTGGACCTCCCGGTCCAGTTCCTGTCCGGTTCCGAGTCAGAACCAAAGTCCAGTTCCGGCTTGGAGAATCCGCCAGTGTTCCCGTCCAGTTCCTGTTGGACCTCCCGGTCCAGTTCCTGTCCGGTTCCGGGTCAGAACCAAAGTCCAGTTCCGGCTTGGAACATCCGCCAGTGTTACCGTCCAGTTCCTGTTGGACCTCCCGGTCCAGTTCCTGTCCGGTTCCGGGTCAGAACCAAAGTCCAGTTCCGGCTTGGAACATCCGCCAGTGTTACCGTCCAGTTCCTGTTGGACCTCCCGGTCCAGTTCCTGTCCGGTTCCGAGTCTGAACCAAAGTCCAGTTCCGGCTTGGAACATCCGTCTGTGTTGTGTGTTTTCTATGTACGGCTTGGGACTACCCCAATCCAGTAAATAAAACACCCATTCCTGTTCATTTGTCTCTTGGTCGTGCATTTGGGTTCGTTTCTGTTTTTCGGATTGTGACACTCGCAGCTGCATTCTGTACTAATTGGAGGGATTTTATTGAAGATTTAGAGTAGCCGGACAGAAGTGCATTACAGTAATCTAATTTTGAGGTTATGAAGGCATGGACCAATTTTTCAGCGTCATGAATTGACATAATTTTTCTTAATTTAGCAATATTTCGGAGGTGAAAGAATGGTACTCTAGAGATATTTTTGATGTGTGCGTCAAAAGAAAGATCCTGATCAATTATAACACCTACCACTAACTGTGGTAGAGGCAACAGAGAAACCATCAAGGTTCAGTGCATAGTCAGCCATCTTACTTCTATGAGCCTCGGGGCCAATTGTGTATCGTCTGCATAGCAATGGAAGTGAACTCCATGTTTCCGAATAACATTTCCAAGTGGTAGCATATATAATGAGAAGAGCAGTGGCCCAAGTACAGAACCTTGGGGGATACCTGTTAGGACTGGTGGGAGAAGAACCCAAGTGCAGGCAGGAACATAAAAATCCGGAGTTATATAGTTATTTTGGGACAAACACAGCAATCTGTGGTCAAACGGGCAAGGTCAAAAAACCGGGAGGGCACAACAGCAGTACAAGAACAGAGTCCAAAGACTGGTCACAGAAAAGGCTGGGATGGGAACCGGGAAGGCACAGAAACAGTACAAAAACATAATCCAAAAGCAGAGTAGAGGGAAAACAGGCAGAAGTCAAAAACCAAGGAAACCCACGGAAAACATAAAACAAAAACAACGATGGAAAAGACTCGGGAAACAAAAACAAAACTGGCAGAAACTCGGGAAAACAGATACTAAAACAGAACAGACAACTAGGGAAAAAGCAGGTACTCGAAAAAAGGCTTGTACCGACACAGAGGCAAAACAACGGTGACAAACTCGCGAAGAAAGATTGAAATAACAGGGTTATATACACTGAGGGAAACAGACATAATGGGAATCAGGTGTGCAGAGGCGGGAGGGGAAATTACACAATGAGACAGAGGAATGCGGAAATGAGGTACAGCTGTAGCGAGTAGAGAATCACAGAAAGATATTCAGAGAACAGAAAAAACGAAAAACAGCTGCAGATGGAGAAGGTACTCTAATTCCCTGAAATTAGTTGATTAGTATTATTTGCAAGTTAGTCGTTAGTGTATTAGTAAGAAACCAAATTCTAAGCAGTTAGCAGTAATTAGTAGATTAGTAGTATTAATAAGGGTAATTAGTAAAGAAGGAAGTAAACAAGAGTGGAAATACAGCGAAACCCGAAATCACCAAAGGCTCCCTAATAGTGTAATGAAGACAGGGGAGTGACGGTAATACAAACAACATGGACAGTGAATGCATAGGTAATGAAAATAAACACACGATCAAGAAAACAATAAATGCAGTAACAAGAAAAATAATAAACACAATGAAATCAGAAACATGAGTTCATGAACAAACAGACAAACATAATGCAGAACCCTGACAATACCATATCTTACCCTCGAGTAGTAGGATGACTCGTCATTTACACACACAAACTGATAGTGATCTGCTAGATAGGAGCTAAACCATGCAAGTGCTTGTCCACTTAAGCCAACAAGGTTCAAGTCTATCTAAAAGGATCTGGTCAATAGTATCAAATGCCACACTTAAGTCCAAGAGAACAAGTACAGAGATGAGATTTGCGAACATTTTAACGTACGCAGAGCAAGTTCTGTCAGGAAACTCTAATCATAGCCGACCATAGTCGGCTAGCAATCAAGCGTCCCAGACTGTTAGGATCCTGTAATTCTGTCTGTTTATTCTTTATTTATTATTATTTTTCCTGTTTTCTTTCCCTCGCGATTGTCAGTCCGCGTTCCATGTTTCTGAGATTCTGTTAGATTAGATTTAATACTAACCTGCTAACAAACTAACATGTATATAATACTAACCTACTAACATTAGGGTTCTAGAGTTCACTACTAACATTACTAATTACTAATTCATCTTGAGTTTCTATCTGCAGCTGTCATTTCCCTCCTCGTTATCCTATCCCTGTATCGATCTGTGATTTCGCATTCTCTGCACGTGTCCACTTTCGTTGTCCTCTCCTCTGAGCTGTGCACTTGTTTACCTGCTAACTCCAGGCCATTTGTTATCATTGTGTCTGTGTATTCCAGTCCGTGTCTTACGTTTCCCCTGTCATTGTTTTATTGGTCCCTGTTAACCCTCACTGTTCTCACCTGTGAGTAATCTCCCCTCCCTGCTTCTACACACCTGATTCCCATTATGTCTGTCTCCCTCTGTGTATATATACCTTGTCATTTCAGTGTTCTTTGCGAGTTCCTTGTACTAAATATTTTGCTTCTGTGTTGCCTGTTTTTTCCTGAGATTCTGCCCGAGTTGTTCTGTTTATTCCTAGTATCTGTTTTCAAGTTTTTTTGTTTCCCTCGTCTGTTACCTGTTGTTGTTTTATTTCTGTTTTGTTTTCTTTTTGTTCCTCCTCTGCCTTACCGGTTTTGACCCCTGCCTGTGTTCTCGCGACCCTGGTTTTGGATCCTGCTTTTGTACCTTTGCTGTGCCTTCCCGGTTTGACCCCTGCCTGTTCCTTGACCACTCTTTGGACTGTGCTTTGTACCGTTGCCCTGTCTCCCCGGTTTTCGACCCAGCCTGTTTACCTCGGATTGCTGCCTTGCCCTTTATTAAACTTTGGTTTTTTTATACTCCTGCCTGCGTTTGGGTCCTTCCCCCACCGACACCTAACACAGACATCAGGAAGTCATGGCATGCAAAGATATGTGACCAAATATAAAAAATGATTACTTTATTCAATATATAAATGCAGGGGTACCAATAATTGTGGCCAATGTGGTTTTGTTAAAAATAATAATTTCTTGATGAGGGATTTTTTTTTATCATAATAAATGAATGTCAATTAAAGGTTGGATTTTTATAATTTTTTCAGTGTGAGATTAAGCTAATTCATCAAAACGGTGAATTTTTTATAACCCTTTTTACTCATCTTTACCAGGGGTACCAACAAATTTGACCACGTCTGAAGGTGCTACTTCAACTACTGCTCTGTGCGTGCCTGCTGTAGACGTATGGCAAGCTGTTTTAACATTTATTAGCTAAGTTTGACTATCTGGAATTAACATTACAGATATCAACAACATAATTTTGACTAGTCGTAATTACATTGTGACTAGTCAGAATTTTTATTCAGGATATCTATAACGTCATTCTGACTAGTCAAAACGACAGTTAGAGATATCTGAAATTCAGTTTTGACAAGATATCAGCAGTGATGTCACTGAAAACGACACTCGACTCGTCACACATCCTAAATGACAATTGCAGATATCTGTAATTCAGTTTTGACTACTCCAAATAATAGTTGCAGATATCTCAAACGTCATTATGACTAGTCTGAATTGTTGTGCATGACGTTGCTCATGTGAGGCTTCCCATTGGATATAAAACAAGTGGCGCAGTCAATCTACAATAAATGTAGTTGTGTCCCTCAGTGGCTAGCACATCAAATAACTGAAATTATTGGGAAATTGATCAGATTTAGCGTTAGGTAAGTAGCTAGCTATACCTAATTTTACTGGAAAAACATCTTGTCTTAATACCAAACTCAGAGTACACATACAGTTTTGAAGCTTTTAAACATAAGATGACAAGCTAGGACTGGAGTTTGGCCTCGTTTGGAAGCTAAATTAGCCAGCTTGTCACCACCAAACATCAATCACCAGAGGTGCAATCCACTTTTCTAAAAAGAAATCCTTGTTTCTAAATTAAATCCTTGTTTCTAAAAATGAATCCTTATTTCTAAATAGAAATCCTTGTTTCTAAAAATAAATCCTCATTTCTAAAACAAAATCCTTGTTGCTAAAAAGAAATCCTTGTTTCTTAATATAAATCCTAGTTTCCAAAATAAAATCCACAATTCTAAATAGAAATCCTTGTTTCTAAATGTAAATCCTCATTTCTAAACAAAATTCTTATTTCTAAATAGAAATCCTTATTTCTAAATGAAATCCTTGTTTCTAAAAATAAATCTTTGTTTCTAAATGAAAATCCTTTTTTCTAAATTGAGATCCTCATTTCTGTAAGCTAAATGCTACAGTTAGCCTAAGCGCAAAGCATACTGACCACATTTGCACGAGTGGTGTCTGTGAGAGTGCTATTTGTATAGCAAGTCTAACAAGAAGCTAGTCCATTAACTGGCAAAATAACTATCACAAAAAGGTTAGGTTTTCTAGCAGACATAGGCTATTAGGTTAAAGCCTGTTAACAAGTAAGTTCAATAATTTGAGGAATATAATGGAAACTCGTTCGTAGGAAACTGCTGCTTCACAGCAGCCCATGCAATCATCTGGTTCGCTGTTATAAACCTCCAATAAAAAACAAGCTTTTCATTTCCCGTTCATTGTTGCACTGTACGTAGCCTACAGTAGTCTACATACTAACCAGCTAAGTTACTTATTGATGTGAAATGAAATTGACTCGTCAAATGAACTCAATGTAGCCTGTGCGGTCCAGACAAATTGCTAACTAACCTACTGATTGTGGTCAATTTACAAGCTTTGAGAGAAAAACAAAGTTAACCATTTTTGATGGACATGGTAATGAATTGGGACGAATGATAAGGTCGTAAGGTGTAACTGTTAGATAGCTATATAGGCTACAAAAATAGCCTACTGTAAATCAATGAAAATATTGTAACGTAGCTATGATTCACCTGGCGCTAACTGCACAGCAATGGGAAGACAGGTAGCTACAATTAGCCAATATCATTACGAAAGAGTAACAATATTGTGTCAGCTGTGGTAGCCTACGTGTAGCCTACATTATACATGTGTAATACAGCCTCAAATCCCAAGTGCATTCTTAAATGTTTACTGTGTTAATACTTATTCTTTTATTATTTATTAATAATACTTATTCATTGCTCATCTTCAACAGTAATACATCCCAAGATGGTGGCACGATAGCAGCTCTGTGTTTGGTGTCTGTGTTTGGTGTCCTATCTTTGTTCTCTTTATTCAGCCTATAGCAGCATTTAAATATCTTAACTTTATGAACTATATTTTAAACGGGGTCTTAAAAAAAATACTCTCTGGAATAAGAGTTTTATTAAGTTTATCAGTTCTGGCAGACTTTTATTGGTTCATTTTGGTTCATTTTCCCACGCAAAGCGCCATGCATAACGTAAAGTCATTGCTGAGCAACATTGTCTGAGATGGCTGCGGCTTCTCCGAGCCCCGGATCACCTCGAGCACCAGTTTGTTGGACTGAGGTGGCTTGTCTGCGCTGCCTGCATCGTCTGCACTGCCTGGGGCTTTCTGCCTGCAAGTCACTATTTGATCGGCTGCTGGGGCTGATTCGAGCTGCTGCCACTGCGGTTGCTGGAGACCCTTTCCTAGGAGCTGCTTTCATCCGGCTGTTTGGAGACGCTGCATTAGAGCTGGCTGCAACTGGTCATTTGTCTCAGGCGAACCTTCTATGGAGCTGCTTTTGCCAGCTGTCCTGCGGTTGGAGACACGGCAAACGAACTGACTGCCGATTGGATTTTGCCCCAGGTGACTGTACTTTTTTTTCTCTTTTAAAAAATGGGCAAATATATGTTTTTGCTCGCCTAGTTTTTCTGTTTTGCGTGCACACCGCTGTCTCGTCAGAACGGCAGCTAATTTTATTCATTTCCACTGCAAGTTCATGTTTCGCAAAATGGACAACTCACATCGAATTTCACCACAGACTGTCTATTCAATATTTTAATACAAGACCGTATAAAAAATGCTTTCCCTCACGCCTTACTGCTGCTTGATTCTGTTGTATTATTTGATTTTTGGAGCACTTTCTCTTCTAACAAACCACCTCTAAGTGTCAATAAATCACTTTTACGTACGCTGATTTTATTGCTCGTTGGTTTCTGGCAATGTTAACGTAAACCCAGGCCCCCTGTCTACTTCTGAAAGTTTACACCATCTCTCAACTCCAACTGAATTTGCCAATAGGCATGGAATTGGCTTTCTTCATATTAATGCAAGAAGTCTATTACCCAAATTGGATCTATTGAAAACCTGGTTTATGATGGCTATCCCAGACATTGTTGTGGTATCAGAAACTTGGCTAAAACCCTCTATCCCTGATAATGTTATTCATGTGGGTGGATATAATGTTTTTCAAACTGACCGTAAAGGGCGGGCGGGTGGGGTTGCTATTTACATTTCAGAAAAGTTTCAAGTTTCTGTATTGCTCTCCCAGTCTATCCCTAGACAGTTTGAAATACTGGTAAATACTTACAGATCAAGGTTGCAAATGCTCCAATCACAATCATTGGTTGTTATAGGCCTCTCTCCGCTATCAATGAAACTGTGTCTACTTTAACTGATGTGCTCTCTAATTTGAATAACTCTGAAATTATTCTAATTGGAGACTTAAATTGGGACTGGCTTAGTGACAAATCAGAGAATTTTAAGCATGCTTGCAACTCTTTAAACCTAGTTCAACTTATTGATAACCCTACCAGAGTTAACTCATTAAAACCGAACAGTGACACTTTGTTGGATGTGATGCTTACTAATACAGCTTACAAGTACACAACAATTGGCATTTTTGCAAATGATATGAGCGATCACTGTGTAATTGCTTGTGTGAGAAATACCAAAATATCCAGATCTAATAGTATTACTGTTCATAGACGCTGTTTTAAACATTTCACTGAACAGGCTTTTCAACATGATTTAGCAAGACAAAACTGGGATCGAATTTCACTGATTCCTACAGTTGATGATGCGGTTGCCTTTTTTCAGCAACAGTTTTTACGGGTTGCAAATAAACATGCCCCTCTTAAAAAGTTCAGAATAAAGAATAGAGATAATCCTTGGTTCTCCAAAGAACTTGCCCAGCTTATTCATGCTAGAAACAAGCAGTGGTCCCTCGCAAGGAAGACCTGGGGCCCTATCTTACACCCGGCGCAAAGCGGCGCTAACGCAAACGCAAGTGTCTTTGCTATCTTACACCCGGCGCTAGGTCCATAATAGCGCCTAACGCTTACACCGTCAAACTAGCATGTTTGACGGCGTAACTCTTGCGCCATCATTAGTGAACTGGGCGTGTTGGTCTTAAGATGAGGAGTGGCCAGGATTCTTTTTGGCGTATTGCTATCTTGAGCCAGCAGAAAGCGCTTGCGCTAGAACCACCACAAACCTGGTCTAAAGTCATGTCGCAGTTGTTTACATGCTATTTTAACGGCGCATATAAGTGCGTCTACATAGGCGTGTGCACAACGCGCATACCCTCCTGTCTGTTACACACAGGGGCGTGCACAGGCATGACTAAAATATCTAGATCACAATGTGAAATATTATTATTGTGTAGGCCATATCAAAAATGCATAATAATAAAAGGTTCCATAGGTCCACATACCTTTCCCTCAGCGAAGGGAAACAATGCCACATTACATTGCTCTCAGCCCACTCCATCAACATCCAGGCGATGTGCGATGGTACGGGACAATGGCTATCCATTAAAAAGGAGCTGATAACACCTATAGCTATCAAGCCTAATGCGCGAATTGTCTTTGCACCTAATGCGTGAATTGTCATTCAATGGAAAACTCGCGCACGGCAATAGACGGACATTTAAGTTCTGAAAATGCACTTCAGATGTCATTACAATACAGCTCTGTTTATCTATGAATACAGCCTGTAAGTAAATAGAATGGTTTGTGACTGAAAAAAGTTCAAAACCTTGTCCAGTGAATATTGCATTTATTGTTTTTCAAATAGCCTAGGCTACAGCGAATTCGCTGTGCATAAGTTTTTTTTCGATAGCCTATGGTTAAAAAACGGAGATGTCACCATGTTAACTAAATTGTAACCTTAGCTATTCTTCGTCCTTCATATTTTTTTAAATTACAGTGACCAGGTTTCCATACTCTCACCGTTTAAAACCCAGCTGATTTCACCCGTTATTCCTTAACTGAACAAAACGATTTTAAAGAGAACTAAGCGTCTAATTAGAAACTAAAACAAATTTGCAGCACGTTACACAATTAATTCACAATTAATTTTAATGCCATTCTCTGCACGTGAGCTGCATGTTCTCAAGTCGCACGTTTCACGGTCTTCCTGGGAAAGTGGATTGTTTTAAAGGATTACGCTACGAGTAAAACAGGTTGGTCACATTTCCATAAACAGGACATTATTAAACAAGGGGAAATATGCGTGAACTTATGGGTTGCGAACCTGACAGCTTTATTGTAGGCTAGTGTCACCATTAAGGCAAAATAACGGTATGTATGTTATTAATCAATATTAGCCTACTATGCAGGTAGCCTAATGAACTTTGGATGAAGCTTGAACTTCGAGAATTCCATGAGAACAGCCTCTTGGAATTGATGTTTGACACTTTCGTTGCATAATCAAACAAAATTCGCTGAACAAGCAGGCTAATTTGGCGTTTTCTAAGGTGAGACTGAAGCCATTGATAGCTTATTCTCAGCTGTTGCAGGTCCTTTTAACGAAATTTAACCGCACATATTTTGTAAAATAACAGCCCTGTCTGGAATTACCGGGAACTCATAGGCTAATGGTTAGTCCGAATAATATTGATCATACTCCATTTAGCCTATTCCTTGATCACACTAAACACGCACGAGCATGTCTGTTTCGCCATCATAAGCAATCCGCCAAGGTGGATAAGCAGGCTTTTAAAGGGAATGGGATATGACATTTTGATTGGTTTATTGAATGTCACGCCCAAGACACACCTATAATTAATGAAGCGACTAGGTTCAGCCCAGTTACGCCATGCGCCGTGCTTAGCGCCAAAAAAACACGCCGTTAAAATAGCAAAAGTGGACTTGGACACGCCCTAAATGGACTTAGCGCCATGCGCTTAGACTAAGCGCCAAGATCGCCAAGATAGGGCCCCAAAAGTAACAAAGATTGCCATCGCTTCAGAACCCTGAGAAATCAGTGCACTTCAGCAATTCGGAAATGTAAATCAGATTATTATCTGACTTTGACACAGGACAGTTTTAACAATTATTCAAAATTTTGGAAGACAATCAAAGTCTTACAAAATAAGAAAGTTTCTGTATTCCCTCAGCAGTTGCAAATCGGTAAGGACATAATCACTGATAAATCTGATATGTTAAATGCTTTTAATAGTCACTTTGAGAAGGCAGGTCATATTTTTGATCAGCAAGCTCCTTCTTTCCCAGCTGATTCCGCAGCGTATTTGAATTCTTTGGGTAGGTCCTCATCCACTGCTCCTTCGTTGGACTTTGAACATTTTCAAGTCTGTGACGTCTTGCACTCATTGAAGACAATCGACCCTAAAAAGGCTGCCAGGCCTGATGGCCTAGACCCCTTCCTCCTGAAATCTGCTGCATTGGTAATTGCAGAGCCCATCACCCACATCTTCAACATGTCAGTTGGTCTTAATCAGGTTCCAACTACTTGGAAACAAGCCTATGTCATGCCCCTTTTTAAAGCTGGCAACCGATCTGACATGAATAATTATAGACCAATTTCAAATCTTTCTGTTCTTTCTAAAATTTTAGAATCATTAGTCGCTTCTCAATTGAAATCACATTTGGATTCACACACTGTTTTAAATGACATGCAATCTGGTTTCCGGTCCAGGCATAGCACTGTGACTGCCACTTTGAAAGTCATGGATGACATCAAAGAGGCGATAGTGTAACGTTCCGTTCCCCTCCTGTCCTTCTCCGCGTTTTCCTGTTTTCCCTCCGTGTCATGTTGGATTCCCCTGTCCATGTTTTCCCATTTGCTGCAGGCTGGGCGTTTCCCTTCTGTTTGTTTCTCGGTTTCCTACTTTGGTTTCCACCTATCGCTTTCCCTGCTCTTGGCTTTCTTTCCGCACCTGGTTTATTGTCAATCACACTCAGTTACATTCCTCACGTGTTCGCCTTTGTTTTCAATTTCACTCCCCTACTTAAACCCCCGGCTGGCTGCTAGTCGGCGCCAGTTCGTTGTCTAAACTACGTTGTGTGTTCCTGGTCTTCTGGTTATTGTACGAGAGTGCTGTATGCTTGGTTGCGAACCTAACCCTTCAGCTTACAGTCGTTCTACCCTCCGGTCTGGTTACTATTCTGCCCTATCATTTACTGCATGCTTTGCTGCTAACCTGTCTCCCTCTAACTACCAGCTGTTCCTGCCTGCACCAGTCTGTAGCTGTTAGTCAGTGTGTTTGTGTGTTACGGTGCCTCCAACTCCAGCTCGCAGCACGGCCGCAGTGGGGTGTCTGCCTCGCTATCCTGCAGTGGTTCCTGTCCGGCCAAGGCGAATCCCTTTGCCGCGGTTACGGTCCCAGGTTCCGCAGCAAACCAGCTACCTCCACCGGCTCCAGCTGAGCCCCGCCACACAGTTCCACCCTGCCGGGCGCTGCCGGCTACCTACCTCAGTATCCAGTCCCTTACCAGCTGAACCTCCCGGTCCAGTTCCAGTCCAGTTCCGGTGCTTCGTGCACCTCCAGTTTAAAGTCCAGTTCCGGCTTGGAACAATCCTGTTGTTCCTGCTGTCCAGTTCCAGTTGGACCTCCCGGTCCAGTTCCAGTCCAGTTCCAGTGCTACGTGCACCTCCAGTTTAAAGTCCAGTTCCGGCTTGGAACAGATCCTGTTGTTCCTGCCGTCCAGTTCCAGTTGGACCTCCCGGTCCAGTTCCAGTCCAGTTCCGGTGCTACGTGCACCTCCAGTTTAAAGTCCAGTTCCGGTTTGGAACAATCCTGTTGTTCCTGCTACCCAGTTCCAGTTGGACCTCCCGGTCCAGTTCCGGTCCAGTTCCGGTGCTACGTGCACCTCCCGTTTAAAGTCCAGTTCCGGTTTGGAACAATCCTGTTGTTCCGGCTGTCCCGTTCCAGTTGGACCTCCCGGTCCAGTTCCAGTCCAGTTCCGGTGCTACGTGCACCTCCAGTTTAAAGTCCAGTTCCGGTTTGGAACAAACCCGCCTACTCCGTGGTCCAGTTCCTGAGTGGACCTCCGGTCCAGTACAGTCCAGTTCCGGCTTGGAACTCACCTCCTGTACTCAAGTCCAGCTCCGGCTTGGAGCAGTTCGTATTGAACTTTCTCACCCTGTATATTACTGTGTCTTATCTTTCTGTACAGCTTTGGGACTACCCCAAAGCTTAATAAAAACCCCTTGCTGTGAAATCTGCCTCCTGGTCGTTGCACTTGGGTCCAGCCCGTATTTGGTTCATAACAGATAGACAATAAACTTCCATGTGCAGCTTTATTTATAGACCTTACAAAGGCTTTTGATACTGTGGACCATCCGTTACTCATTAACACCTTGTTGAGTGCTGGTATCGGTAGCAAAGCGGCAAAGTGGTTCCACAGTTATCTGACTAATCATTCTCAGATTGTTAAACATGGCAATGTCATGTCCGACCCAGTCTTCTTAGCGAAGGGTGTCCCACAAGGATCGGTTCTAGGGCCGTTGCTTTTTTAAATTTATATTAACAACATATGCGATCAGTTTAAGTCCTGCAAGTACCATCTGTATGTAGATGACACAATTATGTATTCCTGTGCCCCCACTGCGGAGATAGCCATTTTAAATCTGCAGACAGATTTTAGTACCTTGCAGCATGCCCTGTCTGATCTGAAACTGCTTTTAAACTCATCAAAAACTAAATCCATGATCTTCCTCTCTGGGCGAGCAAAAGCACCAACTTCCTCCATCATTACTTTTGATGGTGTCTCCATTCAGTCAGTAGACCATTACAAATACTTGGGAATTTGGTTAGACAAAAACCTAAATTTTAAATGTCACGAGCCTCAACTCCATTGCGGGAAATGGCAGCGCACATTGAGATGTTGGCTCCACGCTGTCCTGGAACTTCAACAGTGGCCCTCTGCCCAATTACATTCCAGCCCCGACGCCGGCGCTTGCAGAGATTAAATCCTGCTTCAACCACGTAAGTAGTATATAGCATACGGCAAATGTCAAAATTTGATTGATGGGCATATTTGCATATTTTATGAATATTAATGAGGTTATGAAAAAATTGATTGATGGGTATAAAAAAATAAATTATTATTTTTTAATTATTATTTTTTATTTTTTTATTTATAATGTATTATTATTCGGGGTGTTGTGGGGGGGTTGTTTCAAGGGTTGATTAATTGGCATTGTGATGATGTCATTTTATTGGGGGTTGTTTGTTGTAAACGTTGGTTTTTATGGTTGGTATTTTGGGGTGTTTGGGGGAGGAAAACATTTTTTTATTTTTTATTAGAACAACATCGTGAAAAAAGTAAGGTGTATATACACTACTCACAAAAAGTTAGGGATATTCGGCTTTCGGGTGAAATTTCAGGATGAACCTAAAATGCACTATAACCTTTACAGGTGAAATTAATTTGACCTTCTCTAAACTTTTGAATGCACATGTCCAACTATTCAATGTTTCAATACTTTTTGCACAACTTGCTGTTCTCTAACAAGGAGCTGAACGGCAAAATTCACAACAGGTGTTTGATCCATGAATCGACCAATAAATTTCCTGGTTCAATTAGAATTGGTATTTAAACAGTCCTCTTCATCATGCTGTTCACATTTTGACATCATGAGACCAAGACGACACCTAACAATTGATCAACAGTACCTCGCCATTGCGAGGCTTCAAACAGGATGTTCTCAGAGGGAAGTGGCCACTGAGCTTAGAGTGTCACAGAGTGTCATCATCAGGTTGCAACAGAGATACAGAGAGACTGGAAGAGTCACAGAAAGGCATAGAAGTGGACGTCCTTTGGCCACATCCCACACTGATGACCGCTTCATTGTGAACAGTGCCCTGCGGAACCGGATGATGAATGCCACTCAACTCCAGGCACATTTAAGGGAGGTGAGAGGCACCCAAGTGTCACGTCAGACCATTCGAAACCGTTTACATCAGCGTGGTCTGCGTGCTAGACGACCTGCAAGGGTACCTGACCACACCACCAGGCACAGGCGTCATCGTCTTGCATGGGCCAGGGAGCATTTACGCTGGACGAGGGACCAGTGGGCCTCAGTGCTGTTCTCTGATGAAAGTCGATTCACGTTGAGCAGAAATGATGGCCGCCAACGATGTTGGAGACGTCAAGGAGAGCGCTATGCATCAGCCACTGTTGTCACCAGACGACCCTTTGGTGGTGGCGGTGTTACAGTGTGGGCAGGTGTTTCTAGTCAATACAGAACTGCCCTACACTTTGTGAATGGTACAGTGACAAGCTACTACCTGAATAACATCATTAATCCAGTCATTGTGCCCCTGCATGAACAACATAGGCCTAATTTCATCTTCATGGACGACAATGCTCCAGCTCATCAAGGTCGCATCATTAGGGAAAGGCTGCTGGAGACTGGGGTACCTCAAATGGAGTGGCCTGCACTTTCTCCAGACCTGAATCCCATAGAAAACCTATGGGATCAGCTGACTCACCGTGTAGAGGCTCGTAACTCTGTACCCCAGAACCTCAATGACCTGAGGGCCGCCCTTCAAGAAGAGTGGGATGCCATGCCTCAGCAGACAATAAGTCGACTTGTGAACAGCATGAGACGTCGTTGTCAAGCTGTAATTGATGCTCAAGGGCACATGACAAGTTATTGAGACATTGACATTTTTGTTGTGGTATACCCACCACTGTTGTTGGCTTTTGTTTCAATAAATTGTTTGAGATGAGGAAATCACCATTGCATGCTTCTACTTAAATGCCCTACTTTCATGATACGTATAATATCACTGTAGCGTGAACTTACATTTTCCATAAATTTCATCCGAAAGCCAAATATCCCTAACTTTTTGTGAGTAGTGTATATATATATATATATATATAGTGGCAATAGTTTAAGGTTTGTGTTAGCAGAAGCATTTTAAAAGAATAAAAGAATAAAGTAATTCAAGAATTCAAGATTCAAGCTGTTAAAACGTGACAAAAATAGCGGTAGGCTATATCGAGTTAGTTGTCTGAAAGAAAGCATACCATTTTTAAATAATGTTTTGTTAGAGCCGAAGGGAAAAACTCTAACAAGTTGTTGAGATGTCCGTGAAATGTGTGCGAATGGCTCCGTAGAGAGAGAGAGAGAGAGAGAGAGACCATTACCCAGTCGTAAAAACCGTGTAAAATAGCCAATCTAAAAAAAAAAGAAGCAAGTTAGTGTTCTAAAAGAAGAAGAAGACCTAGGAGGCCTCGAAAGAAAGACTAGAAAAATAAAAAATAAAATAATAGGCTATGTAAGGTTTTACAGAATTAAAACGCCAAAGTCTAAAACTTTTCCCAAAGTCCGCGCGGGGTCCGGAGAGATGGTCTGTAGGTTACAGAGAGACGTTTCCAGAGATCCTTCCAGAAGGCTAGAGTGCGCACAAATGGAGCAATTAGTTCATCGGGCCTGTGTACAACTGAAAATGGGATACACCCCATGTAGTGTCCTACCACGCCTAGACAATTGACGGCCGTTTACACGGGGATCAATGAGCTGTATTTTCTGCTGGCTAACAACAACTGGTGTGGGGGCTGCTAACGTGCGGCTAGGGGGAAACCTTTGATTGACAAGGAACAGCTGTATTCCTGGCGGGGTGATTCAAAAAGTAAGTTTGAATGAATGAATGCATTAAATGCATAGACTGGAAATATTTCAACAGGCCGCAAAATGCCCCGAACCCCATTGAAAAGACCTCCAAGACGCGTTTCCAAAAAGCAATCTAAACGTCTATATCACTGGTTCAGAATCATGAAATAAATCTTTCAGTATTTTGTACAAGTTTGCTAATACTTAGAGCCAATATGAGTGTTTAGTATCGAATGGAATGTAAAAAGATGGGGTATTCAATTTAAACAGGATTGAGTCGGCATATACTAGCCTATATTGTGTAAGCGTAACTCTTTCAAAGTGTATTTTATTTGTCAGGGTGTCTACAATTCACAGCAGGGGGGGTCTGAATGATCGGAACAGCTGCGTTTTTGGCGGGGATTTTCAAAAGATATTTTGTGAACTATAGAAATAAAACTCAATCTACTGAACGTTTTTGTTTGTTTCAGTAGACTATTTGCGCAAGGGACGTATACAATTTTAGCAGAGGTTGCAGGTCTAATAGGCTAGCTAATTACAAATTTTTAAAATATAAACTATTTGCTAGATGGGTCATCTATTGTTTAGTATCGATCGGTTACTAAAAAGATGGTTTATCCGATTTAAGCAGGGTTGAGTCGTTATATATTAAATGTGACGTTTAATCGTATTTTCTTTCAAAGTGTATTTTATTCTTCAATCTACATTCACGGGAGGGGTTGGGGGGTGTGTTTACGAGTTACGTTAAAGTTACGTACACACCCCTCACCTCTGTTAGGCTATAAAACAGGGGGGTTAGGGGGTTATAAAATGACTTGTCTGATGAAAAGAGCTGTTCGAAGAAGACGTCTATTTAATCTAAACATTTTGCGTGCAAGAAATGTCGACTGTAGACTTTTCAACACAAGGTATGTGCGACTATTTTAATTCTTGTAAAGTGTGAAACTTTCAAGTTGTTAATTAAACATATTGAATGTTCTACTTCTTAATTAACGTTGTTAATGTAAATGTATTACAGATTTGGCTGAAATATTGTATAGCAACGGGGAACACGCGGGTGGTTCTTTCAGCGAATTTATTGAAACTATACCCGAAGACATCAACGTTAGACGGAGTAAGATGTTTTTACAATTTTTTAAATGTACTTTTAAAGATGTTTTAAAGATGTTTGAATGTTAATTGAATTTGAATTGGTGAATGTTTAATTGTTTTTAGATACTGAGGGGTAGGCTACACAGAGGGCCGAAGCCACGTGCGTGTTTTAGAAACAGCAAAAAGCTATTTGTTAGTTATATACAATTGAATGAATGAAACTTACTTTGCTCAACATCTGATTATAACTATTGAACATTGCCATGTGCTTTATTTTCTGATATTTGGTAAATGTTTAATTGTTTTTAGATAGGCCTACAGTGTACACGCGGCCTCGGAAAATTGTACGTGCCCAGGTATTAGCTTCAGAAGACGATCTACGTTACAGTTATATACAGAGTATGTAACTTAAGTACTTTTGTTCAATATCTGTTTATGTGCTTTATTTTATTCTGATTTTTATTTTTATTGTTAAAAAGGCCCTGAAACCCCTCTAGAGACTGTTGCAAAGACAAAACCTTGCAGGCCTAAAGGCCTCAAGAGAAAAAACAGTAAGTGCGTGTTTGTGCATGTGGGCATGTGTGTGGGGCGGGGCCGTGTGCGTGCACGTTTGCGTCACGTTACAAATTTTTGGACGGCACATTTTTTTTGACGTAAGGAACGCCCCCTACGTTTGCTCTGTGTCGTTGCACGCATTCCTTGCGTAGAGTATGTACAAGGCCTTATGTTCTGATATTTGGTGCATGTTTAAATGTTTTATATACTGGAGCCATTTTTATAGACTGTGGTTTAGCTTCCACAGCAACAAAAAGCTATTTGTTAGTTATATACAATTGAATGAATGAAACTTACTTTGCTCAACATCTGATTATAACTATTGAACATTGCTATGTGTTTTATTTTTCTGATTTTATTTTTATTGTTTAAAAGGCCCTGAAATCCCTCTAGAGATGGTTCCAAAGACAAAACCTTGCAGACCTAAAGGACTGAAGAGAAAAAGTGGTGAGATTTAAGTTTTCTCCTATTAAAATAAAATGTTTGCTTTTTTATTTAGTTATTTTTTAATTTGAATTTTTATTTTTAAATTTCGTAATTAGATTTTTATTTTTTAATTTGAATTTAATTTTGTAATTTGATTTTTATTTTTTAATTTGAATTTAATTTTGTAATTTGATTTTAATTTCTTAATTTGAATTTAATTTTAATTTTAATTTTTTAATTTGAATTTGAATTAATTAGATTTTAGATTTTTTTAATTTTTGATTTTTATTTACCTTACAGACGCTGAAATAACGGATGCAGTGATCGTCCCGGATATTTTAATTACATCTAACAAACGTGTGAACCACGGACATCATCAGACCCAAAGACAACAGCAAAAGCAACAGCAACAGCATCCGCAGCCAAACAAGCAGAGCTGAACAGGACAACTCCTGCGAAGGCCTCGGTTTGTCAAAACGACAAAAGTCTGCAATTAACCATCTTGGACAATTTTATGACCCTTTCGGGTAAACTATTAAAGTAAAATGGCTCCTAAAAGACCTTGTACGTGTCCATGTTCAGGGGCCCAGAGTAAAAGACCTGCCACAGAAAATGCTGAAAACCAGGACCCTAACCAATTAGATTTATCCCATGAAAATGTTAATCCGCATCTCTTAGCTCTTGTTAATGATGTTAATCAAGCCTCTATTAACACGCATGAGCCAAGTAATGAAACTGTAGAGCATGATGTTTTTGCAGGTTTATTAAGAGCGTTGGACTCTGTAAACCGTGAACTCGCTTGCCGCGTTGAAACAGATATGACCCCAAACACCGCAGAAAATAACATGCATGGTCTTACAGAGCTAGAGATACCCCAAAGCACTGACGATAGTAACCTGCATGGACTTCCAGAAGTCAACCAAAATGGTGGTGATGTGATTAATAACGCAGACCTTCAGGTGATACGTAGGCCAGCTTTCAACTGTACAGAAATTCAGCTCCTTTTAACTTTACATCTTTGTACAATGTTGATAACTACGCAGAGTTTTATGTACACATCTTAAACACTTTAGAAAATCTTCTGGCTAAAGTTCGGGAGCTGTCGAAGCACAACGATGCCGTACAGTTAGTATTAAGGGGTGATTCTCTGTCTCAGGGTGTAACTGTACAGCTAAACGGTGATGAAATAGATTTGGAGGTTTTTTTTAATATGACTGAAGAGTTGGTTCAAAGCAATTTTGATATCCTGGCTGATGAAACTCTGATGCTTGTGGCCCACATTATTCAGAACCCTAATGGCCGACGAAAATTATCATCATGTCTCAAGAGCGAAATCATTCGCAAAAAGCTAAGACATTTAATAGTTAGCTACAACGTCGATAATAATCTCTGTTTCGCAACATGTTTGACGCATCTTTTAAATCCGACATTCACAACGTGTGCCGCTGAAAGAGAGGCGAACATTTACAACGTTCCGTAGGTTTGGGTGTTCAGGATAAGGTTCATTTTTCGGACATTCAAATGTTTGAGAGGTTCTTAAACATCAAGATAGTTGTATGGACACACAGTTAAAATAACGGCGTCTTAAAAAAGTTTCAAACGAGCAACACACCACACTCTAAAACCTTTTTTTTGTACCTCGAGGGCGGACACTATTACGGTATCAAATCATTGACAGGTTTCTTAGGCAGTCAATATGTTTGTACATTTTGTTACACTCCATAAACATCGAAACATAGCCACTCCTGTTTACATTATTGTAACGTCTGTTTTGGCGCAGAATGTTTTACACATCGTTCATCAACGATAAGGTGTAAGGATTGTAAGCGACTCTGTTGGTCTAGGTTTTGCTATAACGAACATAAAGTTTTGAAACTGCAGGAGTCTAGCGGTAAAATGCTCAGCTCGTGTGATACTAGAAAGTTCTGTGACAAATGTGCGCGAACATATGCCGTAAGTAGCAAAACATCTAAAGCACACAAATGTAGTCTAAAGCTCTGCAAAGCCTGCAAGGCTGTATTGACCCCTGAAGTTGAGCATGCGTGTTACATACAAACTGTGAAAACTGAACACCCCAACGTACGTTATGTTTTTTATGATTTTGAGTGTCGGCAGGACCATGGCGAACACATTGCGAATTTCATATGTTGCATGGATTTTAAGGGCAAGCGTTGGACTGCAGAGGGTGATGGTTGCGTACAGGCTTTTTTTAAAAGGTATCGAACCCCAAAGTAGAAGGGGTACACATTCATTGCACATAATTCGAAGGGTTATGATGGGTACCTGCTGATGCAGTATTTGGTAAAGCATGGTGTGACGCCAAACATCATAGCGCAAGGCAGCAAACTCCTGTGCATTACAGATGAGGCTTTTGAACAGAGGTATATTGATTCACTCTGTTTCCTAACTATGACGCTGAGTGCCATGCCTGGCTCTCTAGGTTTTGACAATGCTAAAAAAGGGCATTTTCCCCATTTCTGGAATAAAATTGAGAACCAGAATTACATCGGACCATACCCGCCTCCCTTGTACTATGGTTTTGATACAATGATGGACAAGGAGAGGGAGGACTTTATGTCCTGGTATAATAATGTGTCTGGGGGTGTGTTTGACTTTCGAAAAGAAATATCAGAGTACTGTCAGAATGACGTTGTTATTTTGCGGGAAGCTTGTTTGCGGTTTAGGACAGAGGTGCTTGGGAGCACAGGCTTAGACCCGTTCCAGTGCATTACAATAGCCTTGGTGTGCATGAAACAATACTGTACAAACTTTTTGCCCAAAAACATCATCGCAGTCACATCGTCTGATAATTACGCGCAGCAGCAGAAATCATTTTCCACAGCCGCCATTCAATGGTTAGAATATGTGAGTCATCGGGAAAAGATTTTCATTCAGCATGCCTTGAACAGGGGGGAGGTTAAGATGGGTAACTATTATCTAGACGGGTATTCAGATGTGGACGGCGTTCGGACAGCTTTTGAATTTGCGGGGTGTTTTTTTCATGCTTGCCCTCAATGCTTTAATTTAAGCACAATTAACCCTCTCACAAAAACAGATTTTGGTTCAATATATCACAACTTTCAAGAGAAAATTGACACTGCGTAGCGTATACAACCTGAATGTTGTAGTTATGTGGGAGCACAAATGGGTAAGACTTAAACGTGAGAGTCCCGAGGTTCAGGAGTTCCTGCGACATCATGACTACCCAGAACGTCTGGAACCTCGGGCTGCTCTGTTTGGCGGTCGAACTAATGCGCTGCAACTTTACTACAAGGTTCAAGAAGGTGAACAAATACACTATTTTGATTTCACCAGTCTATACCCGTTCGTGAACAAAACTAAAGTTTACCCAACAAATCACCCCATCATCATCTTCCGTGACTTTGAACCGATCGAAAACTATTTTGGTCTGGTCAAAGCCAGGGTATATACCCCAAGAAAACTTACAATACCTGTGTTACCGTACAGAGTCTCTGGTAAATTAATGTTTCCACTTTGCCGGTCCTGCACAGAATCTGAGTATCAAGGTGTGTTTGAACATTCTGATGAGTTGCGTTCTCTCACAGGTGTATGGTGTACCGTTGAAATGCTTAAGGCTCTTGAAAAAGGTTACATCATCGACAAAATCTTTGAAATTTGGCATTTCCAAGATACAGTGCATCCGGAAAGTATTCACAGCGCTTCACTTTTTCCACATTTTGTTCTGTTACAGCCTTATTCGAAAATTGATTAAATTAATTTTTTCCCTCAAAATTCTACACACAACACCCCATAATGACAATGTGAAACAAGTTTTTTTGAGATTTTTGCAAATTTATTAAAAATAAAAAAATAAAATTTCTCATTTACATAAGTATTCATACCCTTTGCTTTAACGTATTTTTAAAGTATCATACTTCATATTTGGTCGCATATCCTTTACATGCTGTTACTTCCTGAAGTCTGTGACCATCAACATCAAAAAACTGTCGATATCTTATTTTCAGGTACTGTTACAAGCGATACTATAACCTCTCTGCATTTGAATGGATCTCTATGGAAATTGGGGGGTGAGACTAGATTCAGCTGTAAATTACACTGGTACAGTATGGAACACATGGCTGACTAAATGGCTGTAAGTTATCAAGGGTCTGAGCTATCAAACGAGCCCCAAACCATCACTCTGTTGCCAGATATGGAGTAGATGTGGATGGATCACTGCAAGGGTTATTTCTCCGGACTCATTTTCCTATAGAACTCTATGGGGAAAAAAGTCAGGAGAAACAACCCTTGCAGTGATCCATCCACATCTACTCCATATCTGGCAACAGAGTGATGGTTTGGGGCTCGTTTGATAGCTCAGACCCTTGATAACTTACAGCCATTTAGCCAGCCATGTGTTCCATACTGTACCAGTGTAACTTACAGCTGAATCTAGTCTCACCCCCCAATTTCCATAGAGATCCATTCAAATGCAGAGAGGTTATAGTATCGCTTGTAACAGTACCTGAAAATAAGATATCGACAGTTTTTTGATGTTGATGGTCACAGACTTCAGGAAAAATACGTTAAAGCAAAGGGTATGAATACTTATGTAAATGAGAAATTTTAGTTTTTTATTTTTAATAAATTTGCAAAAATCTCAAAAAAACTTTTTTCACATTGTCATTATGGGGTGTTGTGTGTAGAATTTTGAGGGAAAAAATGAATTTAATCAATTTTGGAATAAGGCTGTAACAGAACAAAATGTGGAAAAAGTGAAGCGCTGTGAATACTTTCCGGATGCACTGTAGGTCCGATTCTCTTTTCAGTGACTATATTAAGACGCATTTAAAGGGCAAACAAGAAGCGTCAGGATACCCCTCTTGGGTTTCTGATGATTCTGACAAGGCGGCCTATGTGCAGAGTTATTGGGAGAAGGAGGGTGTTCGTTTAGACCCAAACAATATTTCTGTAAACAAAGCCAAGAGACAAATTTCCAAACTGTTTTTAAATAGTCTTTGGGGCAAATTTGGTCAGAGAAGCAACCTGCCAAGCACAACCTTGATCCGTGATCCTGAACAGTTTCTGCAATTCATGTTTTCAGATGAGTATGACATCTCACACTTTTCATTTCTTACAGAAGACGTAGCTCTGGTACAGTGGAAACTTACTAAGTGTTTTCCAAAGGTCCCCAGATACAGCAATGTGTTCATCGCGGCCTTCACCACAGCTTATGCACGGCTTGAGCTTTATGATGTCATGGATAAAATACCTAACAGGGTTCTGTACCACGACACAGATTCTGTAATCTTTGTGAGCTGCCCGGGTGACTGGATGCCTTCTCTAGGTGATTTTTTGGGAGAATTGACTAGTGAGCTAGACCCCGGTGACCACATTGTTGAATTTGTATCAGGAGGGCCCATGACGTACGGCTATAAAACACGGTTTGGTAAAACATGCATGAAAGTGAAAGGTATAACCCTGCATCATACTAACACACAAGTTGTCAATCTTTCAGCCCTCACAGAGTTGGTACAGCACTATGTACAGAATCGAGAGGCCCCAGCTCGTGAAATTACAACCAACACAAAATAAATTGTGAGGAATAAGAGAGGATTCTCTCTCTGCAATCTCTTAGTTTCTAAAAGATTCAGAGTAGTTTACAACAAAAGGGTCTTGCTCCCTAATTTCAAAACCTTGCCATATGGATTCTAGACAAGTGTTTGGGGTTGAGGGTTTTGACAAACGCCTTCAACATCCTTTTTCATGCATAATCTCAGGTCCATCAAACAGCGGTAAAAGCGTTTTTGTGAAAACACTGTTTGAAAATGCACAACATGTATTGTCAACAGTACCGCAGAACATTGTATGGTTTTATTCGTGCTGGCAACCCATGTACGATGAAGTGCTTTGTAAAACAAAGAATGTACATTTTGTAGAAGGTCTTCCTGAATCTTTGACCGATGAAGTTTTGCTACCTTTGCACAAAGCCAACATGGTAATTGTTGATGACCTTATGCAGGCGGCCAGTCAGAGCTCTGAAATTGAGAGAGCTTTTACCAAGTATACACACCATAGAAACCTAAGCATCATATATCTTGTTCAGAATCTTTTCTTCCAGGGTCGAAACAGCCGCACAATAAATCTTAATGCAAACTATATTGTTCTGTTCAAAAATCCAAGAGATAAAATGCAAGTTAATGTTAATGTTTTGGCACGGCAAATGTACCCCAGACATTCAAAGTTTTTCCTTGAATGTTTCGATGATGCGACCAGAATACCTTATGGCTACCTATTGGTGGACTTAAAAGCACAGACGCCTGAGGAATACCGCATCAGAACTGGTTTGTACGCTCCAGAGTGGCTGGTAGTTTATGCGCTAAAGAAAAAGTAATATGTCTGCACGTATTAAACGGAACTGGACGTTTCTAAAAGCCCTATTTGAAGGTAATGCCCGGCAAAGACGTAACATATTACAGTCTGCTTCTGGTGAACTTATAAACACAATTTGTGAACTAGCTCTCAATGTTTTACGTGGCAATATACCCCTAACAGATACAACTGAAAAAAATAAGAAAACAAAAGGTTGGAATTAAACTGTTGATTAACAAAAGATCATCTATTCGAAAGAGGCGAAAAATTATTTCTCAAAAGGGCGGATTTCTTCTGCCTCTACTGAGTGTCGCAATACTGTTTCTCACCAGTTTGATAGCGGGTCGCAGCGGTGTTTAAAAAACATGGAGCACGCCCAAAAAATGTTTCTCGTGCCTCAAAGCCAGCTGGACAAATTAAAGAATCTTACTTTTACCCCGGAACCAATCCGACAAACTGTTGAAAATGATTTGGATCAAACCATACGTAACATCTTATCAAGGACTGATGTTGGTCCTCATGAGAAGGCAAAACTGTACACGATTGCTCTACAGCGTTTCATAGCGTTGGTTAAACAAGGTGAAGCTGAAATGCAACATTTAACCCTATCATTGCCTGTTGAGGGTCGCGATAATGTCAGGACGGACACCGCCCGAGTTAAAGATTTGGTACGAAGCGTACCACCTAGAAGCCGGAAAAATGCCACCTACGTATTGGATAAAATTTCTAAATCAGGAAATGTCGCAATGTGGAACGATAAAGGGGAGTTTGTGTTTAATGGTACTGTTGTAAGTGGTTCGCATATGTTGGATCTAATAAAGAACATAACCGCCCCTCACAAGATTTCTGACGATAGAAGACCCCGGGGTTGGGGGGAATTTATAGAGGCTATGGCTATACTTAATATGCCTATTTCTGTCATACCTAATCAAAATGTGCGCGGCAAGATAAATCTACACAAAAAAATACCAAATACAGCACCCTTTACACCAATGACGCCAGAACCAGGCCCTAAGGCTGTTTTTTCATCCCCCGTTTTAGACCATTCAGCGTGGATAGATTTCTGAAGCTGTTGAGTGTGTGTTTGTTTTAAATGATCAAAATGTAAAGTTTAAAATGTTTTTATTTTATAATAAAAGACAAAGCAACATTCAAACAAAACATGCCTGTGTTTTTTTTTCAACAGTGACAGGCCTTAAACATTTCACCACAGCATGCAGTCTGTACACAGTTTAACATGTTTTTAACACACTTGTGCAAGTATATTTTATCAACATATCTTGAAACCATCGCATCATTATTTTTCAAATTATCAGAGTATAGGGATATAATTTCACTAAACGGAACCCCTTTGGCCCTGTTGTGCAGATAAAAGATGCAATGCTGTCCGCACTTTGTGCTGTGTAGGTCTTGCACTTGTACCTTGTTGTAAACAATCCTTTTACAGTTCTTTTGTAAAAAAAGTAATGATGCTATCTGGGAAATAAATGTAGTCAGGGGAATTGCCATAGGAGTCGAAAAATTCACCAGTTTTATCCGCACACACATACAACGCTAACCAGTGTTCTCCAGGCTTGTTTCGAGGGTGTGTATTCACAATGTACAATGCTGGTAAATTATTTAGTTTATTATCCGGTAGCTCATCACAGGCCACAACCCCATACAAGTTATTTTCTGTGTAAGGATTGTTACTCAAAATAGCCGTTAGTTCTCTGGTATTCATTATTAATAATAATCATACAACACATGCCTCCTGTGGTTCACTTCAATGATGTTGTCGAAGCAATTAAATTAACTGTTCTGGGTAGCGGGTTTCTGAATCTCATCTCCAGACGGATATTACCCGTCTTGATCAGGGATAGATGCTGGCTGCAACCTTCATCGGGTGTCAGGTTGAAAGCATAAAGGGCGTAACCGTTCAGGTATTCTTGACGATTTATACACAAAGGCGTGTCTTTCAGATGCCTTCCTGTGGCCAGCGTTAGGCTGTAAAATTTGCGAACCGCAGAACCGTTACCATAATTTGGGAGATATGGTTTACTCGGTATTGGAAGACCATTCATACTGAGTGATACATATTCTGTGTTGTAATGCTGGAAATTGAAAGGGTTCTTGTTGTAAACACCTGTAAAGGCGTCGTTATCTACCAAACCTATAATGATAGATTTCGGTAATTGACCCAAAAACAAATTTTCTTGATTGCAAACTCTAAGACCAGCTGCTAAACTGAAAGTTTTAAGACTAACACGGTCAATCGGATATTTAACATTTGATGTCAGTAGAGCCTGACGGGTAGAGAGACCCCGATTTTTTTTACAAATAGTGTGGCCGAGACCATTTTAAGACGGTATTGCTGCTGCTCATCCTTACAACGGACCATCTTAATTTTTATATCGACTCCATTTATAAGTAGTCTCTCCTGAAAAAACATGTCTGCATGTATGGGTCCGAGCAACTCAAAAGTGTTACTCGCCGCTGTATCTGGAGCTCTATCTTTCAAGCCCTTGTTGTCACCCGCAGGGTCTGTTTCGTCCATATGTCCACTGGTGTCCTTATAGAATAATCCGGACGTAAATTGATTAGACATTGTGTCTTCAGAATAATTAAGTAGACATTCCATAATTGCTCTGTAGGGGTACGTGTTGCTAGACTGGCTCACCAACCTGTCTCCCAGTGAAATATCCACCTGTGAAAAAATGGTCGCTATGGGATAATTAATAAGCCCAACCTTGGCATCGGCCGGAATATTGGTGCCATCAGCACGGGTTATCTGACACCGTAGGTATAAAAGTGTATTGTTTAAGTCAAGGTAATCTTCGCCATTACCGGCGATATAGAACTGTAGAGGACCAGTATCCGAAATGGCAGACAGGGGTGGCACTTCTACGTAGATGCTCTTATCAATGCTTGTTTGTGTGTACGGAACTGCAAAAAGGTCCAGTTCCGACTTCATACATTCCTCTGACATGTTGTGTATAAAGGCCATTTTTAAAAAATGTATCTACTTTTTCTCTTAGCCTTCTTGGTCTGTTTTTTAGCCTTCCTCTTCCGCTTCTTTGCGACTGTGACCCTAATGTATGCCGGCCGTCTCTTTTTAGATTTAGCTCGACTTGATACCCGCCCACCTGGAGGCCTTTTCTGTGCACGACGTGTCATAACCAAAAGCCCCGAACCTTCTTGTTCGCCGGTGTTCAAACGACTCGTCACAACTTTATGGACAACATCCTTGGCTATGTTTTTAGCTGCTGACGTTAAATGTGGTCTGGCTATGTTGAATCCTTTCTTTAGTAGGGGCAACGCCATTCGGAATAAACCTCTAAAAAGTCCTCCAAGACCGCTACCATACATAACACTCGCACCCTTATACCCCGGCAGACCATTACCGGCTTGTGCGGTATAATAGTATATGTACCTATGAGGGTCAACGTATAGGTTTGAACTTGCCATTTTTTATTTGTGATATCGATGCTTCACCGGCCTGAAATGCAATTTTATGAGGGCTTTACCGTAAGTGAAGCGTATGTTCTCGTTCTGATCCGATTTCAGCTCAATTGTTATGTTATCAATGTGCTTCTTGCACACGTGAACGTAGTGTGGCTTTTCATACGAGATTGTGATGACATCGTTGCTAGACCCGGTTATATGTACACATTGTAGCAAGGGCACAAAACTATTTCCGACTCTCTGGTAGTCAATAATGTCTGTGTAAACATACATTGTGTAAAACCCCTCACAAATATCTGCCGGATGTGGTGCCACAGACCTTGCGACCGTTAAGGGTACATCAGGGTCCAAGCCTAACATCCTGGCGAGTTTACCACTAGCCGTCAGCGAAATATTTATACTAATATAAATTCGGTTTACCTTTTGTAATTCCTCCTCATAAAATGTTCCGTCAATGCTCGCCCCATCATAATCCTTCAATCTATATACAGGAGGGATTCTGTGGACCCTTTCAACGACTGTAAAATATTCGTCTGTATATGTTTGCTCATAACCTTTTGCAAACTTTCCGCGTACTTTGGAAACTCTGACTGTGTCCCCCTCCTCAAACTTAAACGTTAGCTTGTTAGATCTTTTTGGAAAGAGACCATACATATTTTTAAAAACTTTAAAAGCATTATTTTCATTTACTTCAACGGGTTTCATTTTAATCGTGCTGTGGTAGCTGTTATTGTACCCCAGGACCAAATCCTGTACAGAATCTATATAGCGTCTAGTGTTGTGTGCTGTGAAGTATCTCCACATTCTGGATTTTAACGTTCTATTGAAACGTTCAACCACAGATGCTTTCACATCGTCGTTGTCTGTGGCAAAGTGAAATATTTTGTTGCGTTTCATCAGACTCTGAAACCTTTTATTGAAAAATTCTTTACCTTTATCGGTTTGTATTTTTTTAGGTATACGTCCATTTGCGGGAATTTCTTGAACGGCTTTTACCACTTCGATACCTGTCTTGTTTTTAAGAACACATACCCAGGCGTATTTTGACAATATATCTATACAAGTTAGCATAAACTTCATATTATCATTATGCTCAGATAAACTTGACATGTCTACTAAATCAAGCTGCCATTGTGAATCAATGTTTCTCACAATAACCCTGTTTCTTTTGAAATGGACTCTGATGGGCTTGTGTAAAGTGTATGCATCTTCCCCCGACAACCAACTTTCTTGTTTGATATGTTACTACCTGTTGTTTCACGTAAAACCCTTCGCAAACGCTCTTTACCATCGTAAGAACCAGGATTTTCTGGAGCAAATATTCCAAACCCAGGCTCTTTCAATCTGCCACCTAATCATCCACCTAATTTAATTGGCTAATAATCATTCTCTCCCTCTCCACCTCAGCTGATGTGTGGTGAGCATTCTGGCGCAAAATGGCTGCCGCTGCATCACCCAGGTGGGTGCTACACATTGGTGGTGGTAGAGGCGAGTTTCTCCCTCATCACTGTAAGCGCTTTGAGTATCGAGAAAGGCGCTATATAAATGCAAGGTATTATTATTATAATAAACATCTTTCATGCGTTTCTCACCCGCCATCCTTACAGCTATCACAATAATGGCACAATATATAAAAAACCAAAGTATTTATTTATGTATTTTTTAAAAAGTTACAGGTTACATGACAGAAATTATGCATATTAACATTTAACCGTTTCTTGAAACGTTTTAAACGTTGTCGTTCATCCGGGTCCGCACGCCTTCAGAGTGCTCACACCACAGGTGCTCCTGCATTACCCCGTCAATCTCCCAGAAATCTGTGTTGACAGCCGCAATAGCCTTCTCACTGGCCGGGTCAAGGTCTGTACATAAGATTTCCCGCAGTTTTTCCCTGATGTGTGGCTCCTCACGGAGTTCTGAAACAATGGTGTCAACAGACCCCAAGATTCTCACAGGATCTGGTACCACTCCGAACACTTTCAAGGCCTTGACCAGCAGAGGGCGCAGCCACGGTTTCTTCACATTTGTCACGAAATTGTCAAAATTATATTTAAAATAATACGCCTCCGTTTCAAAGAGACAGCTGTGTCTCAGTTGACTGGGGTGGTCAACTTCACAGCCGGGACATTCGCTTCTCAGTTGTTTTTCGATAGCGCCATTCAGAAGACAGGCGACTATGGCTTTCAGCAGCTTAATCATCGGGCTTGTAAGACACCCGTCAAATTCGTCGTCTATACACCCCGGGCGGGTTTTTTGGCTGGACTGTTGTACACCGTTTGGCACCTCGCAGCCTTCGTCTTCGTAGACCATAGATTTTGCCTCTGATAAAAATAGGGCTTCGGCTTTGTCAGTATCGTTCCAAGGCTCTGTAGCAGGTTTGTCATTGTTCGCTGAATACTCAGACTCCCAAGATTCTGAGCAATCGGCCAGCTTTAGGGGTTTATACATTTTATAAACGTCCTGAGACATGCTTGTCAAGAGTTCTGTAAAATCTATGAAATCCTGAGTTTGCCGAGTGGCTTTTAAACTCCTCTGAAACTTATAGCCACGCCTTAAAACTTTAGAGTTATGATCTGTGGGTGGGGTCTTCCTTTTTGGGTTTGATTTGAATTTAACATATTTTAACAATTAATAATAATAATAATAATAATAATAATAATAATAATGAAACAATACGTAAAATAGCATGTAAAAGAAAGGCTTTTTTATTTTAAAGTTCACAAAATCAATCAAAAAGACATTCTGTATACATTTATATTAAACACACACAATCTAAAAATTTTAAAAAACATTTTTGCTTGCATGTTTTGACAAGTTATTTACACAAAACTTTTTTGTAGAGTCTTCGTCATCAGAGACAATTAAAAAATACATTCTGTATACATTTATATTAAACAAACACACACACACACACAATCTAAAATTTAAAACACATTTTTGACAAGTTATTTACACAAAACTTGTTGTAGAGTCTTCGTCATTAGAGACAACTGGTGTTGTTGGTGGAGGTGGCGGTGGTACATTTTCTTTATCTTCATCAGAATCTTCAGCCACGGCGTTGAAACTCGACAATAAGTTAGTTTTCACATCGTCCATATTTCTCCAAAGCCTATGATTACATTACATTACATTACAGGCATTTAGCAGACGCTCTTATCCAGAGCGACTTACACAACGTCTTATTACATTTATCCATTTACACAGCTGGATATATACTGAAGCAATGCAGGTTAAGTACCTTTGCTCAAGGATACAACGGCAGTGTCCTATCTGGGAATTGAACCTGAAACCTTTCGGTTACAAGTCCAGTTCGCTGCCCATTACACTACACTGCCGCCCGCCTATGATGCCTATGATCCTCAAACACCTTATCGGCTCGTTCAATAGCCTTGTTCAACATTTGCCAGTCGTCAAAATTAAAGACAATTAGCGTATCCCCAATGTCTCTTGATTCATAGGTCTCGGCAATGAACAGTTTTTTAGCCGCTTTGAGCGCTGACACACAGATCATGCTGCAGTCCTCCGAACAGCTCAGAAAATTACAAATATAATGTACATCGTCCACAACATTTCTGTAACATTGCTTGAATTTAAGCCAGTCCTTGTGCACAAATAATACAGACTCTGAATTTTCACTTTACAATTCCCCCTCACACAGGTTGAAAAGGGTAATTGTTGGTTCCTTGCCAGACGTGTCGATATGGTACCCACATCGTCGTTTTGAACATGCTGCTGGCCATTCTTCGTAAAGCGAACGTCCTTGAAGTCTTGACATCGCTGCAAAAGGCTTTTTTGGCCTTCGCAAAACGGTCTTGTTCGCCACAACCTCTGGAGATTTCGGTGTTGAGTTTTCTGCAGTAGACATGCTTCTTTTGCAGGTTGTTTACAGGCGATTGTGTCAATGTCTGTTTCGGCTATAGAACTGTTCAAAAGTCGGACCCTTTATAGGCCTACAATTCGTAAAAACCTGTGGTCAGCGTAAACTTGCAGCTGTTCCGATCATTCAGACCCCCCCTGCTGTGGATTGTAGACACCCTGACAAATAAAATACACTTTGAAAGAGTTACGCTTACACAATATAGGCTAGTATATGCCGACTCAATCCTGTTTAAATTGAATACCCCATCTTTTTACATTCCATTCGATACTAAACACTCATATTGGCTCTAAGTATTAGCAAACTTGTACAAAATACTGAAAGATTTATTTCATGATTCTGAACCAGTGATATAGACGTTTAGATTGCTTTTTGGAAACGCGTCTTGGAGGTCTTTTCAATAGGGTTCGGGGCATTTTGCAGCCTGTTGAAATATTTCCAGTCTATGCATTTAATGCATTCATTCAAACTTACTTTTTGAATCACCCCGCCAGGAATACAGCTGTTCCTTGTTAATCAAAGGTTTCCCCCTAGCCAGTTGTTGTTAGCCAGCAGAAAATACAGCTCATTGATCCCCGTGTAAACGGCCGTCAATTGTCTAGGCATGGTAGGACACTACATGGGGTGTATCCCATTTTCAGTTGTACACAGGCCCGATGAACGAATTGCTCCATTTGTCCGCACTCTAGCCTTCTGGAAGGATCTCTGGAAATGTCTCACTGTAACCTATAGACCATCTCTCCGGGCCCCGCGCGGACTTTGGGAAAAAAATCAGAGTTCGTTTTAGACTTTGGCGTTTTAATTCTGTAAAACCTTACATAGCCTATTCTTTTATTTTTTATTTTTCTAGTCTTTCTTTCGAGGCCTCCTAGGTCTTCTTCTTCTTTTAGAACACTAACTTGCTTTTTTTTTTAGATTGGCTATTTTACACGGTTTTTACGACTGGGTAACGGTCTCTCTCTCTCTCTCTCTCTCTCTCTCTACGGAGCCATTCGCACACATTTCACGGACATCTCAACAACTTGTTAGAGTTTTTCCCTTCGGCTCTAACAAAACATTATTTAAAAATGGTATGCTTTCTTTCAGACAACTAACTCACTATAGCCTACCGCTATTTTTGTCACGTTTTAACAGCCTGCTTGAATTCTTGAATTATTTTATTCTTTTATTCTTTTAAAACGCTTCTGCTAACACAAACCTTAAACTATTGCCACTAACCTATACATTTATATTTTATATATATATATATACACCTTACTTTTTTCACAATGTTGTTCTAATAAAAAATAAAAAAAATTCCTTCACGTTTTCCTCCCCCAAACACCCCAAAATACCAACCATAAAAACCAACGTTTACAACAAACAACCCCCAATAAAATGACATCATCACAATGCCAATAAATCAACCCTTGAAACAACCCCCCCACAACACCCAGAATAATAATACATTATAAATAAATAATTAAAAAATTATAATTAAAAAATAATAATTTATTTTTTATACCCATCAATACATTTTTTCATAACCTCATTAATATTCATAAAATATGCAAATATGCCCATCAATCAAATTTTGACATTTGCCGTATGCTATATACTACTCACGTATATGATCTCATGCTGCCCTGCTCCAGCATCAATGTCCATCATGCTCTGAAATCTAAAACACATGAGCATTACCGAGATAAAAATAGACCAATGCTTTACTGTAATTTACTTTACTTTAATGTACAATATGCAAAACAAGCTTATTTCTATGCACCATATTGTAGTGCTTTCCAAATGTCAATAAACTTGAATAGGCTACATTACCATTGATTAGACCCAGGTGCTTTTCCTCATTGAACATGTTGGTTGCAGAGGCTGACCAATCAGGGATGGATGTGTGTGGGCCTGCCCAATGGTCTCAGGGCCGGGTCTAGGCAAACTAGGCACGTGCAGTACCTATTACCTATATACTGTATATTTACTGTACATGGTCCACGACCATGACCATGACCACGACCACGACCCTGTCCTTCGTTACCAACCTCCACCTCACTGACCTGCTCCATGTTGTCAGAAACTGCCATTCAGGTTTCTAAGCAGCCTTTTATGTAGTGGTGAAGAGATTATTAATTGTGTTGCAATGCTACTCACCTGGGAAAGGTTGTTGGAAGTACTGAGACATGACTACAAACACCTGTTGAATTAATTTAGTGATCTGCATTTGTAGTAATAAACATTTGAACATTGTTGTTATATTAGGTGGCTGTATTCTGAAAATGGAGCCTATGATTTAGAGTTTGGCACTTTGTATGTCATCATACAGTGCATCCGGAAAGTATTCACAGCGCTTCACTTTTTCCACATTTTGTTCTGTTACAGCCTTATTACAAAATTGATTAAATTCATTTTTTCCCTCAAAATTCTACACACAACACCCCATAATGACAATGTGAAAAAAGTTTTTTTGAGATTTTTGCAAATTTATTAAAAATAAAAAAATAAAATTTCTCATTTACATAAGTATTCATACCCTTTGCTTTAACGTATTTTTAAAGTATCATATTTCATATTTGGTCGCATATCCTTTACATGCTGTTACTTCCTGAAGTCTGTGACCATCAACATCAAAAAACTGTCGATATCTTATTTTCAGGTACTGTTACAAGCGATACTATAACCTCTCTGCATTTGAATGGATCTCTATGGAAATTGGGGGGTGAGACTAGATTCAGCTGTAAATTACACTGGTACAGTATGGAACACATGGCTGGCTAAATGGCTGTAAGTTATCAAGGGTCCGAGCTATCAAACGAGCCCCAAACCATCACTCTGTTGCCAGATATGGAGTAGATGTGGATGGATCACTTTAAGGGTTGTTTCTCCTGACTTTTTTCCCCATAGAGTTCTATAGGAAAATGAGTCCGGAGAAATAACCCTTGCAATCCCAATATTCTTAACTCCCCGCCTCCTTTCCTAGAAAATGAACCAAAAGTATCAATTTCAATCTGATTCGGACTCGCCAAACGGACTATACTTGTGAAAGCGCCCTTAAATAGCCTACTTGGTGCAGTGATCTCCGCTACGTACGATCAGTTGAGAGAAGGCTTTATGCATAGCAGATGTCAGGAATGGTGGGACCCTGTTGTGTTGTGCGGAACGTAATGCTTTGTGCTGTCACCTTGTACTGGTGAGAACGGAGAACACGCTAGAAAATAATAGCAAAGGGCAAATATTTATTAAACAAATGAGCAAGCACCAGCTATACAGCACCTTTACAGCAGACACATATTTCTTACTCCCCCCCCCATATCATAGCCGGATAGGGACGTTGCTTGAACGTCCCCAAAAATTAAAATTAAATGTCATATTGTAACCAAACAGTGACCTTCCTAGGACTTTAATAACGTAATAATCTATGTCCCTGGGACGTCCACTGTTTGCTGCATAGGTGTTAAGTGTGGAAAGAATCAGAGAGCATCACAGTGTGCCCTAAATTTTGTGATCGTTTAAGTAGCTAGGTCAGAATAGGTTCCAGAACTTCCATATTATCGCGTTCTAAGGGTTGTTGCCTGCGTGACATTGATCTTTCCCATGTGGATGTAATAAATTGAAGTGATTTTGATGGAAAGGTTGGATTGTTTTTTACAGTTTTTAAGAATACATTTCTTGTTAATATGATCAACAGCTTATTTTATTTATCATGTTAAAATCAATTTACATATGTCCAAGTGCAACAAATGCACAACACAGTTGGCACAAGATTGTACCCTAGCTCTTTCGTGTATGATATAGCTTATTGTAGCTAGCTCTATTCTCGTAATGTAATGTGGTGTTACCAGCCCGCCATCTACTGGGTGAATAATAGCTACTACAGCATTTCCATGGATTTACAGTCGCCTATTTTTGTACAGCTATCCGAAAGTAATAACTCATGATCTTATCATTCATCACAAATCATTATTTATCAAATATCATATCCATCAAAAAGTGTTGATTTCAAAGCACCTAAATTGACCACAGTTAACTTGCACATTGTCTGTAATCTCTGGACCACACAGGCTACATTGAGTTTGTTGCGATTTGACGAGTCAATTTTGTTTCACATGAACAAGTAACTTATTATGTAGGCTACTGTACGTACAGTGCAACAATGAACGGGAAATGAAAAGCTTTTATTTTTTATTGGAGGTGATGATAACAACGAACCAGATGATTGCATGTGCTTAATGTGCTTAAAGCTGCAGTTCCCTACGAATGAGTTTCTGTTATATTCCTCAAATTAATAAACTTACTTGTTAACAGGCTTTAACTCCTTTGTGTAGAAGGTCCTGCCGATGAGACCTTTTTGCTCAACTGAGACATTCGTTGCTACTGCAGTCAAACTATTAGTGGAAATCACAAACTCTGTGTTTTAACTTTATTGGTAGACGGTTTGTGACGATTTGTGCTGAATACGGAGTTTCTAAGTGTCACTATTTCCCCGTAGCAAGTCGATTTAACAAGCAACCCCCCACCTAGTTTATACCTACCCATGCATGACATAGTGGACAATGGTCTATGTTTGAGTTCATAAATATATTTATTCATTATATAAAATTAGAATAACGTCATAGCAACGAGATAAATGTTCGTATGAATAACCACACAAGAGACGGCAACATGCGTGTATACTATAGGTCTGTATTACAACAACTCCCCGTCAGGACATACCACATGCCTTCCTGTTGGGATGTACCATTAACACACAACACTAGAGGGGGGGCTTATCCCAACAGTCCCTATAACATCTCCCTTTTTACAGTTGACAATAACCTTTATTTGACTGATTACCTGAGTATCTCAAATGTAAGAATAAACACTGAGTTTAACACAATATTCCTTATTTCAAATTCAGAACCTCTTCCTCCTCTTCAACTTTTTTTTTTTTTTTTTTCAACATGTAAACAGAAATCACAATAGACCAGTAACAGACCCTTTGCAAAAACCTGAAAAAAAAACTCACAGTCCCTTCTATAGGTACAGTCTGTTTGGCGTTTTAACCAGCCTGCCACTAAATGTCCTATAGTGTGCTGTGGGTGGTGCTTTGTCTATGGGCTGGGGCTGTGGCGGGTCAGTCTGCCTTATTGGCCTGAGTTCTTGGCCACCTGTGTCACCATTCACAGTGTCACCGTCCTTATCCTTGTCCATTGTGGTTTGGGACGGACTACTGTGCTGCTTGCTGTGTTGCTCAGGGTGGTGTCCGAGAGCCTCCCTCTCTGCTGGTCTCAGGTCCACCCGATTACGCCGGTAGAATGTCCCCTCTACATCCACCAGGTATGATCTGGGGCCCACCTGTTGGAGGCACACTCCTTTCCTCCACCTGCTCGTCCTGTCTCCAGTTAGAGGCTTCATTCTGATGTCTTGGCCGATAGACAGCTCAGGCAGATCTCTGGCAGACTTGTCGTACCAGAATTTGGCTATTTGGTGTTTAACCCGCAGCCTTTCAGGAACTCCTGTGAATCCATTCTCAGGATCTGCCATGGCCATGCAGGGAGTGCATGTGACAACTCTCACTGTTGTTGATGTGAATATTCATTGCATGCTGAGCATTGGCTCACATAGTCCTTAATCTCACCTTGCATGTTGGGCCAGTACAGTGTGTCTCTGGCCTGTCTGTAGCATGCTTCACCTCCTACGTGGCTGGATGCGTTTCAGCATTTCTGCACGCAATGATTTTGGTACAATAACCCGCTGACTTTTGAAGAGCACTCCATCTTGTGCGCTGATCTCGTCCCGGATTGACCAGTATTCTCTGATTGCTAGGGGAGCTTCCTCTCGCTGGTCCGGCCGCCCCTGTAGCACTGCTGCTTTCAGTATCTGGAGGCTTTCATCTCCTTCAGTGTGCTTCCTGATCTGAGTCAGGCGCTGGCTGGTGACATTCAAGTAGCCAGCTTGATTTATCTGTCCTCTTGTGCCCTCTGCAGGTTGCAAACTGTGTGACGTGTGTATGCTGTGTCTGTTTTCTTTGGGGGAGCTGTGGCTCTGCTCAATGTGTCGCTGATGTGCATGTCCGGGCCTGGCTTATACACTACCTTGAGGCTGTAGTTCTGGAGTGTTAGCAGCATGCTCTGGAGCCGTTTGGGTGCACTGAGGAGAGGCTTGTTAAAGATAGAGATAAGTGGCTTGTGGTCTGTTTCTGCTGTGATCTCACCTCTCCCATACAAATAATAGTGAAAGCGCTGACATGCAAACACAATACTCAGACACTCCTTTTCTATTTGTGCATAATTTTGTTCGGTTTGTGTTAATGCTCGGGATGCATACCCAACTGGCTGACCTTCCTGTAGTAGACAGCAGCCAAGTCCTTTCTGACTTGCATCACTCTGGATGGTGACCCGGCTTGGTCACATCATAGTACTTCAGAATCGGGGCTGCTGTGACCAGTCGCTTGATTTCCTCAACTGCTGCTTCATGTTTCGGTAGCCAGTGCCACAACACATCCTTGTCTAGTAGTCTCCGTAGCGGCTCACTGACCTCAGAGAGGCGTGGCATGAACTTTGCTAGGTAGGTCACAAAGCATATGAACCGCTGCACTGCCTTGGCGTCCGAGGGGTGGGGCATTTCCTGGATTGCCCTGATTTTTTTCCGGGTCCGAGTCCCTCTGCAGACAGAATGTGCCCATGGAACTTGACCTCTTTGACTTTGAATTGCAGCTTCTTTAGACTGAGTCTCATTTTGACCTCTCTGCACCTCTCCATGAGTGCTATCAGCTTTGTATCGTGATCCTGTATAGCGTCCTCATCTGACTCCCCGCAGCCAACTATTCGTATGTCGTCTGCGATGGGTTCCACCCCACTGAGTCCTGCCAGTAGTTCATGCTGCTTTCGCTGGTATATTTCCGGGGCTACAGATACACCAAATGGCAGCTTCAACCAGCGCTTCCTGTCCCAAGGTGTCCAGAATGTGGTCATGTAACTGCTGTCTTCATCCAGTCTACATTGCAGGAAAGCGTCACGTGCGTCTACCAGGGTGAAGATGCGAGCCTTGGGCAGTTTATATAACACGTCATCCAGGGTTGGCATTATGTAGTGAGACCTCCTCAAAGCCTGATTGAGTGACTTGGGCTCAATGCAGATCCTCAGTTTCTCTGGCTGTCTGACTATCACCATGTTACTGATCCACTCAGGAGGCTCTGACACTGAGGTTAAAGGATAAGTTCGCTATTTTGGACCTTGGACCCTATTTGCGGTCTGTCTTCCATGAACCTGACTTATTGAGTCCATATTTTCGCTGATCGGTCCAGTATTGAGCTCACTACAGATTTCCTGTAGGCTCTCACTGGGCTACAATAGAAGTCAACGGGGCAATTGTAAATGTTATGGAAAAACAACGATAAATGTGCTTTTATAGCTCAGTGTGTATTCTTACGGTCTCAGTATGCTCTCCTGTGAAATGTAGGCTATCACAAACGCAAACCGAACGTTGAAACAACAGTTCCATTTGAAACAGAACTATTTCTCCGACCGCACTACCTCGCACTGTAAACTTCCGCAGTCTAGCTACGTTGTAGAGAGGGGCGGCCGCTTGAAAAGCAGTTGATCACAAATCCTGAGCTCCCGTTGGAGTTTACTAGCTAGTAGCCTACAGCAGAACTATTTGTAACGCAGTGTTTGTAATCATCATTTGTAATAATTTACATTACCTGCGCAACTTCAGCCTCTCTCTCTTCTCTTGCTCTCTTATCATCCATCTCTTGTAGTTCCGTGTCTGTGTATTCTGGCTCAAATCTGTAGCCAGTAACGTCAAAGTCAAAATCGAATTCTTCGTCTTCGTAATCATTATAGTAATCCATCATCCAAGTTTTTTTGTGCAAATTGTAGCCTACGTTGCTGCAGGTAAACAAACGCAGACTGCTCACCTAGATAGTTTCGTAAACGGCCGGCACACCTTCCCGCTCCCCCACCCCCGACACATAGTACTCCGCGGGAGCAGCGAAAACAAGCAACAGAGAAATGCTTACGTCCAAGCCATGCCAAGCACGTAAAAATGTTCGGATTGACATAAATTTCACAGGAGAGCATACTGAGACCGGTAACAATACACCCTGAGCTTCCCGTCTCATTTATCGTACATGAAAGCACATTTATCGTTGTTTTTCCATAACATTTACAATTGCCCCGTTGACTATTGTAGCCCAGTGAGAGCCTACAGGAAATCTGTAGCGAGCTCAATACTGGACCGATCAGCGAAAATATGGACTCAATGTGTCAGGTTCATGGAAGACAGACCGCAAATAGGGCCCAAGGTCCAAAATAGCGAACTTATCCTTTAAGTGATCATCTCTCTCATGTTTGTCTAATTGGGCCTTAACTGTGTCTCTCAGTGCCACTGGAACATTACGTGGGGAAGCCTGCACTGGGGCCACCTGACTGTCTAGCTCAAAATGAACTTCCCCTGGGAGTGATTCAATTGGGCCATTAAAAACCTCATCATATTTGTTAACAAGCTGCTGCTTGGTTAATGGCTCTGTGCTGTTATGCTCTACCTTAAGAAGTTCGTCCGGGATAGTGAAATGTATCAAGCCTAGGCGCTCGCTGGTTGAGCCTGACAACAGGGGTCTCTGATTACTTCTCACTATCTCAAAGTCCAGTTTGTGTGTTCTGCCCTTCACGACACACTCTGTTCTGAATATCCCCATGGAGCGCATTGTTTCGCCTGAGTACAGTACCAACCTGGTTTGGCTTGGTAATAGCCTCACTTCCGGTGCCAGTCTCCTCTTATCCTTTATACTCATCACGTCACAGGTCTCCCCTGAATCTAACTGACATCTCTGAGACCCACCATTCATTTTTATATTGGCAAACCATTTCCTCCCCTGTCCTTGATCTGCTCCTATGCTCTCAGCTGAGTAGATGTGGGCGTCCGTGTTATGCCCATACTCGTCCTCATGGGCCATAGTGTCTGCTGTATTCAGTTGTCGTGTGGATTGGTTTCTCTTCATGCAGACCTTAGCAAAATGGTTTGCTGTTCCACAATGGCGGCAACTTTTGCCATATGCTGGGCAAAGATGGCGTCCGCGCCGGTGCATATTGCCACAATATTTGCATGTGTTACTGTCACTTGCACCCTGCATCTTATTTTGAAACTTGTCTGGGCGCTCATGCCTGGGTGTAACTCGCTGCCGACGTCCCTCCGTTGCACGCACACTCTCCATCGACCTGTCTCGTGTCATCGCTTTTATCTCGATATCTGTCATCTCCGCAGCCCAGCATATTTCAATGGCTGATGTCAGTGTGAGTCCCTTCTCTAAGCAGGCGACGCCGCACACTCTCGTCACTGACACCGAGCACCACTCTGTCTCTTATCAGTTCCTCTCTTAGTTCTCCATACTCACAGGAAGCAGCCTTTTCCCTTAGTTTGGTTATGAATGCATCGATAGGCTCACCTTCATCTTGCTTGCAGTTGCCAAAGATGTATCGTTCAAATATGACGTTCCTCGCTGGCTTGAAATATCTCTCCAGTGCATTGAGAATCGCGTCTGCGTCCTTCGCCTGCTCCGCTGTAAGTCCCAAGTTGTGCTTATATACGTATATGGCGACATTCACTGCCCATCACTCTCCGCAAAGTTGCTGCCTGCACCTCAACTGATTTGTCCTTCACTCCTGATGCCAGCGAATAGTCTTCATATTCTGCTCTGAAATTGTCCCAGTTACTTGCGAGATCGCCGGTCATCTTCATCTCATCCGGTGGCGGAATGCTTGTCGCCATGATGATGCTATTGTTGTTAGCCGCGTTAGCTTGCTGCTAATGCTATCTTTCTTTTTCTTATCTTCTCGCTGGCAATTTCACTGATGTCGTAGTGAAGCCCGGCAATTTTACACGTATTTATGTTCGAGTCCGGTTTCTTCTGACACCATGTTCGTATGAATAACCACACAAGAGACGGCAACATGTGTGTATACTATAGGTCTGTATTACAACAACTCCCCGTCAGGACATACCACTACAGATGCCTTCCTGTTGGGATGTACCATTAACACACAACACTAGAGGGGGGGCTTATCCCAACAGTCCCTATAACAATAAACCCATCAATAGCCTGATCGTATACCAGAAAAGCCGTGAAAAGCCCTGCTCACTCAAATGCAAAATAAACTGTGAAAGTACTGTCTCATTCTACCATGTATTCTACTAGCAATATATGCTACTAAATATGAAATAAATATACAATCCTACCCCCTGCAGGGGTCTGCCAATCATTGGTAATATTTATTTCAGTAGTTTTGTGGGAATAGGATCTAATAGGCAGGTCGATGATCCTATAAGAGCAGTAAACTCTCCTAATTCCATAGGGGCAAAGGAATCAAGCTGTTTGGTGGAGTTAACAGTAGGCTCAGCGCCCTTTAAGTTGTGGGCTGATGGGACAGTACAAAGACTCTGAATCTGATCTCTGATGCCTTAAATTTTTCTGTCAAATTACATGAATTCATTGCAACTATATGGCAGTGGTGTGTTGAGATCAGGTGATGTTTGCTTCTTTATTAAAGTAGCGACAGTGGTGAACAGAAATCTGGGGTTGTTTTTATTATTTTCAATAAGACTGAAGAAATAGGAAGACCTAGCTGTAGAGAGAGTGTGATTGGTAACGTTAAATAAACTAAAGAAGCTAGCGACGAACAAAAGAACACGGAGGCTAGTGGGAAGATGGGAAGATGCAGTGAAACCACTTTAAACCAACATAAGCAACTTTTTTAGGTCTGTTATTTTTTTTATAAATCAAGCATAAGTAGCCTACAACTTTGGAAATTATTTTATGAAATTTTTTTAGTGCTTGTTACACTACAAGGTCGTTTCTACATGTAATGATCAATGTAATGATCAAAGAAAGCACCCAGGGTGGCATAACCGAGGGTCTCCTGATTAGTCTTGACAACTTTGTTTTTTAGTTGATCACTAGGTATAAAAGTTAGAGGGGTTTCAGCTTAGATTGAATGGTTCCCTATGGGATGGAACATTCAAAACGTAAAGCTTGTCTGAGTATAGAGTACTCAAGTGAGTACGTCAGTCGTGGGCGGAGTCTGGTTTCGGAAGTAAATTCCCTATGGAAGAATAGAATGGGCTTCGGAGACTATCGACTATTTCTTGAAATCTGATTTATAGAATGAGCCAAAACGTTCCTGGATTAGCCTGTGTGGTACAAGGATATAGACCATATATTGACAAGGTCAGAAACTGCGCTACGGTTAACCACATAAAGCAATTCTAGCTTTCAGTCCTTCAAGCTAGCTAGCTAATGTTATAAAAAAAAGTGTTTAAAAACGGAGCTGTGTGCTACTGCTGGCTAATGTTATATGACAACGTCTGGAGACAAGGCTGCACGTTCGTAGGGAATTATGGGACATCGAGTTTTTAAACAGTTGCAACGCTGATATAATCACAAGAAAATACTGAAACGTAAAATATACTCAAAGCTGGTCCAGAAAAACGACATTGTTTCCGAACGGGCGTAATATTGAACAATCCGGGAAATTGATGGTAAGATATAATCAATAGAAATGGTTTAAAAGTAAGCTTTAGTTAAAGTCTATGCTCTAAATGAATGGGGAATTTACTTCCGAAACCAGCGTGACGTAGTCACTTGAGTACTCTATACAACAGTAACTAAGGGGGGCGGTGCTTAGCAATGGGTCAATTCATTGCTTATTTGTATCACTTCCACTACTTACCACAAAATACAACACAATATTTTAACACTTTCACCTTCTTTTGATCCCTTTATACCGCATTACCACTTTACATACTATACATACAATTTCCACCTTTTATTTACCACCTCACACTATACCATATTACCGTCTTTCTATACCATTTCCAGCAATTTATACCACTGCGAAGCAACTACACACCTACAATTTCTTTAGGAATTGTTAATCTAGCAGCTTGGTGCAGGGCAGTCTGGATACCCATATCGACAGACCATCAGCCGTCCATAGCGAAGGCTCTCGCGGTAATAACATTACCGTGCTGAAACGATAATATTTATTAGGTCTCTGCCTTATAATTAAAGGCAACCAGGTGTGATGGGGTTAGCGGCAGGCAAAATTCAGGAGTTGGAATCAGAATAAGCTAAAGAAGCCAATGGCCCAGCTCACCGGTTTTAATAGTAATCTTTTTATTATTTTGACGTGAGAAATGTTGCACAAGCTCTCAAACTTTTGAATGTTATATCAAAAACCTAGCTAAAATGCTGAAATGTCATAAAAATGTGTTTTCATATTTTATCAATAGTTTGTTTAACTAGCATCCTACCATTAGCTAGTCATTTGCCTGTTAATTTGTCTAGTTAAACCAACCATTAGCTAGTCATTAACTACCGAGTGAATCTTACGGTTTTAAGATCATAATATGTAATTATTTGGAGTCAAAAGCCTATAATATTATAGCAACGTTGTGACTGGTCTCCTACGTCTAAAGTCAGTAACTCTTAGATGTTTGAGAATAGGGTTAGGGTAGAGAATAGAACGTGAGGAAAACCATGGTGAACCTGAACCTGACGGTTCATCTAATTTATCTGTCACAAGAACTTATAGGCTACCGCATTACCACTGCATACAATTTCCACCTTTTATTGACCACCTCACACTATACCATATTACCATCTTACGATACCATTTCCAGCAATACCACTGCGAAGAAACCACACCTACAATTTCTTTAGGAATTGTTCATCTCGGGGTCCATTCCAATCACTTATTTTTACTCCAATCCTTAGCTCCGCCCAACGGAGGACATGAGGAAAGGATGCAAGGATGGAGGAAACAAGACAAAATGCATTTGGCAAAAGCGTCATATTATGCTCACGTGCTTAACTATAATGCTTATTAGCTTGTTTTTTCATGAATAAACAGTGCTTTTGTTAGTTATAAAGAATGAGTGTCATTATGGATTAGCGCTTTATAATAAATGGAAAGGAATGGTAAAATTGCATTTGTGTAGGGGATACGAGGACCGAGGAGAAGAGGACAGATAAAATAAGCAATTGGAATCCACCCTAGTTTATCCGTCCTCTTCTCCTCTGTCCTCGCCTGCCCCGGAAATCGCCATCTTTAAGGACATTCCAAACCACTAAATGCTCGTCGGAGGAGTGAGGAGTGGGGAACGAGGAGGCTCCCAGAGGATGCTTCAGTGAGGAAACACAAGTGTAGCCTTTCCGGAAGACTTTTCTTGGAATGTGTGACGTGTGGAAATTATCCACCACTCTCCACATCTGCCACGTCGCTGGTACACCCAGGCACAAATGCAATTTTACTGTTCCTTTCCATTTATTATATTCTCTATAACTAACAAAAGCGATGTTTATTCATGAAAAAGAGGCCTAAAGAGGATTATAGTTAAGCACGTAAGCATAATATGACGCTGACGCTTGATTGAGGAAGGACGTTACATTTGCCTAATGCATGTTGCCTCGATTCCTCTGTCCTCGTATCTTATCCTTGTATCCTTTCCTAGCGTCCTCCATTGGGCGGAGCTAAGGAGCAAGGAAAGGACATGAGGAAAGGATGCAAAGAGTGAAAATAAGCTATTGCAATGAACCCGCTGGGTGCATCCCAAGGGTTAATTCCAATCGCTTATTTTATCTGTCCTCGTCTCCTCACCTAACTCGGAAATCGATCGAGGTCCGCCATATTTAAGGACATTCCAAACCGCTAAATCTGTCTAAATCTTACAGTATATAATATGTAGAGACAGCGATGCCAATAGAAACAAATGGGGAGCACATCTGAACCAGGAAGTTTTAAATTTGCACTTATCTCACATGCGCAATTGTGTCCTTGTTCACGTGCATAATCACATGTCAAGTCATATGTACAACGAGGAAGGCGCAGAGAAGTGAAGTAGAGAAGCCTATGCCAAAGCCATCGAGGTATATAAGGGCACTTTCACAAGCCAGCATTTAGTCCGTTTTAATCGAACCCTGGTGTGGGTCAACCGCTGGTACGGTTCGTTTGGGCCATTGTGAAAGCAGTAATCGTATTCTAGTGCGGACCAAATCAACCGGTCCGAGACCACCTCTCGCAAGCGATCTCGGACCGTTTCCAAGTGAACCCTAGTGCGGTTCGATTGCAGTGAGAACATAATTCAACCCAATTGCAGGAAGTGAACCAAAACGCAGAGAAATATGGGCTGCCTGCGCGGGAATTTTGTTGAGCCTAGCAACTAGCTAGATAGTAGCCTAGCTAGATACTATCTTCCTTGAAATGCCAATCTGAACAGGTCGTGGTAGCGCCGCATCAAGTCTCGCCTTCTCTGGTTATACCGTTGTCGGATCGCAACACATCTTCTTTTGAAATAGTGTATCAACATCATATTGTTGACAACCCGGAGCCTTAACAGGCGTTCGTTCTGAGCAATACTCTCCTGTGTTTGGTTGGAACACCAAAGCAGGATTACTGCCAGTATCACCCAACGTATCCGTGGCTCCATGTTGCTCAGTTAGTGTTCTTCTCCGCGCTTGTTGATTTCCGTGTTTACATTTTCCACCACCAAATTTCTGACCAATTTGAAAGACATCTGCGAGTACATTTTCGGCGCTGCTCCTTCATACACGCCCCCTTTTTTCATTTGGTCTGTTTTAATTTGTGCACTGTGAAACCGAACCAGACTAAATAGAAAACGAACCAAAAGTATCAATTTCACTCTGATTCGGACTAGCCAAACGGACTATACTTGTGAAAGCGCCCTAAGAAGAACTGGAGACAGCTTCCGCTTACCGGTTCCATGGATTCCTATGCGAGCTGCTCATTGGCGCATGAAGCCAATTCATGGAGGCGCCATGTTAGACTATGGCTGCATCCAAATATTTTTAACTCCCCACCTCCTTTCTTACACTTCTCTCCTCCAGTCGTCTCCTACCCGGAAATATGCAAAACTGTCTATGTTTCAAGTACAAGTAGTTGCATGTATAGTATACAATATACCCGATGTTGCGGTTCACATTGAGACATTAATTAATATTTACCAATTAATATGAAATCAGCAACATTAGATTAGGACACAGAGATTTGTTTCCGGGACATGGAGGAGAGGAGGTAGTAGTGGAGGAAAAGAGGGTGCATTTTTAGAGTATTGGGATGCACTCTATGGGGCTTTTTGGAACCAGAGCATGCGTACTGGGTACTTAACGTGGGTACTTAACTTTACTTGGAACCTGGGGGAGTATTACAGAAACATCGTATCTTAAGCCCAAATTAAGATGCGACAGGTCTAAGATAGGATTTTTCACAAATTCGTATTACAGAAACAAATCTTAACTAACGTTACTAATCTTATTCCATCCTATCTTATCTCAGGTTAGGAAATCCTAAATACTCAATCGGAAGTCGTTGATCAACTTTCATATCTGTTACCTAACAACTACCGCCATTTTTTCATATCGCGCACAGCTGATCGGTGCGCGATATGAAACAAACCAACGTTAGTTTGTTAACATTCTAGCAGAGACGTCAACACGTCTGTGGCTATCCTATAAATGGAGCAACAACTACGAGCTTTCAATTTCAAGCCAGACGAATTAGAACAGTGATGGGTGCTAATAAGTATTTTATCACTAAACCGCAACACATCGTTCGGGTCTGCCATAAGCCTTTCCACAATTAAATGCCGCTTATTGACATTTCCTTCATAATAAAAGAGCAGCCATTAACGTTATGGAGTTAGGCAGCTACCTAGTGTTAGCGAATGTTATTTTTTAAATCCCAACTGCTAACGATAATGAAGTTACGACACCAACAGACTTATCCTAAAGTTATGACACTTTATTTGGGATTTTGGCAAGTTAGGATGCTTCTGTAATACACTTTTCCTATCTGGAGTTAGGACAGGAAAATGGACTTGAGAACTTTTGTTCTGTAATGGCTATTTGCCTAAATCAGTTCCTAACTCAAATTACCATGGTTACTACACAGATAAGATAGGATAAGAAGTTACAATGTTTTTGTAATACGGCCCCAGAGGAACATGTGCACTGGAGAGTAATTAGTTCAGTGTGAAGAAATTTTAGATGTTAAAAGAACTATCAAAAATAGTATAATTTGGCCTGGGTAATTTTAGTTTTTAATGGACTTCAATTGGGAAATTAGCTTTTTGGCACCAGAGGCTGCAATACCTCCGGTGACCACTGGAGTTTGCAAGCTTCAGGGAGAATGTCAATCCCCGGTCCCCTGGCCAAAGCCCATCCCCCTTCATTCTCCACGGGTGATAAACGCTTGTGATAAAGGTGAAGTTGATGATATTGACAAGGATACACTTATGTATGCGGAAAAAACACGCATTCACAGATTCAAACAACACTATGACATTGAGAAAATAATTTTTGGACCAAATCCAGCATTAATTTGTCTAGTTAAACTTTTTAACATCATCTGACAGATAAAATGAGATAGGTACTGACACAGCCGACCAAATCTTATCCTTGCAGATGAAGTTCATTGTTAGTTAGTTATGCAATAAAGCGCTTTATTTGGTTTATCTTCATTGTTCATTGGTATTCAATAAAAATTTGAATTTCGAGAATTTCTCCAAGATTGTTGTTTTCTAACGTTCATACGAGTGAGTGTGCAGTTGCAGTAAGCCTATTTCCCATGCAACTACATAGACAACCAAGCACACACACCTACAGGTGGAATTCCATCGTACTGAATTAGCTACATACCTATGGAAAATTCCATTAACTTGATATTATGACAGCTATTGGTGTAACGTTATTTAAACAGAAATGAACAATGTCCGCTTGAAACTAATTCACTCTATGGGTACAGTGCTAACTGTCCAATTATCATTCTAAGAAATTATTTGATGCCACATAAATGTAAGCAATATGCCTCTATATTCTTACATGTGGAGTATTACTCATGCAAGGTGTTTACATATACATTTAGCAGTAGTGGTGATAGACAAATAAAACATGTCCATCTTACCAGTCTTCACCCAGGTAACAATTATGTAGGGATATACGTATATATACAGATCCTTTCCAAAAAATTAGAATATCATGGAAAAGTTGTTTTTTTCCATAATTCCATTCAAAAAGTGAAACTTTCATAGATTATAGATTCATTACACACAAAGTGAAATATTTCTAGCCTTTATTTGTTTCATTTTTCATAATTTTGGCTTACAGCTCCAGAAAACCCCCAAAACAGTATTTCAAGAAATTAGAATAGTGTGTCGAAAATCAGCATTTACTTCAGTTATTTCAGAGAATGAGTGGAGTGGCTTGACTCGAGGAATCCGACAGTTGTAGCCCATGTGCCGGCTACGTCTGTACGTGGGGTTTTTGAAGCACTGACTCCAGCCTCAGTCCACTCCCTCTGCATCTCTGCCAAATTTTGGAATCGTCTTTGCTTGACAATCCGCTGAAGCCTACGGTCATCTCTTTTGCTTGTGCACCTTCTCCTGCCACATTTTTCCCTTCCACTAAACTTTCTATTGATATGCTTGGACACTGCACTCTGTGAACAGCCAGCCTCCTTAGCGATGACCTTTTGTGGCTTACCCATCTTCTGGAGGGTGTCAATGATGGTCTTCTGGCCAATTGTCAAGTCTGCAGTCTTCCCCATACTGAACCAAACTGAGATAAACTTTGCAGGTGTTTTGAGTAAATTAGATGATAGTGTGACAGTCTAAAACATTCATTCTCTGAAATAACTGAAGTAAATGCTGATTTTCGACACACTATTCTAATTTCTTGAAATACTGTTTTGGGGGTTTTCTGGAGCTGTAAGCCAAAATTATGAAAAATGAAACAAATAAAGGCTAGAAATATTTCTCTTTGTGTGTAATGAATCTATAATCTATGAAAGTTTCACTTTTTGAATGGAATTATGGAAGAAAAAAAAACTTTTCCATAATATTCTAATTTTTTGGAAAGGATCTGTATATAACCCTGAGGACCTTAGGACCCAGGTGCAGCCTTGGGTGGGGCAGCAGGCTGCTTGGAAGTTTATTACTGCCAGGGCAGACAGGTGATTCTCGCGAGATTCAGGTACTATCGTTTGGTATTCACTACATGCTGTGCGGAGCCATGTATGTGGAAATTAGCTGATTCTATGTTTAACAATGGTTTACGATTATTTGCGATTGATCAGTACTTTACAATGCTTCCCGCAACTATTTTGTTTAATGAAAACCCTTTTCTAGGTGCATGAGGTGTTTACTGCTTGTACAGTTATCGCTGTTTAAATTCTTTTAGGATATAATATAGCAGCTACAGGTGCTCATAGGAGAAGCGCTGTGTGGTAATAAAAGGTAACGTCAGCTGACTTTATGCACATTATGGGTTTGCGGTGGGAAATTCCTTGACATTTATTTGCATGCTTGGTTCTGCTTGGTGGGCAGCTGTTCGCGGTTGGAAGGGGTCAGTTTGGTGTTGATTTGTGTGTTTGCAGTGTGGATACGGGGACTTGAGTGTGTAGCCGAAATACAGCTGGTAGTGGTAGCCTATGCACAGCCGACTATTCTGCCCTACAAAGGAAAAAGGCAGTAACTCCCAATTTTGTCAAAATTGAGTTATCATTTTTGGTACAAAATAGACTGACTTTATCATGTGGGTAAATATTCTAGCTCTATTGTGTTGTTTATTTGGTGAAATGAGGGGTCATGTTTACAGTAACTCCAAAAGGTAGCTGGAAAACTAAGCCAAACCACAAACCACAAACCACATTCACTAGCACGATAGACAAAACATTATTGTTCCCTTAAAATGTCTGAAATAAGTAACTAATTAGCTAAATAAGTGGTATGGTTTTTGTGATTGTTGTTATTGTGAAATTTCATCCGATGACCAGTTGAATCAGCACAAACCTAAAGCTTGTCACTGTGACCCGCAACTACGTTACCGGTAACATTTAACTTAAGGTTAACATTAACAAAACGTTGACATCGCTATTCATACTTCTGTAACGTTAGCTATCGTCGCGGTAAACAAAACATTACCTGCTCCCTTAAAATGTCTCAAATGAGTAACCAAGTAGCATAGCTAACTAAGTGGTATGGTTTTGGCAATTGTCTTTATTCTGAAATTATTTCATGAAAACCAGCAACTGCACTGTGCATTTAAAAGGTTTAAATATAACATTTAAAACAGATTAATTTTTCTTTCAAATTAGTTGCAGATTAAAGCATTAGTTGATTAATACGTTAATCTATACAGCCCTAATATATACAAAGTATTGCGTTCAGAAATACTTTTGGGAAAAGGCAGAAGCGATACTGAAGAATGTCATATTGTCATTGCTCAGATCAGCAAGCACACACACACACATCTCTCTGAGTGCCATTTTAGTTTTGTATTTGTTTTTGTAAATTTCTTTTTGCCCCTCTCACCCCTCCCTCATGCTCTTACTTTTCATTGCTTCCATTGTAAATATGTTCAAAATTAATTGTGAAAATGAAATGTTCCTGAAAATAAAATGATTTCTGTATTTGAGTATTTAACATCTATTTAACAGCTATATAAAAATATTAAAACAATAAAACTTTCATTCATTATTGATTGTAATTTTTGCATTATTTATCTACCATGTTCAGTATATTAGTATTGAACATTGATTAATTTAAACAATTGCTAACGAACTAAATAACGAGTAAGTCATTTAAATGTTACTTCGGCACAATGACTCACAAGTTTAGTCCTTTACTGTGACTTCTTATTAATTGACATGCTATAATTGATATGGGTTGCAGCAATACAGCATGAGCTGAAGGACAGATTCATGCTTTCCCCTTTATTTTGGGGACAAGACACACCCAGTATATCACAGTAAGTTACACAACTAGAAATGCACTGTAACCTAGATGTCTCCATATAAATACCGTTATGTATATCAATATCAAAAATAGACCTGACACCGAGAGTATCGCAAGTGAACCCCACACGGAAATGGCTCTTCGCAGCGCGCTCGGCTGGTATGTTATTTTGAGTAGGCTGTGTTACAATGGATGCCGAAGTGAAGCGGTCGCGGTTCCGCGTGTGCTTCACTCACAGTATGTGTCGGCCATACATTCCATCTTTTAACTGAAAAACATAATTTTAAAAAACGCTTACAACACCTGGTATTCCCAGGCTGTCTCCCATCCAAGTACTAACCAGGCCCGAAACTGCTTGGGTTCCGAGATCAGAAGAGTTCGGGTGTTTTTTCTTTTCTTCTCTTTTTATTATAAAATTAGACAATTAAAAACAAAAAAATACGGGCTGGACCCAAGTGCAACGACCAGGAGGCAGATTTCACAGCAAGGGGTTTTTATTAAGCTTTGGGGTAGTCCCAAAGCTGTACAGAAAGATAAGACACAGTAATATACAGGGTGAGAAAGTTCAATACGAACTGCTCCAAGCCGGAGCTGGACTTGAGTACAGGAGGTGAGTTCCAAGCCGGAACTGGACTGTACTGGACCGGAGGTCCACTCAGGAACTGGACCACGGAGTAGGCGGGTTTGTTCCAAACCGGAACTGGACTTTAAACTGGAGGTGCACGTAGCACCGGAACTGGACTGGAACTGGACCGGGAGGTCCAACTGGAACGGGACAGCCGGAACAACAGGATTGTACCAAACCGGAACTGGACTTTAAATGGGAGGTGCACGTAGCACCGGAACTGGACCGGGAGGTCCAACTGGAACTGGGTAGCAGGAACAACAGGATAGTTCCAAACCGGAACTGGACTTTAAACTGGAGGTGCACGTAGCACCGGAACTGGACTGGAACTGGACCGGGAGGTCCAACTGGAACTGGACGGCAGGAACAACAGGATCTGTTCCAAGCCGGAACTGGACTTTAAACTGGAGGTGCACGTAGCACCGGAACTGGACTGGAACTGGACCGGGAGGTCCAACTGGAACTGGACAGCAGGAACAACAGGATTGTTCCAAGCCGGAACTGGACTTTAAACTGGAGGTGCACGAAGCACCGGAACTGGACTGGAACTGGACCGGGAGGTTCAGCTGGTACGGGACTGGATACTGAGGTAGGTAGCCGGCAGCGCCCGGCAGGGTGGAACTGTGTGGCGGGGCTCAGCTGGAGCCGGTGGAGGTAGCTGGTTTGCTGCGGAACCTGGGACCGTAACCGCGGCAAAGAGATTCGCCTTGGCCGGACAGGAACCACTGCAGGATAGCGAGGCAGACACCCCACTGCGGCCGTGCTGCGAGCTGGAGTTGGAGGCACCGTAACACACAAACACACTGACTAACAGCTACAGACTGGTGCAGGCAGGAACAGCTGGTAGTTAGAGGGAGACAGGTTAGCAGCAAAGCATGCAGTAAATGATAGGGCAGAATAGTAACCAGACCGGAGGGTAGAACGACAGTAAGCTGACGGGTTAGGTTCGCAGTTTAGACAACGAACTGGCGCCGACTAGCAGCCAGCCGGGGGTTTAAGTAGGGGAGTGAAATTGAAAACAAAGGCGAACACGTGAGGAATGTAACTGAGTGTGATTGACAATAAACCAGGTGCGGAAAGAAAGCCAAGAGCAGGGAAAGCGATAGGTGGAAACCAAAGTAGGAAACCGAGAAACAAACAGAAGGGAAACGCCCAGCCTGCAGCAAATGGGAAAACATGGACAGGGGAATCCAACATGACACGGAGGGAAAACAGGAAAACGCGGAGAAGGACAGGAGGGGAACGGAACGTTACAGTACCCCCCCCCTCAATGGACGCCACCTGGCGTACCTGGAGGCCTCGTCTTGTCCGGGAACTGGTTGTGGAAATCCCGGATCAAAGAGTGGTCCAGAATGAGTGTGGAGCCAGGACCGCTCCTCTGGCCCATACCCCTCCCAGTCGACAAGGTATTGGAAGCCCCGACCCTTACGGCGGATGTCGATAATCTCGCTCACCGTGTAGGCCGGGGCATTGTCGATAGTCCGGGACGGAGGAGGAGAGATAGCCGGGGCACTGAGTGGGCTGGAGGCGACAGGCTTAATTTGACTGACGTGAAAAACCGGGTGGACCTTGAGGGAAACAGGAAGGGAAAGCTTAACGGACACAGGGTTGATAAAACAAATAATAGCAAAGGGGCCAATAAAACGGGGCTGTAGTTTCTTGGAAGAAGAGGGGAGGGGAATGTTAGCTGTGGAGAGCCAGACCTGCTGACCGGCCCTATACTGCGGGGCTGCGGTCCTGTGAAGGTCCGCCAGGCGTTGGGAACGGGAATTGGAGCGGAGGAGTGCGGTACGAGTAAGTCTCCACATGCGTTTGCATCTGAGGAGGTGAGACCTCACCGACGGGACTGCCACCTCAGCCTCCTGGGCAGACAGTAGGGGAGGTTGATACACCAAGGAGCATTCGAAGGGGGACATCCCTGTGGATGCGCTTTTAAGGGAGTTATGGGCGTACTCCACCCAGGGGAGAAAACGGCTCCAGGAAGCGGGGTTACGGGCAGTGACGCACCGCAGGGCGGCCCCCAGGTCCTGGTTGGCCCTCTCTGCCTGGCCGTTAGACTGGGGATGGAAACCTGAGGATAGGCTAGCCGAGGCACCCAGGGCCACACAGAACGCCTTCCATACCTGGGAGGAGAATTGGGGCCCACGGTCTGACACAATGTCGGAGGGAATCCCGTGCAGCCTGACCACATGTAGCACCAGGAGCTCCGCAGTTTCAAGGGCGGACGGGAGCTTAGGGAGAGGGATAAAGTGGACCGCCTTGGAGAACCGGTCCACAATTGTCAGAATGGTAGTGTTGCCTTCTGACAAAGGCAGACCGGTGACGAAGTCGACGCCGATGTGACTCCAAGGACGGCCCGGGACGGGGAGGGGGTGGAGGAAACCGGAGGGAGGCTGGTGGGATGCCTTACTCCTGGCGCAAACAGGGCAGGCCAGGACGAAGGCACGGGTATCCCCCTTGAGGGTGGGCCACCAAAAACTCCTCCTGACCAGGGCGACAGTTCTGGCAACACCTGGGTGACAAGCCAGACAGGAGGCGTGAACCCACTCAAGGACCTGGGAGCGGACGGAATTGGGCACAAACAAGGACGTGTTAGGGTTACTGCGGGGGTCCGGTTGGGAAGCCTGGGCGGCCTTCACGATCCCCTCGATCTCCCAGGAGACCGCAGCCACAACACAGGATGCCGGTAGAATGGGCTCGGGGTCAGCAGGACTGGAGGGGAGGGAAAAAATGCGGGACAAAGCATCTGCCTTGGTATTCTGGGAACCAGGGCGGAACGAAACAGAGAAATTAAACCGGGCAAAAAACAGAGACCATCTAGCCTGACGGGCATTGAGCCTTTTGGCTGATCGGATATAAATTAGGTTCTGATGGTCTGTTAAAACAATAAAGGGATTACCTGCCCCCTCCAGCCAGTGACGCCACTCCTCTAGTGCGAGCTTGATAGCCAGAAGTTCCCGATCCCCGACATCATAATTGCGCTCTGCAGAGGACAGTCTCCGGGAGAAAAAAGCGCAGGGATGGAGCTTGTTGTCCAAGGCGGCTCGCTGCGACAGAATGGCCCCTACACCGGTGTCGGAGGCATCCACCTCAATGATGAACTGGCGGGTAGTGTCGGGGTGACACAGAATGGGGGCAGAGGAGAACCGAACTTTGAGCTGTTCAAAGGCCAACTGGGCCTCGGAATTCCAGTAGAAGGGAATGGAGGTGGAGGTGAGCTTGGTAAGGAGGGCAGCAATAACACTGTAATTGCGGATGAAACGGCGATAAAAATTAGCAAAGCCGAGGAATTGTTGAAGGTGCTTACGTGAGGAGGGTTGAGGCCATTCTGTCACCGCCTTGACTTTGGCCGGGTCCGCCCGGATACTGCCCTCCTCAATGATGAAGCCGAGGAACGGGACGGAGGAGACGTGGAACGAGCACTTCTCGGCCTTTACAAAAAGCTGGTTTTCCAGTAGCCGCTGGAGGACCTCCCGGACGTGGAGAACGTGTTCCTGAGGGGATTTAGAGAAAATCAAAATATCATCAATGTAAACAAAAACGCTTTTGCCCAGTAGGTCCCGCAGCACATCATTGACCATCCCCTGGAAGACCGCTGGGGCGTTAGTTAGACCGAACGGGACCACCAGGTACTCGTAGTGGCCCAACGGGGTATTGAAAGCGGTCTTCCATTCATCTCCCTCGCGTATCCGCACCAGGTGGTATGCGTTGCGGAGGTCGAGCTTGGTAAAAGTGACTGCTTGGGAGAGGGGTTCAAAAGCGGTGTTAATCAGAGGAAGGGGATATTTGTTACGTATGGTGACCTCATTGAGGCCCCGGTAGTCGATGCAGGGCCGCAGAGAACCGTCCTTCTTCCCTACGAAGAAGAACCCTGCACCAACCGGAGACGAAGAGGGACGGATCATGCCCGACGCGAGGGACTCGTTGATATACGTCTCCATGACCAGCTTTTCCGGACCCGAGAAACTGTAAAGGCGGCCAGATGGAAGTTTAGCGCCTGCCAGGAGGTCGATGCAGCAGTCGTAGGGCCTGTGAGGGGGCAAAGACAGAGCACGTGACTTTGAGAACACTTGAGATAAGTCATGATACTGGCTAGGAACGTTAGTTAGATCGGGTCTAGGCTGATCGGAACGGTCACACTTGGCCCCCGGGGGGCGGTAGAGCAGAGCGAAGACAGCTGGCTAGACAGTGAGGACTCCAAGCCAGGATACGACCGGCTCGCCAGTCGATGTGAGGGTTGTGTAGGCGTAGCCAGGTCTGACCCAGAACCATGGAGGACTGCTTGGCGTGGATGAGGAGAAGTTGAATTGTCTCCCGGTGATTACCTGATACAATTAACTGTAAGGGAACGGTGGAGTGGGTCACTAACCCCAGGCTCCTACCGTCCAGGGCGAGAGCAGTGATAGGGGAAGGTAGGACCTCTGTGGGGATGCCAGCCCTCCTGGCAAAGGAGATGTCGATGAAGTTCGCATCGGCCCCGGAGTCGATAGGGGCAGATGATAAAACGGAATTGTCCCTCCAAAGGAGGGTGGCCTTGAAAACAAGGCGGTTCTGGGCAGCATGGTCGGGGATGATAGGGCTCGTCAGTACGCCCAGCTTCACTGGCGAGCCGTCTCTTTTGGTCGAATGGGACAGGAGGCGATATGGTGGCCTACCTTGCCACAATAAAAGCAAGACCTGGTGCGGAACCGGCGTTGGCGCTCCTCAGCATCCACGGAGACTCTGCCCAGTTGCATAGGCTCCTCCTCGGACACTGCAGCAGAGATTCTCGGTCCCGCAAAGGAGGAGTGTAGACGAGTGCTAGAAGAGTCGGAGAGCGGATGACGACCGGGATTCCTTCCTCGCTCACGCGCCCGGATACGGAGACGGTTGTCAATGGCTATAGCCAAGCTGATGAGGCTGTTAAGGGAGTTGGACTCTTCACGGGTAGCGAGTTGATCCTTGAGCTCCTCACTGAGGGCCTGACGAAACGCCCCTTGAAGGGAGGTGTCGTTCCATCCGGACTCCGCAGCGAGGGTGCGGAACTGGATCGCCATTTCCGCAACACTGCGGCTGCCTTGACGGACCTGAAGCAGGCGCTGGGTAGCGTCTCGCCCACAGGCTGGGTGGTCGAAGACGCGCCGCATCTCCGAGGTGAAGGACGCGAAGTTGTTGCACATGGGAGCCTGGCTGTCCCAAATAGAGGTGGCCCACTCCAGGGCACTGCCTCCCAGGCTGCTCATAATGAAAGCGATTTTACATTGGTCGGAGGCGAAGGAAGTGGGCTGCATACGGAAGACGATGTCACATTTCATCAGGAACTTGCGGCACCTCCCCAGACCCCCACGGTATAATTCAGGGTGTTGAACCCTGGGTTCCCGGCTAGGCGAGGGAACCGGAGCCTCGGGAGGCGGTTCAGGAGCTGGAGGGGTCGGTCCCACAGGAATCCGAGGAAGAGGCTGGTGAAGCGCGAGCTGAGCAACCTGCTCCGTGATGCCCCTCAGTACCTCCAACACGTCATCCAAACGACGGCCCTGTTGGTCGCTGACCGCAGTCTGGCAGGAGAAGGCGTGGCGAATCTGCTCCAGGTCGGCTGGATCCATGATTTTTGGCCAGTTCGTTCTGTTACGAACCAAATACGGGCTGGACCCAAGTGCAACGACCAGGAGGCAGATTTCACAGCAAGGGGTTTTTATTAAGCTTTGGGGTAGTCCCAAAGCTGTACAGAAAGATAAGACACAGTAATATACAGGGTGAGAAAGTTCAATACGAACTGCTCCAAGCCGGAGCTGGACTTGAGTACAGGAGGTGAGTTCCAAGCCGGAACTGGACTGTACTGGACCGGAGGTCCACTCAGGAACTGGACCACGGAGTAGGCGGGTTTGTTCCAAACCGGAACTGGACTTTAAACTGGAGGTGCACGTAGCACCGGAACTGGACTGGAACTGGACCGGGAGGTCCAACTGGAACGGGACAGCCGGAACAATAGGATTGTTCCAAACCGGAACTGGACTTTAAACGGGAGGTGCACGTAGCACCAGAACTGGACCGGAACTGGACCGGGAGGTCCAACTGGAACTGGGTAGCAGGAACAACAGGATAGTTCCAAACCGGAACTGGACTTTAAACTGGAGGTGCACGTAGCACCGGAACTGGACTGGAACTGGACCGGGAGGTCCAACTGGAACTGGACGGCAGGAACAACAGGATCTGTTCCAAGCCGGAACTGGACTTTAAACTGGAGGTGCACGTAGCACCGGAACTGGACTGGAACTGGACCGGGAGGTCCAACTGGAACTGGACAGCAGGAACAACAGGATTGTTCCAAGCCGGAACTGGACTTTAAACTGGAGGTGCACGAAGCACCGGAACTGGACTGGAACTGGACTGGGAGGTTCAGCTGGTACGGGACTGGATACTGAGGTAGGTAGCCGGCAGCGCCCGGCAGGGTGGAACTGTGTGGCGGGGCTCAGCTGGAGCCGGTGGAGGTAGCTGGTTTGCTGCGGAACCTGGGACCGTAACCGCGGCAAAGGGATTCGCCTTGGCCGGACAGGAACCACTGCAGGATAGCGAGGCAGACACCCCACTGCGGCCGTGCTGCGAGCTGGAGTTGGAGGCACCGTAACACACAAACACACTGACTAACAGCTACAGACTGGTGCAGGCAGGAACAGCTGGTAGTTAGAGGGAGACAGGTTAGCAGCAAAGCATGCAGTAAATGATAGGGCAGAATAGTAACCAGACCGGAGGGTAGAACGACAGTAAGCTGACGGGTTAGGTTCGCAACCAAGCATACAGCACTCTCGTACAATAACCAGAAGACCAGGAACACACAACGTAGTTTAGACAACGAACTGGCGCCGACTAGCAGCCAGCCGGGGGTTTAAGTAGGGGAGTGAAATTGAAAACAAAGGCGAACACGTGAGGAATGTAACTGAGTGTGATTGACAATAAACCAGGTGCGGAAAGAAAGCCAAGAGCAGGGAAAGCGATAGGTGGAAACCAAAGTAGGAAACCGAGAAACAAACAGAAGGGAAACGCCCAGCCTGCAGCAAATGGGAAAACATGGACAGGGGAATCCAACATGACACGGAGGGAAAACAGGAAAACGCGGGGAAGGACAGGAGGGGAACGGAATGTTACAGAAGTCATCCAATCCCCAATTTATCTCAATGCACTAACCCAAATAATAAAAAATATATATATATTGTTTTTTAAAACATTTAGAAATGAGTAAAACAACATTTGTAAACATTCTATTATGTCTTATTTTAAAGTAATTATTTTCACAAATTATGCTGTTATATTTCACATTTAGATTTTTCCCTTTTCCTAGATCAGGAAAAACTTTTACCCATACATTTTCAGAAGCAGGTATTTTTATTTCCTTTTTAGCAATCATTCTAAAATAATCTCTTGTGGTAAGTTTTGATAATTCAGTATTTTTTCCATTCTTTACAATGAATAAGTCAGGTAAATGAGCAGGATCCTGGAATTACTTCATAAATAAAATCTTTTATCTGTTTTAAGCCTGCACTCATGAAATGTTTATTGTAAAGCACTACACTGTTGGTTTGAATTTTATGATTTAAAAAAAAACGGTTGATTCAGCATCAAATCTATTCCTTTACACTCATAAACTATACAAGGCAAAAAAATGTACCATGCTTCGAACACTTCCTTATAGAAACACATTTTCAAACATTGTCTTTTTCATTGACATCAACAAACTATTTTGCTTGCATCCTCCACACTTATACAGGTATTCTTTAAAAAAATATTTCCAGCCATAGAATCATACATATACTTATTTACAATTTTAATTCTCATTGCTTTTCTCTTTATATCTAAATCTACTAATTTTAATCCTCCTTCATCATAATTACCTTTGAGTGTTTTCTGGGCAATTTTAACTCCTTTTCCATCCCACAAAAAATTGGAAATGACACTATTTATTTATTTTAATACCCATTCAGGCATATCCATCACACCCAATCCATACACAAATTTAGATAAAAGCAAGGAGTTCATTACGACTGTTTTACCTTTCAATTTCAACCCTCTCTGTTTCCACAAATTCAAAGTTTGCTTTACTTTGTTAAAAATTCCTGTCCAAGTTTTATCTTTAGCCTCTTTTTCATCAATACCAATATTACTTCCGAATATTTTAATTGAGTTGTTGGCTCTCTTAAAAGGAATATCACAATCAACAGAATTTATCTTACCTACATACATAATTTCAGATTTCTCCACATTCACTTTTGCACATGATGCCTTACCATAAATATCGATATGATACATTACTTTTTTAATACTGTTAATATCTTTTACAGTCAGTGTCGTATCATCTGCATATTGATGTATTATACTACTTCCTCCTTTAGGAATTTTAATGCTTCTAATTTCATTATCCGCTTTTATCATTGTTGCAAATGGTTCTATAGAAATGCTAAATAACAGGGCAGATAGGGGGCACCCTTGTCTCACGGACCTTTCTAATGGGAAAGCGTCAGTTGAACAGCCATTGCCTTTGACACAACTTTTTGCATTATTTTACAGCAGCTTGATCCATGTCATTATTCAAGAACCAAAACCAAATTTCTCCATAGCTTTATATAAAAAACCATGTTCCACTCTATCAAAAGCCTTATTTAAATCTAGACTCAACACTATCCCACCCTCATTCTTCATATAATTTACCACATCGCTTATTGCACAGATAATGTCTGCTATATCCCTACCTGGTACACTATAAGCTTGTGTTGGAGCTATTATGCTCCCCAATACTTTTTTAATTCCTTAGCTAAAACTTTGTAGTCGTTATTTAAAAGACTTAAAGGTCTAAAATTTTCTAATTTCTGTTTGCTTCCCTTATATATCATAGTAATTATTCCTATTGACATGGAATCAGAAACCTTCTGCCTACTCTGCATAAACTGAAAAACCTTTCATAAAATTGGTGCTAAAATATCTACAAAAGTTTTATAAAATGCACGTTAGGCCATCTACACTTTTATTTGCTTGGGTACTTTCTATTGCTTCTTTTATTTCTAGACTAGTTATATCTTTCTCACACATTTCTTTTTCTTCATCTGTTATTTCAGCACTCACAGTACTCACACTAGTTTTCACACATTCTTCATCCACTTCACTCTTTTTAAATAAGCTTTTGTAAAATGTTTCTGTTGTTTCCAAAACACTTACTAAATCATTTACAATCTCCCCTTTTTCATTTTCCAACTCATTCATATAGCACCTATTCTGTTTCCTCTTCTCCATCCCAAGAAAAAATGAGGTAAATCTCTCCCCCTCAAGAGCATACTGAGCTCTAGTCCTTATTATAGCGCCCATTCATTTCTCTCTCTCATAAAGCCTTAGTTCCTTAACCCTTTCCAGCCTAAGCGAATATTGGGTCAACATTCTATTCCATTTTATTTCTTAATGTGCGTTGCAAAAATGTTTGTAGTGTGATCATATGACATCAGATACCTAAACTTGATATACCATTGTAAACAGGATAACTGGGGCTTTCAATTGATATAAAAAATTATAGGATTACTTGATGGCAATATCATCAATTATGGAAATACATTTACCAACTAAATTTATAAAACATTCTAAATGGCTATTTTCTAATGAGAAACCTACTATTTTACCCATTTCATGTTCAAGATAGGGGGAAACTTACAGCGTATGATATCTTCACCATTGTGTGAGTCATATAGAATAGGAATCAGAATAGATTTATCTTCTACTGCTCAAAAGTTATAACCACTTCAGTGATGGGTAAGAAAAGGCTAAAATAAACGCTTTAGAATGTTAGGTTCATTGAAAATATGACATGTGTATGCAAAACTGTTTGTGGTGTGATCATATTATGTTACACCCCTAAAGATAATATACCATTTTAAACAGGATAACTGGAGCTTTCCATTTATATACAATAATATGCTTACTTTAACACAATATCATCAATTATTAAAACAAATCACAAAATAAATAATAATAAAAAAACTTTCTAAATGGCTATTCTCCATGAGAAACCTAGGTTTTTAAACATTTCATGTTCAAGATCGAGGGAGACAAACTGTGTGGTATCTTCACTGTTTTGTAAGTGATATAGAGTAGAAATCAGAACAGATTTATCATTTACTGCTAAAAAGTTATAACATCTTAGTGATGTATGGGAAAAGGCAAAAAAAATATTTTAGTAGAATGTTAGGTTCATTGACATTTCACATTACCACTTATCCATACTCCTAATGGGTCACTGTTGAGAATCTGTTGATATAATGCAAAATTGAAAGACACATACACTGAAATATACAATTTATGTGTTCAATGAAACACACACTTTATTTTAAAAAAATGTATAACATAGTGAATGGATGAACTAAGTAAATGGATAACATTGTAAAACAAATAAAAACAAGATACAACCCATGGCAAATATCAGTTTAGATACCCGTACAATTAATGCATTGGATTTATTTACAGTAAAATCATTAATGTATTAGTACAGATACAGCAGACAAATCTATGGTCAAGCATAAATACCTTCAATATATTCAAAAATCAAGAAGATAACTAAGTGCATGCATGCCCTGATGGTCCTCCGTGTCGTGCTCTGCAATGACCCTCCGCACCTTCCTTCTCTTCAGGGACTGTATCAGATGGCTAAATGTCCATCCTTTGCTGCAATACATAAATATGTAATCATTTACCATTTCATTAATCCATAACATATCATATAAAACCATTTCTGAGTAATTAAAGGGCTTGCAATAACATCATCTTACAGCAAACGCTTTATGCTTATGTCAGGAATAGATAAAATAGCTATTCTGGACACAAGCATAATGTCCATCCATCGCTGTAATAGATAAATATATTATCAATTGCCATTTCATTAATCCATAACATATAAAACAATTTCTGAGTCATTAAAGGGGTGTATAATGAGAATGACATTTTACAGAAAACACTTTATGCTCCAGAATAACGTTAGATAAAAAGCACAACAACACCACAATGTTAGACTACTTAACACAATGTTAGACTACTTAGCATAATGTCCATTCATATAAGATATTGTTTTGAATGAACAGACCTAAATCATCAGTGACATTGGCTCAACTGAATGATGTCTTTTTGTCATATTTGTCTAAACAGGCTAATCTTGCTCAAGTCAAAAACGTGAGTCAGAAAATAAAACGTGAAGCTGACGTTACGTTAGGAAATGTTTGCTGTTTAGTTCTCTACTCCATTCATTTTCGACAGGACTGATCAACAACAACCTTCAAATTTATACATAACGTTATGTTAAAAAACTAGCTAGTTAGTACTTGCTATTGCTAAGACTAATAGTTGAGTATAACATTTATAAAGCTAGCAAGACAGACAGCAGAGCTAACGTTTCAAATTAGGAAAACAAAAACGCAGAAAAGAAAATGGCTGTTCGCGCGGTTTAGGATGACAGCTCACTGTTAGACTAACGTTATTTGTTTTAGCTTTAGTTCGCTATTATTTAGTTATCAAAGTCTACACTAAGATACGGAAAATATTCACATCTAACGTTATCACTTCACTTATTCATTGTATGACAGACTTTTTCACAATTTCATCTCAAAACGAGCTGGGGTAACAACAACACAGTGGCATCATTTGAAGCTAGAGCCGAACGTTAGCTACCTTAGCGAATTTCAAGTGAAAATATGAGAAAGTCTGCGGTACAAAAACAGGATTTTATTCAAAATAAAATCGTTTCTGAAGTAATATCTATGGTTAATTATTATCTTAAATATTTCTTACCTCAGGGGGTTTACTGGCTTTCCCTCAGTCGCAGTAAAGTCTTCAGTCTTCTGTCCGAGGTGGTCCGCTCCGCCCGCGGTGAAGCAAATGGAGATTTACGAGGTTGACGTGCGGTTTTATTTAGCGGTCTACAAATAAATCCCCGCCCACTAAGCTCATGAACCAATTATATGCAATTGTAGCTTATTTTGTCATCTGTAACTAGCAGTTTTCAAAAAGAAAATCAGTGATTGGACGGCAGAGCTATTATACGTCAAACCATCAGCACAATTGTACTGAAATTAGAACGGTCCGGCTGGAAAGGGTTAAATAATATTCTATATTGTAATCAGGGTCATTATCAGCCTTTTCTATTTATTCAGCTAGTTTATCCCTAAGTTCTTTTTCCTCACATTGTTTTCTGTAATTCCGTATCTTGGAATATTTTATACTTAGTTTCTTTATTTTAGTTTTCATTCCTTCGCACCATAAACCTGTGTCTTCTATAAATAGTGTTATTTTTGTAATGGGGCGTGACATGTGAGGTAGGAGGAGCCAAACGCAGCAAGGGGATTCTTTAAGCCCTTAGGCCACTAAGGCGGGAAACCCCGCAGATAAGGGAGGAGACAAGACAGGGAACACGTACCAAAGCTACAAACCGGCTCACTGTGACACCAATAAGTAGAAGCGCAAACGCCAGGTCTTTCATTAAGAAAACCAAGCTAAGCGAATAGAACAAAGCACTAGGCTCTCAAACTTCTACAAGCTAAGTGACTAGAGAACGAGCCGGAAATAACAAATGCCCTGTCTCGGTAACGAGACGCATAAGAACAGGCGAGTAGCATAATGGCACAAACAAAACACACAACAAACACTGAAAACTAATGCGAATTACAATTACCAGGAGGCGAAAAGAACGGGATCTAACGTTCTAAGGCTACTCTCAGAGACTAGTAGTCAAACGCAAACATGTCCACAACATCGCCCAATCTTCCCCACAGGAAGACATGCACCGACAGACGAAACAGAACTACAGTTCCGAACAAAATCGTCAAACTCCATATCAGGATAAAAGGCACACAGGGACGAAAGGACAGCTGCACCAGAATTATCGGCTAACTGACTAACACGAGTATAGAGAGTAAAAGCCCTGCCTCTTGGTAAAGAGGAATGTAACGAGAAGGCGAAGGAACAAAGATAACGTTCCGTGGCTAGTTTCATAAGCTCGCAGTCACATGCATAAATAAAGGGGTAAACTCCCGATCTCCCAGGAGGGAGAAACATTTTACAGGAGAGCCGACGGAGCACCGCAGTCCCACAACTTTACTAGCAGAATGACTAGCTTAAATAGAAAACACACGCCCTAGCCTCTCAGTAAAGGGAAATGTAACGAGGCGAGGGAACCAATAATTAAAGTTCCAAGGCTATTATGAGGCTCGCAGTCACACGCAAACATGTCCACAACATCGCCCAATCCTCCCCACAGGAAGACATGCACCGACAGACGAAACAGAACTACAGTTCCGAACAAAATCGTCAAACTCCATATAAGGATAAAAACACAAGTCATGCAGCGACAGACGAAACAGAACTACAGTTCCAAACAGAATCGTCAAACTCCACATAAGGATAAAAGGTACAAGACATGCATCGACAGACGAAACAGAACTACAGTTCCGAACAAAATCGTCAAACTCCATATAAGGATAAAAGGCACACAGGGACGAGAGGACAGCTGCACCGGAATTATCGGTTATCTGACTAACGCAAGCTCAATAGAAAATACTAGCCCTGCCTCTAAGAATAAATAGAGCCCTAAAGTCAGTATGATAAAACACCCTGGGCTCTATTTTTATAAACCAAACGCAATGGTGAACACAAGAGTAAGCATTTGGCGGTATCGCTCTGAGGGCGTGTCGGCGAGAAATTTGGTAATTTCATGACGGCAATCTTGGCGCACCTGATGGCGGTATTGCTAAAAGGCTGGGTTTAAATGTCCAATCAAATTGTTGTTCTCATGCTTTAAAAAAAAAAGCCAGTTGGAACACAATCGCTCCATGCAATTTCATAATGAGCAACCCAAACGCACTGGACCGTCAACGACAAGAGCGCTTTTCCGCACAGGAATCAGAAATACTTACAACAGAAGTACAGGCTAGGACTGTAGCAATTTATGGATCACAATCCACACCACCTCGTCTCCACCACCTGGATTCGGAGGCTTGGAGGTTGGTTTGTCAGGTGAGACTAATTTATTATATATATATATATATATATATATATATATATATATAACAATGCAAGAACCAGACTATATCATTTTGAGCCATGCCATTTATTTTCAAACAAAAATGGGCATTAATTATGCAACATGATACTTTTATACAACAGTTATTCATTCTTTTAACAAACAAAAATGTGTTTGGCAGATGGCTCTGCCGTCCCTGGTCCAAGCTGCTCTGCTGCCCCTCCGGATCCAGTGTCCAGTGAACCTGAGGCAGAAACATCGCAATTAACACAGCCCAGGTCCATTCCTTCCAGGCAATCCGCACCACGCCGGCGCAGAAGTGGAGACGACCAGCCCTTCTTGGACCAGCAGTGGAATGGGTTCACAATGCTGGAGTGTGAATTAAGGGGGATAAGGGTGGCCATCGGTTCCGTAAATACCCGGCTCATCCGGATGGAGCATCGGCGATTAAATCTGAGCAGTACTCTTCTTCGTTTGGCCGAAGCTGTGGAGCGATTGGCCACTCCACCCCCCCCCCCCCCCAAACCCTTTCCTCCAACCCCCATCCCACTCCAGTTATTACCTTCCAGCAATTCCCCAGCAGCTGTCCATCCTCTGCGACGTGTTGCTAGAACAAGAGGTGGGAGAGGCCGAGGGAGAGGCCGAGGGAGAGGCAGGGGAAAATGTTAGTTTGAACAACGTTCTGTTCTAAATGCTTGATTTTGGCTACAAAAGTGAAACGAATGTTAAGTTCTGTATTTTTAAATGCTTCAATGCCATGTTAAAAAAAGCCTGCAATAAATTTTAAGTTCAGTTAACTATGCCTGCTTTGTCAATCCTTGATTTAACATGCATATAGAATTTTAGAAAGAAAGCCCGCACACTTAAATGCTCATTTAAAGTGTGCGGGCTTTCTTTCTAAAATTACACTTGATTAATCTCAGCCCAGCACCTTCAACTTGGATATGAATCAACTTGCGTATGATTCTACGTGGGAACATGCATTGAAATGTTCATTTTAAAAGCTGATCCGATACTTACCATTTATCTAGCCCTATTAAACCGCTCAGCCAGTTGATTTATCTTTGCTCTGGCTGTGATGGGGACCGCGACCACTGGTGCAGGTGGGGCAAGCTCATTTTGTCGCTGTCTGTGGTGCTGAAGTACATCTTCCGACAGGCGCATTTCACATTGGTGAAGATGTGCGATATTATGCAGCGCACAACAGGCCACCATGAAGGCAGCTGCTCTCTCAGGGGTATACTGCAGTGATCCACCCGACCTATTCAAACACCTAAATCTCATTTTGAGTAGGCCAAATGTTCTCTCAATGGCAACGCGACCCTTTGTTAGTCGGTGATTGAAAATGTGTTGTGCTCTAGTGCTGGGTGCGATGTATGGTGTCATCAGCCAATGCTTCAAAGGGTACCCGTTGTCTCCCAATAAGCACCCATCCACGTTCCCTTCGAAGGCTCCAGGAATTTGAGAGTTTGCCAAAATGAAGGAGTCGTGGGCTGAACCTGGGTAATTGGCAAATACATGTGTGACTTTGCAGCCGGCATCGCATGTCACCTGGACATTGATGGAATGTGTTCCTTTGTGATTGACGAAAACTATTGCATGCTCGGGTGGTGTGCGGATTTGTATGTGTGTGCAGTTGATAGCACCAAGCACCCCAGGGAACCCACACTTGAGAAAAAATGTGAGTTTTGTCTCGCGCTGGCGTTCTGGTGACGAAGGTAAAGTAATATACCTGTTGGCCTGGTTGACCAGGGCTGATGTCACAGCCTGAATGGCAGCACTGACAGCTGTCTGGGAGACTCCGGAGGTGGAACTGACGGTATGCTGGAATGACCCAGTCGCATATAAAGTAAGCGCGGCAGTAACTTTAACTGGGACGGGTAGGGCACGTCCTCCTCTGGTGTCACTCTGAAGATGCGGCTCTAAGATGCGGCAGATGTAGGCTACTGCTTCTCTTGATAGATGTAACTTTTTACTGCATTCATTGTCCGTATAGTTGAGGAAGGACACCCGCTGAAAGTATATCCTTTCTGTGTATTGTCGTCGTCGCCGCAAACGTCGACCGATCACGTACTCCATCGTCAGTGTCACGGGATTGAATCCTTAGGCCACTAACACCTGACCTGCCTCCATAAATAGTCACTTATATACCCTGCTGATGATTGATTGAAGACTAAATTAATCGTTTAGTTAATTAGCCTACATTAGGTGATGTAGGCATAATTATGATTCAAGTGGTAGGCTTATGATTCAACTGTGTCAATGTGTAATTTATATATTATAGGCTATTGGAATACATCGCAAGTTTCTTGTAAGCTGTCCTGTTTTATTCTAGTGGTTTAAATTAAAATTAATTAATTAATAATAATTATAGGTTATTTGTTCATTAAATGGAAGTGTAATGTTGGCATCCCCTATAGACACTACATAGAACTACATGACTAAGAAGTTGCCAAATTGCCAGAGTCTATTGTGTTGCCGCTAAGAGGTGGTTCCAGCTGATCATAACGCAATGGATTTTCGTTGGTTCAAATTGTCACTGCGCCGAAAGTATTTTAGAACACGCCCCAGACAGCGCCACCCATCCCACTGCAGCGCAAGCGAAAGGATGTTATGTTGAGAATTTGTTGATCCTAGAGGTATTGCTGAGAAACGCCATAGCGCCAGTTTTCAGACGTTGATGCTGTCAACAAGCTTGCGTTTGACTATACCGTCCCCTTGCGCTGGTTTGCGTCGGTTTGAAAATAGAGCCCCCTGTCTCTTAATAAACAAACTCCTCTTGCTATCACAAAAGACAGCAGATAGAGAGAGGAGAAAGAGACAGAGAATGGCAAACAATCTAGGAAAAAAACAAACAAAGGTAAGACCAGAAAGCGGAGACTGAAACGAGCACACAAAAAAGGAATTAATCCTGAAAGCTCAAAGCACAAAAAACTCCAATATAGTACAACGGAGCAAAATGGTCTCCTTAAAACACTAGATCAAATCATACGACTAAAACTTTAAAAGGGCTAACTAAACCACACACAAAAGTTGACAAAACAGCACAAATAATGCCATACAACACACCACAGCACAACAACAAACAATCAATACCGAAGCCCAGAACAAAAGGAACATGGGCTTAAATAGCTCACCGGCAACCATGTGCAGCTGTGAAACGTTGAAGAGAACTTCTTTGTGAGAAGAAGGAAAGGAGCCAAAACTCCACCAACGAAGCAGCGCCCACTAGTGGCGACCGAGGAACACGACCGCAAGGGGAAAAAAAGGGTCATAAACCATGACAATTTTTTCCATTCTCAATACATTTAATAACTTTAGATTTATATTGTTCTTCCTTTAGTAAGCTATTATTCAGACACCATACCCCTCCACCTCTAAACCATCTATTTTTAGAAAAAGATTAAAATTAATAGCAGCATGATCACTAAAAGATGTAAACTTATAGCACATTCTTGAAACATGGTTCACCACATCCTCCTTTACCAACAATAAATTGATTCTACTTTGTCTTAATTCACCCAATACAACCTGTCTTCTTGAAAATTCTATTTTGTTTGGATTCTCAGCCCTCCACACATCCACTAATTTATTATCAGCCATTATTTGTAATAGAACATTTATTGACACATCTGATTTAAAAGAAGCACCTCTAGCATTATCTAATCTCGTACATTTTATGTTAAAATCTCCAACTAGGATACAATTTCCAAAACAAAATGACTTTAGTTTAATCAATAGTTATTTTCTATCCTTCTCTACATTGGGAGCATACACATTTATTAATCTATAAACCACATTTTCATAATCAAAATCTAAAATAATAATTCTTCCATTATTTTCTACATGAATTTGTTTCACATTATTTACAATGTCTTTTTTTTAACAAGATAGCAACCCCACATGATCTTTCAGTTCCGTGATTTACAAAGATCAACTCAGTCCATTTCTGTTTAATTGGACCATTATTTCTTAATTTTCATACCTGTTGTCCCTTCCGTGTTTACCTTCTTCACTTTTCTCTTCATCGCCATACGCTCTTTCACTGGCGGCTGTTTTTGTTTATCCTCCCCAGAGATGTCTTCAACTTGCATTTCGTCAATCCAGTTCCTTCTACTGCTTAAGCCCCCATCAGAGGTCAGATCTGTCCATGGGATCACAGATGACCCCACTTTCTCCGCATCGCTTCTCTCAGAGGCTTCCCCAGAAGCAGGTCTATCCTCAGGGGTACTCACAATGGCCACAGAGGGTCCCAGCACCGCAGAAGCACTCGGATCTCCTCTTGGGATGCAACTCCTTCTGGACTCATTTGCTCCACCGCTTCTTCCTCCTCCTTCTCCTCCTCTCCCTGGAGTGGTGGTATCTCTTCCTGCTCCTGTGCATTACGGAACATCTCCTCGCTCTGTTCCTCCTCACACACACGTTCTTCCGTGCTCTGCATACTCCACACAACTCATTCTCCTTACATTCTCTTGCATAATGTCCTTGTTTTCCACATGTTCTGCATGTGAACGCTGGGCACTCTCTGAGGATGTGTCCAGGCTTTATAAAAATTCTGCAGACCTTTACTTGCCGATCGTGTATTACCCGGAAGTATTCCGCTCCTTCTAATGTCTCAAACTTTGTAGAATATGGCAAAGATTTAACTGTTTCTGTAAATTTTACCTTACAGAACCTTGTTCCATCCGCAGTGTCTGTACGTGGTCACATCCTTCTCTTTATCGGGGAAATCGACTTAAAGTTAGCTATTTTGGACCTTGGACCCTATTTGCGGTCTGTCTTCCATGAACCTGACACATTGAGTCCATATTTTCGCTGATCGGTCCAGTATTGAGCTAGCTACAGATTTCCTGTAGGCTCTCACTGGGCTACAATAGAAGTCAACGGGGCAATTAGAAATGTTATGGAAAAACAACGATAAATGTGCTTTTATAGCTCAGTGTGTATTCTTACGGTCTCAGTATGCTCTCCTGTGAAATGTAGGCTATCGCAAACGCAAACCGAACGTTGAAACAACAGTTCCATTTGAAACAGAACTATTTCTCCGACCGCACTACCTCGCACTGTAAACTTCCGCAGTCTAGCTACATTGTAGAGAGGCCGCTTGAAAAGCAGTTGATCACAAATCCTGACCTCCCGTTGGAGTTTACTAGCTAGTAGCCTACAGCAGAACTATTTGTAACGCAGTGTTTGTAATCATCATTTGTAATAATTTACATTACCTGCGCAACTTCAGCCTCTCTCTCTTCTCTTGCTCTCTTATCATCCATCTCTTGTAGTTCCGTGTCCGTGTATTCTGGCTCAAATCTGTAGCCAGTAACGTCAAAGTCAAAATCGAATTCTTCGTCTTCGTAATCATTATAGTCATCCATCATCCAAGTTTTTTTGTGAAAATTGTAGCCTAGCTACGTTGCTGCAGGTAAACAAACGCAGACTGCTCACATAGATAGTTTCGTAAACGGCCGGCACACCTTCCCGCTCCCCACACCTTCCCGCTCCACACATAGTACTCCGCGGGAGCAGCGAAAACAAGCAACAGAGAAATGCTTAGGCCTACTTCCAAGCCATGCCAAGCACGTAAAAATGTTCGGATTGAGATACATTTCACAGGAGAGCATACTGAGACCGGTAACAATACACCCTGAGCTTCCCGTCTCATTTATTGTACATGAAAGCACATTTATCGTTGTTTTTCCATAACATTTCTAATTGCCCCGTTGACTTCTATTGTAGCCCAGTGAGAGCCTACAGGAAATCTGTAGCTAGCTCAATACTGGACCGATCAGCGAAAATATGGACTCAATGTGTCAGGTTCATGGAAGACAGACCGCAAATAGGGTCCAAGGTCCAAAATAGCGAACTTATCCTTTAACTCCCCAATCTCTCAATTTTAGAAGAATCTCAGAGTCTTCTAGCCTATAGCCTATATGTCGGCAAAATAAAAAAGGACACAACTAATTAATTATTCCTTACTTCTTTAGCCATCACCCTGCTATTCTTAACTTTCAATCCTTCCAACAATTTATTTTTACCCGTCTCAGTAGCCTACACATCGTCACTTCATACTTTTATTGCGCTTTAAATCGACATCCAATTACCTTGCCACATTCTTCTTTGATAGCTCTCATAGTAATTCTCTCTTCGCCGATAATTTCCACCACAAGTGTCAAATCCTTTTCGTAATTCAAAGTTGTTCCCGAGGGTCCGTCTGTGTTCTTTGCCGAAATACCATTGCCTTTAGCTGCATCCATGTTCGTTGTTAGTGCCGTGTCAAGTTTGTTTGCCATTAAATCCGTCCGGGGAAAAAAAAACAAGAAAAACGCAACCCCCAAACAACACAAACTGCAGGGGGTTCACTCACACACACTCACAATCACAATCAAAACAACCGACAAACAAAGTTTTAACGGCGAAAACACAGACTCAAACAATCAAACAAATGAACAATGCAGCGCTTTCGGATATCAACTTCCTACGCGTGTGACGTAGGCTATTCAGTGTGGTTTGGCCATGAGCAAAGGTGCCCTGAGCTGACCCGGGTTAATTTGTTTTTAAACTACAGCCGCCGGTTCCGTTTAATTTTGTTTATCAACGCGGTCAAAGGAGCACAATGACGAGAGTGCATAATGTCGACTGCATAATTAGGACACGACGACGTTTAATTATCATCACTGTGAATAATACAGTTATAGTTTCCATCTTTTACCTCGGCGAACAGTGCCATCGCGTGCAAAAATGCAAAACAAAACTTTTAAAAATTCTTACAGCACCTGGTATTCCCAGGCGGTCTCCCATCCAAGTAGGCCTACTATTCGCAACATATGCTCGGGAATGTCCGTTGGATCTGCAGCAGCAAAGTTTACCATCGCTCTTCACCGGAGTTGAAGATGTCGGGACTGATCCGGTGAAAACAAAGTGAAAACAAGGTTTTTAGAAAATATGCAATTTTATTTTACTGACAAAAATAGGTTATTTAGGGGTTACATATCTGTACACACCCTTAGCCTAATACTTGGTTGCTGCACCTTTGGCAGCGATTACAGCTTCAATGCGTCTTGGGAAAGAAGCTAGGAGCTTGGCACACTTGTTTCTGGACATTTTTGCCCATTCCTCTTGGCATATCCTGGCAAGCTCCGTCAGGTTGGATGGGGAGCGTCGGTACACATATGTAAATTATTACATATGAAAAGATAAAACATAATTTTTTGTGATTTGACATCAATTTATTCACTGAACATTACAAGCATTGCAGTGCACAGGCAGTTGTTTTGACATGTTAAAAGCAGTTCAATCCCAAATTTGAATGTTAGGCATGTTTCATCTGAAAGTGCTTCACTTGTCAGCAAATACATTTGAAAGGACTAATCAAAATATTTTCAGGTTTAAACGGGCTATATGTAAGATTTTTACATGCATGAATCGCTTTCAGTTTCCAATGTATGAACAGATTGTAACGTAACTTAAAAATGAGACCTTCCCCGACTTTCTCCGTTGCGTATAAGAGCCTATGGTTTTTATGTAAAGAATTTGGGTTTTGTGAAAGAAGGATGTGACGTCAAAGCGCGCTCCTGAGTGCTGGCCTGCCCTCCACAGCACCACATAAGGGCTAGTGAACTGAACAGTTGTGTAACACAATGCTAGCTACCTACAGTTGAAGTCGAAGTCGAAACAGTTTACATACACAGTTGAAGTCGAAAGTTTACATACACCTTAGCCAACTCCATTTAAACTCAGTTTTTCACAATTCTTGACATTTAATCCTAGTAAACATTCCCTGTCTTAGGTCAGTTAGGATCACAACTTTATTTTAAGAATGTGAAATTTCAGAATAATAGTAGAGAATTATTTATTTCAGCTTTTTCATCACATTCCCAGTGGGTCAGAAGTTTACATACACTCTGTTAGTATTTGGTAGCATTGCCTTTAAATTGTTTAACTTGGGTCAAATGTTTCGGGTAGCCTTCCACAAGCTTCTCACGATAAGTTGCTGGAATTTTGGCCCATTCCTCCTGACAGAACTGGTGTAACTGAGTCAGGTTTGTAGGCCTCCTTGCTCGCACATGCTTTTTCAGTTCTGCCCACAAATTTTCGATTGGATTGAGGTCAGGACTTTGTGATGGCCACTCCAATTCCTTGACATTGTTGTCCTTAAGCCATTTTGCCACAACTTTGGAAGTATGCTTTGGGTCATTGTCCATTTGGAAGAGTCATTTGCGACCAAGCTTTAACTTCCTGGCTGATGTCTTGAGATGTTGCTTCAATATATCCACATAATTTTCCTTCTTCATGATGCCATCTATTTTATGAAGTGCACCAGTCCCTCCTGCAGCAAAGCACCCCCACAACATGATGCTGCCACCCCCGTGCTTCACGGTTGGGATGGTGTTCTTCGGCTTGCAAGCCTCACCCTTTTGCCTCCAAACATAACGATGGTCATTATGGCCAAACAGTAAATGTTTTGTTTCATCAGGACATTTCTCCAAAAAGTAAGATCTTTGTCCCCATGTGTAGTTGCAAACTGTAATCTGGATTTTTTATGGTGGTTTTGGAGTAGTGGCTTCTTCCTTGCTGAGCAGCCTTTCAGGTTATGTCGATATACAGTAGGACTCATTTTACTGTGGATATACTTTTGTACCTGTTCCCTCCAGCATCTTCACAAGGTTCTTTGCTGTTCTGAGATTGATTTGCACTTTTCACACCAAAGCACGTTCATCTCTAGGAGACACTCCTTCCTGAGCAGTATGATGGCTGCGTGGGCCCATGTGTTTGCACTTGCTTACTATTGTTTGCACAGATGAACGTGGTACCTTCAGGCGTATGGAAATTGCTCCCAAGGATGAACCAGACTTGTGGAGGTCCACAATTTTCTTTCTGAGGTCTTGGCTGATTTCTTTTGATTTTCCGATGATGTCAAGCAAAGAGGCAGAGTTTGAAGGTAGGCCTTAAAATACACCCACAGGTACACCTCCAGTTGACTCAAATAATGCGAATTAGCCTATCAGAAGTTTCTAAAGCCATGACATAATTTTCTGGAATTATGAAACAATTGTTGAAAAAATTACTTGTGTCATGCACAAAGTAGATGTCCTAACTGACTTGCCAACACTATAGTTTGCTAACATGAAATCTGTGGAGTGGTTAATAATGAGTTTTAATGACTTCAACCTAAGTGTATGTAAACTTCCGACTTCAACTGTAGGTGCTGACAAATGGACCAGTCAACCAGCAAATGACCGGCTCCTGTCCCAACACCTTCGTCGAGTCCACCAAAGGCAAAAATAAAAGTTTTAGCGACCGAAGCCCGTGTGGCCAAATGGCAGAGCGACATCAGGCTAAAACAAGGGAGAACATCGGCCGGGCATTCCAGCCATGGAGAGACCTACGTTTGTTGTTGGGGATCAAAACTGACCCCGAACTGGCGTTCTTCTTATTGGACAGGTAAGTTACTGCAAAGCATGTGAAATATATTGTGATGTTCCTGATGCCGACGTTAGCTTGTAATGTGTGTGATGTTGCTTACTTGACTGCTAAGCTAAGTTACATCTAGCTGGCTGATATTAGCTAGCTTGCTTGCTAACATTGTCACTAGCAAAATCCTGGAGCTGATCTGGCTGGTAACGTTAGTTTGCTAGTTTGCCGTTTCCAAATACTTTACTTGCTAATGTAACCAAGCAACGTCGGATCCAGGCCGGGTAGTAGCTAACATTGTCCAGCCACCAAACTAGCTAGGTTACAGGTAGCTAGTTGGCCAACCCTGCCTTGCATCACTCTTGGCTAGAAAGCTATCGATAGTTCTACACCTTTACTTTGTGTTTGTATTTGTATTCATTGCTAGCTAAAATCAACACCATTTGTCATAATACATAACATTAGTCGACTGCTGCATGCTAGCCATCTAGCTAGGTAGTATCATACCCCTTTCACACTGAAGCAACGACCCGGGTCGTTCCCGTGTTTGCTGTTGGTGTGAAAGGGTCAACCCGCGTTATTGGACCCGGGTCGGAAACCCTGGAATTACACAGGAATTACAGACCCCATAACCCGGGAATTACGCGGGACGGACAAGGCTCGGCTTCGGTGTGAAAGGGGGTAACACAGGTTATTCGACCCAGGTTTCAATCAAGGTGCTTAGGTAGCCTACAAACGCTCCAGTAATGCTAGTGCTACCTGGCAGTAAAGTAATCCTACTTCGTAGTATACCCCCAGCTTGTCTCAACCAACTGTGCTATAAAGAACACCACACCAGACCCATAATGCCGATGTATCATGCAGAGAGAGCGGATTATTTCAACATTAGCCTATATTCTGCTAGCAAGCTAATAACAATATGACGGTTTATGAATCCTATTTCAAAAAAATTATAGTCAACCTATAATAACAGTGCTGGTGCCTATGATGTGTAGGCTACGAGCGATTAAAAAAAAACGTGACCTGCAAATGTTGCTCTCTCCCGATGCGAGAGTTTGAGGAAGCGCGCTACCAGCAGGTTGCTGGTTGCAGTTCACTTACAGCCACCGGTGTCAGTAATGAGAAGGATTTTCTGAACGTTACATATAGCCCCATTAATGTTTTCTAATAGTTAGTATGAGGAGAAAGACTTTGTGTTAAGCTTTACCTAGTGATGAAATTGTGGTAATAAACTGTTTAGTACTAAATTGGTGATGTAGGTTAAATTTTCAGGTCAGATGTTTAGACACAATACCATTTATAAACTGTAAGATGATGCTCCCCCCATACAAAAATAATTTAGACAATTATTTTCAAATATATTCAAATATGCAACAAATACAAATCTTATGATTTTCTCACCATTTATTAACTGTAGACATTTGTTGCATTCCATACATGAGTGAAAGTCATTTTAGATATATACAGATTGTCCTTAAAAATTAAAACACTCAATACACAAAAATTACTTTAGAATCATTTAAACATTCTTTGAAGTAATTAACCACATAACCATACATGTTACAATAAAATAAAAATAAGAATCAGAATAAAAAAGTAATTTTGATATATATCAACACAACACGAGAAACTTACACAAGGTGTAAAAAAGGAGACAGACTTGTACAGAACTGCAACACAGTTGTGTTTAGCGTATAAAAGTAAATGAGAGTAGCGTTGATCAATGCATGTTATCAGGTCTTGATATTGTAATAGATATTGTCTTCATGTTTGAGGATCATTTTAATATTTTGAAATGATTTTGCATTTAGAGTTTACACAAAAGATGACTTGCTTATCTTGCTACATTAACTTAATGACTGAGGCAAAAAGAGAAAGGTTAAGATCTGCCAAAGCAAAATAACAAAATTATAACTTATTTGAATTCTAAAAAAACAAACCAAAAAAATTACTAACAATACATACGGATGTATCCACATAAATTAACAATGAAAATAAATAGGTAATTATAACTAAAGACAAAAACATGTTTTTAAAAACAAATTATCTATAAATCCAGCACTCTTTCAAATGAAGAGTTTATGATCTTGAATTGAATTGTGCATGACCAAAGTAACATATCTAATCTGAAATTAGATTTGCTAACTATAGCTACACAGATATAAATTTTAAATATACAAAATGCACACTTTATCTTTGTGAGAGAAAATGGCTTTATTTCTTTGAGTGAAATATTTCAGATAAATGCTTGCTTGCAAAACCTGATAATGTGGCACAATTACTTCAATAATGTCATTTGAAGGGTGCAAGCCCAAATTCATTAAGTGCAGTTTGAAAAAAGAAAAAAGCCTATTTCCTTTCATCCCATGAATGGCAAACAAAAAGACAAATCAAAAAGAAATACTGCTCTTTATGTCAGAAGACTGAACTGGCCCTTAAGATAAAGCTGAGTCTTCATTAACACTTCGGTAAATATAGGCACATTAAGAAACATTTTGTCACTGCTCCCACACCCTGGTCAGTGAATATACAAAGCAGAGTGAAATTGGTGTAGAAGTGGCATACAGCTAATACTCACTGCTTAAATGATTAGCACCCTACACTGTCCCTGTGGTCTTGGGCAGGGGGTGCAGATGGATTGGCCCTTATAGAAATCTACCCCCAATCCACACTATGCAATGATGCTATAATAAAATGTGCCCCACATAACAAATAGTTAAATTTGGGAACTTTTACTCTCCTACATAAGTAATTCTAGATAAGAGCGCCTGCTAAACTAATGTGATGTAATGTAATTTGGGTCCAGAATTGAAACTGACCCATACTAGAAAGTAAAAGGCCACCTTTTTATTTTCTACACAGAGAGTATGGCTCCACTCTAGCTCCTGTATGCCAAGACTCAAGTGTGGCCAGCTGTGTTGCACTGGTGACGTGGCAATTCGTCATGGATTTTCACGCGCCTGAGCCCATTTGGTAATTTGGTGACTCTCTGTGTGCTGAAGTGGGAGGAGAGCCGCTGTGGGCTATTTCAGTATATGCTGGACTTTGTTTTATGATAATATCATAGGCTACCACACAAAGGCACACATTTTGAATTCACTCTTGTTGTATGGCAAAAAAGTTTCAGCTAAACAAAAACAGAATTCCAATTCTGTTCCAGTTTCAGCTGAAAGAAGAGGTCTGTATACCATTCTGATTTTCTAAATGCATTTCCCAGTAAATCACAAATATGTCACATGCTTTCTAAGCCAAAGGTCAACTGCTAGTTTACATAAGACATTTTACAGAATGCAATTGCACTGTTTGGATTTGCTGTATGGTATTTTTTAAAATCATAAATGGGCCCAATACCATTAACCCAAAAGCTCAAAACATGAAATACATGTACACATAAACATCAACTATGTCAGGAGATCTACCCCTTCCTTCCCACAATGGTTACAGTGTCATGGCTATTTCCCTGCCAAATTCCTTGGCTGCACTTCTTGTACTCAGTTAAATAGTTTGTGTCCATCAACAGACAACAGCATAATCTGAAATTGCACTTTCATTTACAAGACCCTTCAGATTTATCACAGCTGAAAACTTTAAATCCCCTCACAAATATTTTTTTCCATAGGTCCGATAGCACAAAAGTAGTACACTTTGATATTTCTGTCTTATATGGCCTATAAACTTAACATACTGGGAAACGAACAATGTTATAATACATCAAGCCAACACCTGAACCGACACATGCATGCTATTCCCTCATACAAATAAATATGTATAACTGTGGCTGGCACTGTGGCTGATTAATTTAGGCTTGCTGCTTAAAGAGAGAGAAAAACAACCTTCATGATGGGGCTGTACCTAGGATATACTAAGTGCTGAATCTTCATTTGAAGTCACCTCCTGGTTTCTTACAGTATAGGGGGTTAGCATGGAAACAGCACGTGAGGGAAAGAGTAGTGTTGGGTAAAATCAAAGGACTTGTGGGCTGTTTGCCCATTCCCACATATCCCATCTTTCCCGCCATTTTCTCCCAAATGTATAATGCCCAACTGTAATTACCAGCACTCAGCAGTCACGCAGCAGCCCCAGGAAAACAGTACTTTTAATCAATGCAAATTATGAAATATGACCAACAGGCACCTGTCTTAGCCCAAATTAGGTCCGAGAAGCCTGTTCTGTCAGCTAGCCAGAGTGAATGTGTGAATTGGTTGTGGGGGAAGAGGATGTGATGAGATTGAGATATGAAAGCCTCAGGTTCGAGCTGGATATTAGAAAACTGGAATCCAAAAGCTAGGACACCTCACTTTAACAGCATCCTCCAATCATTGGTGCCTGTAAATGCTACCTTTGCAACATTTAGGAAACCGAGTTATGAGCTGAGCATAAACATGTCAGCAGCTGCTCTGAGGTGGGGGAGGGAGGGGCTGGGGGCGGAGCTACAGGCACTCAGGTAAAACATCTGTAGTCTCGGGGAGGGCACAAACACCCGTGGTCTGAGTCGGGCTGTGGTAGCCGTTGAGCTGGCTGAGCTGCACTTTGAGCTTCTCCACTTCGTAGTTGTGCAGGTACTCCTGCACCAGGTAGCGCTCCCGCTTGATTCTGGCCTTCACTTCTGAGGGAACGTCCGGGATCATCCATGCCACAAACACCTTCACACCGAACACCACGTGCTGATGGGAAAGGACAATGCATCAGAAAGCAGGAAGCAACATATCAGTGTAAGAGATAAGGGTTTGATCTAGAGGTATACCATTTTTCAGTCAGTGAACAATGTTTGTGTTGGTTTTGAGGTGTGCTTTGAATCATTGTCCTGCTGGAAGATCCAACCACAACCCACTTTTAGCCTTCTAGCAGAGGCAGCCAGATTTTAGTCTAAAATCTCCTGGTATTTTATAGTCCATGATGCCATGTATCCTAACAAGGTTCCCAGGGCCTTTGGAAAAACAGCCCCACAACATCCCAGGTCCACCACAGTGGGGATAAGGCTCTTTCTGCATAACTATGCAAAATTTTCCTCTCGTTTCACTATAGCACCCGGTTCCAATGGAAATTCCGTTAGCGCTAACATTTAGCAAACTCCATGCGCTTACGTTTGTGGTATGATGACATCAGAGGCTTTCTTCTGGCAAGCCTTCTAAATAGCTTTGTAATGATACACAGGGACATTGGTGGACTCTGGCTGCTGAGTCACATTCACAATTAGCACTCCTGATCAACTGAGGCATAATTAATTCTAGGGCTGAGCCGAATGCTTCGGAGCTCCGAAACTTCGTTCGTTGGATTTGGATTGGGATCCTAAATTCAGATTTGAATAGTTTGAAAACAAACAAACAAACAAAAAAACTCAAAAAAGAAGAAAATGGATGGTTTACTGGATGTTTGTCAACATATAAGTGTTTATTCTATACTGATTGAGCTTTGAATCGCCTGGAGGTTTATCGAACGTACAAGGGATGCGCTGCCTTGCTAGCGTGGTTCAGCCTTCCACGTGACTTGTCTTTATATTCGCTACGCTGTTGCCCAAAGCCTGAGCCAGAAGTTACAAGATGTCAAAGAAGTCAGCTGTGTGGTAACATTTTAATATTACCGCTGACATTCCAAAAAAGGTCGAATGCCAAATATCAAATATGCCAGCAGAAATTGGCATACCATGGTGGAACTACGAATTTGACAAGTAGCCTAATTTATATATCTTCGTCAGAGTAATAGCCTAGCAACATTAGCATTAGCTAGCCGATCTGACTAGGCTACATTTCATGATATAGCCTAGGCTAGCATACCATACGCAGTATTTAGGCTACGTGAAGTCTGAGAGTTTATAGGCCTGCACATAACTGTGAAGACTGCGGCTTATATTTATCTTTTAAATTTATTTAGGCCTATGTTTCATGTCCTGAACTTCTGTTCCATTTCAATTTAATACTTTATTGTTTCAATTAAAAAAAACAAAAAAAACCGATTGTTTCTTTCTTCATGCGCACTGAAATAGATACTGGACGTATCGTAACATTGTTTTTAAAGACTCAAAAAAATACATTTTTAATAGATTATTATTAAAACGACAGACTTTGCTGCAATCCCAACTCACATCTTGCCTGATCACTGAGACAGAGTTGGCCTGCCACCATCCACAAAATAAACCAAGCTGGTTTATTTTCCTTCGACAGCTGATTTGAGGACAAGTTTCTTCAGAATTATTCCTCTAATATCTCCCTTGCGGCACGGGCCCAAGTGGAGATCTGTGCACATCCACGTAGCCCTGACTGCAACCCCGGCGCGACCCCGACTTCGATGAAGAAGGAGTCCACGCACCTGCCGGGACCTTGGATCAGCTGACGGACGTCACTTAACTCTATTTACTTTGGCCCTCCAGAAGCAATTTACACCTGGTTTCTGCTAGTTTTATTTAAATGTCAATATCTCCAAAAATATTCCCTGCACATCCATGGTTTAAAGTTCGAATTGACGAAGAAGCTGTATCATTCAGAAATTTGCAACAGAATACATTTATTTCAGAATAATGACATACAGTATATATATAATAACTATAACATACATCGCCTAATGTATTTAAATACGTTTATAGAAAAACTTACAAAAGCGCGTGTGTATTTACACAACAGCAACGTATTTCAGCGTATTTTGCTGTGGAAATGTCGACTGTACGGGACTTTGGCGAAATGTAACAAGGTAAACTCTTCAGGGTTAATCAGAAAACAGCTGTAGCTGAGAATACTGGTAAGTACTTGGTTTCCTAAACATATTTATACGAGAGATTTTGGAGAAAAAAATGTGGTGTCTTCTAAACCAAAAGTGCATCAGGTACTATATATAGTACAGTAAGCAAGGGAAAACGGCGAATGCTCATTTGTACAACGTTTAAAAAAAATATTGTTTCTATACGTGAACATGATTTTCTTAGCGTGTATAAACGGTGCATTTTATGCATTTTACAGTCTGTGGCTGTGGCGAGAGGAAGGTCGTAAGTGCTTTGGGCTATAAAATAGCATCCTCTATTTTATGGCACTGTAGCGTAACTGGAGAAGCTGAGGTTTTCGCAAGTGGCTACCCTGCGGAATTTAAAAATGTTTTTACGGGGTTTTCTTAAAGCTGTAGTTTTAATTTCAGACAAACATGAATACAGGAAGTCATGACATGCAAAGGATATGTGTGGATCATTCAAAAAAGCAGCTCCACACAACTCATCTTGTGTTTATTAATCATTGACTAAGTAATGTACAGTAGCTACAGTACAGTATACCAGCTCTTAAAAACAGTATTTTAGTCAGTGAGTCTGTAACAAAATTGCTCATGCATGTGTTGTGTCTTTTGTCTTTTCCCACATGCTACCTTCGTTCCTGTCTGGGATGATCTTCACCCACCATCCTGTGGTTTGGCATAAAATTACTGCATAGGTTATTTTTTAAGCATTGAAATAATTCATTCATAACTTCTACTTGTGTATATATTTTATGAAAAATGTTCTATATTTTTGTTCTATATTTTTATTAGACTTGAATGTAATTGAATATGTTCTGCCAAATTTGAAAGTTAACAAATGTTGTTGTCATTGGATGTTATTGTAGTTATGTTAATGTAAAAAAAAAAATGTTGATTGAAAATTTTGCAATAGGAATCCAGAACATAAGACTAAGCCAATATAGGCCTAGGATATAGACTATAAACTACTGATGGAATGACGGTGGAGCAAAAGCAGGAGCATTTCGGATTACTAGTGGACCACTGTCTATGACGCTGTTAATCCGCCAGAGGTCCACTGGCCATTAGATGTGCAAACGGCTAGGAATCTGCGAGCGGATAACGCCGGAGGTCCGCCAACTCCTCCGTTGAGGAACCGCTGTTGGTCCGACAGCCTTGTGCTATCTGGGACTGCAGTTACTGGCAAGTGGTTTCGACGATTAAAACAATGAAAACATTTTTTTTAGACAATCCCTCTGTTTGGTTGCGCAGTGACATGCAGAATTGTAGCAATAAGTTGTAACAGTTACAATAAGTTGTAGCAGTAGTCTAAGTCGTTTTGGTGTCTAAGTCGTTTTTCTTACATCAACGTATTCGTTGATGTAAGAATTAGGGCTGTCACATTGACCCAAAAATAAAATTAGAATTTTTAAATGTAAAATACATGTTCGTTCAAATAATTTTTAATATACAGTATATTATTAATAATATTATATAAATACAGCGTCAAAAAGATTCTGTGAAATTCTAATTTCTGCTAATAATTCTGGTGGGCACTGTATAACAGTGTGTGGTATAAATATAAATCAGCATGTGGTATTAGGGTTGCAAAATTCCGGGAATATTCAAAGGTGGAAACTTTCCATGGGAATTAACAGGAATTAATGGGAATATGTGGGAAATAACCGGAATTAACTGGAAATGCTGGCGTTTGTACTTGCTGTATTTACCTCATCATATGCAGACATAAATATAAACATTTTGTTTTGTCATAAGCAGACATCCATGCAAACATTTGTGAGTAGAACTTTAATGGATTCTTTCAATGTTGAATAAAATAAATGTATTTCCTAAACCCCCCCCCCCCAAAAAAAATTGATTCAAAATGGATGTAGCTCAAATGCAGTAGTGTGGCCTCAATAGCCTTGCTGTAGTGTGCAGGATGCTGGGAATTATTTCTGCATGTGATGGAAGAATGCACCGTGCATGCAGAGGGCCCTGCAGTAGTGTGCAGGATGCTAGGAATTATCGCGCATGTAATAAGAGTACTCAAGTGAGTACGTCAGACGTGGGCGGAGTTTGGTTTCAGAAGTAAATTCCCTATGACAGATAGAACGGACTTCGGAGACTATCGACAATTTCTTGAAATCTGATTTATAGAATGAGCCAAAACGTTCCTGGATTAGCCTGTGTGGTATAAAGATAAAGCATACGTTTCTTGTTCCAATTTAAATTTTTTAAATTAATGATTTGTAGTCCGGTTTGTCGTCCACTTTAACGGACTACATATCCATTACTACAACGCACGGGTGGTTCTCGACAGATATCAGATATCATCATCTCGTTTGGACATTTTTGCAAGTGCATACCACCTTGCTAATTCGGCCATTTTACTTCATTGAACCGTCCGGAGGGAATTATGGGACGTCGAGTTTTTAAACAGTGCCAGCGCTGGTATATTCACAAAGAAATACTGAAACGTAAAATATACTCGAAGCTGGTCCAGAAAGACGACATATTTTGTTCCAGGAAAATTGATGGTAAGACATAATCACTAGAAATTGTTTAAAAGTAAGTTTTATTTCATGTCTATGGTCTAAATGAATGGGGACGTCACTTCCGAAACCAGTGTGACATAGTCACTTGAGTACTCTATGGAAGAATGCACAGTGCAGGGTTGAAATTCAACTGAATTCGCATTCAATTGGGTTGTTTTAACCAAAGCATGCTGCAAGATCTAGAATTGCAGTTGTGAATTTTCCAACTAAATGTAATATTGTAGGCTAACTTTCGCAAAAAAAATAATAAATTGGTCAAAATTCCCGAGCTTAACTTAAATTTTCCACCCCTTTGCAACCCTATGTGGTATACAAACTATCAGCCTGCAGTACACGGATATATCGCTGCGTGTCGTATAGGGTAGGGTTCTGTACCTCCATGATGATGATGAAGGCCAGCTTAGCTGCCAGAATGTGCCAGAACTGCATTGTGTGGAAGTACTCCTTTTCATGACCGGAAGGGTAGCGGTAGTCACGGTACCTAAGATAACAAGAGCACAGTCACGCCACTGTAAAGGCTTGTGAGGAGACAGCGGCACGCACACAGTGGTCTGTACGACAGCCCTAACCTGCAGGTGGTTATCACAGAGCCGTTGAACCAGGTTGGGTTCTCCCCATCCTCGGGCTGGTGTTCCATATGCAGCTGGGAGATGTTAAAGACTGACAGGCTGTTGTTGATGTAGCCCTCCATGGTGGCCGTCTTGTTGGGTTGGTAGACGTACAGGTAGACCAGTCGTGGGATCATGTCAGAAGTGAAGGATACAATAAAGGCCTAGAGAGTATGAGAGGGATGAGAGGAAAGGAGAGAGGGATAGAGGAGTGGGAGAGGGGAGAAAGGGATAGAGGTGTGGGAGAGGTAAGAGAGGGACAGTGGAGTGGGAGAGGGGAGTGGGATAGAGGAGTGGAGAGGGGGTGGGATAGAGGAGTGGGAGAGGGGAGAAAGGGATAGAGCAGTGGGAGAGGGGAGAGAGGGATAGAGGAGTGGGAAAGAGGGAATGGGATAGGTAAGAGAGGGACAGTGAAGTGGGAGAAGGGAGAGAGGGACAGTGGAGTGGGATAGAGGAGTGGGAGAGGGGAGAAAGGGATAGAGCAGTGGGAGAGGGGGAGAGTGGGATAGAGGAGTGGGAAAGGGGAAGTGGGATAGAGGAGTGGGAAAGGGGAAGTGGGATAGAGGAGTGGGATAGGGGGAGTGGGATAGAGCAGTGGGAGGGGAGAGAGGGATAGACAAGTGGAAAAGGGGGAGTGCAATAGAGGAGTGGGAGAGGGGAGTGGGATAGAGGTGTGGGAGAGGTAAGAGAGGGACAGTGGAGTGGGAGATGGGAGTGGGATAGAGGAGTGGAGAGGGGGTGGGATAGAGGAGTGGGAGAGGGGAGAAAGGGATAGAGGAGTGGGAGAGGGGAGAAAGGGATAGAGGAGTGGGAGAGGGAGAAAGGGATAGTAGAATGAGAGGGGAGAGAGTGATAGAGGAGTGGGAGAGGGGAGAAAGGGATAGAGGAGTGGGAGAGGGAGAAAGGGATAGTAGAATGAGAGGGGAGAGAGTGATAGAGGAGTGGGAGAGGGGAGAAAGGGATAGAGGAGTGGGAGAGGGAGAAAGGGATAGTAGAGTGAGAGAGGGGAGAGAGTGAACGAGGAGTGGGAGAGGGGAGCGAGGGACAGTGGAGAGGGAGAGGGGAGAAAGGGATAGAGGAGTGGGAGAGGGGAGAAAGGGATAGAGGAGTGGGAGAGGGGAGAAAGGGATAGAGGAGTGGGAGAGGGAGAAAGGGATAGTAGAGTGAGAGAGGGGAGAGAGTGATAGAGGAGTGGGAGAGAGGGACAGTATATAATCACAATGACCACCAACTCTCAGCCCTTAAAAACATTAAGTTCTGTACATTCTCACCTCATGTAACCACACAGAATTCATGTACAATGCCACACATCCACACAAAATTTTCTCTTCTTACTCTTCTTCTTCTTCCTGCTGAATTTGTCATTAAAAATGACCATACCCTCAAAGAATAATTCTCCCCATTGGATAACAACATGTTCATGATCATTTTCAGCCTATCAAAACATCTGATGGTAGTATTCTGATTGCTCCAAACGTCCTATACTGGGTGCCAGTCCCTACGGACCTGTTGTAGCTCAGTGCTTAAATTGTGCCCTTCAATGTGGAAAACCCAGGTTCAATCCCCAGCAAGTACCCGAGGTAAAATTCCTTTTCGACAGAAACAATGTGCATACTTCATGCATTTTAACATATAATAGTGATTTTCCCACATTAAAAAAATCTCATGCCACGTTGTTGCATTAATGTAAAATAAAAATTAATAACTCTGCCATTGGCTATAGGTGATTTCAACAAATGTTTGTTTTAAAGACGGTCACCACACAAAAGCCGACATACACCCCAATTTCAAAAAAGTTGGGACAGGGGCAAAAAAAAAAGACTGGGTTGGCTAAATGGCTGTAAGTCATCAAGGGTCTGAGGTATCAAACAAGTCTCAAACCATTACCAGATATGCAGTAGATATGGATGGATCACTTTAAGGGTTGTTTTTCCTGACTTACTTTCCTATTGAATTCTATGGAAAAATAAGTCAGGAGAAACAACCCTTAAAGTGATCCATCCATATCTACTGTATATCTGGCAGCAGAGTGATGGTTTGAGGCTCGTTTGATACCTCAGACCCTAGATGACTTACAGCCATTTAGCCAACCATGGGTTCCATACTATTCCTGTGTAATTTACAGTTTAATCTAGTCCCACCCCCCAATACCCATAGAGATCCATTCAAATGCAGATAGGTTATAGTATTGCTTGTATGAGTACCTGAAAATAAGATATCAAGAGTCTTTTGATATCCTTTTATAGCATGATAGCATCACCTGTTTACCTGTACCTGAATGTTCCAAACAGGTGTTTTTTGAACTTCCCAGTCTTTTTTTTTTCTTCCCGTCCCAACTTTTTTGGAACATGTTGCAGACATCAAATTCGGAATTAGCGTATATTTACAAAAATCAATAAAGTTGATAGGGTAAAACATTAAATATATATTTTTTGTATTGTACTTTATACTGTAGCCTAAAAGAGAATTTACAAACCATTGCTTTCTGCTTTTATGTGCATTTTACATACTGTCCCAACTTTTTTGGAATTGGGGTTTGTAGTTTGGTAGCTTGAAGAGAACATAACGCCAATAATGGCATTCTCTATGGAAGATTTTTAGTGACTTAATTAAATGCAATCGCTTTAGCGACACATCGTGAAATGTAATACATATCTGCGTTTGCTTTTACGTAAGGATGCGCATTTATCATGCTGTGGTAACCAGTCACTCACAAGACGATTGACATTTTTGATGTGGTTATAATTCACAGAGATTGTGCCATGTTACAGGCATATTGTTAGCTGTAGAGAGTTAGCTGCTGTTAGCTCTTCCAACTCAGGAGTACTTCGTCGCCTCTCTATTGCTTCGACTCCCACATTGGTGACCTCGATTACTCACGGACCTTTCCGGAGTGTATTGAACATGGCGACCAACGCAGTTGTGCTGAAGTTGCCCAAGTTTTGGGAGCAAAATGCGGCGGCATGGTTTGCGCAGGCTGAAGCTCAGTTCACCCTCAGTGAGATTACCGCAGAGGACACCAAGTACTATTATGTGGTCGCGTCTCTCCGCAGCTCCACGGCAGCGAGAGTGGTGAGTTTACTTGAAGATCCTCCTATGGAATATAAATATATTACTCTGAAAGCTCACCTAAAAGACACATTTGGACTATCAGAATCTGAGCGTGCTCACCGGCTCCTTTCTTTGCCCAGACTAGGAGACTCTAAACCCTCAGAACTGATGGATCACATGCTCGCTCTGTTGGGTGATCATAAACAATGTTTCCTGTTCAAAGTGCTTTTCCTGCAGCAGCTTCCAGACCAGGTGCGGTTATCCCTGGCCAATTCTGCTACAACAGATTTGCGTAAGCTGGCCAAGGAGGCAGATGCACGTTTCTCAGATGAAAAAAAATGTTTCGCAGCAATGCCTGCCGCCGCCCATGCTGCTGCCACCTTCCTCCTAGACGACCCAGCACAGCAACCACTTTCAGTCTCCCCCTCCGCTGTGGCCCGGCGTCCAAGACCTTCCGGGCTGTGTTTTTATCACAGAAAGTTCAGCAGCAAAGCCAAGAAGTGTCTGCCCTTATGTATCTTCAGGGAGCAGTTAGCAGCCGTGAGTGTCGGTCATGCTGGCAGCTTGCTTTTCATAATAGACTCCCTCTCCAGCCGTCATTTCCTGAGTGACACAAGCGCCCAGGTGAGCGTACTGCCTGCTTCAGCCACAACAATGCCCCGCCCTCGAAGCCGCCAACGGTAGCGACATTCCTACTTTTGGCAAATGCGTTGTGACACTGTGTTTTGCGGGCCAGCATTTCACTTGGGACTTCATATTGGCGAAAGTGTCCACTCCCCTCCTTGGTGCCGATTACCTCCATGCCAACAGCCTCCTAGTGAACATGGGGAACCGCCTACTCGTCAACGCTGAGACGTTCGGCTCCCTGGCATGTGACGTGGCCACGACGAAACTGTGAAGTGCTCTCGCCCCCGCTGACGACTTTTCCTGCCTACTGCTTGATTTCTCAGACCTCACCACGCCCACTTTCTTGTCTATCTCCACTGTTGGCCCACCCGTGCACACCCATCGCCAAGGCAGAATTAGACTCCATGGAGCATCTCGGCATCATTCGCCGGTCCAACAGTCCTTGGTCTTCGCCCCTTCACCTCGTGCCCCGCACGGGGGCCAGCCCTACAGGCGTCTCATTGATGTCACTACACCTGACAGGTACCCCATTCCACACATTCAAGATTTTTCGGCCCGCCTGGCTGGTCAGTCTATTTTCCCGAAAGTGGACCTGGTCCAGGGCTACCACCAGGTGCCTGTTCAGCCTCAGAATGTCCCCAAGATGGCAGTTATCACGCCATTCAGGCAGCTTGAGTTCCTACAAATGCCATTTGGTCCCAGAAATGCAGCACAGACCTTTCAACGGTTGATGGACACCATGTTGCGTGGCCTGTCATTCGTATTTGTCTACTGGGACGACATTCAATTAAATTAAATTCAATTTTATTTGTATAGCGCTTTTTACAGAGAACTGTCACAAAGACGCTGCACAGGGAAACAGAAGGAAAATTGAGCATAGAAACCAGGCCTTAGCCCCCAACCAGCAAAATGAGGTAAAAAACTCCCCAGTAGGGGAGAAAAAACACTGAACAGTGGCGAGAAAAAACTCCCCAGTGGGAAGAAATCTCGGAAGGAACCTGGCTAGAGAGGGGGTGCCCATCCTTCGCTGGCCGGCCCGGTTTAGACTAAAGGTGGACTGAATGGTAATAGTCAATTCAATAATCAGTTCAATCATCAGTTCAAAGGGGGCGGGGTGATGCATCTGGGACTCCGGTTGCGTGAAGTCGGGAGGATAAACAAAAGGAGGGACGGGTCCGAAGCAGTCTGCAAACTCAGGGTGAGGGGCATAACTGGAGCAGTCGGCAAACTCAGGGTGAGAGGGAGACGGGCCGGAGTGATCTGCAGCTCAGGGTGAGAGAGGAAAAGAGAAGGTTAGCCCCCCACCCCCCACATCCTGGTGGCTAGCAAGTCTAGAGCAGAGCACCTGGAGCACCTCCAGCTTCTCTCGTCTCCGGCAGCATGGCTTAATTATCAACACAGCTAAATGCCAGTTTGGACTGTCTGCTATCGACTTCGTTGGCTACCACATCACTAAGGCCGGGTCAGTCCCGCTGCTGTCGAAAGTGGAAGCGGTGCTGCAGTTCTCGCGCCCCCTCACCATTAGGGCCCTGCAGGAGTTCCTGGGAATGGTAAATTTTTACCACCGCTTTGTTCCCCGGGCTGCCCACTTCATGCGACCTCTATATGGAGCCCTCAAAGGTAAGCCTCCCAAACAGACCGGTCGGATATGTTCGAGGCGTTTGCAGCCACCAAAGCCATCCGACACTTGGCAGGAAAGAATAACCCCGTGGCCGACTGCTTCTCCCGCGTCATCGCTGGGGCTGTCCATCTCGGCATCGATTATGTAGGCATGACTGCGGACCAGGTTTCAGACCCTGAGGTCCAGGTGTACTGTACGGCAGTCACAGACCTACGATTGGCAAATGTTCCATTCGACGGTGCCAGCACAACCCTGCTCTGCGATATATGCACAGCACAGCCGCGCCCGGTGGTGCCTCTGAGTTGGAAACGACGGGTTTTCAACGCCATCCATGGCCTCTCACACCCGTGTGGGAAGCCCTCGCAGCGTCTAGTTGCAGGAAAGTTTGTTTGGCACGGCATGAAGAAGGATGTTCAAGATTGGGCCAGGGCCTGTGTGGCATGCCAACGCGCAAAGGTCCATCGTCATGTCAAGACTCCATTGAAGCGTTTCACAGTCCCGGAAAGGCACTTCGACCACGTCAATGTGGACTTGGTGGGCCCCCTTCCTCCTTCCAGGGGGTTCACCCACCTCCTGACGATGGTTGACAGGACCACCCATTGGCCGGAGGCTGTGCCACTGTCGTCAACAACTACAGCAGATGTGGCCCCGTTTCGCCGTCTCCTCTGACCTCTCCTCCGATCGTGGGCCCCAGTTGACTTCCGAGCTCTGGACTGCCATTACTCGGCATTTGGGCATCTCACTTCACTGCACTGCAGCTTACCACCCGCAGGCCAACGGACTGTGTGAGCGCTTTCACCGCTCCCTGAAGGCTGCCCTACAGGCCAGTCTCCTGGGCGACAACTGGGTCGACAGACTTCCGTGGCTCAGAACAGCACTCAAGGAGGACCTCCTTTCTTCTTCGGCTGAGCTGGTTTATGGCCAGCCCCTCCGTGTCCCCGGGGATTTTGTGCCCACGGTCACGGCTCCTTAGTCGGCAACCAAGAAACGGTTTTGCTGGACAAGGCCAGAGACTTTTGCCCGGTCCCGATCTCGCACCACAATGTGACCCGGGTGCATACTCTGCCTGACCTGCAAGCGGCAGAGTATGTCTTTATCCGCCATGACGCCCATCGGGGCCCTCGTCATCCGCCCTATGACGGGCCTTACCGCGTCATGGAGGCCGGCGACAAGACGTTTGACATTGACATCGGGGGAAGGCTGGATCGGATTTCAGTTGATCGCCTTAAACCGGCCCACCTGGACCACTCCGTTGAGGTGGCTCAGCCCTAATGCCGAGGCCGCCCCCCGGTAACAAACTCTCGGCGCACCCCCAGGCTCCTGTGGCCCCCCCTGCCTGGGCCCCCTGAGCCTAGCCCCCACCAAACCCCTGTGACACTCCCGTCGGGCCCTCCTTTGCCTGCTCAGGTGCCCCGGAGCAAGTTTGACCGGGTCATTTGGGCAGCCAGCCGGTTTACATGGCCAGGTCTTGTGAATTCTGGGGGGACGTGTATGGTGACCAGTCACAAGACGATTGACATTTTTGATGATGTGGTTACAATTCACAGAGATTGTGCCATGTTACAGGCATATTGCTTTCTCCCTATCGGTGGTGGTGTTTTTAGTCACTACATTTCCCAATCACCTTAGCGGTTTACTTCCGGGCGTGGTGTAACAGATAAAAGGATTTGTTTCCTGTTTCACAGGTTGATTGTTTAGAGAAAAAATAAACAGAGAGTTAGATGCTGTAAGCTCTTCCAACTCAGGAGTACTTTGTCACCTCTCTATTGCTTTGACTCCCACAATGCCATAATTAAAAACAAAACACATATTGCATTGCATTTCATTGTGTGTTCTCTAAAAACACTCATACTGAAATACAATACGGGGTGTATTACTTTTCAATGCCAACTGTGTGATTTTCGTGCCAAAATTTAAATGCAAACGAGCCCATTGCATTTAGCTTTGTCAGCATCGCGTGGCGCACGGAACGTTCAAAGCAATCCTTGTGATTGTATTTATTGACCTGCAGAATGGTCTGTCATTGCATTTCTACACCAGCTGCGCTTTCCGTGCCAAAATTGAAATGTAAACGGGGCCAATTGCATTTTGCTCTGTGGCCACTGCGTGCCGCATGGGACGTGACAAAATTCTAAGCAATACTCGTGATTGTATTTATTTGACCTGCAGAGATTGAAATTAGATTGCATTTAATTTTGTCACTGACAAGGCGGAGCACTTCAATAAATGCAATCAACTGTCCAATCATAGTCCGTGGGGCGGGGCGTGGGGACGAAACAGTGCGAAGAAGTCCGTCGTCCACGGTTTAGTGTGTGTGGGTAGCCGAAGCTATCTTGTAAGTGAATTGATTACTTTGTGATTCATGCTGTAGGCCTATAAGTTTTTGTTAAATTTATTTCTTTGATGTTCTATCCTATTAAAACCAATGTAAATGAAAGGCCGGCGGTGGTGAATGAGAAGCCCGCTTGATTCGCCAAGGCTGGTGCCTAGTTTAGCTTCCCACTGGATTTGCAATTGACTTAGCTGGTCACTATAGCGTTCGGCTGGTCACTCATGTAGCATAGCTACCTAGCCTGACAACCCACTGGATTTCTTTTTTTTACAATTTCTGTTTTAACAGAAATCTCTCTCATTTGCAGTTTGTGTCTGCAGTATCCACAAGGCAACAGTCATTCAATTCAAGTGAATGACTTACTTTTAGACAGCAGTAGCTATTGGATAAATCAAAAATAAATCTGAAACCTCATCTAGGCCAATGACACAATGTCTAATACTGTTAACCAGTGTTGAATAGGATTGCCCCTGTCCAAAAGGGAAAAAGTTCTGCCTCATGTGGGATTCAGACCGAGATCTGGATTTTACCACTGGGCTACCGAGAAAGATACCTATTCTGTGGAATAGGCCTATCATAAGTTGTAATGCTCGATCGGTTTTGCTCATTCAAATTTTTAAACAGATTTTCAATGTGGTAATGAAATCAGTGGACTGTAATTAATTAGAAACTAGGGTTTTTAGTTTTAATGGGTTAAAATGACAAAAGATTTGACAAGCCGGTTATGAATATCTTAGCCACGGTGGCCCCCAGTGGTAGTTGTTGCTGAAATTATTTACATCTTAAACCCACAAAATTCCGCCGCAACCTTCATCTTGCCACCGTCACAGACAATAAATGCATAAAATGCACCATTTGTACATGCAAAAAAAAAAATCATGTTCTGGTGTAGGAACAATCATAGCCTATATTATTAAAAGGTTATAGCCTATAAATAGCCTACAATTTCGGTTTAGTAGACAGTTAATTTTTTTACCTACAAAATCCGCGATATAAACACATGATAGGAACCAAATATCCTGTCTGGCACTACAAGTGTTTTCTTATTAGGCTAATCCTCAAGAGCTCACCTATTACAGTTTGCCAATTTCCAGCAAAGTTGACATTTCCACAGCGACCACCTATCACACTTGCTGCTGTAGACTAATACATTTCTGTTGTTGTAAAACAGGCCTACCTTTAAACGTAGGCCTTTTTTAGCCTACGTAGCTATATACAAACATTAGACTACACATTTTTATGGGTTGCCTATATTATGCAGCCTATATCTAGGCTACTGTATGTGACGATTCTGACAACCTACATTTATAATTTCTGAATGGTAACCAACAGCCTCTTCTTCAATTCGAACTTTAAAACATGGATGTGCAGTGAATAGTTTTTGACACTTAACTAGTAGGGCCTAGATGAAAATAGCTTCTAGTGGGCCAAATTTAATAGGGATAACTGATTTTGTAAGTCCTTCACTTGAATTGAACAACTGTTGCCTTGTGGATACTGCAAGCTCAAACTGCAAATGAGACAAGTTAAGTCAGTAATAGTAACAAAAAAATAAATAAAAATCGCCAACCCAGTGGGTTGCCAGGCTAGGTAGCCTACGTGAGTAACCAGCTAGTGACCAGCCAATTCAGTTGCGAATCCACTGGGTAGCTATGCTAGGCATGTGAGTTATCAGCCTAGGAATGCTAGTGACCAGCCAAGTCAGTCGCAAATCCAGTGGGTAGCTATGCTAGGCACAGTTACCAGCCTCGACGAATCAAACCGGCTTCCAATTCACCACCGCCGGACTCTCATTAGTTTTAATAAGATACATCATAAAATAAAAAAATAAAAAAACCTTATAGGCCTACAGCATGAATCTCAAGTAATCGATTCACTTGCAAGATAGCTTTGGCTACCCACACACACTAAACCAAGGACGATGGACTTCTTTGCACTGTTTCGTCCCAGAGCCCCGCCCCACGGACAATGATTGGACAGTTGATTGCATTTATCGAAGTGCTCCGCCTTGTCAGCGACAAAATTAAATGCAATCACAGAGCGCTCTGCAGGTCAAATAAATACAATCACGAGTATTGCTTTGAATTTTGTCACGTCCCATGCAGCGCGCAGTGGCAATAGAGCGAAATGCTCTATGCTCCAATCTACATTTAAATGTTTGAGCGGAAACCGCACAGCTGGTGTTGAAATGCAATGACAGACCACTCTGCAGGTCAATAAATGCAATCACGAGGATTGCTTTGAATTGTGTCACGTTCCATGTGCCACGCTATGCTGACAAAGCTAAATGCAATGGGCTCAGTTGCATTACAATTTTGGCATGAAAATCACGCAGCTGGCGTTGAAAAGTAATACACCCCATATTGTTTGAGTGTTTTTAGAGAACACACAATGAAATGCAATGCAATATGCATTTTGTTTTTAATTATGGCATGATAAATGCGCATCCTTAAAACAAACGCGGATATGTATTACATTTCACGATGTGTCGCTAAAGCGATTGCATTTAATGAAGTCACTAAAAATCTTCCATAATTCTCAGCAATAAAATGACTTGGAAGATCAACTGTTCCTCAAATGAAATAAAAAATTATAACGCACCATCATTAATTCACAACAATGGCATGCATGGCTTACTGAACTGACTACTCTCCTTTGGAGGAGAAAAAGGTATCAGCATTTGGAGGGTTAGTTAGACTTTCCTTGGTTATTATTTTGTCTCCACTAGCATAGAACCCATAATATTTCCAAAAGGCACTCCTGAGGTGTGGTGGAGTTTCAATTTTTCTTGGCTCCTCTTTTTCAAATGTGTAGCCTAGAGGCTACACGGATACCATGACCCACACGTGAACTTTATTTTGGCTACCTAACGGTATACCTTCCAGACAAAACAATAACATGAATTCCTGTTTATCGGTCTCTGTGATATGGACCTTATTCACGCGGCGGCCATCTTGAAATCGAAAGTGAGGCTGAGGTGGGAAAATTCCGGAAGTGAAATGTCAACAACAATGGCTTGGACTACCAACCTGGAGCTCTTGCCGAAATTCGCTGTCAGTAGGCCTACGATTGAAACTTGAGCCAACAAGGGGTCGCCAAAATACATTTTAGTTTGTTAAAATATAGCTTGTTTTATGTAGCCTATATTGTAGCTAGTATCTAACGTACACAAAAAGTGAGGCTGATGCAGCTCATTCGATCTGATGCAGCTACTTGCTTTTCCCACAACCGAATAGCAGAGAGAGAGAAAATGCGATTGCTGCGATTCAATTTATTATGTTGGAAACGTTTGCGGGGAAAAAACGTATTAGACAAGATTTCCCGTATCATTAACCTTATACGCCCGCATAGGCTACTTTCGAAAAGGTGGAAAAGCCGTTTTAAACAAACGCATTTTAACCCGGTAATTCTCAACTAGGCTAATGCGTTTCACTTGCTTACAACCATACTATTAAATGTAACCATAGTTAGGCTAGTTTATGCTAAAACTATGACTGACATGAAACACTGTCATTCACAACAAGGCTTGTTTGATATGTGATGTACTAATTTTAATTATATTTTAATACTTTGCCAAAAGTCATTCATTTTAAGACTATAAGCTAGATTTTTACATACTAATTGACAGAATGTCAGCCTTATCATTTAAAAAAAATGTTTAATTTGTCATCATGCTTACAATTAACTTTCTTGTGCCAGGCAGTATGAAAATTAACAACACGCCCACAACTATGATGGCACACCAATAAAACCTTTATTTAATATGAAGTAGACGTTGAGCAATAACACAATAACAATTGTTATGATTGCCTTTCAAAATTGACACTGTAACGTAGCCACAAGCTTTTAAGTGTCCCACTCAATCTGAATCCACACTCCAACTTGCTTCAGCAGTGACCAGAGTGATATTTTCGGTAGCTTTATTCAGCTGTGCATTTTGTGTGAGGCTAACGTTAGTTGTCTTTTTGCCTTGTAGCCCTGCTTGTCTATCAACACATAGCTTACAGTCAAATATTAAAATCTCAAATGAATAAATCATGGCCCTCCGTGCCCGGGGGAACCCCCGCACCGCGGGTGCTGCGAAGGTGTTCCGCTATGCGTATTTGTCTTATAGCTTGTTAGCTAGGTCGGTAACGCTAGCTATCTCCTGGCAGACATGTCAAAGCGAAGTGCAAGAACGGGGCAAAACGGCTCGTTCTGTCTCTACCTGGCTTGCGATTGTGTTGTGTTCGTATTGCTTGTTACTTTGTGTGCTAATGCTAGATCATCCAACCATGCAATGGTTTTACAGTCAGGAGTGAGGAATGTGTTGTGAGATCATTTTGTTCAATGCGAAAAAATTAGACCCCTTACATTATGCAGGTAGCTGGTTAGCTAACGAACGTAGCTGTTACTGAAATATTCAAATATAACCACATATCAGCAACATTTAGCCGGTATAACCAGTTAATATGAATTCTCCTTTATGCTAGCGTTCGTATGCCAGAAGAAGGGTCAGTGGAAGGCAAAAATATGAACATATTCATTGCAGCATTGGATAACTTACAGTGAACTATCAACCCCAAATAAAGTTACCATTACATTGTAAACAATCGTGTCTGTATTTTCATTATGTTTGCGCTGTTTACCAGCTGGGTATGCCGTTATTCTGGCTACAAGTTAATGAATCACCACGAGCTAGCATTACAAACTAAGTACTGTTATACTCCCCCATTACCGAAACCATTTTGAAAAGGAAAATTTATATGACCAAATAAGTATATTTGTCTGCATTACGTTACAGTCTCGCTCTTGTTTGGCTGTTTAAAGTACACGGCAAGTGTCTCAGTAACAACAAAAACTGGGCAACTAGTCAATATGCAGTAGGCTACAATGGCCTGAAATACTGCTACGCTCAAACACTTCCTGTATTTTTCCCACCTCAGCCTCGTTTTCGTTTCATATAATTCCCAAGATGGGCGTCTCGCGTGAATTGAGCGGGTACTATGAGTACAACAGGGATGATTGCAGAGTGCAACTGGGCTCCTTATTTCGCCTAGGCAGTGGGATTACAAATTCTAACCCATAATTACATATAAATTTTACATGTTCCTGTGAAGTTTGATTATCGAACAACAAATTAACAGCCCTAACACACCCACACACACACACACACACTCGGGCCGTACGTTGGTGATGACAGAGAGGACAGCCACAGCCATTCCATTGAGGATCTCCAGCCAGGCCCCGATGCTTCTGGCCTTGGAAGCCATGGGTCGGCGGAACTGGGTGGTGAGCTTCCAGGCGTCCACACGCACCTCCAGGATGTTATTACACAGCGCCAGCAAGGGCGCCAGCGGGAATGAGGCCACAAAGAGCGTGATGAAGCCAAACTGGATCACTAGGTACAACAAGTGAAGAGTGTGATGAACTCAAACCGAATCACTGTAGTGAGGAGAAATGTGTGGGTAAGACACAGGCATGGCATGGAGCAGCAGTGACCTCCATCTGAGATCACAGGCAAGGCTGGGGGACACAGCAACAAAGATACCCAATATTCCCCTCCAGAGTTTCTGCGGGGGGTAAAACTGATAGCTGTGGCCAAACAGAGCAGGGAATATTGATCGGAGCATGCCTTTCACTCAGACAAGCATCTGAGGACTGATAAACCCTCTTCTCATCTCTTCTCATAACTCCTCCCGGTACATCACGTTGAGAATTTATATAGAAACGTCCTTCAGAAAAATGATTGGATTGCCTTGGATGATTGCCTTGCTAATGAATAAGTGGTTGAATAACTCACTGTCAGCTGTGGATCGGTGACTTTATATATAATGGCCAGGTGTCTGAGTGGGAACACACTGTGTTCATACATACATACACTCTTTGCTTGGGCTCTGAACTCAGGTAAGGGTTGTGTAAGGGGTGGTATTGGGCGTGTAGGTTTGTGGAGCCCCTCTCACCCATCTCCAGGTACTCGCAGAACAGTCCGAGCTGGCTGAAGTTCTGCAGGTCGTGGTCCTGCTCCCAGGTGCAGTAGACTCTTTTATCTGAGGGGGTGGCGACCCTTCCTGCTGCCCCACCAGTTACACATCCACCTGGGGAGGGAGAAAGGACAATGGGGTGAGCTGAATACCCAGTGCCATGGCTTCACCTGAGACTCACTTTCCAGTTTAGAAGATATGGATAAACTGCTGAATGACACAGTTTCAGAACCACTTTAATTTTGTAATCCAGTGTTGCCTCGGACAACCAAATTATTCCAACAGGCTTTTTGGTTGGACTATAAAAAAAATGTTCTGGTACATTTAGAGACATAAAGTCACAAAATGTCTATTTTGAGAAAATCAAATTGAAAATATCATTGATCCATAAAATCAGCCATTAAAAGTTTTGCTGTTTTTATGCATTGCTTAGGCACCTTTTTCTGTTAACAATATTTATAGGGTGGACTTAGCTAAACAAATACAACATGTTTCTATGCTCAACTTGAATTGTCTAAAAAATGTGACCAGTACTTTTAGCACTAGGGTATTCAATTTACACTGAGAATTTCTCCTCAAAGCAGGTAGTTGGCTAAGAACAGTCATGTATCAAGCCTAAGATTTACCATTGAATTTTCAAAAATGAATTTGAAGAACACAACTGTCTATCTGCATGTTCACTAGGGCTGGGCCATGTCTATTAAAAACAATATCATGATATACAACACTATTCCCTGCCCCCCCAACAACACCTCAGCTTTTGTTGGAATATAGCAGAACTTCTACTATCCAACACCCGATACATTCGGGAAATCAGTGGTGCTGGTTTTCGGATAGTAGAAACACGCCCCAAAGTTATGACATTTTGTGAATTGTCTTCACAAAATCTAAAGCTAAATAAAGGTAGGACAACAAACATGCGGTGTCGGGCTAGTGGCGTTATAAACTCTCGATCAGTGCGGGATGTTTAAACATGACTCATTTTCTTATTGAACTATGGAAAAATAAGTCAGGAGAAACAACCCTTCAAGTGATCCATCCATATCTACTACATATTTGGCAGCAGAGTGATGTTAGGCTCGTTTGATACCGCAGACCCTTGATAACTTACAGCCATTTAGACAACCATGGGTTCCATACTATTCCCATGTAATTTACAGCTTAATCTAGTCCCACCCCCAATTCCCATAGAGATCCATTCAAATGCAGAGAGGTTATAGTATTGCTTGTAAGAGATAAATATTAAATATAAACATTGAATATCTTTTCTTTGTACTGTTTTCAATTAAATATATGTAAAAGAGAATTTACAAATCACTGCTTTCTGCTTTTATGTGCATTTTGCATAGTGTCCCCAACTTTTGTGGTATTGGGGTTTGTATATAATGAGTCTCGATTTGATAAATAACTCATTTTGGATTAAAAAAAAAAAAAAAAAGATAGCTTGGTTGTTTTACATTCATAGTAGTCTATGTACAAACCCCCAATCTATTATATTTTATTTAATATTTCATAAATAACTGGGTTGACAATGTGTTAACAGGGTTGATATTGTGTCAACCAGGGTTCAAAAGTTATTTGTTCAGGAAAATTCTTTATAAATACAAAATATTATTATACTGAATTAATGTGGTGTTGCAAAGTAAGTATATGTATTTGTTTTGTTAGTTTCGGGCAGTATGAGCTTAAGGTATGCTGCTTGTGATCTATGAGAAACTGAAGGAATCTCTGGCTATATTTTTCATTCTCTTTTCTTTCTCTTTTTTAAATCATAACCATGTCTAGCTCATTGATTTGTAAATGAAATAGGCCTAAATGAAGCCTCTCCTTTTCCTTTTTTGATCTTTTTACTTCCTGTTTATTTTTGCCTGTAACGCACATTAACACAGTCACACAATCATTTAAATTAATTCATATTAGATATTCAAGTGTATTAAGTGTAGGGTCCCTTTTCCTAATCAGTGGGTGTAAATGAGTTCAAATAAATGAATATGTCTGACAAATGAACTTTTTGCGTCTCAGGAGGGACGACTACTCTGTCCTGTCGTCAACCCTGTTCGTCAGCCGTCATAACAGATTAACAGGGGTTGACAATAACAGGGTTGATTATTAATGCCCTAAAACTGTTATAGCTAGCCATGTGATGAAGCAAATGGAAAGATAACAAGTGCATTCAGATTTTCAGATTTGCAATATCAGATTTCTATTACATTTTAACAGATATTATAATTTTACAAAACACATGGGGCTCTATTTTAATTAAACCAAACGCAATGGTGAACACAAGAGTAAGCGCTTGGCGATATCGCTCTGAGGGCGTGTCGGCGAGAAATTTGGTAATTTCATGACGGCAATCTTGGCGCATCTGATGGCGGTATTGCTAAAAGGCTGGGTTTAAATGTCCAAGGTGTGTCTCTATGGTAGCCAATCAAATTGTTGTTCTCATGCTTTAAAAAAGCCAGTTGGAACGCAATCGCTCCATGCAATTTCATAATGAGCAACCCAAACGCACGACAAGACCGTCAACGACAAGAGCGATTTTTCCGCACAGGAATCAGACATACTTGCAACAGAAGTACAGGCTAGGACTGTAGTAATTTATGGATCACAATCCACACCACCTCGTCTCCCAGAAGTTCGGAAGGCACGGGAGGAGGTGGCGAATGTATTAATTAGCCTACATTAGGTGATGTAGGCATAATTATGATTCAAATGGTAGGCTTATGATTCAACTGTGTCAATGTGTAATTTATATATTATAGGCTATTGGCCTACATGATCGCAAGTTTCTTGTAAGCTGTCCTGTTTTATTCTAGTAGTTTAAATTAAAATGAATTAATTAATAATAATTATAGGCTATTTGTTCATTAAATGGAAGTGTAATGTTGGCATCACCTATAGAACACTACATAGAACTACATGACCTAATAAGTTGCCAAATTGCCAGAGTCTATTGCGTTGCCGCTAAGAGGTGGTTCCAGCTGATCATAACGCAATGGGTTTTCGTTGGTTCAAATTGTCACTGAGCCGAAAGTATTTTAGAACACGCCCCAGGACAGCGCCACCCATCCCACTGCAGCGCAAGCGAAAGGATGTTATGTTGAGAATTTGTTGATCCTAGCGGTATTGCTGAGAAACGCCATAGTGCCAGTTTTAAGACGTTGATGCTGTCAACAAGCTTGCGTTTGACTATACCGTCCCCCTTGCGCTGGTTTTGAAAATAGAGCCCATGTTCTTTTCTGCATTAATTAAGGGTAACAGGGGTGAGAAGTTGTGCTCTTCTCCTTATGCCAAGCATTGAAAAGTAAGTTGAAAAAGGTTATTGCAGACTGCAGACTTTGGGGAGTGAAATTGCCCAGAATGCTTTAGGAAGTTAGGAAATAACATTGATTTAGTGGTTTGATAAAATCGCTTTAAAACGTATCTCCAGCGAGTAAGTTTCATGTTATAGCCCTACTAGGATGTGTCAGTGGAGTGGCTGAGGTCGGAGGACCAAGCACGACCATCAGGGATTCTAAAAGTGTAGCCTAGGTACTAACACCTACACCACTAAAGCAGACAAATCTGCACTGGAAAAGGGTAAAATAAACAGTGGGAAAAAACCTCCCGGCGCAAGCCAAAAATAAAACAACCCCAAAAGAGGGCAAACTCCAGAATAGCGAGTAATCAATAAAAAAAGAACCTCACGCTCTTTAACGAGTAATCAATAACAAAAGAACCTCACGCTCTTTAACGAGTAATCAATAACAAAAGAACCTCACGCTCCTTAACGAGGAGGCAAATACATGAGGTCAGAGAAAACAAACAAAAGAAACACCCTGTATAAACGGGCGAGAGAAGGAACAGAGAAACTAGAACCTGTTACCTACAGCTCTAGGTGAGAACGAGCGGAACAAAAAGGTAACAGGTAGGGAGAGTATAACATCACATTACATTACAGGCATTTAGCAGACACTCTTATCCAGAGCGACTTACACAGGATTTACATGGTATCCATTTCTACAGTTGGATATATACTGAAGCAATGCAGGTTAAATACCTTGCTCAAGGGTACAACGGCAGTGCCCTACCTGGGAATCGAACCTGCAACCTTTCGGTTACAAGCCCAGTTCCTTACCCATTATGCTACACTGCCGCCTAATTAACGGATGAAGAGAGAAAGAAAAGAAAAAACTAAAATAAATCTTTCTTCTAATTCTAACCGGACTTGCTGCGTTTCCTATTCGTACGAACCAGAAATGCAGCGAACCGAATCCTATACCTTTACCGACCTCCTTGTCAATATAGCAAAGGACAATATGGAAGCGTCGGAAATGCGGAAGTCCTGGGCTATTTATAACCAGCAGGAAATCCAAAAACAGGGTGAACGGGATCATTCCCGGGCGAGATTCAAACAGCGAAACAGAGGCGGAAAAAAATCCGATAGAGCGTCCCAACGACGCCAAAAGAAAAACCGAACGCAGAAAACAGAAGAGGGCTGCTAGAAACCATGACAGGATGCAGTATTAGAATGATTATTTAAGGGTCAGTTAATGATAACTAACTACATGAGCTCTTTGCAGTTCCAGCAAATGAGCCAGTGCAAGCTTATAAGCATGGGCAAATTTAAAAATACATTTTTGCTTGGATTTCATATTCAATAGGCTACAGGTTGCTCGCCTCTTTTATGTTTTAAACTTCTGTGCGACCTGCAAAGCAATTTAGGCTATGAAAACCACTGTTTTGATTGCAGTTAAACCCCTTCACTCAGATGCCAAATTGAGTAAATTCTCACCTATTTAGGGGGTGCTCTATTTAAGGCTTTATAACTCCAGGGGCCCTATCTTACACCCGGTGCAAAAGCGGCGCTAACCCAAACGCAAGTGTCTTTGCTATCTTACACCCGGCGCTGGGTTCATTATAACGCCTAGCGCTTACGTCGTTTAACTACCATGTATTCTTGCGCCCGTTGCAAGTGAACTGGGTGTGTTAGTCTAAAGATGAGAAGTGGCCAGGATTATATTTGGCGTATTGCTGACGCCCAAGATACACCTATAATTAATGAAGAGACTAGGTTCAGCCCATTTGCACGTTGCGCCGTGCTTAGCGCCCAAAAAACGCGCCATTAAAATAGCAAAAGTGGACTTGGACACACCCAAAATGGACTTTACGCCATGCGCTTAGACCAAGCGCCAAGACGCCCAGGGGCATCTTTAACGGCGTGTTTTTTGGGCGCTAAGCACGGCGCAACGTACAAATGGGCTGAACCTAGTCTCTTCATTAATTATAGGTGTGTCTTGGGCGTGACATGCAATAAACCAATCAAAATGTCATATCCCATTCACTTTAAAAGCCTGCTTTTCCACCTTGGCGGATTGCTTATATGATGGCGAAACAGACATGCTCGTGCGTGTTTAGTGCGATCAAGGAAGAGGCTATATGGATCAATAGTAGCCTATGATCAATATTATTCAGACTAACCATTAAGAGTTCCCGGTAATTCCTGACAGTGCTGTTATTTTACAAAATATATGCGGTTAAATTTCGTTAAAAGCACCCTGCAACAGCTGAGAATAACATTACATTACATTATAGGCATTTAGCAGACGCTCTTATCCAGAGCGACTTACACAACTTTTTATTTAATTTTTTTTTATTACATTTATCCATTCATACAGCTGGATATATACTAAAGCAAGTCAGGTTAGGTACCTTGCTTAAGGGTACACCGGGCAGTGTTCTACCTGGGACTCGAACCTACAACCTTTCGGTTACAAGCCCAGTTCCTTAACCATTATACTACACTGCCGCCCTATAAGCTACCAATGGCTTCTGTCTCACCTTAGAAAACGCCAAATTAGCCCTGGTTGTTTAACGAATTTCGTTTGATTATGCAATGAAACAATGAACTCATGTTCAAGCTTCATCAGAAGTTCATTAGGCTACCTGCATTCTAAGTTTGATTAATAACATAAATAATGTAACATAAATTTGCCTTAATGATGACACTAAATACAATAAAGCTGTCAGGTTGGGCAACCGATAGGTTCATGCATATTTTCCCTTGTTTTATAATGTCCTGCTTATGTAAAATATGACCAACCTGTTTTACTCGTAGCGTAGGCTAATGCTTTTAAAACAATCCACTTTCCCAGGAAGACCGTGAAACGTGCGATTTACAGCAGGGGAAACAGACCTGCTCATGCATGAAGTTAAAGCACACATGCAGAGAATGGCATTAAAATTAATTGTGAATTAATTGTGTAACGTGCTGCAAATTGTTTTAGTTTCGAATTAGACGCTTAGTTCTCTTTAAAAACGTTTTGTTCAGTTATGGAATAACAGGTGAAATCAGCGGGGTTTTAATAAGCTGAGAGTATGGAAACCATGTCACTGTCATTTTAAAAATATGAAGGATATTAATGATGACACTAAATACAATAAAGCTGTCAGGTTGGCAACCGATAGGTTCACGCATATTTTCCCTTGTTTTATAATGTCCTGCTTATGGAAATATGACCAACCTGTTTTACTCGTAGCGTAGGCTAATGCTTTTAAACAATCCACTTTCCCAGGAAGACCGTGAAACGTGCGATTTACAGCAGGGGAAACAGACCTGCTCATGCATGAAGTTAAAGCACACATGCAGAGAATGGGCATTAAAATTAATTGTGAATTAATTGTGTAACGTGCTGCAAATTGTTTTAGTTTCGAATTAGACGCTTAGTTCTCTTTAAAATCGTTTTGTTCAGTTATGGAATAACAGGTGAAATCAGCGGGATTTTAATAAGCTGAGAGTATGGAAACCATGTCACTGTCATTTTAAAAATATGAAGGATGAAGAATACGGTTCAAATTCAGTTAGCATGGGTGACATTTATCTCAGTTTTTTAACCGTATGCTATTGAAAAAACCTTATGCATAGCGAATCCACTGTAGCCTAGGCTATTTGAAAAACAATAAATGCAATATTCACTGGACAAGGTTTTGAACCTTTTTTCTTACAGGCTGTAGGCCTAGAGAGCTGTATTGTAATGACATCTGAAGCCGAAGCATTTTCAGAACTCAAATGTCTGTCTATTGCAGGTGCGTGAGTTTTCCATTGAATGACAATTCACGCATTAGGTGGTAAATGACAATTCGCGCATTAGGCTTGATATAGGTGTTATCAGCAAACGGAAAGCCATGTTTAACGGATAGCCATTGTCCCCGTAACAGCAGATTTTCCCCCCAGAAGATTACAGCAATTATTGCCAAATATAGGCTAAGTCATAGATTGATCCAGGATAATTGCGAATAGTCTATAGCCTACATGTAACCTTACACGTACCATCGCACATCGCATGGATGTGGATGGAGTGGGCTCAAAGCAATTTAATTCGGCATTCCCCTTCGCTGAGGGACAGGTAGCTATGTGATCTTTGACCTATGGACCCTTTTATTATTATGCATTTTTTTTATATAGCCTACACAATAGTAATAATTCACATTGTCACCTTGATATTTTTAGTCATGCTTGTGCGCGCCCCTGTGTGTAACAGACAGGAGGGTTGTACACGCGTTGTGCACACGTCTATGTAGACGCACTTATATGCGCCGTTAAAATAACATGTAAACAACTGCAACATGACTTTAGACCAGGTTTGTGGTGGTTTTTAGCGCAAGCGCTTTCTGCTGGCTCAAGATGGCAATACGCCAAAAATAATCCTGGCCACTCCTCTTCTTAAGACCAACACCAGTTCACTTGTAATGGGCGCAAGAATGCATGGGTATTTAAACGACGTGAACACAAGGCGTTATAATGAACCATGCGCCGGGTGTAAGATAGGGCCCCTAGAGTTATAAAGCCTTAAACAGAGCACCCCATAAATAGACAAAATTGCCAGGTGTGAGCATCACAGAGACTTGGAACATGGCTTAAATGAAACAAGACAGTTATACCATTTACAATACTAACTTAGATTAGTTTACCTTCATAATTTAGGTCAAAATAAAGTGCCACAAATGCAAAGAAAACTTGAAAAAATGCAAAAAGTGTTTTCTTTAGTTTGCAATGAAATACTGAGAGTTACATATGTGAAAACAGGTAAAACTATACATAAACCCTGTGTCCCACAGGTAAAATCTATACATTCTCTGGATCATATACTCCCTGTCCACAAGTGGACAAAATTCTGAGGGTGATATACAGAACTACTACAAATCTATGATGCAAAAATATAGGCAGTGTACCTTGCTGTCCCTTAGAGTCTCCAAATGTATCCAAAATGGCTAAATTGTGCACTGCTGTAAATCATAAAATAATTATATACTTTAACTAGAAATCAACTGTTTTGGCTCATAAAACTCACTTTTGCATCAATTTCAAGTGGGGGATTACTATATTTTCATCAGTATAGGGGGATAAAATATCTATGTGTCTAAACACCTGTCCAAAATCTGTCACAGTGAATAAAATATTTTTTGTCCATTATAAAGCATATATACATTCATACTCATTCATAATATTCTACATTCATCTAGCACATATGCACAGTAAAATTTGAATGAGTATTGTCCATTCCCTGAGTGACAAGTATTGCCCAGACAGATTATGCACGGCAGGATTCCAATAAAATTATATTCCATCATCAGGGAAATGCTGGCAAATGTTCTAGCTTCAGGATTTTCTCTTGCCTTGCTGACAAGTTAGTAAATTAGTAAAAAACTTGCAAAAAAATAACAGGAAAATAACTGTTTCGCCTCGAATCGTCAATGAAACCAGAATGAACTGGAATGAATGAGACCGATTTGAAAAGCGTGGGGGGTATTGCGCATCAACGTTTCATATTTTGTAATAGCGGTATAAACTGTTGTTTATTTCTCACACGGATTATCCGAGACAAGAAATGAGCACTGAATTTTGAAAGGGACATCTTTATGCGTAAAACCATTTCATATTTAGTAGCAGATATTGGTAGTTAGAAGACGTATTATAATTACACAAGAATTTCACATGTTTATTTTGCATTTAAATGAGCAAGGCTTTTCAGATTTTTTTGGCATACAATCAGGCTATTGTTGGGTTTTCTTGTTGCTATGACAGAATGTTAATTTTAAAATGAAGAAATATATTTATTATCTCACACATAGACGCTATTGTCCACTATGTCACGCATGGGTAGGTATAGTTGCAGGCAAGACTCGGTGGGGGGTTTGCTTGTTAAATGGACTTGCTACGGGAGAACGGTGACACTTAGAAACCCCGTATTCGGCAGAGTTGTCACAAATCGTGTATTAAATCACGGTAAAAGTTTGTCGTTTCCTCTCATAATTTGGTTGCAGGAGAAAATTAATATCTGAGACAAGCAAAATCTTGCCGCCAGGCGCCATGGCCATCTGCGCAAAGGGGTTAATATATTTGATATATTATATAGGTCTTTTGCATTTTCACTTTGATCCCCCTTTCATATTAGAGTCGTATCCGCTTCTGAAGCGGTCTAACTCTCAATATAAAAAGATTTGAGACGGGGTAGATAATACCGATACAAAATAGAACGGTTTCAAGTTAGTACGGACTAGTAGGTGGTTCAGAAGCGCTTCAGAAGCGGATACAGCTCAATATGAAAAGTACCGACATTTGAAGCGGACTAAACCCAATGAAAATATCAGTTAAAACACAGCCAACAAATAGAGATGCTCAAAAGACAATTTTACTTTATTGAAAGACCAGCTGAACCAAAAGGTGCGTAACGCAAGCGAGACTGCAGTATATAATAATCATCTGCACAATATAAACAAATCTCTAGTAATCATTTGCTTATTGCTTTATCATAGATAACGTTGTCACGCGATTTATTTAACAGCATAACACCTACCTGGTTTCGTAATGAGTAGAAAGTAGTAAAACTTTAACAAAAACATCCATTTCATACGGTAAATGTAACTGTACAGATTCCTCAAAAGATCAATTGCCGTGTCCAAATTTGCACGGCACCGATTCTGTCTTGAAAACTTTTAAACGATCATCGAATTGGACAAAACCAAGGGGCCAAGACTGGGCTTTCGTTCTGAAGCTCACTCCCTGGTGCTGTTGCCTCACTAGCGCCACTGCGGTTGGCTCCAGTATAGGTCTTTCCCCATGTAAGTCAATGGCAGCAATGTGGTCAAAATACTCAAGTCAATACATTTTTTACACAAAAAAAATTTATTGCAATAGGTGCCTTTCCTTCATCTAATGCCTGTGCATGTGCTGATTTTTGTAAAAATATTGTGTCGTTTTGGACAGGGGTATTAACATTTGTTCAGGACCAATCAGAGGGACAGGTTGAGTCCTGGGATCACTGGCATAGATAGGTTCTATATGGTTCTCACTGCCAGGACCAATCAGAGGGACAGGTTGAGTCCTCTTCGGCTCCACGGAGCAGGCGCAGTTTGTACAAACGGGCGGCGAAAAAGACTTCCGAGCTTCAATTCAGTTTTTACGAGGCCGTGGAAAGGCAATGGGTGACGTCACAGTGGCTTTGTCCATATTTTTATACAGTCTATGGACAAAAACATACACAGATACACATACGTGAGGCACACAGTACCAATCGAGCCAGGTTAGCTAGTGTAACATGAATCACCGCGCGCAAATATTGACCTCTTGTTCTCGAGCCCCGCCGCTTACGTTTTTCTCTCGCGTTTAAACATGAGACAATCGGCTACCATGACAACAAGTACGTACTAAAATGCGTGTATATAAAATGGTCCGGCGGCCTTGATCCGCATTTTTCTGGGATAATTATAAATGATAATTATCGTATTTGTACCATAATTTCGTCCTCTGTATGATCAATAATGCGTAGGATAATTTTGTCATTTCACATATATGATATAAAAGTTGAGTAAAAAATGATTTAAAGTGTGCAAAGTTACCCCTGGCTGCTGATTCAGGATCAGTTTAGCTTTTTACTGTATAATGGTTAAAGTTAAAATTGGGGTTGGGAAATCTGAGCTGTGTAGGCTATTATGAAGGCGCACCCAATCAAAGTCGTTTAATTGAGCACATTGATCATTAGTAGGCCATAAAAGTTGCCTTCTTCTAAGTGTGTGAAATATTTTCCCCAATGTGCTGGCTAATATTAATTATCTGAGAAAGTAGCCTATATGGTGTCAAAAAACTTATTTTAGGCTATAAGTTTATTGCTTAGAACAAAGATGCTAGATTTGGGCAAGCACATATTTACATGTATAGCCTACTGTCTCTTCGATTGTAGCCTACAATAATTTTCTTTAAAAAAACATAATTTTAAGACCCCCGTAGCCTACAATAATTTCTTATTTCCCATCTGGCAATTCACCGTCCAAAACGTATATTTTTAAGGTCTATGGTATATTAGCTAGTTTGGCCATTGACAACTTGCCGATGAGTTACTCTGATATAATTTGAGTATAAAATTGTCTGTTTATTAGCCTACACACCAAATACAGTCTGGAACAGCCACTGACTATTTTGTTTTGTACAGAGTTGAGTGGTTGCTGGAGAAAATAGGAGAGATAATGGCTTACACCGAAGAATAGTTTGAGTCTGGTGTTATTCAACATTGAAGCCATTCGGCAAAATTATTTCAACCGACACTGATCGCCCAACACAGCCTTTGGAAGTTCACCCTCCCACCACCGGTCATCTTGATCCCCCCAATATTTTTATTCCCACAGATTCAATCGTTTGCTATCTGGAGCAGAAGATCCCCGTGTCTGATATAACATTAGCCTGCATTTTTTACGTCTTGTTAGGCTACAAACTATTTGAAACCGTTAACACATTATTAAATTATATTCACTGTCAAATTAAATGAAAGCATGGCATCAAACAGGAAACTGGGAAGCATCGAATGACAAACGGCAGAGATTTGATGTGGCGGGTTTGTTAATAAACGGGTTGAGTTTTCACTATACAATGTAGTATTTTGCTAATTCACTTGTTGAGGTTTCACTATACGGTGTGGGTATTTTGTTAATTCATGTGTTGAGTTTTCACTATACGATGTAGGTCTCATTAATTCACGGGTTGAGTTTTCACTTTATGATGTGGTCTTTTGTTATTTCACGTGTTGAGTTTTCACTATACGATGTGGTACTTTTGTTATTTCATGTGTTGAGTTTTAACTATACAATGTGGTATTTTTGTAAGTTGATATGGTCTTTTGTTAATTAATGTGTTCAGTTTTCACTATACAAATGTGGTCGGTTTGATATTTGAATTTGTGGCACGAAATAGCTTCCATACAACCAAACCTAACCATAATCAGATTATAATAAACTACAGTTAGCTAGTTAATAATGGAGGCAAAACTATATAGGCTAATGACAGGTTTGCCTCGAGAGGGGGGTAAAAAACCCACAAAAAAAACCCTCCTGTCAGCAATAAGATCCAAATTAGCTAGACGAGTGCTTAACGGAGCAAAAAGTGCAAAATTCACTCTCTGTCCCGTAAAGGCAACAAAGATTAAGAGCAAATCTTGTCTGTCCTTGCTTATAATATGGGATTAAAAAAACTCTTAATTAATATCAATCACACACTGGAAAGCACAATACTGTTTTGTGCCTTTGTTGTGCCTTCCCGGTTTTTACCCCCTGCCTGTTCTGTGACCCTGTTTTTGGACTCTGTCTTTGTACGGTTGCCCTGCCTTCCCGGTTTTTTGACCCGGCCTGTATTACCATGGATTGCTGCCTTGCTCTTATTAAACTTCGGTTTTTTTGTACTCCTGCCTGCGTTTTGGTCCTTCCCCCACCAACACCTAACAATTGGGGGGTGGGACTATATTTAGCTGTAAATTATGCTGGAACAGTATGGAATACATGATTGATAAAATGGCTGTAAGTCATCAAGAGTTCTCACATATCAAACAAGCCTTAAATCATCACTCTGCTGCCAGAAATACAGTAGATATAGATGGATAACTTGAAGGGTTTCTTCTCCTGACTTATTTTCCATAGAGTTCAATAGGAAAATTTGTCAGGAGAAACAACCCTTAAAGTGATCCATCCATATCTACTGCATATCTGGCAGCAGAGTGATGGTTTGAGGCTTGTTTGGTACCTCAGACCCTTGATGACTTACAGCCATTTTATCAATCATGTATTCCATACTGTTCCAGCATAATTTACAGCTAAATATAGTCCCACCCCCCAATTCCCATAGAGATCCATTCAAATGCAGAGACGTTATAGTATCGCTTGTAAGAGTACCAGAAAAATAAGATATCAAGAGTATTTTGGTCACAGACTTCAGGAATTAATGGCATGCAAAGGATATGCGACCAAATATTAAAAATTTAAAGGCACAGTCAACTTAGTGTATGTAAACTTCTGACCCACCGTAATTGAAATAATATGTCTGTAAACAATTGTGCATGACACAAAAATTACTTGTGTCATGCACAAAGTAGATGTCCTAACTGACTTGCAAACACTATAGTTTGCCAACATGAAATCTGTGGAGTGGTCAAAAATGAGTTTTAATGACTTCAACCTAAGTGTTATGTAAACTTCCGACTTCAACTGTATATACATTACTTTTTTATAAAATCTGGCTTATCTATGGTTAATGATTCACCACAGCTACTTCAAACAAAGGAAAACATATATATATGCTCTACGTCTTACTAGGGCTGGGCCCTAGTAAGACGTAGAGCATATATATGTATTTGAATATTCAATATAATTTTTGTAGGGGGATACAAAATTAAGACAACATCGAGAATATTGCGTTTTGCCTTATACTGCGCTTTTTATGCGGCCAAATTAGTATTTAAAAAAAATCTTTATAACGTTATACGGCCAAATTAGTTTTATTGAAGAACCAGCAAGTAAGCACATTGCAGACGTAACTGTTTTAGATGCTATTGGGAGCAATCAACTAGCCATAAAGAGATACAGAGGAGAAAAACGACCCCCCCCCACCCCCGCCCCTAAAAAACTCACACTAAAAGCTAGAGTACGCAGGTTTTCCCCCCCCAAGGGTCACATTTGTTGTCTCAACATCCTGGCCCTGTGGCCCCTGTGGCCCTGCCCACAGAGAAAGAGACACACCCCACACCCCACAGACCTCGTTGTGAACGTTGCAAGTCTTTTAGATACAAAATTGCAGGATTACAGATTGGTATTGCTAACATTACAGTAAAAATGTAATCTAAAAGTCCAGGTAAAACAACAAAATCTTTTCTGTTGTTGCAGAGTTGTTGCTGAGTTTGTGTAGCATTAGTCTGAACCATCTGGCTACAGCAGCATTAGTCATTATCTGGCTACAGCTGGTATGCATGGTAACTTATTGCCGCCAGTTCGAGCTAACAAATCCAATTTTCTCGATGCAGCTTTATTTGGAATGGATAAAACTATTAAGACAAACAGACAAAACCCAAATGAAATTCATTCTTAAAACTAATGATCTTATCATGCTCTTCAAAATCATCTAGGCTATTAACTCCTTTGCTATGGTTTAGATGCCTAGCTAACATTAGCTAGCTTCGCATCTGGTGGTGGTTCTTGCCTCTGCGTATTGCTTTAAAATCATAGAGGCTAGCTATGGAAAACCAATATGAATGAATATCCCGCTCTGCGTTCAAGTAAGAAGCACGGCTTTTGAACACACAGGAGGGGAGGAAACAGGGGCGCATCCATTTTTTATTTATTTTTTGCTGGGAAGGGTGGAATATAAACAGTTATGAGGGGAATTTACAAAGTCGGAATAAAACATGCTTCTATGTTAGTTAGCCTAGTCTAGACAACTGTGGTGGCCAGATTTATTTCTGATCCAATACGATTATGATGCGCCACCAATGTTATTGCCATAAATTCTATAATGATGCAGTAAACTGAATAACTAAAAAATGACAGGAACAGTAACTTATGACAGGACGCTGTAGGCCTATAGGCTATTGCTGATTATATCACACGCTAAGGGATGTTTGTGCGCGTCAGGCTGGTGTTGTGCTGTTTTTTTTACATTTAGGCATAAAATGGTAGTCTATTGAGAATTGTTCCTGTACAGTACGTATGGATGTCTTGTCATAATTTTGCAATAAAATAGGCTTACTGTGTTGACGGTGTGCAATTTGGCTTTAATACCAGCAACCAAAGAGCGCAAGTTATGGATGAGGTGAGTAGGCTAATTGAGAAACCATTCTGCTGTTTCAATTTGCAGAAAATAACAACTGACAACTGATGCTAGCAAAAACTCTCTCCATTCACTCAATGCATCCCAAGAACATCTCAATATCATAGTCTAATTCTAAACACATCCTAAATTAATGTGGACAAAGTAGATTCTGTCAATTTCTTTAAGAGTCCTGTTACTTTATTTCGCATACATTTGCGATTACTGAAGGATAATAATTTCACTGAGTAAGTTCAGAGTCTAAACAATCTATCACTGCTAACAGACATCATCATATGGCCAGTCGGCTTTAAAATAGGCTCTTAGTAACCTTACCTTTATTTGGATATAACCTGTTTCCAGTTATAGTTCTTAATTATAATATAAATTATATAATTATTAGTTCTGTGCTAGTATTTTTTGCGCCATAAAATGGGTAGCACTTAAATATATGTAGCGACGGCCGTGTGCGTTGGAAAAGGTGGGGTGTACAGGATTACTTCCTTTCCAATTATTTATCTTGAGTAGACTAACAACCACACAATTAATTTGCTGAATAATCAAGACCAATTTGTAGCCTATAATGATTTAGAAATTATAACGACAAAGAAACAACTTGAGATTGTTTAACAAAGGATCAGGCAATAATCTGAATGTGTTAAAGAATGTAATTAATTTTTTCAAACTATCGTTGAATCCTTTACTTTGTGCTGACCTATATTCTCTGTGGAAGTACGGCGGCAGAGAGATACTTTACGTTACCTACGAATGTAGTGCCCGGCACTGGTCGACTACAACAACAAAAGAAGAGCAACAAGTTGCAATGGCCACGTTTGCTCCGCCGCCGTACTTCCACAGAGAATATAGGTCAGCACAAAGTAAAGGATTCAACGATAGTTTGACTTCAAAAATGATGGTATAAAACACTCAAAATAACCCAGATAGAGTGTCCGTCGTATTTTATTTGCTTTGGGTGCACTGTGGAGTGTTTAAGTGCGTTTGGTAGTGGATGCTACCAGTTACCTTAGAGTATGTCCAAAAAAGAAGGGACAGCATGGAATTAGCTGAAAATGGTTTTCCATCACAATCAAACTACATCATGGGTAAGTCGTAATTAAGACATTATGTCCAAAATTCCGAACTATCCCTTTAAGTGTCTCGAACCGTTGAGAGCAACACATAATTGAGGGCTAGAAAAATTAATTTACGAAAATCTATGAAACGTTGAACATTTAAACATTTAAAAAGTCAGAATCTTCGCATGAGAAAATAATATGTGGATATAGAAAAATGCAACAAGTTTATGATGCGCAGATGTTACGACCTTACTGGTATGTTTTGTTCCATCTGTTCATGTCCATTTTGTTTCAGGTCCATCTCTGCCTCCATCCTGCGTCACCCTGTGTACCCCCGCCCCTGTTACCTGATTGGACCACTCCCATTTGAAAAGACGCGCCAGTTCAGCATTTGGGAGACCCATATATTCTGAATTGCTATTTTTGTTACGACTTCAATTTTTTGATAACGTGTATGATTTGTTTGTTTTCTCGACTCTGATTTGTGCCTAGCCCTTCTGTTCTGTTTTGTTCGCTGCTCGTCACATTTCCATAAACAGGACATTAATAAAAATATATGTTGTGAACATATGGGTTGCCAACCTGACAGCTTTACTGTACTTAGTGTCATCGTTAAGGCAAAATAACGGTATTTATGTTATTAATCAATATTACAATGCAGGTAGCCTAATGAACTCCGGATGAAGCTTGAACTTCAAGAAGTCCATGAGAACATCCTCATGGAATTGATGTTTGACACTTTCATTGCATAATTCAAATGAAATTTTGTTGAACAAGCAGGCTAATTTGGCATTTTCTAATGTGAGACTGAAGCCATTTGATAGCTTATTCCCAGCTGTTGCAGGTTCTTTTAACGAAATTTAACCGCATATATTTTGTAAAAATAACAGCCCTGTCGGGAATTTCCGGGAACTCACAGGCTAATGGTTAGTCCGAATAATATTGGATCATACTCCATTTTAGCCTATTCCTTGATCGCACTAAACACGCACAAGCATGTCTGTTTCGCCATCAAGCAATCTGCTGAGGTGGGAAAAGCAGGTTTTTTAAAGGGAATGGGATATGACATTTTGATTGGTTTATTGCATGTCACGCCTAAGACACACCTATAATTAATGAAGAGACTAGGTTCAGCCCATTTGCACGTTGCTCCCGTGCTTAGCACCCAAAAAAACATGCCGTTAAAAATAGCAAAAGTGGACTTGGACATGCCCTACATGGACTTTACATCATGCGCTTAGACCAAGCGCCAAGATCGCCAAGATAGAGCCCTGAGAGTGATCATCCGTTTAAAGGGTAACCAAGCCCAGAGTTTTATGCTAGACCACGCCTATTTCAACGTTATTTCAAAAAAATGCATCCAGCAACAGAAAAAAGGGGCTGGACTATGGCTGGCTACCACAATTTTATTTCCCCATTCCTAGTTCTGTCATGGAGGACACGTTAATTTCCCAAATAATACGATTGGTGTAATTGAACAGTGTTTTTTAAAAAATAGCACATACTTACACCTATAATATCTCTTTGTTTGTCTATGTACAACAATTTCCTTTTAAAAAACATAATTTTAAGACCCCCGTAGGCCTACGATAATTTCATATTTCCCATCTGGCGTCACTTGAGCGGGACAACAAATTGAACGAGACAGAGTAGCCGGCTATATCGGCTGAACTGAACGAGATCAAATTAACTGCTCTTCCGAACTCGAACGTCTGTGACTGCGGTAAGTTCGCACATTGAGCTTACATCGCCTAGCCTACAAGTTGAATGCAGGATTAATGTATTAAAACAAGTAACTGATATTTATTAATGTAAACTTATACGTTGTTATTGGTAAATGCAAGTGGGGCGGGCATTGGCAGCACTGTTGAACGTGCATGTAGCTAATACGAATACTGAGTAGGCTATCACGGATCAAACTGACGCCATTTAAAAAAAAAAAAAAAGATCAAAACTCGAAAAGTTCAAAAGTTTCAACACAATTAGATGTCTCAGAACGAGATCACTAGGACTGTGCAAAGATCTGAACCGCCCATCTCTGCTTTTATATGTCTTGATAAAAGGGCGTTACCAAATGATGACTAAATGAAGTACCAGAGAGGTGTGGCGCCCATTGACATGTCACATATTTTCCTTATATCGTTCAACCCATAGAGGGCAGGATTCCGGTAATTTTCATTGCAAAATGAGAAACATCAACCTTTGTATTGAACATTCAAGATTGGGACTACAGTCAATCACTAGCATTTTGATGTGGCCCAATACATATCTTATCAACTAAAATAAGTTGTTTCAGTGCTTGGTTACCCCTTTAAAGGCAAGTTTACAGAAGGCCTAGTTCTACTCCCACGGTACGCCACTGCATATGGCTAATAGCCTAACTTCAATCTGAGGCTACTAGACAAAATATACAGATATATTAAATTACCATTTTGACATGTCAAAAAATAAATTAGCATACAGATATCTGTAGGCGAATGTAAAACCGGTCACGCTAATAAATGATTAAAAGGGCTTGCCATATTCGGTAGCCTACGTGTGAGTTCAATGGCGATATATTTGAAAAAATTTGTTTCTGATTTTTCCCCATTTTCTCCCAATTTAGTAGCCAATTGAACCCATATTCTAATTCAATTCCCCCCATGTAACTGCTAGAGAATCACCGCTACACAGCCCCGTCAGCTGGCGGTAGGACGGGAGGGCGCCACGTCCTCTTCAGGGCGCGACTCCTCTGAGCTCCTGACCGTGATTCCAGCTCGCCCAGGGCCGCTATGGCGTGCAGCGATTCTCTCCGAGCCCCTCCCCCCACCCGGAAGCAGCCGCCAATTGCTGCTCCACAGGGCGCCGGCCATGCTCGGATCTGGCAGGACCGGGGCGCGAACCCCGATCCTCGGAGCACAACCGCACCGACTGAAAGTCGGCGCTTTTACCACTGTACTACCGCAACTCAATGGCGATATCTTTGACTTCATTATAGATATCTAAGAAGGTTTTTTTTTTTTTTTTACTATAGTCAGATATATCTTGAATTATATCGCTATTAGTTAGATTATAATTGCAGATATCTTGAATTATTATTGAAATATAATTCTGACTGGTCACATTATAATTGTAATTATGACTTGCATTTGTTTATAAGCTATCTAAAATGTAGCCTAATTATAAGCCCATGGAATGTCAACCGAAACGGTGCGTCCCAATACTCGAAAAATGCACCCTCCTTGCTCTTCTCCTCCATGCCCCGGTAACGGATCTTTGTGTTTAATCTAATGTTACATATTAATTGATGTCTCAACGTAAACGGCAATTGTATACTGTACAATGAAACGTACAGGCTATTTTGCATACTTCCTTGTAGGAGATGAGTGGAGGAGAGAAGTGGAGGAAAGGAGGAGAGGAGTGAAGAATATTGGGACACACCATATTATAGCCTATGTAAAAAAGGCACACTCTTCTCTGGCTGCATCCCAATATTCTTCACTCCCCACCTCCTTTCCTCCACTCCTCTCCGCCCGAAATAGGCAAAACTGTCTGTAGCCTACGTGTATACAGTAGGCCTTGTTGCATGTAGCCTACAGTATACACCTAACATTGTGGTTCGCTAAATTATAGGCCATAGCCTATGTAGCCTAGCTACCAGCTTTTTAAATACTTTACATTTAAAATAGCCGGAAATTATAGGCTACACATGAATCCAAATTTAATTTTCTATATAAATAACAAAACAACGTTAAATAGCCTAACTATAGTAGGCTACAGAGTAACAATCAAAACAAGTTTTTTATTTGCTCTAAACCAAATAAAAAATCGATTGACTCAGCCAGTCAGTTACTTACTTTCAGACGTTTAGGCCTGCCTGCTCTGCGTCCAGGCAAAAATAATTTTTGTTGCCTTTTTATGCCATTTATAAAGAGTGAAACCATTTATTTTCATTCAACTGTTAACAAGTTGTATTAATTTTTTTTATTGCATTTGATTACTTTTTTACACACGCACGCACACGCGCGCACACACACACACACACACACACACACACACACACACACACACACACACACACACACACACACACACACACACACACACACACACACACACACACACACACACACACACACACACACACGTGGTGTTGAAACAATGTAGCCATTTGGAACATTGTTCAGTGCAACCATGAGTTTATCCAGGCACTGCTATTCTGTGTTATTGAGGCAACTCCTAAAATAAGTTGTGCACAAGCTATGTACATATAATTGCACTAAATAAAGGCTGCTTACATTAAGTATATGACTCTGATTGAAAATCACTCTGTTAAGCAATTTTATAGGAAAGCTTTAATATTGAGATATGTATCGTATATCGCCAAAAGGCATAAAAATATTGAGATATTATTTTTTTGCCATATCGCCCAGCCCTTACACTGCTTCTCTATATGTCATACTTGGTGATTTCAGGTTACAGTGCTTTGGCTAAAACCAAGAATTGTAAAAAACAAAACAAAACAGAAAACAAATCTATTTTGTTTAACATGAAAAATGTAATTTCGAAAAGACAACATTAGTATAATTGCTGTGTATATCCAAGCACATGTTGCATTAAATATTGACTGATTTTTGACAAGCTGTGTTTTTACTATGCTTGCTTGCTAGGTAATATATTATGTAATGGTTACACAGGGACAATTTGGGACTCTGGTTTTCTGATCATGAGACTGGGCCTCCTGCAGAGTCATTCACAATTAACACTCCTGATCAACTGAGGCACAATGGAGTGTCTGTCCACATTCTTTATGTGACTCTGAGATGAACACAGACTGCTTGATCGATCAGGCGCCTGTTTGGGTAGGAACACCCCCCCCCCCCCCCCCACTGCTGAGAAGGAGAGGGGAGATCCAAATTGAACACACACACACCCTGAGGTGATTGCAAATAGCTGGTCCATCTATGTTTCATTGTTGGTTCCAAGGGAATGAGCCAATCTGTTGTATGGGTGCCCTAAAGCCATCTACCAGTTGGAATCAAAAGGGATTTTGACCATAAAAACCCAGGGAACTTTACCAACGTTGCTCTGATGGGAAAGACGCAGTCTTACCCGTACCAGATGCGCCACTGAACCTGGACGGCTCTGATGGGAAAGGTGCGGCCTTACCCCTACCAGACGCACCCGGACGGCTCTGATGGGAAAGACACAGTCTTACCCGTACCAGACGCACCACTGAAGCCCGGGCGGCTCTGATGGGAAAGACACAGTCTTACCACTACCAGACGCACCACTGAAACCCTGACGGACTTCTGCGTTTCCCAACCCGCATCTCGCTTGATCACCGAGACAGAGTTGGCCTGCCACCGTCCACAGAATAAACCAAGCTGGTTTATTCTCATCATCTGTTTTGAGGACACATTTCTTCAAACTGTTCCTCTACTGTCTCCCTTGCGGCCGGACCCAAGTGGAGATCTGTGCACGTCCACGTCGACCTGACTGGAAACCTGTCGCGAACCGACTTGGGTGAAGAAGTCTCCAGGAGTCCACGCACCTGCCGGGACCTTGGACCAGCTGACGAGCTGACATCACTTACAGAATTGGGACTGGCCTCCCTTTGTTACTGTTAAGTATTGAAACACATTTTATTTAGCACTGACATCAATTGATAGGCTAAACCCTGTAATACCCTGTTGAGGTCATTTTACTGCTGGTTCCTACTGTTGTTTGTATTTTGTTTTGCTATGCGCGTTTCGGTCGGGAATAAAAAATTTCCCTGACCTTATAGTTTTACACCGTTAAAACTGTATATGTATGAGACTGATAAAACAAACTAACAACCTAATATAGTTTAGCATGTCATTAACCCATAACACGACTAACCTTCGTTATTGGTGGGACTGTTAACTTCTATATTCAGCCGCCACATAATTATCATTTCCTCTGATTAAGATTAAATCATAGAACATATTCCTCATGTTATATCATTTATTGTTTCTATTATCCACATATTCGTAACTGTAGCCAATAAAGTATATGTAATTTTTCCCACCCACTGTCATGTCTACGTTATTTCACTAAGTTGGGCTCTACTGACATATAGAATTCTAATTGAGTGTTGAACTTCATTCGTTCTGAATAAACTGACCAAACCTCACTACAATTATTAGCCAGGTGCTTTTTTCATATGGAAGTGATTTTTTTAACTGCAGACCCAGACTTCAGGATGCATCCTGGTTCCCATGCCTAACACAACTATTTTTTCTTATGGTTTTAGTTTTTTTTCTGACGAATGTAATCTGTATGGTTCTTGCTTAGCAAAGTTAGCACAGTGCATTTGTGCTTTGATGATGTTACATACTCTTTTGGTCTAGGAATGTTATTTGTCAGGTCTGGCACTATTTCTCATATAAATCAGGTAAATGCAGCGATTATGTTCTGCTACATTGTAAATCGCTCTGGATTTCAGCATCTGCTAAATTAATGCGATGCTATATAATGTAATTGCATTTTAACACTAATACAGCTTCCATGTTTTTTCATGTTTTTCACCCATGACCCATGACCATGATTGGGGTACTTTATATGCCAGATACAATAGGCCAGGACTCATATCTGGGTATCTGACCTTGATGTAGACAGGACAAAAAAAAAAAAGCGTTTCTATGTCATACATGGTTGCTGCCATACTTACGGCACAAGTGCCTCTTGGATGTTCCCCCACACCTGCTTCCCTACCATCACAATCACCAGCTGCGTGGTCAGCTCGATAAGGCAGCCGCCGGGATCACACTGTGGGAGGGGGGGTGTGGAGGAGGATAAAGACAGGTTTATCCCCCGTATGATACACTTACTTCCGGAGTTTCACTGAGTATATTCGGGAGCACACTTTTCAAGAAGTACATGAACATTTTAGTCACATAAATATAGCGTGAAGCTTCATTTTAAAAAATGAGGCACAGCTTCGCTGACGTTGTCCTTCAATAACAACAAAAAAACGTTACTTTTTTTGTCATGGTTGGATGTAAAAACGATGAGAAGTGTAACAGATCGTGAATGTGAAATGAATGATGGAGATGTGTGATCCAGACTTCACATCGCCTGTACTGAAGTTGTACAATGCAAAGTGTACTCAGCATTGGAAAATCGGTTGCCGTGGTGCTGGAACGCCCTCTTCCTCCAAGTTTGGTCATTTAAATGACCCCCAAGCCTACATGTTGATTCTAACAGTGATAATGCAGGGCTATGCAGTCTATGTTTGATATTTAAGGTTTCAGTTAAAACCAATATTTGCAACTCAATATGACAATATAGCCTTAAGACATGAGGTTATTGTAAAATCACCGTTTGAGACATTTGTTGTAGCATATTGAGTGTACTGTGATGTTTTGTATACCTTTTTCTGTTTTACCTTTAGTATAATATGAAGTCATTTAAAAAAATGTTATTAGTTTTTGCAGATGTATATTTTGGTATTTACTTGTCAAAACAAACATTCCAATGAGATGGTTGCCATTATAATGGTCTACAAGTCTTAATGACATATTGTTTAATGAGTCATGCCTTCATTCAATTCTGTAAAGTAGCCTACTTAAAATTACATAATCAATATGTACATGCATGTAATTTGTTCTTCTTTACTAGAACCTGATATCTCTTCCGAATAAATGCTGTTCTGAAGAGTACAAGACTGTGTTCATGTCCCTTAAGGCAGCTTTCAGATATTTGATACTCATGACACACCTTACGCAAAGTTGTCTTTTTTTATAACAGTGGTTACAGTTGTAGCCAAAAAATACTGCCGTACATCTCAGTCTCTACTCTTGAGATTCAACCACAAATGTGTCCTACAGAATTTCCTAAGAATCCCTAAGAGCAAGTAGTTGTGACATATTTGCAGAAGGTGCACTTTAAAATTATATGATACTTTCTTTGTTTATTAGCTATTTCCACAATAAAAATAAGTTCTGTTTTTTTAAATTCTAATTATGATTATCTGTGATAGTAAAGGGTCCAAAGTTTACATCAATACATTTTATTGAATACACTGAATGAAGTTTGCTCATAAATAAGATTCGTCTTCATAATACTTATAGCAATGTTTGTCAGAAATTGCCTACATAAAAATGGAAAGAGTACTCAAATTCTTCAGAATACCTTAACCCATAAATTTACATAGTGGAAGTTTGAAATTTTGGTGTACCTTTGTTACACTTGTCAAGCTAATTGAGCTGATCATAAATCTGTTGGCATTTTGCAAATTGGCCAATGTATGAGTTGGCCACAGTGTGAGTTTATCTTTACATACTATTTTTAGGTATCAAACGAGCCTCAAACCATCACTCTGCTGCCAGATATGCAGTAGATATGGATGGATCACTTGAAGGGTTGTTTCTCCTGACAAATTTTCCTATTGAACTCTATGGAAAAATAAGTCAGGAGAAGAAACCCTTCAAGTTATCCATCCATATCTACTGTATTTCTGGCAGCAGAGTGATGGTTTAAGGCTTGTTTGATACGTCAGACCCTTGATGACTTAGAGCCATTTAGCCAACCATGTGTTCCACACTGTTCCAGTGTAATTTAAAGCTAAATCTAGTCCCACCCCCCAATTCCCATAGAGATCAGAGATTCAAATGCAGAGAGGTTATAGTATTGCTTCTAAGAGTACCTGGAAATAAGATATCAGGAGTCTTTTGATATCCTTTTATACAGAATCATGATGGCATCACGTTTACCTGTGGAATACCTGTTTACCACAGAAGTTGTTTGAGAGAATGGCAAGAATGTGCAAAGCCGTTATCAAGGCAAAGGGTGGCTACTTTGAAGAATCTAAAATATAAGACTTTTTTAAATTTGTTTAACACTTTTTTGGTTTTTGCATAATTTAATTTGTGTTATCTCATAGTTTTGATGTCTTTACTATTCCAAAATGTGGAAAACAGTAAAAATAACAGAAAAAAACCTTCTATGAGTAGGCGTGTCCAAACCTTTGACTGGTACTGTATGATTAACCAAAGTAAGACTCAAATTATGCACTTCAGAAAGAAGGGGACTGCACGAACGTTATACAATTTTTCATTTGGAGCATTGTCTCTGGAGCGAACTAATTATTATAAATACCTGGGTTTACCTTTTGATGAATACATGGCTTTTGAGGAAGGTATTGGTTTATTGGCTGACTCTATTGAGCCAACCACTCGCCCTGCAGTTAGTAAACTAAAAACTTGTAAAGATCTTGAATACTCCGTTACCGTATACTCCAAATTGTTTGATTCTTGCGTATGCCCAATATTGACATATGGAGCTGGTTCTGCTCAAAATAGGGCAATACGGTGTTTTCTTGGGATACATACATTTGCCCCCACTCTTGCAATTCAAGGAGACATGGGATGGGAACCACTGGAGATCAGGCAGAAAGGGGAGATGGTTCGGCTCTGGAATCGCCTTATTAATATGCCAGAGAGTAGGATAACTAAAAAGGTTTTCAATTGGGATAAAGCACACAACCACCCCTGGACAAAAGAGCTTTGTTATATTTTTCAGCAGGCTGACTTGGTGTACATTTTTAGGAACCAAAAGCTTTGAAACCAAAGCTTAGGTCATATGTTCAGATGAAACAATCCTATGGTCCTGAGCCCTATATTTACTCCTATTTATCTAGAAGCCAGAGGTCTTTTTGTGCTCAATTGAGAACTGGTGTCCTACCCCTTGCCATAGAATTAGGTGGATATACTGCTGTGCCGGAAGAGCATAGGGTATGTACAGTATGTAATTTAAAAGATGCTGAAAATGAATTTCATTTTATGTTTTACTGCACACTGTATGCTGACCTGAGGACTCCCTTGTTTAATGTAAAATTACAATAGCTATTCAAAAATGAAGTATTTAAGACTGCTAGCTTTATTTCTAAAGCATGGAAGAAAAGGCAAGCACAGCTCTTTGTATGAATAGTAATTTATATGTCTGTGTCTAGGCTGTTGGTGGATGTGACCTTTTGCTATTTTTCTTTTGGTATTTTTCAATGATATAATTTTGTTTGATGCTGCTTTGTTTTTATTATTTGTAATTTATGTTTTGGATTGTGTGCACCTCTAACTTAATTAACTTTTCTGACTTTGGTTTACTTCTGTTGAAAATAATGGTGTCTTACAAGCCCATGTGGGCTTGGCATTTTTGTGATGCATGACATCGGATGAAAAATAAAAATCAATCAATCATATACAGCTGGATAGTTACTGAGTATCTTGGTCAAGTGTACAATAGCAGTTCCACAGCTGGGAATTAAACCCACAACCTTTCAGTTACAAGCCCAGTTCCCCAACCATTATACTACACTGTTGCTACACTGTAAGTTTACACTGTATATTACAACAAGTGGGTTGCACTGCATCAACATGGACAAACTTATAAACCGGTGTGGACAAGTAAGTACATTCAGGAATATCAATAACCCAAAAAAGAGGGCAGAGGAAAAGGTTGCGCAAACGCAGGTGATGCTAACCTCCTCATTCCTCAGCTTGCCGAACATGTAATTGTAGTCACCAGGGTGGCCCACAAACTTGCCCTTGAAGAAGGCCACATAGAAGCAGGAGGAGTAGTAGTTGACAAACTGGAAGAGGAACATCTTCATGGTCAACTTGTTCTCATACTCCAGGTGAGTCTTGGGAATTTCTGTGGAATAGTACAGTGCCATCAAAATTAATAGACAGAATCAAGGAATGGCAGTACATCGGAACTTCTGGAAGGAAAGGCTTGCATGACCCATCATAAGAAAAGTAACCACTTGCTTTTGAAATTGAAAGACTTTAATTTCACTCTTCACAGGGAATAAAATAAGCATGCTTGAGCTCTAGTCAACCATCAGTGTTGGCCTGGAGCTAAAACATGTCTGATAAAAGAAATAAATCATTAAAAATAAAAAAAGGAGATGTCTAAATTAGCTAAGTATTACAGCCATTTGCTACATCAGTTCAGATGCCAAAACTAATCAAATTATTATTATCGCATTTAGCTGAATGGCCTGTCAGTGTGATAATAATAATTATCTGTGTGAAGTTACTTGGGTCAAGTTACATGAAATAATTTATGAAAGATTGGTTAGCATTGCTTGGAATAGAGCTAGTTTAATTAGTATGAGCGATGACAGCTAATATTGTTTGTTGTAACTTGGCATCATTTTGAATTCAACACTTTTAACGGCAGGCCTAGTTTTTGCAACTTTTCAATAATTGCTTACAAGACAGTGCTTTGTAGGCTATGCATGAGTAACTTGGCATTTTTGTATGTTGAAAAAGTTTTTTGTTCAGAGATAATTTATTTTTGTTCTGTGTTTATTATGAGTAGCTAACTGATAATGAAAATGCATGTAAACTTATGAACCATAAGAAAATGAAATCAAGAGAGAAACATGCATACACAATATGCAAAGAGACATACATTTTAGCTCAAAGGAAGATATAGGGCCCTATCTTACACCCGGCGCTAAGCGGCGCTAACCCAAACGCAAGTGTCTTTGCTATCTTACACCCGGCGCATGGTTCATTGTAACGCCTTGCGTTCACGTCGTTTAAATACCATGTATTCTTGCCCCCGTTGCAAGTGAACTGGGCGTGTTGGTCTTAAGATGAGGAGTGGCCAGTATTATTTTTGGCGTATTGCTATCTTGAGCCAGCAGAAAGCGATTGCGCTAGAACCACCACAGACCTGGTCTAAAGTCATGTCGCAGTTGTTTACATGTTATTTTAACGGCGCATATAAGTGCTTCTACATAGGTGTGTGCACAACGCGTGTACACCCTCCAGTCTGTTACACACAGGGGCACACACAAGCATGACTAAAATATCAAGATTACAATGTCAAATATTATTATTGTGTAGGCTATATCAAAAAATGCATAATAATAAAAGGGTCCATAGGTCAAAGACCACATACCTGTCCCTCAGCTCACTCCATCAACATCCAGGTGATGTGCGATGGTACGGGACAATGGCTATCCATTAAAAAGGAGCTGATAACACCTATATCAAGCCTAATGCGCGAATTGTCATTTACACCTAATGCGCTTCAGATGTCATTACAATACAGCTCTGTTCATCTAGGAATACAGCCTGTAAGTAAATAGAATGGTTGTGACTGAAAAAGGTTAAAAACCTTGTCCAGTGAATATTGCATTTATTGTTTTTCAAATAGCCTAGGCTACAGCGGATTCGCTGTGCATAAGGTTTTTTCGATAGCCAATGGTTAAAAAACAGAGATAAATGTCACCATGTTAACTGAATTGTAACCTTAGCTATTCTTCGTCCTTCATATTTTTTTAATTACAGTGACAAGGTTTCCATGCTCTCAGCTTATTAAAACCCAGCTGATTTCACCTGTTATTCCATAACGGAACAAAAGATTTTAAAGAGAACTAAGCGTCTAATTAGAAACGAAAACAAATTTGCAGCACATTACACATTTACAATTCATTTTAATGCCATTATCTGCATGTGCGTTTTACAGGAGCAGGTCTGTTTCCCCTGCTGTAAATCGCACCTGAGAAAGTGGATCATTTTAAAGCATTACGCTACCAGTAAAACAGGTTGGTCACATTTCCATAAGCAGGACATTATAAAACAAGGGAAAATATGCTGAACCTATGGGTTGCCAACCTGACAGCTTTATTGTATTTAGTGTCATCATTAAGGCAAAATAACGTTATTTATGTTATTAATCAAAATTAGAATGCAGGTAGCCTATGAACTTCGGATGAAGCTAGAACATGAGTTCATTGCATAATCAAATGAAATTGAAATGAAATTCGTTAAACAAGCAGGCTAATTTGGCGTTTTCTAAGGTTAGATGGAAGCCATTGGTTGCTTATTCTCAGCTGTTGCAGGTGCTTTTAACAAAATTTAACCCCATTTATTTTGTAAACAACACTGTCAGGAATTACCGGAAACTCATAATGGTTAGTCCGAATAATATTGATCATAGGCTACTATTGATCCATATAGCCTATATGGTTTCGCCATCATATAAGCAATCCGCCAAGGTGGAAAAGCAGGCTTTTAAAGGGAATGGGATATGACATTTTGATTGGTTTAATGCATGTCACGCCCAAGACACACCTATAATTAATGAAGAGACTAGGTTCAACCCATTTGCACGTTGCGCTGTGCTTAGCGCCCAAAAAACATGCTGTTAAAATAGCAAAACTGGCCTTGGACACGCCCTAAATGCACTTAACAGCATGCGCTTAGACGAAGCGCTAAGATCGTCAAGATAGAGCCCCAAATGTCCGTCTATTGCAGTGCGTTTTTTTGTTTTTGAGTTTTCAATTGAATGACAATTTATGCATGTTGTAGACATGATGAGATTTGAGATCAATAACCACCATCGTGCTGCAACACAGTTAGCTTGCTCCACGTGATTCCTTTGTTCCCTGAACGCACACGTGGCATAGGCCTACACACCGACACATACACACACATATGTGCGTACACACACACAAATGCTACAATACGCACACAACACAATATGTCTATTTAGTAGAATGTAATATTCATGTTTTTCCTTGTTTAATAAATCTATTTTTGTTAAACCTAGATAGATAGATAGATAGAAACCTTTATTGCAGGGAAGTCCCACTGAGACCAAGGTCTCTTTTTCAGGGGAGCCCTGATTACAATAAAACATTTACAGTGACAGTTTTACAAAACAAAAATTACAGTTTAGATCCAAGGAATTCACATACACCAAGCGCAAATATAGGGAAAAAAACGTTTTTTTAAAAATAATAATAAATAAATAAAAAACATAAAAAGGACATAAGACAGGGAATAGTGATCTGATTGTCCTAATTTATCACTAAAGGCAGGTACATTCGGCCTCTTTTAGTATCATATCCATCACTAATTTCTTGAAGGACTCGATCGGGGTAAGGCAATCTAACTTCAGTATATCCTGACATTTATTCCACATATAAGGTGAAAATGCGCTAAAAGCGGTATTGCCCAGATTTGTTCTAGTTCTGGGTGCCTCTAACGTAATCCAATCTTGAGATCTGATACGATGACTTGTGATTTTGATGGACAGAAGCCTGGTCAGGTAGAGAGGAGGTTTGCCTAGCAAGGCTTTATAAATAAATAGAATGCTATGTTGCTTCCTTCTATAATGAACAGAATACCATCCTACTGAACTATATAAAGCACAGTGATGTGTTCGGAAACCATCTGTGATGTTCTCACTCCCGTCCTATTGTTCCCCGTGTTTTCCCTTTCCCCTGTCTCGTGTTCGTCTCTCCATAGTCCGTTTCCCCCTTGCTGCAGGTTGGGCGTGGTTTTCCCTTTGTGTCACTGTTTCACTTCACTTCTCTCAGCCTATCCCATTTCCCCGTTTCGCATGCATTCCACTCTCCGCTCTGTTAATCACTCTCGCATACATTCGCACGCAGCACCTAATTGATACCAATTAATGTTTGCATTTAGTCACCCGGTGTTCTCTGTCCTGTGCCAGTTTGTTAATGCTCTTTGTCTGAAACCTCTGGTCTGTCTTGAGTCCTTGTATCCAGTCTAGTCAGTTAAATCTGAGTCTTGTTCGGTACCAGCGTAATCTGCCCTACCAGTCTGTTTTAAGTCCAAGTCTGCTCCTGTCTCGAACGGCACTTCCCGCTGTTCAATATTCCTGTCTCGCTATACTAACTTTGTCTGCTTCAGTCTGCCAGCCTGCAGTCGTTTGTTATCCCTGCCTGTGTTGCGGTTTCCCTGCCTTCCACCTGCTGTGTGTGCATGCAGCCTGGGCTCCTGTTCCTCCACTCTGCGGCGGTGCCCGCCTACTGCCAGTGTTGCGGTGGCTGTTTATGTGCTGTCGCTTCTGCCTCTGCTGTCGCTGCTGCCGCCCTGCTGCTGCTGTGCTGCTACTGCCGCTGCCCTGCTGCAACGCCTGCGTCCTGCCCGGACTCCGCTCCACCGTCCTGCACCTCTGCTCCCGCTCCCGCTCATCCCCTGCTCCACCAAACTGGTTGTCCATCTCCATCTCCTTCCCTGGCCTCTCCTGCTCCCCCAGCTCCCCCGCAGCCTCATACCTGGACTGTCTGTTATCTATGTTCTCCCTATGCTTCAGGAGTATTGGTCGAAGCATAATTTATTAAGCATAATTTATTTTTATAATTTATTAAGCTCTGTTGTCTGTCTTGTTCATCCAGTTCCAGCTTGGAACGTTAACCACCTTTTGCCTTTCTCCCCTTGCTCAGGACTACCCTGATCAAACAATAAAATATTTAGTTTTGGCATTCCTGTGTTCGAGTTGTGCATTTGGGTCCAGTCCACTTCCGGGGTCGTAACACCATCTCCTGTAATGAAGTGCAATGCACTATGATAAATTGCGTCCAAGGGCCTTAAAGTACTGTTAGAGGCATGCCTGTACAGGACATCCCCGTAGTCAAATATAGGTAAGATTGTCACCTGCACAATCCTCTTCCTGTTGTCCAATGAAAAACAGGATCTATTTCTGTAAAGAAACCCGATTTTAGTAAAAAAACATTTTGGACAAGTTGGCCACATGAGTTTTAAAAGGAAATCATGATCCAGCCAGATACCTACATATTTGTAGTACTGAACTTGCTCAATTTGGGCACCAGTCAATGAGGATATGGAAGCATTTGCCATAGTTGTATTCCGTGTAGAAAAGATCATGTACTTAGTTTTTTCAGTATTCAAAACAAGTTTAAGACCAGCTAGAGCTTGCTGTATAACATTAAAAGCTGATTATAAGTAAGTAAGTAAGGGCCTGGGTGCCCGTTGGTGCTGAGGAGTAAAGCACTGTGTCATCAGCATAAAAACTAGCCTTACAATTTGCTATATTGCTAGCATTTATATAGACTGTAAATGAAATTGGTTCAAGTATGGAACCTTGGGGTACTCCTTTCTTTACTTTTAAAAATTTAGACTTCACATCCCCAACCATAATTGCTTGAGTTCTATTTGAAAGGTAATCCTGGAACCATGAACAGACTATGCTATCAAGTCCGATGGAGGACAACGTTTTTATTAAGATTGTATGATCTAATGTATCAAAAGCTTTTGCTAGATCGATAAAAAGGGCTGCACATTTTTGTTTATTATCCAACGCTGTTACTATATCATTTATAACCAATGAAGCTGCTGTAATGGTGCTATGACCAGGCCTGAAGCCAGGCAAGACAATTTTGAGATGGGCCGATAGCTGTTTACTGAACTGGCATCACCACCCTTGAATAAAGGAAGAACATGAGCAGCTTTCCATACACTGGGAATAGTCCCAGTCGATAATGACAAAATAAAAATATTAGTTACCGATTGTGCAATCAGAGGATCTCCAGAGGATTTATTCACATCTATGCGTTTTAATTCTAATAGGACCTCTTTCACTGTAAATTCCCTAAATGTAAACAATACTCTAGGTTTTGGAGAATTTGTGAATGACCTAGAGCTGAGGTCAGACGTGTCTCCTGTAGAGGACTGATTTTTCAAATTTTCAAAAAGATTTCCAGCCTCTATAAAATCTTGATTAAAAAAATCACAGATCTTGTGTCTATCAGTAATAGGTCTAGAATCAGTGTGGATATAGTGTGGTATTGATGACGAAGGACTAGAATTCAGGGACTTGACAATTGTCCAAAATTTTGCTGGATTACCCTGACTCTTCGCCAACGACGAGATGAAATATTCGGATTTTGCCTTTTTTATCAGTGAGCAGCATTTATTTCTTAGTTTTTTAAAAACCTTCCAGTCAGATTGCGCCTGGGTTTCCCTTGCTTTCACCCATGCTTCATCCCTGACGCGTAGTTCAGTGGATAAAGCACTCGAAAACCAAGGATTGCTTCTATTTTTTACCCTTAGTCTCTTAACTGGAGCATGCTTATCCACAGCACAATTAAATACAGTAGTAAAGTGAGACAATGCTAGGTCAGGGTCTGGAATAAAACCAGCAAAGCTTAAATCACTCTAAAATATATTGTGCAGGAAGCCCTGTTCACAGAATTTTTTTAAATTTCTCTTAGTAACAAAACATGGTGGTGTTTTTGAAGCTTTCATGTCTCTAGTACATGCTACTGGGCAGGATCAGGATTGCTTCGTAGCATGAAAGCCCGAATAAAATCTATTTTTGATAAAAAACTCCTTACGTTAAGACACAGTATTCCCAATCCACATTTACGTGTTTGAAAGGCTACTGGTGTTAACACTACAGATGATACCGTTAAAATCATATCAGGCGGCTGAATATGGATTTGTGTAAGATTAGTAACAGAGACACCCCTAGGTCTATATTTCTGCCGAGGCAGACGGGTACAAGCAATTTTCTCGATTGGGTATGCAGTTGCACCACAAAAAGTAGCAGTATTACTGACAGGGATGTTTAAAATGCCATTAGATGGTCCAAGCCCAGTAGAAAATATAACAGTGAGCGAGGTGGAACCAATGTGATAGGGACTAGGACCAGGGGAACGTCACTGTTTCGCACATTTGTTAGGGCAGGAGCTGCAGGATACTTTACCCGTGGCAAGTAAAGAATGCTGTATGCCATAGCATAAGTTGGCAGAAAGCACCCTTGCACCCGCTTTATTGGGGTGAACACCATCTGTATGGAAAAAGTGACCCCGTTCCCAGAAAAGGTTAAAATGATCAATGAGGGTTACACAGTGAGCAGCGCAGGCAGATGAGAGCCAGGTATTCAGGCTAATCAACCTGCTAAATCGACCCACGCCACGACCGAACGTGGGGATTGGGCCTGACAAGAAAACCCTTATGTTAAGGCTGTTCAGAACGTTGAACAGTTGACAAAAATCCCTTTTTAAGTAATTCGGACTGCTGGCTAAGAGTGTCATTTGTTCCAACATGTAAAATAATGTTCTCTGCATCCGGGTGGGATTTGATTATGTCCGAGATTTTGTTTACAAGGTCTAACACTCTAGCACCAGGGAAGCAAAAGGTAAGAGCCCCTTTGCATCTAACGTTTCTAATAATAGAGTCACCAATAATTAGAGTTGACGGAGGAGCCGGCTGATTGTGACGGGTAACAGATGGAGCAGGGGCTTGCACTCCAGCGGCAGTCTGCTGGTGATCAGCCTGGTCGGACTGTGCAGACTGGCAGCGAGACTCAGCCCGGGAGGGACCTCCGGAGTGACTGCTGACGGCCTTCCGCAGCATCCTACGCTTCCTCGTGGCAGCCCGTTCATCGGCGGGCTGCCCGATGAACACTGGCCACTGGAGGTGGCGCAGCAGCGCCGGGAGGAGCGCACGGACCGCCAGCAGCAGCTGGATCCCGGAGTGTGCTTAGGTCTTGGAGTTCTCCCAAGGGCTGGGAGAGCCCGTCCAGTGCTTGAAACGTATTCGTCAGTCGAAGCTCCTTTGGGACTGGAGGGGAGGGAAGTGCGTCTACCCCCGTCGGCGGCCCAGTGGGACATTCGTCCAGGAAGCGGTGGTAGCTGGCGTGCTGCAGATCTTAGGTCTGGCCCCCATCCGGGGCCATTCCTCGGAAACCACCCCCGACACAGGGAGCTCGGCCTCTGGGCAGAGCAGCGAGGCAGCATCGGCTCCTCGGGACTCCAGAAGTGATTCTAAAAACAACTCATCTTCCTTGATTGAGTGTAGAACAGAAATCCTCACCCTCCAGGACTGAAATCCTCTCCTTCAGTTCGTTGCAATTTTCGCAATGAGAGGAGTTCTGGATCAGCATTTCTGTTCCGCGGTAAGGTAATCGGTCGAAGGGTAAAAAATTTTTTTTTTTAAATAATACAAAACTAGAATCGTACTAAAAATAATAAAAGTATAAAATGCTAAAATAATAAGACAATAAAATAATAAAATAATGATAAAATGATAAAATGCCAAAATCGAGCCGACTATTTTCAAACTCCAAGCTCTGTCCCGCGCAAACTGTTAGCAGACTCTGACAACCTGGTGTCTGTTTTGATGTTGTATGAACACGAGAGCTGAGTGAAACCTAATCATTAGAACGTAATACCTTCAACCCTTATGAATTATTAGTTATTAGTGCTTTGATGGTAAATTGAAGTAGTAGTAATTATAATCCATAATAATCAAATGAGACTGATTTAATTTTAACCAAACTTAAGAATAATAAGGGTAAACCTCATTATTCCATAGTTATTGCCTATATTTCTGGCATCCAATGTAAGAGTTTATATATACACTACTCACAAAAAGTTAGGGATATTTGGCTTTCGGGTGAAATTTATGGAAAATGTAAGTTCACGCTACAGTGATATTATACGTATCATGAAAGTAGGGCATTTAAGTAGAAGCATGCAATGGTGATTTCCTCATCTCAAACAATTTATTGAAACAAAAGCCAACAACAGTGGTGGGTATACCACAACAAAAATGTCAATGTCTCAATAACTTGTCATGTGCCCTTGAGCATCAATTACAGCTTGACAACGACATCTCATGCTGTTCACAAGTCGACTTATTGTCTGCTGAGGCATGGCATCCCCACTCTTCTTGAAGGGCGGCCCTCAGGTCATTGAGGTTCTGGGGTACAGAGTTACGAGCCTCTACACGGTGAGTCAGCTGATCCCATAGGTTTTCTATGGGATTCAGGTCTGGAGAAAATGCAGGCCACTCCATTTTGAGGTACCCCAGTCTCCAGCAGCCTTTCCCTAATGATGCGACCTCGATGAGCTGGAGCATTGTCGTCCATGAAGATGAAATTAGGCCTGTGTTGTTCATGCAGGGGCACAATGACCCGATTAATGATGTTATTCAGGTAGTATGGGCTTGTCACTGTACCATTCACAAAGTGTAGGGCAGTTCTGTATTGACTAGACACACCTGCCCACACTGTAACACCGCCACCACCAAAGGGTCGTCTGGTGACAACAGTGGCTGATGCATAGCGCTCTCCTTGACGTCTCCAACATCGTTGGCGGCCATCATTTCTGCTCAACGTGAATCGACTTTCATCAGAGAACAGCACTGAGGCCCACTGGTCCCTCGTCCAGCGTAAATGCTCCCTGGCCCATGCAAGACGATGACGCCTGTGCCTGGTGGTGTGGTCAGGTACCCTTGCAGGTCGTCTAGCACGCAGACCACGCTGATGTAAACAGTTTCGAATGGTCTGACGTGACACTTGGGTGCCTCTCACCTCCCTTAAATGTGCCTGGAGTTGAGTGGCATTCATCATCCGGTTCCGCAGGGCACTGTTCACAATGAAGCGGTCATCAGTGTGGGATGTGGCCAAAGGACATCCACTTCTATGCCTTTCTGTGACTCTTCCAGTCTCTCTGTATCTCTGTTGCAACCTGCTGATGACACTCTGTGACACTCTAAGCTCAGTGGCCACTTCCCTCTGAGAACATCCTGTTTGAAGCCTCGCAATGGCGAGGTACTGTTGATCAATTGTTAGGTGTCGTCTTGGTCTCATGATGTCAAAATGTGAACAGCATGATGAAGAGGACTGTTTAAATACCAATTCTAATTGAACCAGGAAATGTATTGGTCGATTCATGGATCAAACACCTGTTGTGAATTTTGCCGTTCAGCTCCTTGTTAGAGAACAGCAAGTTGTGCAAAAAGTACTGAAACATTGAATAGTTGGACATGTGCATTCAAAAGTTTAGAGAAGGTCAAATTAATTTCACCTGTAAAGGTTATAGTGCATTTTAGGTTCATCCTGAAATTTCACCCGAAAGCCGAATATCCCTAACTTTTTGTGAGTAGTGAATATACAGAGGCATATTCCTTACACACATATAATCGCAAATTGACTGGATGTTGTAGTGGGCTCCCTTACATTACGCCTGGCCAAAAAAATAAGTTGCACACTCTAATATTTTGTTGGACCGCCTTTAGCATTGATTACGGCGTGCATTTGTCGTGGCATTGTTTCGACAACCTTATACAACGTCACAACATTTATTTCCAAGAACTTGTATTGACAACAGGAGAGTCGAACCACTCCGTAAAGTCTTCTCCAGCACATCCCAAAGACTTTCAATGGGGTTAAGGTCAGGACTCTGGTGGCCAATTCATGTGTGAAAATGATTCCTCATGCTCCCTGAACCACTCTTTCACAATTTTAGCCCGATGAATCTTGGCATTGTCGTCCTGGAATATGCCCATTGATGGGATAACATGGTCATTCAGTACATTCAGGTATTCAGCTGACTTACTGCTGCATAACGTTGCTGAGCCTAGACCTGACCAATTGAAGCAACCCCAGATCATAACACTGCCTCCAGAGGCTTGTACAGTGGGCCCTATGCATGACGGGTGCAACGGCCCTTTTTCTTTGGCCAGGCAGTATATAAGAGTGTTCTCTGCTTGGGCAGAACTCCAACCTGAGAGGTCAGGCAAGGAGGAAGGACTGGTTTGGGAAACCACCGTGAGGTTCAGCTACAGAGCTTATCAGGAATCAACAAAATACTGGTTACTCCACAAAGCTGGCCGGCCATGGTTCAGTCTGCACCAGTCATAGCAGTTAGACCAAAAGTTACAATTTAGTTTCATGACCCCAAACCTCACTCAAATATGGGATGAGAGACATGGTTTTCCCTTTCCAATAACAGCCTTTGTTCTGCCACTGCCGTACAGGTCAGTTTTGTGAATGTAATTTACACATGCAAGCTACTAACTGAAATCAATGACCTTGTATCCCAACCTACTGGAGGTGGGATTTTCCTCTTTCAAGGTCCTATCAGCCAAATTACAATCAAAATAACTCACCCATGTCGGTGATCCAGATGGCCACACGCTCGTACATGAAGTTGAGGATCATGATGATGACGAAGTTGATACAGGAGGCGGTGACGGAGGTGGCGAGCTGTGGCGTGATGAGGGACCCCACCAGTTGCAGCTTGCTGGTGGGGCTATCCTTCATGATGCTGGCAAAGGCTGCATACACGGCCAACCGGTACGCGATCACGCCGGTGATGCAGGCACAGATCAGGGCAATCTGGAGGGAGCGAGTGAACATGCTAGATAGACAGCCGACTAAAACATTTGCACATCAGATACATACAACACATAACATAAGATGCATAACAGCACATGCTACAGACTAGGGATGTGCATTTGACCTGATTAACATGTTCAAGTACTCGCATGGAATTAGAAACGAGTACTCGTTTCTTAATTGATGCAAGCACATATATGCAAATTAGCTACTCACCATGGGTAAGTCTGACCATTTCTTTAAAGTGATACTGCAGTCAAAAACCGACTTTTCCCGTTGAAAACCTATGTTTTGAGTTAGATTATGATCATACACAACTGTTTATGTCCGAAAATGTAATGTTTAGTCAAAATGGTTTTATCTGAGTTTTTGTGTAGACTTACCAATATGCTGGCTTCCGGGGATTCGTGACGTCACGAAATCCTTAACATAAAAATGGGTGGACTTGAGGTGGTCCTAGGGGTGGGTCTCGGCTGGGCACGTGGTATAAAAGCAGAGAACGACGATTTTTTTTTTCCTTCTGAGACTGGGAGACCCTTGTTCTGCTAATTAGCTAGTTCAAGTTCAAATGCGAATTGCTTTGTATTATTGCTAACGTTAATATTACGACTTATATCGAGCTACAGTTATTCATATATGACGTCTTACTACTTGGTATCTTTAGCTAACTTGCCTGCATTATGCCAAGGAGTCAGAGATGTATCGTTCCTCGGTGCAACGCCACCGGCTCTGCTAGCTTTCATAATCTGCCGAGAGACCCAGCGCTACTTAGCCAGTGGCTTCAAGCTATCGGTGTAGAGCACGTGGACTTGCCGAAGAAAGCCCTAGCGACAGTGTGCAACGCGCACTTCACACCGGACTGCTACCACAATTTAACTGGCTTTGAGATGGGCTTCTATAAAACTCTGTCGCTGAAGCCAGGTGCCATCCCAACAGTGATGGATGTAATTTTGTAATCATTACATCAGCTAAGTAAAACAGCTAAGTACAATATACCTATTACATTGTATTTGTGACATTGTGTAATTGCACATGTATTGGCCACTATTATACAGTTGGGCCAAGCATGCCCGACTACTGCACCGCAGTATTAGACAAATCAAGAATAGCTTCATAACTACGCTGACATAACGTTACCTCAGTAACCTCATGGCAACATAGGTTTTCTGGAGGGGACAGGTTAGAGCAGTGGCCACAAGCACACCTGTTGGGACATTAGTTTGTTTCTGTTTACATGCAAGTTATCTGTACAAACTACAACAAAAATGCTTTTGCAAACGGTTGACATTACTGATAGGTAATAGCTAATGTGGGGTTGAAGGCAACCTATTGTGTGAGCTATCTTTTATGAATACGTAACGTTAGCTAATAAACGATAGCAATAATACATTTGATGTAGCCCTAGCATAACCAGTTGGTCAGTAACTCGGACGGAATGTAGCGATAAGTTAGGTAATGCAAGGCAGTCTATTGTGTGTGAGTTTAGCCCCGTTTGGTCCAGAGATAACTGGTAACTTAGCTAGTTATATTAGCTATATCATTTATGAATAATGTTAGCTAATAAATGATAATTCTCTCCGGACCAAGTGAAGTTATGAGGGCGCTACAACCAGCCATGTTCAATATACTAACGTTACTGTGTGACTGGGTTTTGCTGTGTATTTGAATGTATTCAATAGTAACGTTACTTTAGGCAGACAAACAAGCTAACTTAGCTAGGTAACGTTAGCTTTACCATTCGGTTACATCCCGGGTCCTCTCCTCGCGAAGACGTTGCTCAACTAATACAGCCATTTTATTTAGTTGTGAGGAGAGAGCTGGAAGGGGGCTGAGTCAGTTCACCAAGACACACCCTTTCACTCCTTGACCGTATGAATATTCGTAATATGACTACGTGGCATCATCATCATATGACCACACCTACTCACGAGTTTCAGTTCAAATTGAAGCGGAAAAAAGGGCCTTAGAAAAGCCTCTGCAGTATCTCTTTAAATGCTAATGGGTAAGGTTTTTCATTTCATGAATCCACAACATACATTTATTATTAAATATGATGTTTAATATTTAATAAAATGTAATAAAAATGTAAATGAAACGTGACTATTAACAATAGAACCGTAAAATGGCACACAAATTGGCGTGGTGATTTTTCATTTTGAATTAATTAATCAGTGTTTGTGCCATGGTTCTGTCATGCCTTAACTTTTACTAAATAGTTATACTGCAAATGCCTACGTTGTAATAATTTTGAAATTACGCTGAGAAAACCAGATAGATTAGTTTTTCTTGATTTTTTTTTTTACCACAAAAAAACCCTCCATGTTCAGTTTCTTGCAATCAAAGCTGATAAGGTGGAAAATAAATAGCGTGTGGAAATTACGGTGGCCCAGAGAGGCAAATGCGCTGCAAAAGGCCGAAGCAAATACATTAACAGAAATGCGCTGCAAATTCATAAGCGCTGCAAATTCAAAAACACATGCAAAAGTCCAAAACAAATACATTAACAGAAATGCGCTGCAAAATGAAAAACAGGCTGCAAAAATTGACAACACAACGGAAGTGTTTCTGGAGGACACTTAAAGAGGACCTTTAAGACACCTGACATGGACGAGTAGAAGTAGCTAGCTAACGAAGCCTAAAGAAGTAGCTAACTGGTGCAAATATATTTTTCAGGTAAGTTCTCAATAACAAAAGTTAGCCATTCTAACGCTGGTGTAGTCTAGGAGCCATGACCAGTATGTTGAAGTTGTTTGAAATTGTTCTAACATTTTTGGGGTTTGTTTGTAATGAGTTAACATTAGCTAGCTAACTAGTAGTAAGCTGCTCAATAGCTGTAGCTAACTAGAGAATGTATGTAAAACGAGTGGGTTTTCAGGTATTATTTTGATACGGCTATTGAGCAGCTTACTACTAGTTAGCTAGCTAATGTTAACTCATTACAAACAAACCCCAAAAATGTTAGTTTATGTAGTCATAAAATGGAATTATATGTTAATTGTCGCTCGACTCCATGGGTGTTGATGTAATGTTAGACAGCTACCACTGCTATACATACTAGTCATGGCTCCTAGACTACACCAGGGTTAGAATTGCTAACTTTTGTTATTGAGAACTTACCAGAAAAATATATTCACACCAGTTACTTCTTAAGCTGCGTTAACTAGCAACTTTCACTCATCCATGTCACCTCTTTACGTGTCCTCCGGAAACACTTCGTTGTGTTGTCAACTTTTGCAGCGTGTTTGTCCTTTAGCAGCACGTTTTGGTTAATGCATTTGCTTTGGACTTCTGCATGTGTTTTTGAATTTGCAGCATTTATGAATTTGCATCGCATTTCTGTTAATGTATTTGCTTCGGCCTTTTGCAGCACGTTTGCCTCTCTGGGCCACCGTAGGAAATAGTCTAAACTAAGATAAAAAAGGCAGACGTAAAAATTTAGCAGCAATTTATTTGAAGAATCACATGGGAAAGTGAATGAAGTGCTCAGTGAATTTTTTTATTTTTTATTTGAATGTTTTTTTCCGCTTCACACACCTGTTGCCTAAAGCAGTAGCCTATTATTATGTCTGTAAAGTGTGGTTATTCCTTTGCTTGTCTATCGTTTATTTGTTATTATTTTATTTACCCAAGAAAAATGTCTGAATTGATTACAATGACATTGATTACAAAGCTCCATTTACAGGGCGGACACTACATTGCACAAATCTGAAAACAGACTGTAGCCCATTTGCCCATTTGTGGATGTGTCTGCCATCGGAAACGGACAAAAACTTGTGCACAGAGGTGTTCTTGCACAGAAACCTTGGCTGTGTCTGAATCAGAGCCTTATCTTCTGCACCCTGTCTCCTGCGTACAGTGCACTGGCAGAAGTGTGCTGTTTAATGTGCACTGTTTAGCAGTCCGCAAAAAATATCCGCCATACTATTTTCCAAACACACTGTAGAAGTGTCGTAAGCAGGTCATAAGATGCCCCACCAGTGTTGCCATGTCCGTGGTTTTACAGCTAAATTGGTATACTTTCAAAGTGCAGACACGGGTAAAAATGAAAAGTCGCAAAGCACGCACTTATTTGAAAAAGTAAAAACATGATGATTTCTATTTAAAATACGTTGGTTTCGGTTAAAAATAGCCTATAATTTGGGCTAGTTTTGAGTCGCCATTTGGCTGGAAAGTCTTACAAGATCTGGCAACCCTGCACCCCACTCTTGCGCTGCCATGTCACGTGTTGTTTTTGTTGTATTTGAAGGAAAACGTCTGTGAAGCTGCGCCTCATTTTTTTAAAACGAAGCTTCACGTCATATTTATGTGACCAAAATGTTCGTGTACTTCTTGAAAAGTTTGCTCCCGAATGTACTCAGCGAAAAGCCCGGAAGTAAGTGTGTCATCTGGGTGTTTGAAGTATACTGCAATTTGAAAAAATGTACACGTACTCACGCCCTATCTACTCACCAAGGCTACTCAACAGTGTGGAAGAGTGCTGATTCGGACACGTCCTTGCTATAAATTACCAAACATGGCTGTTCACTTCTCCAAATCGGGAATATCCGAGTCCAGAAATCCTCAATCACAGACATGGCCCGGGAGTGTGCTGAATTTTAACAGGTCGGATATCTTCCAGATTGGTTATCTTTTTTCAATAGGAAATAATTTTAGGAATAGCTGGCGGCAACTGTATGGATTTAGCCTGTAGTCTATGCTGTTTATAACTCCAAATAACACCAGACGGTACAGACCCACACTGCTACAGACACAGGCTAGCTTATGGACTGTACAGACCCACACTGCGCTGGCGCTGTAATGGCGACATGCAGTCCAGCTGTCTCTCGTGTTCGTGTTTGTTAATTTGAATGTATTTTGTTGTGTCTGGCTTTTGTCTTTAGTTTTTTTCATGTGCTGTGTGTCTGTTGTGGGATGGGAAAGCGGGCTGGAGATTGTTCAGGGCACTCATGCTGCTCGTTTTGATAATATTGTATATTCGGGATAATTTTGTTTGTGGTCGTCACCATGGAGGCGCATTCGCAACATATGCTCGGGAATGTCCGTTGGATCTGCAGTTAAAGTTTACCATTGCTCTTCACCGGTGTTGAAGATGTCGGGACTCGGGACTGATCTAGGACTGCAGGCAATCTTCAAAAGGCCACCAGGGAAGGGAAAGGAGAAGATAATGCGGGGGAGGAGTGAGGCGACGAGTGGGAAGGCTGACGCAGTTTGGTGCTCTGTGTTGACAGTGGACAGAGACCGCAACACTGCGTGTATGGAGGAAAGTCATGGAGGTGGAGTTTGTGTGTTGGACTGCTTGATAACACTGGACATCTCGGGACAGTAGGGGTGTAAATTGACCTGCGGATTCGATACGTATTGCGATTCTGCAAGTATTGTGATTCTATAAGTATTGTGATACGATATTACAATATGTATTGCCATTTTCTTTAGGCTGCTCTTTAAATCACTAGGCCAATTGCTTTGAAAAGGTAATTGATGCAAAGTTCTGTCTGCAGACATTTGCTCTGTAACATAACATTTGTTACTTTAGTTACTTTAATTTCAAGTTAAATACTTTTATTTAGACTCATAAATAAGGTTGCTCTTGCACCAGGAGACAATCATTCTTAACAAAAATCATGAGTCAGAAAATCACAGTCACAATAAGTGTACAATAGGCTACAAACCCTCACACATTTACAACAGCAGCAAGTGTAACAAATGTACTAATGCACATGAACTATAACTGGTTACAGAACCAAATGCTTCAAATAGCCTACAATCAGACTATTGGCAAATAAGTATTGTCATTAACTATATTGTCACCAGGAGACAATAATTCTCATTTTCAACAAAAAATAGCTGAATCCTGAGTGCGTAATGGCGCATAGATAAGAAATGGGAAACCCTTGCATGAGATTCGGTTGCTGTGGTTACATACAAACGCATTGCCATGTTTCCTGTCGACGCTATATGTCTTTTTTTAATTTATAAATCCACTGACAAACATTGCGTGCATTAGTCGTCTGTGGAACTTCCCTGACATCGGGTGTGTTGTCTGTGGGACGTCCCTCGAATCTGGAACGCCGTTTGGGCAAAAACCTGTAGTTCGGCGTCCGCATTAAGACGTCAAATTTGTTTGTCTTAAGACGTCCGTTTTGAACGTCTACGTCTTAAGACAACAGAAAATACCCTGTTAACATGTCCATTTTGAACATCTTAAGGCGTTTAAAATTGGGTGCTACCACTTCATCAGTTTCTGAGGGGAAACCCTACATACAATCATTGCAAGAGAGAAAACAATTCCCCACTCAACCTACCTTGTATGAATTGAGGTTAAGAAGTAATATTAATTGAATTGGGCTTAAGAAATAATATAGATTTACAGTGACATTATTAACATCTGCATTTTTTGTAGGCTACTGGTTACTTATTAGGTGTGGTTGAAAAACCACACCTACTATTATCGCTCAGAATGACCGTTATTATTATTATTCTTTCAAACCCTATCTCCTCCTACACCGTTCACACCATCGACAGCATTCATACCTCATATTATACCTTTATACCCCATTTAGGTTGCTATTACTTTTTACCTTTATAGCATATACACTTTTTGAGATATTTGACATTTTATCGCCAAAAAATGAATGGGGGTCAATGGGCACGTGCAGTAGGCTAGCTCACGGTGAGAATGCTCAATGTGAGCACTGAGCTGATTTTTTAATCACTTAACGTTCTGTCAACAACCTTGGAAAAATGCCGACGAGAAATTCCATAGCTAACGACGGAGCCTACGTCTGTCTGCAACTGAAATGATCATACTCACTTTAGCTTTCAAAAATAATAATAATCATTGCCATACAACAAATGCTGCATCAAGCGCAATGCGCTCTTTCGCCACGAACACGCAGGCTATTGCCCTATCTACGGTGCTAGCCTAGTCCTCAATGTCCCAATTATAGTAGCCTATTCATATTTCTCTGAAATTGTAAACAACTTTAAACCCTCAAAATTCCAATGTAGGATTGCTGCAGAGTCGCCGCTTGTGCACACATCAACCTCTCAAATTGCACTGCATGATAAAATAGCCCAAACCCGTTTACAACCATCTTGCCACAGTCACACAATAACGCTCATAAAATGTACCGTTTCTACACAACACATAAACGTTTGTTCCGATATAGGCTATTACTAAAAAGTTGAAACGGTTACAAATAAACATTCGGTGCATTTCCCTTTGCGTATAGGCTACGCCTACCCAATGTAGCTACTTTCGGTATAACGTTAAAAAAAAATTTCTACAAATCTCTGATAAACAGATTAAGGAACCAAATATCCTACCTACCTACAACTGGTTTCTGTTGAATGTTGAAGAGATTCTCTTATTCCATTTTGCCACTGCCCAGCAACGTTGATGTTTCCACAGCGCTATCCCACTCGCGGCTGTAGCCTAATAGCCTACGTTGCTGTTATGTAAAAACACACGTAACGTTACTTTTTAAGATATATAAATACATTGGGCTACGTATTTTATCCGAATTATGCACATAACTGTTCCGTTGTATTATGAATGTACTGTATGTGATCATTCTGACATCGTAGCTATCAGCAATGTTTTGATGTGGGTCAGAAATAGTCAAGTGAATATCTGCCAGACTACCACAGTTCTGTGGTATCTGCAGATCCATAGATCAGAAAAATAAGGAGAAGCACTGAAATAGCTTGAGTAAGGAACAGCCCTACAGTGACTGAATGGGAAAACTACAGGGTCGGCGGTTCTTTTATTCACTGTTTTTTTTAATTTGATTTTTAGCACGGAAAAAAATGTTTAATGTTTAAAAATTATTTTTTTAATACATATACGTATAGCCTACTTTTTTCAGTTTATGATTGAGGCGAGGCCCCTTTCAGTTGAGAGGCTCTTTTCAGGTGAAACGAATTAAATATAGCAAATGCTACCTATGCTTCCCGTCTCTGATCCAAATCAAAATGCTGTCACGTAACGTTATGTTGTCTAAGTTACAAAATAGGCTACAATTGAATTGTTAACAAAACATATTTTTAGCGCTGTTGAAATTTTTGCCTATGTTTTAGCTAAATGCTCATCTAGCCTAGGCCTACTAATCACTCTATTCAACATTATTGAACGATTTCTGATTTATGTCTTAATAACGTTAGCATAGACAACTTCCTAACAAAACATGACAAAAGCATAAGCCAGCTAGGCTACTGTGGTTAAGCTACCAGGAAAAACAAACCTTTCACTCTGCATGAAAATGCCAAGGTGACAGGTGCCAGTAGACTACGTTAGCAAAATGCAATCGACTATGACATAGCAACAGCAAATAAACTATTCGCTACACATGATTAGGTTATAATGTCAAGTTTATGCGAGTCAACAACGTTAAACTAAGTTACTATTAGCCAAACGATAGCCTATGTTTAATTATTACTTTAGATAGCTGCATGCTAGGTAGGCTGAATGCACAGGACATAGAATAGAATAGAATAACTTTTATTTTCCCGCAAGGGAACTTCAGTTCTACTTCATACCTTTCAGACCGTCAGTACGGTTGAAAGTATGGATATTATCCCTCGCGCTCCGCGCAGGTCGAGTAATTATATCAACAAAGTCACGTCAGTGACATGACCGCGTAGGATGACGTGCCCCCGCGGTATAAAACCGTTCGTCAGCCTACGCACTGCCTCTTTTATCTTCTAGCAATTCTGCTCTGCAGCATCTGTTATTCAGATTGCTAGCTTGCAGGTCCAGGTAGGGTAAGCACAAGGTAGGACCTACACGTTGAATTGTCTGACAACCTGTGACCAGTGGTCGGAGTGCGAATCGCCCTCCAAGGTTGAGACAATTTTCTCCCTCCCTGTCCTTTCTTTTCCTGTTTGCGTAAGGATAATTCGGTAATTTTTATTCCGGTAATTGCCCTTCATTTCATTAGACTATGTTTCTGTCTTTCTCTGTCTGTCTAGACGTTCCGAATCGTGTTCCGTGGTCCGCCCACGGTCCCCGCTCGGATTTCCTAGCCGTGTTCTGCCTGAAGCGGCGGGTTTTGCTAGCTGTCTCTCAGCTATCAGCAAACCATGTGGCTTAGCTAGCTGTCTCTCGGCTTGGCTACCCCAGCGAGCACCCATCTTTCTAGCTGTTAGCTGCTACCACTGTGTGTCGTCAGCTGGGCTAATTGGTCACCGGTAATTCGGCGTGTTTTCTCACGCCAGACATCTACCGCACTTAGAGACCGTATTGGAAATTGCCGTCTCGAAAATAACATTTTATTTCCTGGATAGCTGCCACTGAGTGTCGTCAGCTCTAGCTACTACTCGGCCAGCGGTAGTTCAGCGTGTTCTTTGCACCGATATATCGCAAGCAGAGTCCGTTTTGGGAATAACAAACAATAATACCTGTTATTATTTGAGCGTTATCTGTGCTGCTGATCAGTACACAGTAGTTCAGCGTGTTCTCTCGCGCCAGATATATACTGCAATATAGACTCTGTATTTTCAGTTTTTTAAATAGAAGTGAAACCACAGTACAATAAAAATAATTTTCCCAGATAGCTGCCACTGAGTGTCGCCAGCTTCCCGGTTGTATTGCGGTTGTGGGCCCAGTCAGCTTCTGATCCCTGCCACCTACCCTCCGCCATGATGCTTGATGTGCTGAAGCAGTTCTGTGACTGTGGGTGTGAGATACTTGTGGAAGATGGGCATGATAAATGCCCAGCTTGTCTAGGTGTATCACACCTAAGAGAAGCCCTCTCCAACCCCTGCATTAATTGCAGTATTCTTCCAATTAAAATGAGACCTTCGCACAAGTGGAAGGCAGGCAATCTTCTGACGGCATTCCACCATCAGGTGTTGTTTGCCCTACTCAGGAACCTCGCCACAAGCACAAACGGGGAAGCCCATATGAAGCTGCGGGTGTGCCCCTAGCTAAAGAGAAAAAGAGACTCTCACTGAACTCAGAAATTGAACAGCTGAAGGCATACTTGCATTCCTTGGCACCCCCAAAACCGGTGCACTCTGCTGCCCTCTCTTCCACCCCCCCCCCCCCCCGATGTAATGGGGGATGAGTTGGAGGACCCTTACTACCATGACATGGATATGCTTTCTACCCAAGCATCCAATCAGGATTTTTCAGAGCACGAAGAAACACCTAGGTCTGAGATTTCAGACCTCCCCTCTGCCACGTTGGAACCATCTAGCGTCAATGCTAAAGATGGTTCAGGGAGCTCACGGCAAGGGTCAGAGCAGTCTGACCCAGGACAGAGCCCTTCATCACTATGCACCATTCTACGCACTGCGCTAGCCAGAGTGGGCCTAGATGATGCTCAAGTGACTGCCCCTGCAGCAAACCCCTTCTTTAGAAGGCTGCCTCCAACTACACCATTCAGTGTGCCCCCATCACCTCATTTTCTCCGGGAGCTGCCGATGTGTTGGGCAAATCCGCGTGCCTTCGCCCGCCATAGCAGAGATAGCAGACTGCTATCTACTATGCGTAATGCGGAGGAACATGGCTTAGACCACATGCCAGCAGTTGATCACTGCATGAGAGCTCTAGTACTCTCCCCAGATGGAGCTTTGAGAGATGAGGCTCGCTGCCCTAGCCCTCAGTGCAGGGTCACTGATGACCTGTTGACACGGGCATATGACACAGCGGTGCACATGGCACGCCTCGGGAATTCTCTCTCTGTGCTCATGCTGGCCCAGGCCCAGATGTTACAGCCTCACCCTGTAGACTCAAGCATCGGTGACCTGAATGACGCTTCTCTTCAGGCTTTCGCCCTGATGAGCAGAGAGCTAGGCAGGCTGATGTCCACCCTGGTAGTAGCTCGCCGTCAAGTCTGGCTTGCTCAGGCCCCCCTGTCAGATGACTTAAGGGGGACTCTGAGGAAACACCCGGTGATCCCGGGCCGCATTTTCGGTCCCGCAGCTGAGTGGGCCCTGGAGAGTAGACAGCAGGTGAACCAAAACCCACCACGCTGGGACCCATGGCAGAGAGGTGCTGCACAGACGGTCGTAAGGCGCAAAAGGAGGAGACCTGAGGGCCGTGACCCTCATCGTTCTCTCTAAGCCCTCCCGCCAGCAAGGCGCTCACCCACCGCCCAGACTACGGCATGTGCTCGCCCACAACCAGAACCCAGACAGGCAATGCTACCGCCTGCCCAGCCCCCGCGGGGCCCTGGTTTTAAACAGCGCCCCCCCAAACCCAAAATCAAATGGGGCTCGCGGAAATGAGAGGTCGGGGCCGGCCGTCGGCAGGTTCACCCAGAGGCAACTGGCCTATTGGGCAGCTCACACGACAGACACGTGGGTGCTGACTACCCTCTCCCACGGTTACAGGCTGCAGTTCCGACGCCGGCCCCCACGGTTCTCAGGGGTCAGAATGACCTCAGTCATAGACCCACTGAAAGCTCATGCCCTCTGCCAGGAGATTGTTTCTCTCTTGGAGAAAGGTGCAATCACAAGAGTAAAAGCTAGATGCATCAGAACAGGGGGGGGGTTTTCATCCAGTTCTGGACTTGAAGCAGTTAAATGTGTTTCTCAAAGTTCTCCCCTTTCACATGTTGCGGATGGCCGAGGTTCTTCAGTCCATATCCGCAGGGGAATGGTTCACGTCCCTAGATTTAAAGGACGCTTATTTTCATATTCCAGTTTGCCCAGAGCACAGGCACTTCATGCGGTTTGCCTATCAAGGCCAGGCTTACCCATTCACAGTGTTACCATTCAGCCTGTCACTAGCCCCCCGTGTCTTCACGAGGTGTGTGAGTGCTGCATTGAGTTCCCTCCATCTGCAGGGGACCAAGATCCTACCTTACCTCGACGACTGGCTCATTTGCGCCCCCTCTTACGACAGGGCAGCCAGCAGCACTGCGCTGACTGTGGCTCATGTCACTGCGCTGGGTCTCACAGTGAACCTTGAGAAAAGCAGCTTCACTCCGGCCGAGAGAGCCATTTATATTGGCGTAACACTAAATTCCTGCATAATGAGGGCATGCATCTCCCCTCAACGCATGGAAAGCATACTGCTCCTCATTCAACGCTTTCAACTGAATGCGTTGGTAAAAGTCAGAACTTTCCTTCGGCTGATGGGCATGTTGGCAGCAGCCGTGGGGGTGACTCCACTAGGCCTCCTGCTACTACGCCCTTTACAAGTGTGGTTCAATGCACTCCACTTGGACCCCAAGTGGAGCAGGAACACCTCCATCAGAGTGACAGAGGCTTGTTACTCTGCTCTAAGTCCTTGGAGGGAGCGTGCATATCTATCAATGGGAGTCCATCTCGGCTCTATCCCATCGAGACGAGAGGTGGTGACAACAGATGCCTCACTCTCCGGCTGGGGTGCAGTGTGGCAGCACAGAACGGCAAGGGGGATGTGCAAAACACACTGGAGGAGGGAGCACATCAATGCGCTGGAACTCCAGGCTGTTTTCCTCGTCCTAAGGCATTTTCTTCCTGTTCTCAAGGACAAGCATGTCCTCGTACGAACAGACAACATCTCCACAGTGTTTCATATAAACCACCAGGGGGGTACAAAGTCAATGGCTTCTCTACGGGTAGCCCAGCGATTACTAATGTGGGCTTGGCCGCGACTGGCCTCACTGCGAGCCATTCACCTGCCAGGCTCGGTGAATCAGGCAGTGGATTTTTTGTCGCGTCAGAATCGACCTCCGGGAGAATGGAGTCTGCAGCCGCAGGTGGTGGAGATGATTTGGCAACGGTTTGGAGCAGCTCAAACAGACCTGTTTGCCTCAGCACAAACAACCCATTGCCCCCTCTGGTTCTCTCTGGCAGAGAGAAACAGCCCACTGGGAATGGATGCTCTGGCCCACCCATGGCCAGAGGGCCTTTTGTATGCATTTCCACCGACCCCGTTGATCCCAGCAACCCTACACAGGATTGCTCAGTCTCATCACAGAGTGCTCCTGGTGGCCTCCAGGTAGCCAGCGAGACCACGGTTCACAGCCATAGTCAGTCTCCTGGCAGGGAGCAGCTCCCGCTTCGCCAGGACCTATTGTCGCAGTTGGACGGCAGGATATGGCATCACAATCCAAGCCTGCTGCAGCTGTGGGTGTGGCCTCTGAAAGGGCCAACCCCTTGATAGCTGGTTGTAGCCCAGCGGTCATGGAGACTTTACAGAATGCCCGAGCTCCATCGACTAGATCACTTTAAGCCTGTCGCTGGAAACTATTTACTGAATGGTGCTCAGCCAGGGTAGAGGACCCAATATCTTGCCATGTTACTGTCATATTGGGCTTTCTCCAATCCCTTCTGGAATTAGGACGATCAGCCTCTACCCTGAAGGTGTACGCCTCCGCCATATCCGCTAAGCATGAGCGCGTTGATGGCCAGACAATAGGGGCTCACTACCTTATATCCCAGTTTCTGCGTGGGGCCCGACGTTTGCGTCCCCCAAGAACTGCCCGGGTGCCTTCCTGGGATCTCCCTTTGGTCCTAGAGGCTTTGTGCAAACCCCTAAATGGTTGTCCATGAAAACGGCATTCCTCTTGGCAATAACGACGGCGAAGCGTGTGAGTGAACTCCACGCCCTCTCCGTGAGCCCAGTTTGTGTATGGTGGAAGGCAGACGAACTGGGGGTGACCTTATGGCCCAACACAGCTTTTTTACCTAAAGTTCTGTCTCCTTTTCATATGAACCAGCCTATAGAATTGTCTGCATTCTATCCTCCCCCCTTTCAGAGCACGGAGGAAGAGCAAGCAAATCTCCTGTGCCCTGTTCGCTCACTCAAATGCTACATGCGAGCGACAGAGTGCAACAGAAAATCAGATCAGCTTTTTGTAGGCTTCAGTGGGAAGGCTAAGGGCTCTGCTCTGTCCAAGCAGAGGCTTTCACACTGGATCGTGAATGTTATCGCTCAGGCCTATGAGACCATAGGGCAAGCGGTGCCAGAGGGCGTGATCTGCCACTCCACCAGAGGTGTTGCTACATCTTGGGCAGTGTTGAGAGGTGTCCCAATGACTGAGATTTGTGCAGCGGCTGCTTGGTCATCGCCTTGCACTTTCTCTAAGTTCTACAAGGTCAACGTTGCATCCCGTCACACATTGGGGGCTGCTGTTCTCCCAGTGGCTGCGGTGCAGTAAAAGGAAGCTATGCTTATTCCTCGTGACCTTGCTGGTATGAGTCATCCATACTTTCAACCGTACTGACGGTCTGAAAGGTATGAAGTAGAACGGAAGTTACGAATGTAACTATGGTTCTATGAATACCTGGAAGACCGTCAGTACATCCTGTCACTCGGAATCTTTTGGGCGAGAAGATTCTGTGAGGCAGTGCGTAGGCTGACGAACGGTTTTATACCGCGGGGGCACGTCATCCTACGCGGTCACGTCACTGATATAATTTTTTTAAATATAATTACTCGACCTGCGCGGAGCACAAGGGATAATATCCATACTTTCAACCGTACAGGTATTCGTAGAACCATAGTTACATTCGTAACTTCCGTTGTAGCCCCAGCAACAACAAAAAAGACATAGACAGTGCGGGGGGGGGGCAGACCCACAACACACAAACATAAAACAAAGACATTCAATATCATCATTGCAATAATCAAACTAATTAAGTGAATTAAAATGCAATAGCCTACAGCCAAACGTCATGATTAAAAATAGCCCCCGCTGTCCCGAGATTTGTGTTTATGTGCACACAAACATGTGGTTTGGACTTCACAAAATGGTGAAATCTGTAATCGGAATCAGAGTTCGTTTAATAAAGTGGAAAAATCAGTAGATGAGCATTTGGTTAAAACCTAGGCAAAAATTGTATGAACCCATATTTTTCTACAAACCCAACTACGACTGTGTCTGAATAGTCCGAATCAGCACACACTATTTGAGTATGTCAGTTGAGTATACTTTTTTTTTGAAAAGCTGTTAAATTAGGATAGCATTACCTGCGCGGCCAAATTGAGTGTTCTCAATACCCCCAGATGATATAGCCAAAGAGTGTAAAGGAAACTGATATAGCCTAGGCTACTTATGTCCAGGTTTATATGGAGGATATTTTGCATACTGCATGTCACTGCAGTATAGACTACAGTAAGCAGTATGCTAGTACACAGGACGCAGTACATTGGGCATTCACAATGCCTTCATCTGCAACACTGTTATGACCCAACAATACTATCCCAGATGATTTGACATTCCCTTTTTGTGCTTTTATCCCAATTCATTACTTCTTTGTATCACTTCCAGGTTTTTTAGACTACTTACCACAAAATAGGCTACATCACCATATTTTCATTTAATAAAGTGGAAAAATCAGTAGATGAGCATTTGGTTAAAACCTAGGCAAAAATTGTATGAACCCATATTTTTCTACAAACCCAACTATGACTGTGTCCGAATAGTCCAAATCAGCACACACTACTATTTGAGTATGTATCCCCACTTTGACCACCTGTTGTGATTTTATTCATTAAAGCAGGCTATTATTGGACAAGGTTTCACTGTCGCCATGATTCCTTCCTTTCCGCCATGATGCATTAGCCAACTATTTTTCAGTTTTCCTTCAGTAATTGTCCCTATAATTAGGCTATAACAGTTTTTTCTTTAGACAATGTGTGCATTACACACACATTTGAGTATTTTTGTTTTATTCCTTGTTATTTAAATCTAAAATAGAAACTTTCCATAATTTGTGGATAATAATACCTTTGTTGAATAACAATCGCAACAAATACCTTTGTTGGTAACAATCGCATTCGTTTAGGCTATCATCTTTTCCTGTTGCGGTGAATAAATAGCATGAGCTGTCCAGATTATTGAAATAATTTGATTCAAAACACTAGTTTTTTCGCTCAACTCCGCTCAGACGCTCTGGTCGCTATGCAAATAAAGTCTGAGCATAATATTTTTTCAATTCAAAATCACTCTTTAATGAATGCGGAGGAGACCATTCATCATTAATTTACAACCTCCCTAAATACATATCTGTCTGCAAGGTGCAGGTATTAAGAATACACTCTGCTGTATGGTTGGTGTTTGCATTCATCCCCGTTCCCCAGCAGAGATGTGCAACTTTCTCCCTTTAATTACCCAGATAGCAAGCGAAAGTTGAATCGACGTAGATACAATATGGAATTCCGACGTTGATTCAACATCAATTTGCTCATCGAGATCACATTGAATCAAGGTCAGAATACCGACAAATAGGCCTATTGAATAATCATCAAAATTGGATATTTTTTCGCCCACAGTACACTCACTGCAATGAAGTTGTATTTTTATCCATTTTATTAGGCCTATGTGTTCAGCTGGCAAAGCAACTTATGATGGTTAGGCAAATTATTTAGGCTACAGTTACTACTGACATTATCGGCTACTAACTAGTTCAATTAGCTAATGGAGTGAGTCAGTGATGGCGACAAACATTAAGGGCTCTATCTTGGTGATCTTGGCGCTTGGTCTAAGCGCATGGCGTAAAGTCCATTTAGGGCGTGTCCAAGTCCACTTTTGCTATTTTAACGGTGTGTTTTTTGGGCGCTAAGCATGGCGCAGCGTGCAAATGGCCTGAACCTAGTCTCTTCATTAATTATAGGTGTGTCTTGGGCGTGACATGCAATAAACCAATCAAAATGTCATATCCCATTCCCTTTAAAAGCCTGCTTTTCCACCTTGGCGGATTGCTTATATGATGGCGAAACAGACCTGCTCATGCGCGTTTAGTGCGATCAAGGAATAGACTATATGGATCAATAGTAGCCTATGATAAATATTATTCGGACAAACCATTATGAGTTCCCGGTAATTCCCGACAGTGCTGTTATTTTACAAAATATATGCGGTTAAATTTAGTTAAAGGCACCTGCAACAGCTGAGAATAAGCTACCAATGGCTTCCGTCTCACCTTAGAAAACGCCAAATTAGCCTGCTTCTTTAACGAATTTCGTTTGATTATGCAATGAAGCAATTAACTCATGTTCAAGCTTCATCCGAAATTCATTACCTGCATTCTAATTTTGATTAATAAAATAAATAACGTTATTTTGCCTTAATGATGACAACAAATACAATACAGCTGTCAGGTTGGCAACCCATAGGTTCACGCATATTTTCCCTTGTTTTATAATGTCCTGCTTATGGAAATGTGACCAACCTGTTTTACTGGTAGCGTAATGCTTTAAAATGATCCACTTTCTCAGGTGCGATTTACAGCAGGGGAAACAGACCTGCTCCTGTAAAGCGCACATGCAGATAATGGCATTAAAATTAATTGTAAATGAATTGTGTAATGTGCTGCAAATTTGTTTTTGTTCTAATTAGATGCTTACTTCTCTTTAAAATCTTTTGTTCCCTTATGGAATAACAGGTGAAATCAGCGGGGTTTTAATAAGCAGAGAGCATGGAAACCTTGTCACTGTAATTAAAAAAATATGAAGGACGAAGAATAGCTAAGGTTACAATTCAGTTAACATGGTGACATTTATCTCCGTTTTTTAACCATAGGCTAGCGAAAAAAACTTATGCAGAGCGAATCCGCTGTAGCCAAGGCTATTTGAAAAACAATAAAAGCTATATTGAACTTTTTTCAGTCACAAACCATTCTATTTACTTACAGGCTGTATTCCTAGATAAACAGAGCTGTATTGTAATGACATCTGAAGCACATTTTCAAAACTCAAATGTCCGGCTATTGCAGTGCGTGAGTTTTCCATTGAATGACAATTCATGCATTAGGTGTAAATGACAATTCGCGCATTAGGCTTGATATAGGTGTTATCAGCTCCTTTTTAACGGATAGCCATTGTCCCGTACCATCGCACATCGACTGGATGTTGATGGAGTGGGCTGAGAGCAATGTAATGTGGCATCGTTTCCCTTCGCTGAGGGAAAGGTATGTGGACCTATGGAACCTTTTATTATTATGCATTTTTGACATAAAAATGACATTTCGCATTGTGATCTAGATATTTTAGTCATGCTTGTGCGTGCCCTGTGTGTAACAGACAGGATGGTACGCGCGTTGTGCACACGCCTATGTAGACGCACTTATATGCGCCGTTAAAATAACATGTAAACAACTGTGACATGACTTTAGACCAGGTTTGTGGTGGTTCTAGCGCAAGCGCTTTCTGCTGGCTCAAGATAGCAATACGCCAGAAAGAATCCTGGCCACTCCTCGTCTTAAGACCAACACGCCCAGTTCACTTGCAATGGGTGCAAGAATACATGGTAGTTAAAGGACGTGAACGCAAGGCATTATTATGAACCATGCGCCGGGTGTAAGATAGCAAAGACACTTGCGTTTGGGTTAGCGCCGCTTTGCGCGGGGTGTAAGATAGGGCCCAAGGTGTGGGAAGTACAGAGAGGGATAATAGAGTTCTTAATAGGCTCAGGATTGTTTAATAGAATATATAATTTAACTTTACACTTATAATTTTATTTATTAACTTAATTTAATATCATAGAATAAAGAAAAATTATTATTTTATTTATTCATTTTTTTTATTTATTTTTTTCTGGAATCCTGTTCTACATACTCCGGTACGGTAGGTGGCGGTATGCACCTAAAGTTGGTATTGCAATCCGCCAAAAAACACAAAGAAGAAGAAGAAGAAGAAGAAGGCGTTAAGATTAGGGCTGTGTTCGGAATCGCTCCCTATTCACTATATAGTGCACTATTTAGGCTGTCGGCCATTTTGTAGGGTTTCCAAAATTCTAAATGTCAATTTGACACCCTAAATAGTCCACTCAATATCCCCCACAATGCACCACAAAATGTAGGGTACAAACGATGTACACTACATGACCGGAGACATTTTCTCTTGTAGCCTATATTAAATCAGTTTAATCGGCTTTATAACCGAAATATAAATAAACACGGTAGATTAAATATATTATAAAGTGTTAACTATTTTTTTAATTTAACAATTACTGTTTAATGGAAAATGCAACTTAATTAGCTAGCTAGCTACCTAGTTACCTAACTTACCTATATACGTACAACGAGACAACAAAACCCTTGTTCAAAATAAAAAAGCCGTTTCTTGCATGCTTTCTCACCAAGCTGGTGACCGCTGTCACGCAAGCGTCGCGCGTTGCTAAGTAACCTATTCAGACTATGTAGTGTCTGAAATCGCCTCCTTCTTTTCCACCAGTGAATCCCTATCTAGTGCCCTATGTAGATTCCCTAAGTAGTGTATAGGGAGGGAGTGAATAGGGAGCGATTCCGAACACAGCCTAGGACACAGTTGTAGACAACCAACGTCGGCAGGGTCTGTGGTTCTAATGCCACCGGCACTTCATAGAAGCATAGACTCGCAAATGAAAGTGCCGTTATTTTGATCCAGCACACAAACGTTTGCTAAACCTTTTAATTCGAAATTCGGCTGGCGTTGGCTACATTCGCCACTTAGCATGCTAGGTAAAGTGTGCTAGTTAAGAACGCCTCTGATTAAGCTACCTAGCTACCGGATATAATGCCACTAGCCAGTAGCCACCCCACTCGCATTTCCTTGCTAGCGTTTTAGTCTTCATGGCTGTCTCCTGAAACACTGACAAGCAAGAAAGTTAGTTTAGTGAATAGCAATTGAAATTGTGATTACTATGCTATAGGAAATTTCATACATAGGCTACTTTGTGCATTGTTAATTGGAAACGCAAACACAGAAAGGTTTGCTGTCAGTTACTGCATCCAAATGCAGTTAGTTTTCATTCGTTTTCCAACCTTGTTCACTGCAATCTTTGCTTTCAAACATTCAAACCATACATTCAAAGTCATATGGACAACACAGTTTTGCGCTAAAAGTTTATTAACGTTAACACACACAGCACAATAGCCTACAGAACAACTGCTTGCTAAGCTGCTAAATTCGCTGATAGCAACATTAGCTATAACCTGATACAACAAGTATGAATTCAGAACATCTGATTCACCTACGATCGTCTGTAGAATAGGAATCAACTGCTTAAATATCAGGAATATTAACTGACATTGCAAAAAATCTATATATTTTCTCATTTTGATGCATAAACTATAAATAGCCTTGTGTTCGTAGCGAAAACGGAACCCCTTCACATCACAAAAACGTCATCAATGCGCACCCAGATGTTGTTAAAAATCACTTTTTAAAAAGATTTGCAGAATAACATAACGAGTTAAATACGTAAAAACGTTGCTTAGACCAAATGCATTCCAAATATATTGCTTAATCAAATAAGCCTCTTGTACATTTACTCATAAAGGCAACCTGAAGCTCAATTCCCATTCATTTCTGAGGTCCGAGGTCTGCATATTTTTCCAGAATTGATGACGGAAGTACCCCCTGAGTTTGCCACTGGGCCACTCTTTTGGTCTCCGGTCTTAACGCGAACAAATTTGACGTCTTAATGCGGACGCCGAACTACAGGTTTTGGCCCAAACGGCGTTCCATACTCAAATAACCAGAATGAATGTTTATAAGTCGCCTCCGTACGTTGTTTAGGTCACTTTTTAATTGTGAATTAGGGTGAGGTAGAATATGTAGTTTTACGTTTAACAGTTGAGCTATGGTTTTGGTCAAGAAAAGCCACCGTCTAATGTGGATGCCCACTGAATGTTAACAGGAGAGCCACGTCTGTGCACGTCGTGTAGTTTTTATGAATGAATCTCAACCACCGAACTATATAGAAAACTCAACACGTCATATTTTGAACTTTAGCAGATCAGATCGGTAAACTCCTCTTTTTACCTAAGATCTGTAGACCTACGTCTGTCAAGCTGAAGTTCGATATATGGCATGTTGAGATTAAAATAAATAAAACAAACGCTGGAGGACATTTGCTTTTGTAACGTTATAACCATTTAATCGCATCTGCATAGCTAGCTAGAACAGCAGAGCTGTTTGGGAAAACCCAGTGCCGATTTAAGTGTTATAATTGTATGTTAACTGTAGGCTATTGCATGTCCCGTATTTGTTATTTGATATAATTAGCGAATGTTACCAGCCAGCCTGAGAAGCATTTCTGCTGCCGAGTAGGCTACATATTTTATCAGGCTGCAGCCCATAAAGCACCGATGCTTATAGCTATATCCTAGTAAAAATCGCTTGACTTATTTATTGAGCGTCATACATAAATATATAGTTATTTCATATTTTTAACGTGTAAGAGTTAGTGAAAATGCATGATTTAACTGGTTTTCACTTTACACTATGCTCGATTGTGCAGCAGCTTGTTCTTGCACACAGAATACAGCTCTGATTGGCCAGAGTGTCTAAAGTCAGGATAACGCAAAGGACTATGGGAAATACGCTTCAGCGAAGTTTGGTTTGATGCGGACTCACGTGAAGGCCACATCAAGGGCTCATAAAGTGCGCAGTCAAGCACTCGCGCTCTTGCAAAATAAGAAATGGGACAGACTAAAACCCTGGATGTTCACACGGGCACCCGCATTTGAAGTGCGCAAGTGCTCAAGTGTGAGTATTGGGACTGGGCCAAAGATACAGCGGTGCACTTGTATAACGTTACCCGGAAACCGGAAGTTCCTGGAAGAATCGATTTGTGAATCGTTTGTGAGCAGAATTGCGATATGTAACTGAATCTATTTTTTCTTACACCCCTACAGGACAGCGGGGGCTATTTTTAATCATGATGTTTGGCTGTAGGCTATTACACTTTAATTCACTTTATTAGTTTGTTAATGCAATGATTATATTGAATGTCTCTGTTTGATATGTTTGTGTGTTGTGGGTCTGCCCCACTGTCTATGTCTTTTTTATTGTTGCTGGTGGCTACAACTGAAGTTCCCTAGCAGGAAAATAAAAGTAATTCTATTCTATTCTATTCTACAGACACATACTAACTTATGGACTCTACAGACCACACTGCTACAGACACATGCTAACTTATGGACTGTACAGACCCACACTGCTACAGAAACATGCTAACTTATGGACTGTACAGATCCACACTGCTACAGAAACATACTAACTTATGGACTGTACAGACCCACACTGCTACATAAACATGCTAACTTATGGACCGCACAGACCCACACTGCTACAGAAACATGCTAACTTATGGACTGTACAAACCCACACTGCTACAGAAACATGCTTACTTATGGACTGTACAGACCCACACTGCTACAGAAACATGTAAAAATTTCTAAACTGGCTTATATAATTTGTAAACCCACACAGCTGCAGGGATTGACATTTCAAAATTATTCCACTGCTGTATCGGAGTATCAAATGCATGCTTATAGACAGCTGCAATTCCTCAGGGTGAACACACATGCAATTGATGGTAGCACACAGAAAAAGTGATGCTGACTCACCCAGAATATGACCGTGGCTCCAGAAAGGCAGAAGCGCGCGCATTTGCTCGTCACTGACAAGTAGGGCTCCATTTCCTGCAGAGCAAACAGCAAGAATGTGTCGCAATCCTGGAATTTTAACAAGCTATTAATTTTTCTTAATTACGCTTTTCTTGTTTTGAGGGATTATTTACACTCTTAAACCACTTAATGTCAAAAATAGCTATGCATGCCATGAAGAATGAAAGTCCTAGACCACTGTGCACTGGGTATCAACCGTTTCCACTGGTGAATCCATGTCTCAAAGGCAAGACTGAACCAAGCTATTATACTAAATAAAGGAACTGAAAAAAGGCCTTGTAAATTCAGCCAGGCAGATTAGCATACAGGGACCCAAACAGACATTATTTCCTTCCCCTCCTACTCAATGCTCTGTGAAGGACCCCCAGTAAATCACCAAGCAATGGCTTCACATTACTCTCCTAAATGCCACATGAGGACAAAGCCTACAAAAGATCCTTATTGAGGGTTTATGGAGGACCTTAGAAGGTACAGGCCTTTCATAGGGTCCTTGAATCTACATATCAAGCTCTAGTATGTGGATAATTGAGTCACTACCGCTCTCTCTGAGGATGCTGAAATCAATCTTTTAAAGCAGGTACTACATGAAAGGCTGAGTCCTCATATAAAGTGCATATATCTGACTTATACATTAATCCTGGCACTGATTTGTAAATGGCCAGTCACATCTCCACCATATTTACAGATATTCCTTTTACCACTTACCACTCTTTCCTGGCGTCATCAGCGTTAGCAAAAATGGCCGAACATTCTCCAAAACAGGTATTATAAACACGACCTGACCCTTCCAGGGAGCGGTCAAGGCTACGTTACAGTACCTGGGTGACACGGTTGAGCCGGCGGCCGGTGCATTTGGTCTCGTACTCGGGCCTGAGCTGCAGCTGCTGCTGCTCTTCCTCGAAGTCCACCAGGTCCCACTCATACTCCAAACGAGCCTGCCTCCGCTTCCATAACTCCAGGAACAGAGTCACTGTGGGTGAGCAAAGGACATAGGTCACACCCTGTTGTCCCTCAACATGGGGTGCACAGGCTCCCACACTGACTAATAAGGCCTTTCAGCAAAATATCACCCTGAACAGTATGAGGAAGCATTTCATTGAATCATGTGAGTGGCCCTATATTTCAAGGATCTCATTTTAAGTTCTTCCTGTTGACTTAAAGATTGACATGGCTCTGCCCCAGAGTACCTCAATGATTTCATTAAGATGCCATAATTGGCATGCGCTTGCCACTTTTCTGATTTGGTCTCCCAACAACATCCCCACTGTAAGCTCAGATCTATGGGAGAGTTCGGCCGCGATCACAGCAGATCCGCTTTAACAGCTGGGGGTGCCTTTTTTCGAATTGTTTCCAATGAGTTTGAAGCGTTTTCTACGCTGCTTTTGCACCCCGGGAGCCTTGTTTTTATCTGCTCTGGGCGCCTCTCTGTTTTTAGAAAAACGCTTGGTGCGCACAGAGTTGAAGTGATCTTATCTTGAATGGAAAAAAGCACCCTATGTCACTGTCATTCTTTTCTTTTATGTTCAATCGCACGAAAGTAGAGGCGGGCCTTGATTCTGCTGGTCAGTTCCGTGTAAACAAAGACGATTGAGGAGAAATTGGTAACGTTGCCGTTTCAGCCCACCCGGAGTTATATGTGACGCGTGCTGGTAAAACGGGACTGCAAGTCGCACTTTTGCAATTCACAGTGGAGTGCAAAATAGGGAGGAACACGGAAAAACGTTTTTCCATATAACGAAAGTTTACAGACCCGCTTAATATAATATACATCGTGTTTACGATCTCTAAATATCTGTAATAAGTGACACAAATATGCTTGTTAAACCATGTTTGCCAGGGCCGGGCTTCAATTTGAGGGACAGACTATAATCAGCTGTCCATTAACACCTTCCTAGTTTCGATTGGCTCTGAGGTTTGGTATGCCTCACCCATAAAGAGCCTACTTCTCTGAATAATGTAGTTGCCGGTAGAAGCTTAGGCAACGGATAATTCATGGAATCCTTTATCCTACAATTCTGAACGATGGTAATAAAAAAACGAACACGGCATCATCATCAGCAGACAACAGAGACACTTTAGGAACTCTATTGACACGTATTAACGTTAGGCTAATGATTCTGAAATGACTGAAACGTCAAAGATTCCAAGTAAAACGAGTTGAGAACGTACACGATTCACAGTAGCTACTTGCTCCATCTGGACCTCTGGCTTTCGAGGTATCTTCAGACAAAACTCCATAGAAAAAAGCTAACGATGTAACTCAAGAGCCGTTTTGCGGCCGAATGGAATCGAGTTCAGGAATTCTGTAGTCCTTACCTATTTTGGCACTTGTCCTCTCCACAAATATCAGCCGGCTTGGGCAGGCTATGAACGGTTCGCCTGTAATCATACTTTAAGCGAGCTATAATTTCAATACAAACTAGTGACTTCTTCAATACACCCCCGGCCAGCGGCATCAGTGCGGAGCGCATATGTTTCATTGTCAGAGCAAAGAAGTCTGTGGCGTCCATGTTAATTTTTCCACTAGTTTGTATAGAAATTATCGCCTATGGCTCACTAAAAGTATGGATTACCAGCTTGTGCTGTCCGGAAATCACCGTGAGACAATCCAATTCTACCTAATTCACTCCACTCAATCTCCCTTGGTGCTCGGCCAAACCTGGCTACGCCTTCACAACCCGCACATCAACTGGCGCACAGCTCAAGTTCAGCCGGCCACACGTAAGCACTTACAGCAGTTTTTAGGCTTCGCCAACTTTTACCGCCGGTTCATTCGTAACTACAGCGTTGTAGCTGCCCCACTCACCAAACTAACCTCCACTTCACTCCCCTTCCGTTGGAATTCCGAGACTCAACAGGCATTCGATGTCCTTAAGACCCGGTTTTCCACGGCCCCCATTCTCTGTCATCCAGACCCTGACCGCCAGTTTCTCATTGAGGTGGACGCCTCCGACACTGGCGTAGGGGCGGTCCTGTCGCAGCGTGCAGTCCAGGACAAGCTCCACCCATGTGCCTACTTCTCCCGGAGACTCACCCCGGCGGAACGGAATTATGATGTCGGGGACCGGGAGCTACTAGCTATTAAGCTTGCCCTGGAGGAATGGTGGCACTGGCTGGAGGGGGCAGGTAAACCCTGCATCGTCCTGACTGACCACCACAACCTCCTGTGTCACTCTGTCTCACTACACTTCTCTCAGCCTATCCCATTCCCCCGTTTTGCATGCATTCCACACTCTCCGCTCTGTTAATCACCCTCGCATACATTCACACGCGGCACCTAATTGATATCAATTAATGTTTGTATTTAGTCACCCGGTGTTCTCTGTCCTGTGCCAGTTCGTTAACGCTCTTTGTCTGAAACCTCTGGTCTTGTATTGATTCCAAGTATCCAGTCTAGTCTTGCTATCTAAAAGTCTTGTCTTGTACCGGCGTTAATTCGCCCTGCTATTCCGTCTAAAGTCCCAGTCTAGCTCTCGTCTGGAACGGCATTTCCCGCGGTTCATTATTCCTGCCTCGCTGTACTAACTTTGTCTGCTTCAGTCTGCCAACCTGCAGTTGTTTGCTACCCCTGCCTGTGTTGCAGTTTTCCTGCCATCCATCTGACGTGGGTGCATGCAGCCGGGGCTCCTGCTCCTCCACTCTGTGGCGGTGCCCGCCTCCTGCCAGTGCTGCTGCTATTCTGCTACTGCTGCGCCCACGTCCTGCCCGGACTCCGCTCCACTGTCCTGCACATCTCCCGCCACTCCACTCAGCCCTGTTCCCGCTCCCGCTCTACCCCTGCTCAGCCTACCTGGTTATCCGTCTCCATCTCCTGCCCCTGGCCTCTCCTGTTCCTGCTGCTCCCCTGCAGACCCATTACCCGGACTGTCCGTCTTATATGTTCTCCCTATGCTTCAGGAGTATTGGTCGGAGCATAATTTATTAAGAGCTACGCGCTCTGTCTGTCTGTCTGTCAAGTCCAGTTCCGGCTTGGAACAATAACTGCCTTTGCCTTTCTCCCCATGCTTCAGGAGTGAACCCTGGTCAAGCAATAAAATAATTGAGTATTGGCATTCCTGTGTTCGAGTTGGGGTTGCATTTGGGTCCAGTCCATTTACGGGGTCGTAACAATCTGCCTGTCTATGTTTAACACAAACTAATCCCTTTCTGACTAAGCTAACAGTTAGTTTTCTAGCTAGCCGCCTGTCCAAACAATGTATCTGCAAGCGTGTTTGTCGTGATTTTCGTATCTCGAACAGTCTTTGTTTAGTAACACAAGCCTCTGAAATCCAGTCTGATATTCTACTGGGGGAGTGGTTGGGGGTGGGAAAGTGTTTTAAGGTGTACCAACATTCAAAGAAGCATATCTTCTTCATATTGCAGTGTATGATGCGTCAATTGAAACTCAGGATCTGTACTTTCATAAACTAGAAAAAACAAAAAAATGACCCCAATGCGACTTGTGGACCATTTTACCAGCACCAGTCGCATATGATTTCACTAATCATGAATACCATGATAAAAATAAGCAATCCAAGGCACACAGCTTTTTAAAGACAAATAACGAAGCAAACTTTCGGGTAAACTTAGTTCGCTAACACCGTTAACAATGTCAGCTAAGTGATTGACAGGAGCAAAGTTTGGTTGCCTAGCAACAGCAAAAAAGACGCCTCCAACGTCTTTTTCAGAGTAGGCTTCCGTAAAATCAAGACAGGTAGTGCTCCTCGTGTTTTGACGCCTACGAAGCGTGTCCTGTGTGATAGCGGACAGTGTCGTGTCCTGTGTGGAATGCACTGCCTAAGGGATTTAGGGATTTACCTTAAAGAATTTTGTTCAGTTTGAACTTTTGGCAAATACTAAATCTTATTCTAGCTTTTAACCTTGATTTAATTATGCTTATGTTTCCTTATGCATGATGACTGTGATTTAGATTTTATGGGGCTTCTGTATCCCTTTTAATGGTTGTGTTTTTGTGTCCATTCTGTGCAGCTTTCCCTCTGTACAGCACTCTGTACATATGAGAAGTTCTTAATTACTTATTACTATTATTGTCTGCCAATCCTGATAGCTAGTCCTATATAGCTTTCTCTCCTCCTCTGAAGTTATATTATCTCGGGCATTCCGTCAGAAATCAATCACTTTCTGACCTCACCCTTTTAGATTTAAACAACATTTTTATACATGTTACCCTACATGAGTGTTAGAATGTGGTTTGATTAACCAGAAAGACCAACCAATCAGGAAACAGGGGCCCTCAAATTTGGACCATATTGGACCCTACCTAAAGACACAGATATCTACTTCAAAAATAAATTGAACATTGCGGCCATGAGGCTCGCCTCGGTACAAGCTCTGTTTCTGTCTCTGTCACTTTTGCTGGTGTTATTTGTACAAAATTCATCATGCCTTCACTAATATACCCACAAGGAACTACTGATCATCCAAGCGGGAATGTACGGAATTCTAGATCCACAACATCTTTCCCTTCCAGAGAAATTGTTGACAGACTGTATACCTGGTGATAGGTTCCCGGGTTTTCATTATAAACACCAAGGTATATTGTATTGTGCAAACTGTAACTGGCAATACTATTTTGTATATTGCATGTGCCAGCTCCAACAATCAACCAACCATTTGCATTTCTATAGTGTCTGTATCATACCTCTGGTTGGGTGGGCCGGAACCAGTTGTCTCCAGCCATCCATGTGTATTTACTGTATCAACCCTTTGAAATATAATTCTAGATACTGTGTTTAAACCACACACACTTCAGTTTTCAGAGATATTCTCAGCACAGACAGCCCATATGTTCTGAGTTTGTCTCTCCCTTGCACATTGTAAATAGTAAAACCTAAATTCTCTTAAGAGAAGTCGTCAGTGTGTTCGTTATCCTCCTGCATTTGACTCCACGTTTTCCCTCTACCCCATGGGTTAAAGAGAGGATATTTTCTTGCCTGGCTGACATCTCTGACATCTCTGTACAACATCAGGAGGATTTGAACGTACAGTTGTGTTAAAAAAAATAGCAGTGCATTTAAAAAAGTGAATAAACTATTTTTTAATAGCTTTTAGTTCCATATTTCAAATGTAGTGGAAACATTACACATTCAATTCCAAATCAAAGCATTAACAAATTTTATCAAGTCTGCGTTATTCTTTTACAGGAAGCAAAGAAAAGAAATATTAATCTGTTATGTTAATATTTAGTTGCATAACCATTGTTTTTGCACATCTGCGTTGCATTGAGTCAACCAACTTCTGGCACCTAGAAACAGGTATTTCAGTCCAGGATGAACAAACTACATTCCACAGTTCCTGTGAATTTTTGGGTTTTGCTTCAGAAACTGCATTTTTAATGTCACCCCACACAAGTTTTCAATGGGGTTGAGGGGGATTGAGCAGAGCAACTCCTGTAAGTCCTGTGAGGCAACGTGAGTAGCGGTGGTGAATGAAGAACCGCTAAGCGGGCCACGCACCCACTGATCCAGCAGAGCAACTCCTGTAAGTCCTCAAGAGGCAACGTGAGTAGCGGTGCTCAATGAAGAACCGCTAAGCGGGCCACGCACCCACTGATCCAGCAGAGCAACTTCTGTAAGTCCTGTAAAGCATGCAGCCTGAACAAGGCTGGGAAAGATGAGGCGACCGGATTCTCTTATCGCATCCTATGAACTGCACCCTGAAGATTCGCAATCCGACGGAGGAACCAGTTCAAGGGACCCGAGGATGGGGTGGCCGGATCGCCCTATCCACCCCAACCCTGTGAATTTGCACTCCGACGGAGGAAACCATTCAAAGGACTGTAAGGCTGTAACACTGGGCATAGCATATCAGTTAAGGGCTCTGCGTGCTCGATCGACAACAACGCAACAGCAACACAACATGGGCTCTGCAACATCAACGCAACATCTGCGACCTTCGCAGAGGGGGTTGCAGAGGATGTCGCATACCTAGCACAAAAATCAAACTAGCGACTGCAACGCAACCGTTCGCGTAGATGTTGCGCATCATTGATTGGTTGGTTAGCGAATGGAGGCGGGGCTGTCATATAATATTGGTTACTAAGTGTTGCTGGTTGCTAACGATATCTAAAATTAGCGATCGAGATCCAAAATAAAATAAAACCGTTTACGTTATCGATATATAAAAATAGATAGTTACATTTGTTAAATCATGAACCAGTTACAAGAACGATTATCAGAAGAAGTGAGAAAATACAAACATTTATATGACTATTCTTGTAGTGATTAAATAAAACTAACGAACTAACTTCACTAACTTCACTAACTAACTTAACTAACTTGACTAACTAGCTTAACTAACTTAACTAACTATAACTATATTACACTATATACAAGAACACGAGCAACAAACAAACAAACATAAAGACGGCATGTTATCGATGGGTTGGTTGAGCAGGGAAATTAGTTACGTTGAAATGAGTTACGTTGCTAGGGGGGAGCTAGCTACATACGGGATACAATGTTGCTAGGGGGAAGCTAGTTACATACGGGATACAATGTTGCATAGGCTGCGCGTAGCTTTTGCAGAAGTATAAATTGCTTGCAACATTGTTGCATTGCGCGAACATGAAGAAGTTGCACAAGTTTCGTGGTCTATCTTAAACACTAACTGGTAATAACACTGCATGCTGATCTCGACGCACATGCACCGATAACCTTACGGTTATCCCTTATGTGTTTGGTACAGTCCATGCGCCATTGTTAACTAGCTCCTGCTAGTTTCAAATCTCCCTCCATGTTTTTTTGTTCTCTCTGAACACGTGTCCGAGGCAAGTTGCGTAACCCCCCAAACGTAGGAAAACATGGAAAAAAACCCACATGCTTACACGTACATGCGCCCAACGCGTGCACACACACACACACACACACACACACATATACACACAGTTTGTTGTACATTATAGTAATGAATCGTGCTTTGCTCTTTTTGGTACTTTGTGTTCAATAAACTTTATTACATTTTCCAAGATTGTCTGTATTGATGTTTCTTTTGTGTTGAATTGAGTCAGCCACTGCTAATCGCAGGAATTCTCAAAATGCCTTCACCTCTTAGCTGAATCATTTATATTAATTAACTATCAACTGAGTATATAATAGTGATTTCATTAAGATAATTATTAATGTGTAATTCTACTGATAATTTAATTATTAGTTGTCCGTTTTTAGTTAGCATATTCTCTTTTGAGAATAGTATGTAAAATGTAATGTGACTGATTTATTATACAAAAATTACACCACCAGTTGTATAAGGATGGTAGAGGCGTGCCCCCTACAAGTGTCATTGAAGATTGATGGCCATCATTGCCCGCTACTTCTATTCTACTCAAACCAACCAGCAGAGGATTGGTTCCCCCCTGTTCTTCCCAAGGTTTCTTCCCTGTAGTCCTGGGAGTTTTTCCTTGCCACTGTCGCATTTTGCTTTCTCACTGGGGGTTTAAGGCCTGAATTGAATTGAATATGAAGAATGAACTAGGCTGTGGTGAATAGGTAATTGATACCCTATTACCAAATACAAAATGGCGGGATGATAGGTTCCCGGGTTTTCATTATAACCAACAAGGTATATTGTATTTTGGGAGCTGTAACTGGCAATACTATTTTGTATATTGCATGTCTTCGTATGTCTCTCCCCACCTTGGCCCTAGCCAGCTCCAACAATCAACCAACCATTTGCATTTCTATAGTGTCTGTAGCATACCTCTGCTGAGTTTGTCTCTCCCTTGCACATTGTAAATAAACCTCAATTATCTTAAGAGAAGTCGTCAGTGTGTTCTTCATCGTCCTGCATTTGATTCCATGGAAAGGGCAACAGAATCCTAACACTGGGAACTCAACTCAAACCCGGACCTGGAATTCACAGACGAGCCGGGATATTCTCTCTCTTCAGGAGATGGCGCTATCGGCCCCCACTACCGGCCATACTTCTATCTAATGTTCGATCCCTCAGGAATGAAATACTCCTACTGCAGATCCAAAAGAAAGTCTACGGGGAATGCTCTGCCTTCTGCTTAATGGAGACATAGCTAGACGATTTCATACCAGACTCAGCTGTATCACTTCTGGGTTTTACCCTCCACCATGCCAGCCAGTCAAAATGTCTCTTAAATCTAAAGGCGGTGGCATATGCATTATGAATAACCACCGAAAGTGTACTAACTCCACAATACTTCACCAATCATGCTCCCCTGATTTTGGGTTCCTAACTGTAAACTGCAGATCATTTTATCTCCTAATAGAATTTGCATCGATTGTGCTTGCAATAGGTGTTTACATCCCACCACAAGCAAGCACAAAATATGCCATCAGTGAATGAGCGCATCACATTGTCATAGTGGAAAGATCGCATCCAGACTCTACAATAATAGTTCTGGGTGACTTCAACCACGCAAATCTCTCCCATCGTCTCCCCAACTACGAGCAACAAGTGACATGCCCCACAAGAGAAGACAGAACTCTAGATTACTGCTACAGCACAATCACGTCTGTGTACCATGCATCCCCGATGAAAATGTGGTTCATAGGTCCATAGACGAGTACACAAATACAGTGATGTCATATATCCGGTTCTACATGGAGATGCATCCCCACTAAAATCGTACATTTTGCAATAGCAAGCCCTGGTTTTCCAAGGAACTAGCATCACTGCACAAAAAGAAGAACACTGCCTACTTCAGTGGAGAAGCTCCAGAAAGCATACAATTCTGCTAAATATGAATTACGTTCTGCAATACGAAAGGCAAAATCAAATTATACTAAAATACTGGAAGATCGATTCACTGCCAAAACCGTAGATCAGTATGGTAAAGCCTACATGACATGACTAACTATAAAAAACGTGCCCCCCTAACTGATGAGGACCCTGAACTCCCAGACGAATTCAATGAGTTTTATGTGAGGTTTGAAAAAGCTGGTGCATCTCTTTTGCTGCCCCCCCACCGCCCCTGCATCTCCTCCCTTCACCATCCAGGAGGACAAGGTCAGAGCTGTCTATAAGAAAAGCAATAAAACAAAAGCAGCAGGGCCAAATCAACTCTCCCCAGCGGTACAGCGGATCAACAGATCAAGGTCATGGCACGGCAGTTCTTCTATGCAACAACTCAAATAGAAGAACCAGTCACAGTTGAAGACAATGTCCTGACCTTTGAAGAAATCAAAGGCTATATGACAGTTCAGTATACCAGAGACTGGTGGCTTGTTATGGTGATGTCTGTTGATCTGAAGCAGCATCAGGTAGAAATTAACCTCTTGCACCCAAAGGGACCTTCCAAAACATTTTCTTTCCCTAGGCATCCTGATCAACTCGTGGTCAATTTGTGTGATGTTCTCGCACATACTGTCTAAGTCCAAATGAGAGGAGCAAAGCATCATCAGCCCTTGACCAGTGGCTCCAAGATAAAAAAGTAAACGTGACTTAATGCACTACACATAGTTTTATTGAGTTTGGCTTCCTTATTATGTAATTCTTTTTTCAGTAATGTGATGATAAACAAAAGGGAAAACTGAAGTAATATTTGAGGTGAAAAAGAAATTTATAGGCAACATTAAGGATTCATGTGTTAGACTGACCTACCCACCATATACTCATAAGTCTGCTGTTGCTCAACTGATAGCAGGCACAACATGAAAACCTCAGGAGATCGAAATAAGCGTCTACCCTATAACACATTAAAAAATGAAAAAAATCGGAGTTCACATGTTTTTTGCAAATTAGGATTTAAGGACAAAAGAATCACCTAATTTTCATACTTATTTACTTTAGACCAAAAGTATTAAAATTGTGGCTAGCCTTGCTTGTAAGCTTTCTGATAAAAAGAGAACCATACTGTTATGTTTATTTTTTAAGAAGATATCAGTGTCTTTAGGTGGGGGGTCCAATATAGGTCAACTTCGAGGGCCCCTGTCTCCTGAATGGTTGGTCATTCTGGTTAATCAAACCACATTATAACACTGTCTCATATAAGTTAACATGTATTAAAAAATTCATTCAAATCTGAAAGGGTGAGGTCAGAAAGTGATTGATTTCTGATGGAATGCCCATCGACAATTGAGCTTCTAGTTTGTATCTGTGCTTACATAAACCAACAGATTCCTTTTATCCACACATTAGTTTGGCCGAAGGGCAAAGGGCAAAGGCAGGCAGGAACCGTAAACTGATCAATTCAAACTCTTTCAGCCACAGTCCTTTTCTCTCATTCCCTTACCTTGAATTTAGGAATGTTGAGGGACTCTGAAATGCTCTACAGGCTTTAGCATTTAAAGGAGAGTTTCAAATGCTAAAGCGATGAGTATTTCTCCTTGTCACATTTTTTTATATGTTGTCCACTACAGACTGTACTACGAATGCATTGTGGAAAGATGATAATATTATAAAAAAATTATTTTAGGACGTCATATCCCAGGCCATTTTATGCTTATACAGTGGTGTTCAAAAAAATAGCAGTGCGTTAAAAAAAGCGAATAAAGTGCAAACATTTTTTAATAGCTTTTAGTTCCATATTTCAAATGTAGTGGAAACATTACACATTCAATTCCAAATCAAAGCATTAACAAATTTTATCAAGTCTGCATTATTCTTTTACAGGAAGCAAAGAAAAGGAATATTAATCTGTTAAAAAAAATAGCAGTGTCGACATTTTTCTCTTCAAACTCAGACACTTACTGTATAAACTGAAGAAATTTTTCAAGATTTAACATCACTTTAAATTACTGAACTCATATTTAGTTGCATAACCATTGTTTTTGATGCTGCGCATCTGCGTTGCATTGAGTCAACCAACTTCTGGCACCTAGAAACAGGTATTTCAGCCCAGGATGAACGAACTACATTCCACAGTTCCTGTGAATTTTTGGGTTTTGCTTCAGAAACTGCATTTTTTATGTCACCCCACAAGTTTTCAATGGGGTTGAGGTCGGGGGATTGAGCTGGCCACTCCATTACCTCAATCATTTTTGTCTGGAACCAAGATGTTGCTCGCTTACTTGTGTGTTTGGGGTCGTTTGTCTTGTTGAAACACCCATTTCAGGAGCATTTCCTCTTCGGCATACGGCAACATAATCTCTTCAAGTATTTTGATGTATTCAAACTGATCCATGATCCCTGGTATACGATAAATAGGCCCAACACCGTAGTATGAAAAACATCCGCATACCATGATTTTTGCGCCACCATGCTTCACTGTCTTCACAGTGTACTGTGGCTTGAATTCAGTTCCCGGGGGTCGTCTGACGTACTGTCGACGACCACTAGACCCGAAAAGAATAATTTTACTCTCATCAGTCCACAGAATGTTACGCCATTTCTCTTTGGGCCAATCGATGTGTTCCTTGGCAAATTTTAACCGATTCTGCACATGCCGTTTTTTCAACAATGGTGCTTTACGGGGGCTTCTTGCTGATAGCTTAGCTTCGATCAAACGTCTTCTGACTGTAACAGCATTTACAGGTCATTTTAGATCATCTTTGATCTTTCTGGAGGTGATGATTGGCTGAATCTTTGCCATTCTGACTATCCTTCGATCCGTTTTAACAGTAGTTGCTTGTTTTCTTCCGCGTGTTTCGGGTTTTTGTTGCCATTTTAAAGCATTTGAGATCATTTTAGCTGAGCATCCTATAATTTGCTGCACTTCTTTATACGTTTTCCCCTCTCCAATCAACTTTTTAATCAAATTACGTTGTTCCTCCGAACAATGTTTGGAACGGCCCATTTTACTTAGCAATTCAGAAGTAAACTCCTCAAAAAAAGTTCGGAAACGTTATTTCGGTCGATTATTCCTCCCCTTTAATAATACCAATTGGTATTGTATTTTATATCGTTGGAAAGCCTGATTAGTCACCTTTACAACGAGGTACAACTTGTAAGGATCATGCATTCGTGGAATGAGCAAGACAGCTAACCGTGTGGGTAGCGGCCCAAAGAAATTTGCCAAAATCCCCTGCAATATTCTTCTGTTGGTATTCACTCTCGTTTTGAGCTTCAAGTGCTGGCAGGTGTATGCCAGTCACAGGTGTGTGACAGCACTTGTGTGCATGGGTCCTGCAACTTTGTTGAGTTTGTGTGTGCTCCAAGCATAAACATGCCACGTTTGTCCCTTCAGGATAAGGCCCATGCAATAGGGCAAGTGGAAGCTGGTGTTCCGGTACGCAGAGTGGCAGCATTATTTGGTGTCAGCCCTGGTACCATTTCCAAACTTAGGACCAAGTTCCGTGAGACTGGTGAAGTCAAAGACAGACCACGAAGTGGCCGTCCCAGGAAGACAACACCCCAAGAAGACCGGTTCCTCACCCTTGCTTCACTGAGGAACCGTAGGCTTTCTTCCAGAGATTTGCACAACGGTACCACAGACAGATCTCTGATCAGACGGTGAGGAACAGACTGCACATGGCCGGTCTTCGTGCTTATAAGGCTGCCAGGAAGCCTGCAATGACTGCCCTTCACCGTCAAGCCCGTTTGCGCTGGTGTCAACAGCACCGACAGTGGAACCTAAGAATGTGGGGCAACGTCATGTTCAGTGATGAATCAAGGTTCTGTCTGCGGAAGCTGGATGGCAGGATCAAAGTGTGGAGACGGCGTGGAGAACGCTATGCAGATTGCTGCACAGATCGCGTGACACCTTTCAATGGGGGCAGTGTCATGGTGTGGGGTGGTATCTCTCTCACAGGCAAAACAGAACTTGTCATCACTGAAGGCAATCTCAATGCAGTGAGATATTGGAATGAGATTCTGGAGCCAGTGGCGATCCCATATCTCCAGAATCTGGGACCTAACTCCATCCTCCAGGATGACAACGCTTGCCCCCAGAGCCAGGATCATCACAGAGTACCTCCAGAATCTGGGACCTAACTCCATCCTCCAGGATGACAACATTCGCCCCCACAGAGCCAGGATCATCACAGAGTACCTCCAGAATTTGGGAGTGGAGAGGATGGAATGGCCTGCCGTGAGTCCAGACCTCAACCCAATTGAACACCTGTGGGATCAGCTTGGGCGTGCTGTACGTGCCAGAGTGACCAATGCAACCATGTTGGCTGACTTGCGGCAAATCCTGGTTGAGGAATGGGATGCCATCCCACAGCAGTGTGTGACCAGGCTGGTGACCAGCATGAGGAGGAGGTGCCAAGCTGTTGTGACTGCGTATGGATCTTCCACACGCTACTGAGGTCCCTGACAGTGTAAAATGAATAAAGTGTAAAAATGGCCAATATGTGTTGTTTTTTCCTTATTACTGTGGGAGAGTGAAATCATCCAATCCACCAAGAAACTCAAAACGAGAGTGAATACCAACAGAAGAATATTGCAGGGGATTTTGGGACATTTTTTTGGGCCGCTACCCACACGGTTAGCTGTGTTGCTCATTCCACGAATGCATGATCCTTACAAGTTGTACCTCGTTGTAAAGGTGACTAATCAGGCTTTCCAGCGATATAAAATACAATACCAATTGGTATTATTAAAGGGGAGGAATAATCGACCGAAATAACGTTTCCGAACTTTTTTTGAGGAGTTTATATAACAATGTGTGAAACATTTGCTTCCCTTCTTCCTTAATAAAGGACAATTAATGACACCTGCTTTTTCACAGAATGAATGAATTCTCTAATTAAAGTCCACACTGCTATTATTTTGAACACGCCCCTTTCAATGAATGAGTCAATTACTCAGAACAAGCAGCGTGCATGTCATGACAGTTGGGTCTGTTGTTTTTCTATTACACTACTACATCTACAAGTAAATTATTTGCCATGCAGAAATATCACTACTACTAATAACAGTGGTTCATCAGGTTACTGATGTTGTACTGCTATTTTTTTGAATACCACTGTATATGCCAATATTTTCTTTAATTTTTGTTTATTGTAGCGATCAAATTTTACATTGTTCAACTCATTTCAGACAGCAGGTAAAATTACTAAGTGCAGACAAACATATGAAACGTCCATGGTAGAGAAATGTCATCAGGTTAATTACAAAACTATATTGAATACACTGCTGTAAATTAATGAGTATACATAAATGAGTGCAAAAAGGAGACAAAAAAACACTCCAATACTGGTCAGATTGGTTAGAATTAATGCAATGCTGTATTTTGCCAGCAGGTGGGGCACAAGAGGAATGCTAATGTCGTTACACTTACCCCAAATCCCCATAAATATGGCAAAAAACACCGTCCCCACATTGTCAAACATATGTGATTGCTGAAAGACAAGATGAGATGTGTCATATTAAATACTTCAATATCTCAGACATTTTTATACATTCCATTTTCTCAGGAAAACACAGTAAACCATAACACAAACTGAGGACTTAAGACAGTACTCAAAACCTTTGCTTGAATATACAGTCATGTGAAAAAGTAAGTACACCTTCAAACTGAGTTTTTTTGACACATCTGGACACAAGTTTATTTTATTTTAATTTCAACCATATTGATTGATTAAGGTAAACTAATTCAACAAATGATGCTAAAAAAGTAGACTTTGGAATCACTTAAGCAATTGAAATGAACATAAAATACTAATTCCTCATGAGGAAAAAGTAAGCACACCCGTACCTTTACTATCAAATATACTGATTAAAATTGATGTCTGGTGCACAAAACAGGTGTAAATGATTGTCCAATTATTAGATAATAATTTGGAAGTTTGGAAGACTCTTGATATCTTATTTACTATATACTGTATATACTATAACTTCTCTGCATTTGAATGGATCTCTATGGGAATTGGGGGGTGGGACTAGATTGTAAATTACATGGGAATAGTATAGAACCCATGGTTGGCTAAATGGCAGTAAGTCGTCAAGGGTCTGAGGTATCAAATGAGCCTCAAACCATCACTCTGCTGCCAGATATGCAGTAGATATGGATGGATCACTTGAAGGGTTGTTTCTCCTGACATATTTTTCCATAGAGTTCAATAGGAAAATTAGGGTGTACTTACTTTTTCACATGACTGTATGCATGGTCTTTGTGGCTATTCTGTGTAGGGCTGTTTCACCTTTGTATAAAACGTTTAATAAAATAATAATAAGAAATGCATACTTCTATTACACATTTCCGAAATGTGTTGCACATAATCATGCAAAAAAACTAAAAGACAAAACAAGACATAAAAATGGTAGGACAACACACCTCTGGAAGCTTGCAGACTTAAAGTTCCTGTTTAGCCTGAAAAGTAAGGCTGCTCTGATGACTACGGTCTACTCATTTCAAGTCCCTTACCCAGGAAGCGGTGCATGTGGAGTTAAGCTTCCAGTAGCCACACTTCTTATCACACAGCGGACACATCACAATTTTGCCCCCGATGGTGGGGTCACAGATTTCTTTGCTGCATGAAAGAGAATTTCATGAAATAGTTTCCTTTGGACAAAAGTTTTTAATGACAACAATATTCATTAATGAGGGGTGACACTAACCGGAGAGTGGCGCCCTAAATGAGGAGGCCCTACCTCCAGACATTCTCGTCGTAGGTGATGACGCCGGAGATGAAGCAGATTAGACCCACCACGGCGGCGAAGAACAGCATCTCTGTGTAGAAGCCCAGCCAGGCGAAGTAGATCCCGATCTTCTCCCCATAGTACTTCCTGTCACCACCCACAATTTAGTTATGTTTAAACTGTAAGGATATGATTTTCCCTATGACTGAAACGCCAAATTCTATCTCCCCCTGTATACTCACTCTGACTAATCATTGTGTTTTCTAATATCTATCCACCACTTGAAGATGTTTGTATTAAGCATCTCATGATATGCAGGTCTGTATGAATGGCATACATTAAGCCATCACCATTGCTCGCACAATTAATTTGGAAAGGTGCAAGCAATGTTGTATGCTCACATTTATATATACACAAGTTGTCCTCTCAGCTTTGATGCCTGGCAGGAGAGTTGTCAGTGGACAGCATGTTCCACATTCTTCACACACAGGCAAAGGAGATACAGAAGTTACCAGACACACATGCATGCACGCCCACACCTCTATGCATTCTATTGCATATTCACTGTTAATAATCATCATTCACTTCATTAATATACTACACCTGATTGCTACCTCATTCTATTGTACTAATTGGATTGTTTTTTGCAGTTCTGCAGCAAAAGCCTTCCTTCTCCTGTCTCCCCCCTTCTCATTGTTTTCCATGGATCACTAAAGGAGCCTTTGTTCCCAGGTTGTTTCTGTGTCCTATCTTCTACCCCTTCAGGCCTTGAACGGGAAGAAGGGAGTACAAGAGATAACAGATGCAGCTGGACTGTGAAGAGGACCAAGATTTATTTTCTCATTTAATGAGATGTTTTAAATATAAAAATGTAGACAAAGGAGTAGGCATTAATTGCCTAGCAACTGAACATGTAACCAATCTTTGCAATAGTGGCCTTGCCATCCTGACCAATCAGAGAAATTAAATTAAATTATTACCAGCTAACAGGCTTTGTATACAAGCCTGTGTAAATGATGTCATCTTTGAGGCGATTAGCATCCTGAGCTCTGTCAGGTTGCTGTCCTCTCACAAGTGTTTGCATTGAAATTGCATGAGAACTGCATCTCTGACTCTGCCTGGTGTTCTCCTCCAGCTGCCGCCTGAGATGTCCCTCCCCTTGTTCCCGCCAGTCCTTCAAAACTATTTCACTTAACCTTTGTTTAATCAGGGAATTCAAACAATACGTACAACCTCACAGCAATGCATAAGAATACATGGAGAAAAACTACTTAAGGCAACGAGAATATGGAATTATAAGAATTCCAACAATGCCATTCCTCAGACAGTCCATTCCAAAATCACAGAAGGATATGATGGTATATAATTTCAGATGCATTTCAATATGATTCTGTGCCTGTGGTGCCTAAGAAGACAGCATTTCCAGAGTGCAGTTGATGATTGGGATGGCAGGTATGCCATCTGCCAAATTACAGCTAAATTACAGTACTTTTATTGTCATGGTTTTCAACCCTGTTTCCCCATGCGGTCGTTTTCCTCTGTGGCCACGCGAGGGCGCTGTCCTTTTGATAGATGCTTGCTCCGCCCTGCTGAGTTGGCGGAGCATTGGTTAAGCATTTTCACCTGTGTAGTGGCCGGAGAGATATATAAGCCTACCGTTTCCTTCATTCGAGGCTTCGACATTAATTGTTAATTGTTCGTACTGTGGTGTTATTGTTGGCTGTGTGTTCTCGTACCATTTTGGCTACTCGCCTATTTTTAACGTCTCTGTTGAGGCAGGGCTTATTTCTTACTGGCTTGGTAGTTGATTATCTCGTAGAAGTTTGGGACCGTAAAATCTCTGCTCTATTTTGCCCTTTTAGTGCTTTTCCTCCGTGTATGGAGTTTTGGGCGATTCTGTTCAGAACTGTAGTTCTGCTCGCTCTTCGGCACATTTCTTCCCATAGGGAGATCGGGTGTTTAGCTTCTATTTAGTTTCTTAGCTCTTAGAAGTATAGAGTAGTAGTTTCTCTGGTCCATTTTTCGCCTGTTAAGGGTTCTTATTGAGAGACCTGGCGTTTTGCTTCTACTCAATTCCGTGTTACTGTGAGCCAGTAAGTAGCCTTGGTACGTATTTCCCTGTTTGGTGCTTCTCGTGGACTACGTCTCCTTTGTTGTGAGCCAGGGTTTTTATTTGTATTTGAGAGGCTGTCGTGCTATTAAGTTTGCGTAGGTCTTTTGTTGCAGCCGTCCTATACTCCCTAACTACCTGTGGGACGATTCTCTCCGGGTGTTAGCCTCCTAGTTTATGGAGCTTGGGCTATGTTGTGGACGTGTTTGTGTTTGACTGCGTGTTTTTGCTTAAAATAGCCTTGGAACGTTAAATCTCAGTTCCTGTTCGCCTCGTTACATTTCACCTTATTGAGAGGCTGTCGTGCTATTAAGTTTGCGTAGGTCTTTTATTGCAGCCGTCCTATATTCCCTAACTACCTGTGGGACGATTCTCTCCGGGTGTTAGCCTCCTAGTTTATGGAGCTTGGGCTATGTTGTGGACGTGTTTGTGTTTGACTGCGTGTTTGCTTAAAATAGCCTCGGAACGTTAAATCTCAGTTCCTGCTCGCCTCGTTTACATTTCACCTTACTGAGAGGCTGTCTGGCTATGTTGCGTAGGTCTTTTGTTGCTGCCGTCCTATACTCCCTAACTACCTGCGGGACGATTTTGTTTGGAACTGTTGTTCTGTTTTCGTTCTCCGGGTGTTAGCCTCCTAGTTTATGGAGCTTGGGCTATGTTGTGGACGTGTTTGTATTTGACTGCGTGTTTTATTAAACTAGCCGTGGAACGTTAAATCTGTTCCTGTTCGCCTCGTTACATTTCCTCTTCTTAGAGAGGCAGGGCGCTTATTTTCAATTCATCTCGCGTTGGTCTAGCCGGTAAATGTCTGGTACTGCCTGTCCTGTTTCGTTCCTTTCGGTGCCTTTTCTCCTTGCATGGAGTTTGACGATTTTGTTTGGAACTGCTGTTCTTTTCGTCTTTTGGCGCATGTCTTCCTATACGGAGGATTGGGCGATTTTGTGGACACGTTTGTGTTTGACCGCGAGTTTGAGAGTAGCCTGGAACGTTGGATCTGTTCCTTTCGCCTCCGCTATTACTCATTCTATCTTATTATTTTGCAGTGTTTGTTTGTGTTTTATGTTTGTCTTTACGCTACTCGCCCGTTTCTGATTTGTCTCGTATCCGAGACAGGGCGTGTATTATGTCTGGCTGTTCTGATCCCTGTCCTTACGCTTTATTTGGCGTTTGACAGTTAGCCGGTTAGTAGCGTCTGTAATGGTGTTTGTTTGTCTTGTCTCCTCCCTTATCTGCGGGTATCCCGCCTTAGTGGCCTAAGGGCTTAATGATTCCCCTTGCTGCGTTTGGCTCCTCCTTCCTCACACGTCACGCCCCATTACATTTATAATTACAACATAGGCATCTGCAGTATTGCTTTGTTGAAAAAGTAATGGTAGGATGGACACATACAGTGGCGATTTTAGCATGACATTTCTGGAGGGGCAGTTTTGTATGATGTTACCATCAAAAAGATAAAGATAGCCAATTAGTCTACGGTAGGCCTATGCTATGAGCTGCGTTGTAGGCCTAAGTGCCAGGGAGCAGAAAGATTTCAAAACTGAAAACAGTGTATCGCTTCAGCACAACACAGAACCCTTGAGGTTGCCGATACTGCAACAAAGTAATTGGATGAGACAGACACGTTTCTTCAATAACTTGCATGCTTTATCAAAACTGTAAGTACAAGCATATGACACATAGTTAACTTGTAGGAAAGTGAAAACAAGTTTGATCAAGTTTATCCAGAACTAATGCAATTATAGCCTAGCTAAAATACAAAAAACGCAAAGCATGCCAACGGAATATTATAATAACGAGAATTATCAAATAAATGTTAAAAAATATGCAAACATTTAATACAAACATTTGGTATTGCTTTAGCTATGTTATGACATGCCTTAACATAACTAAAGTGGATGATCCCAAGTAATTAGCCTAAGATTTTTAAAATGCCGCTTAGTCTACTGACGGCATGTAGACTATGATTCATCATAAAAATAAATAAATTGTTCAAACTTGAACTTAAAGAAACTTCAAAAAGTTAAAACATAGGTGTCAACCTCTGGAGAGAGCTGCCCTTATTTTCATGCCTGCAAAACTATAAATTCACCAAAAACCATATAGAACATTATCTATTAAAATCACTAGCCACCACAGTTATTTGTCTGATTCAAGTTTATTTCATATATTCCTGTATTTAGCTGTTCACATAATAATGAGTGTGTAACAAATTCAGCAAGGTGCTTCGTTGTCATAAAGCGTATCTTTAGATCATAACTTAAACTAACGGTCCTGGGGCTCTATCTTGGTGATCTTAGCGCTTCGTCTAAGCGTATGGCGTTAAGTGCATTTAGGGCATGTCCAAGGCCAGTTTTGCTATTTTAACGGCGTGTTTTTTGGGCGCTAAGCATGGCGCAACGTGCAAATGCGCTGAACCTAGTCTCTTCATTAATTATAGGTGTGTCTTGGGCGTGACATGCAATAAACCAATCAAAATGTCATATCCCATTCCCTTAAAAGCCTGCTTTTCCACCTTGGCGGATTGCTTATGATGGCGAAACAGACATGCTTGTGCGTGTTTAGTGCGATCAAGGAATAGGCTATATGGATCAATAGTAGCCTATGATCAATATTATTCGGACTAACCATTATCCCGGTAATTCCTGACAGTGCTGTTTACAAAATATAAGCGGTTAAATTTTGTTAAAAGCACCTGCAACAGCTGAGAATAAGCGACTAATGGCTTCCGTCTCACCTTAGAAAATGCCAAATTAGCCTGCTTGTTTAACAAATTTTGTTTGATTATGCAATTAACTCATGTTCAAGCTTCATCCGAAGTTCATTAGGCTACCTGCATTCTAATTTTGATTAATAACATAAATAATGTTATTTTGCCTTAATGATGACACTAAATACAATAAAGCTGTCAGGTTCAGCATATTTTCCATTTTTTTATAATGTCCTGCTCATGGAATTGTGACCAACCTGTTTTACTGGTAAGCGTAATGCTTTAAAACGATCCACTTTCCCAGGAAGACAGCAGGGAAACAGACCTGCTCCTGTAAAGCGCACATGCAGATAATGGCATTAAAATTAATTGTGTAACGTGCTGCAACTTTGTTTTCATTTCTAATTAGACGCTTTTAGTTCTCTTTAAAATATTTTGTTCCATTATGGAATAATAGGTGAAATCAGTGGGGTTTTAATAAGCTGAGAGTATGGAAACCTTTTCACTGTAATTTAAAAAATATGAAGGTATTAACCATATGGCTATCGAAGAAACCTTATGCATAGCGAATCCGCTGTAGCCTAGGCTACTTGAAAAACAATAAATGCAATATTCACTGGACAAGGTTTTGAACTTTGTTCAGTCACAACGATTCTATTTACTTACAGGCTGTATTCCTCGATAAACAGAGCTGTATTGTATCTGAAGCGCATTTTCAGAACTCAAATGTCCGTCTATTGTCCGAGTTTTCCATTGAAAGACAATTCACGCATTAGGTGTAAATGACAATTTGCGCATTAGGCTTGATATAGGTGTTATCAGCTCCTTTTTAATGGATAGCCATTGTCCCGTACCATCGCACATCGCCTGGATGTTCATGGAGTGAGCTGAGGGACAGGTATGTGGCCTTTGACCTATGGACCCTTTTATTAAGCGGTGCAGCCGCTTCTATACGTGACATGTGTGTCCGTCCGTCCTTCCGTCTGTCTGTCCGTCCGTCCGTAGCATGACATTTAAACCAATCAGGAGTCGCCTATGCGTCACATGCCCGGCAATACAATAGTAGCTTGAGAAAAGCATGCCCAGCTTCAGACAGCTCTATCTCAAAAAATATACATGTCACAGGTTAGATATTCACACCGTAGGAATCCTGGGAACCAGATGCACATCTGTATATAATATGTCTTGTGTAGCTTAAAAACTGTAGTCGTGGTCACAAGTTAGAAAATGGGTTTGAAATTGAAATTACCAGCTGCCGCTAGAGTGGAGTTTTGAACATTCCACCATTTGTGTGAATGGGGAGCATGGTTTTCAAACAACACTGAATATTTTACAAACTAAAAATGTCACAGCTTAAATATTTACACCGTAGGAATCCTGGGAACCACATGAACATTTTGATACATATTATGTCTGTGTACCTTAGTTAGAAAAATGGGTTCGAAATTGAAATTACCAACTGCCACTAGAGTGGAGTTTTGAACATTCCACCTGTTAGCAAGGTGAGTCGCCGTAGCAACCCCCCAAAGCAAAATCAATACAAAATCTACCACCAGTGTTCTGCTGGACCCAGTCAGTTATGGAATGGCCCAACAATCCATGCACCCTCTTGTTGAGTTTGGAATTCCATTGTTATTGTTCAAGTAATAACTGTAATCTTTCCTGTTTGTTATCAGAGACAACTGTCATATTTCCTGTTTCTTCTGAAATACCAATTGCTGTCCTTTTATCTCTATCTCTCTTTTACATGTTTGTTAAATGCAATGTCTGTAAGTATACTAATTAATAAGAAGCATAATGTAAAAATATCACCAAACCAGAGGCCATTGTTTTTGTACATGTAAACAACACGCACATTTTCTATTGCATTTTTTTATATGATTGCTCAAAACCTGCACTGCTTACTTCACCACCTGGGTGTGATTTTTTTTATATAGCCTACACAATAATATTTCACATTGTAATCTTGATATTTTAGTCATGCTTGTGCGCACCCCTGTGTGTAACAGACTGGAGGGTGTACGCGCGTTGTGCACACGCCTATGTAGACGCACTTATATGCGCCGTTAAAATAACATGTAAACAACTGCGACATGACTTTAGACCAGGTTTGTGGTGGTTCTAGCGCAAGCGCTTTCTGCTGGCTCAAGGTAGCAATACGCCAAAGATTATCCTGGCCACTCCTCATCTTAAGACCAACACGCCCAGTTCACTTGCAACGGGCGCAAGAATACATGGTATTTAAACGACGTGAACGCAAGGCGTTATAATGAACCATGCGCTGGGTGTAAGATAGCAAAGACACTTGCGTTTGGGTTAGCGCCGCTTAGCGCCGGGTGTAAGATAGGGCCCCTGATGTGCTACTTGCTTTTCCCACGGCCTCAGAAATTGAGAAAATATCAGAGAGAGGGAGAAAGAAAATGTGATTGCAGCGATTAAATAAATTTTGTTGGAAAACGTTAAAAAAAAATGTGTTAGACTAGATTTCCCGTATCATAACCTTATAAGCCTGTATAACTTCGAAAAGGTGGAAAAACCGTATTTTATATGGGCAAACTTGACACCCATGACAAAACAAAATCAAACTAATGGAAAACTTTAGCTGGCTAGCATTAGGGATACACATCTTTGTTTATGTTTATTTCCTGGTCACGTCAGCCCACGTTAACGACGTTAACTTAACGTTTATTATTTTTTTGCCACCTGTTGCTAGGCAGAATTAGTAGGGGCAAAAACATTTCTGCCCCTCCGCCCAACATAATTTGCGGCAGGTTTTCCCTGCTTATGCAGATCACACTCACGTTGTTTCCCTAGCAACGGTGGGGCAGAGTGCTCGGCTGCCCCACAGCAGAGACATAAGACAGGGAGCGCAGTCCGCAGCGTGAGCACTAGGGATGTCAACGGTTAGCCGGTTAGCCGGATAGCTGTAAAAATTAAAATATCCGAATATGCTTAACGGCTTATCGGTTAATTTGCATATTAATGAAAAAAAAAATCAGCATTTTGTCGTTAATGTTTTTGGGTTAAATAATGGGGAGATACTGGGGGGGGTTGTCAATCGGTTGTCCTATTTCCCCAGTAAGTTGCTAGCAGATCAGAACGGGTGGCAGGCGATTGAGTGAGAGAGCTGCTCTACTGTTGCTAACGTTATAGCCAGTATCCACATCAAAATGAAATGCACAAACCGTAGCTCAGTTTTGAATAATTTGACAAAGAAGGGGATGATGAAGTTCAGTGTAAATTGTGCAAAGCTCAAATACAGTAGCAGCACGAGCAACATGTTGAATCCTTTAAAATACAGGCACACGTGCGTCCAAACAGACAAGCTAACAGATTCCGATTCCCCAGACTGGCTACCTTAAAGCTGGGGACACATTACACAATTTTTTTGCCCGATTTGGCAACGATTTGAGGTCGGGCAGAGTCTGGTAGTCCAGGGCAGTCCAGGCTAATACAGGCTAGTTGCGCTGTAAAGTAGCGTGGGAGTGAAATACTGCTAGTCTTGTCTGCTACGATCCCAGTCGGGAACGCCATGATTTTATCAGACACGCTTGATTTTATCGGGGTTAGTCTTTGCATAATCCTGTAGTTTGCTCTGACCAAAGACTGAAATCGCTCATTTTCAATAGCCAATTAAAAGTGAGTTTGTGACAGAAGAAAGCAGAGGTGGAAAAATACGGAAGTAAATATCAAATCCAACGTGCGGATGGCTGAGCCGAATAAATATGTTTTTTGGAATAGGCTACTACAAATGTGCGATTTGTGGCAGACACATGAGCGTGTCTGTCTGTATAATGTCAACTCTGCAAGTTAACACAACAATACTGACAAAGTTGCAAGCTGTATGGGCTCCGTGTTTGTTTTGGTTTCAAAATATCGGTAAAAAAAGACATTCTCACGAGTAGAACTGCATCCGTCTGTGTAAATTCTGTCTTTTAGATTTGTGCAGCCGTCGTTATGTGTGTGCGACACAAGAGACTGAAAATCTGTATATGACATTTGTTAAATGTGTGGTACTCATTATTGTCATTGTCGCTTACGATTGGAAAAGTTATGTAATGTGTCCCCAGCTTTAGGCAGACGCTATCGGAGTGTGCCGGGGACATCCGTGCCCCAGGAGCGGGTGTTCTCGGTGGCGAACCCTGATTAACATCAGAACATGTCAACATGTTAATCTTCCTGAACAAAAATGTGTAGGCTAGCTAATAAGTAGACTAAATTTGATTTAGTTTAGCCTAGTTCATGTCATAGCCTAATTTGATTTTATTTTCCCCTCGGAAGAGATCCGGCTATAGCATAGGCTAGCATGTGCCGATGTCCATTTAAAAATAATTAGGGCTACAATGTAGGCTGCTATTTGTAGGCTATACAATGTATATTACAACTTATTATTTGTTATGTTGAATGTTACATATTGAAAGCAATAAATACCATTCTGAGAAACGTCCATTCTGTGTATGCATGCATTTTTATTCGGGGGTTTTGGGTTGGGTATTATGTGGGTCATAACTGTAGAACGTTTCAGCATTTCGAACCATTAATTAACCGAATAATGATGTCGGCTAACCGGTTGCAAAACTATCCGTTATCAACATCCCTAGTGAGCACATACATAGACACAAAGGAAACTACTCAAAAATAGCACTATAAGGAGTGTGAGTCAAGTTTATTATATTTATAAACACCAATTTCACGATTGAATCACACACATATCTTGCACAACAGCACCATGTCTGGTGGGGCACTGATCCACCTGCCCCTAATGTAAAAACGTCACTGGAAGCATAGCATAAAACCTGATGAAATAATTACACATTTAAAATCACAATGCTGATAGGGGGCAATTGGCGACTGAAAACGGAAGAATAAAATCAATTTATCAATTGTAAAAGGGAGTTTCTTTGAAGATGGAATTTCAGTGTCTCTCTAGCCCCTGCTTGCATGGCCATACAAGTGAATATATCCTTGAACAGCTTCAGCAAGTCTAGCCATGTTGACCTATTGCAGGAGAGGGTGTATTGGGGGCAGTGACCGAGGCTGTGTGAAAATTTCAACTAGTTCGGCTAAGCAGCCTTGAACACACCACGATGATCGAAGCCCAATGCAACGCTTCATTTTGGTCGCAAACCAGCAAAAATCGGTTCAACGGCCTGTGCGAATCCGCTATTTTGGATTTCGTTCTAAGTATACTGGAGCCTTAAGCAGACATGATTTACCGCTACCAAAAGATTTACCACAGGTAAATATGCCATTCCACTTCACTCAATATTGTCCGTCTGACAGTGACCAACATGTAGCTGCGTTAAAGCGTTGTGGTTAGCGAGGCGGGCTCTGATGCTGGAGACCCGTATTCGAGGCCCACCTTGACAAAACATGGTTTTTTAAATTTATTTATGTATTTATTTTTTGCTGACAAAAACAATGTGCATATATTATGCTTTTCACATGTAAGAATGTGACCATGTGAAAACCAAAATTTCTCACTGTTAACATTACTCTTTAACCAAAACATGGTGTAGCCTGATAAGTAGAGTTTTACATACAATTGGCTGGCTACCTGCCTGGCATTTCAATCAGCTCTGTTCAGTTAAAATGAAAAATTAAACTACTTAAGTGTCGTTGGCTAGCCAGCAGTGCCATATGCAGGATCAATGATAATCATTCACGTAAGCTGAATTACTAGCACAAGTCATAGAGAAATATTGTCATGGTTCTGGCAGCCTCTTGTTATTTCTGCGGTCATTCTCCCTCGGAGCGGCACAAGGGCGCTCTTTCCTTATTTTTCCGTCGTCTGTTCCAGGCTTTCTGTCACGATTCTAGCCTGTCATGTCACGTTTTATGTTTAATTCTTGTTACGTTTAATTTTCATGTCATGTCACGTTTATTGTTTGATTATTGTTACGATTTATTTTCTTGTCATGTCACATTTTATATTTTATTCATGTTACGTGTTCCGTTCATTGTTTAGCATACACATTTCCGTGTTTTTCCGCAGCCTTGCATTCATGCTGTTTCCCTCTCTTTCTCTCTCTCTCTTGCTGTCGCTCACGCTTCCCTAATTGTTTCATTCTCCCATGTCTATTTACTAATCTATTAACATTAGATCAGGATTGGGTAATACTAACTCTCTAACCATGTGTTCATGTTTACCTTATGTTTCTTGTGCATGTCATTTACTAATTTACTAACGCTAGGTCAGGATAGGTTTATTGCTAACGATTACTAATTATCTTGTTACCTTGTCAGCCTTCCACATCTGATTTCCATTCGCATGCTGCTCTCAAGCTAAGTGTCTGCACCTGTCTACACCTGCATATAAGCTCAGTGTTCATGTCGTCTTCACGAAATTGTTGCCTCCTGTTTGTCAGTGCACTTTTGAGCGTTTTTCCAAGCCTGCCTTTTTGTTTACGATCCAAGCCTGTTTATAGACCATTGTTATCAACCTCTGTTTTGTATACCACTGCCTGCCTGTACCACGAGTTTTGCCTGCTGTCTTTTGTACTTTTGCCCCGCGGAGCAGACTTCAGTCTTGACTCTTGCATTGCCTTCGACCCCGAGCCTGCCTACCGTCTGCCTGTACTTCTGCCCCGCTGACAGCTACTCTGGTTACTGAACTTTTGCATGGTGTACCGATTCTGAGACTGCCTTCTCCCTCGGTACTGTACATTGGTTTTGGCTGGATTTTTTGTGTATGAACTTTGCTTGCTTTTTGACTACGCTCTTTGGACATTCCCCCATTAAAGCCCTCACAGGACTTTATTTGCTACCACTGTTTCTGAGTCGTGCATTTTGGGTCCTAGCCTCACGCACCCGTCTCAGAACAATTTCGCCAGCATGGACCCCGCTGACTCAACGGCCATGTTCCACGCCCTCCAGCAACAAGGCGCCCTGGTTCTGCAACACTCTCAAGGGATCTCCGAACTTCGTCAGGAGATTCGAGAGCTGTGTGCGGAGATGAGGAGACTCGCCATCACTGTTCAGCCACGCCCCTTGGAACAACCTGCTAAACCGCCTACACCTCCACCTGCCAACCCCATGGGAACCTGGCAATTCCGGGAGCCACAACAACCCCCCCCCCAGCACGCTTCCAGCAACCAAGAGCATTCCCAGCACCTGATTGCCTTTCATCAAGGCCAGAAGACCGCGGCGGATCATTCGATCGACTTCCGCACCCTCGCGGCCGCGACCAACTGATATGATGCGGCTCTAGCGAACCTGTTCCTGGCCAGTCTGAGTGAGGCACTCCAGGACGAGTTGGCGCGTCTCGAACCCATCACCCAGTTCGACCCACTCGTCCGTGCCGCCATTTGTTTGGACAACCGTGCCAGACAACGCCGGACCGAGAGACTGGTTCTACCCGGCCAGCCGTACCCCAGGCGAGGATCTAGTTCACATCCCGAGGAGATGCAAGCGGAGGGAGTCGAACCCATGGATCTTTCCTGTCCGAGGAACGGAGACGACGGAGAACTACCGGTTCCTGTTTCTATAGTGGGAGGTTGGGACACACCCAAGATCAGTGTACCCTCCGCTCCAAGAAGTCAGGCCCATCAGTTGAGGTGAGAGCGCTCGACAACCAGGAGGGGTCTGCTAGGAATGACCCTCGTCCCACCCTGACTGCCATGTTAATGCTTTCCGACAGAATGGTCCAGGTGAACGCGTTGGTGGACTCGTGGAGCCGACGCGAACCTCATTGATGACGTTTTGCCGCATGACCCACATCACTAAACCCATCCAGCTAATCATTTCTAGAAACCATCATGAGATGATTCAGTTCTGCGTCATCCGGTCGCCTAATGATCCGCTCATTCTGGGATTACCCTGGCTCCAGAAACACAACCCTACCATTGACTGGGTTTCAAGCCAGATTCAAGCCAGGAGTCGTGAGTGTCACCAGTCCTGCCTGCGATCCGCTCCTGCACCAGCAGAGGGCGTACCCACTCCACCGCAAGTCCCCAAGCCCTCCCTTGAGAAGGTGCCCACCCCTTACCACAACCTGGGCGCGGTCTTCACCAAGAGGCAGGCACAGACGCTTCCCCCTCATCAACCCTATGACTGCGCCATCAAGCTGCTACCCGGTTCCACTCTCCCCTCAAGCCGTCTCCATAATGTCTCCAGACCTGAAAGGGAGGCCATGGAGAAATATATCCGGGACTGCCTTGCCAACAAATTGATTCACCCATCCTCTTCACCCATGGGTGCCGGATTCTTCTTTGTTCAGAAGAAGGATGGCTCATTGCATCCATGCATCCACTTCAGAGAACTCAACAACATCACAGTTAAGAACAAATATCCTCTGCCATTAATGGACTCCGCCTTTCACCCTCTACACGATGCCACCATCTTCATCAAGTTAGACCTACGTAACGCCTACCACCTGCTCCGTATTCGAGAAGGTGACGAGTGGAAGACCGCCCTCAATACCTCCCTCGGACACTTTGAGTACCTGGTCATGCCATTCGGCCTAACTAACGCACCCGCCGTATTCCAGGCGCTCGTCAACGACGTCCTTCGGGACTTACTGGGCTGACACGTATTCGTTTACCTTAACGATATCCTAATCTACTCCACCAATGCCAAGGAACATGAGATTCACGTCAGGCAAGTTCTCCAGAGACTGTTGGAGAACAAACTGTTTGTCAAAGCGGAGAAATGTGTCTTCCACACCGACACTGTCGAGTTCCTTGGCTTCATTGTGGAGAAGGGACAGATCAGGGCGGATCCCAAGAAAGTTCAGGCGGTCACTGACTCGCCCACACCTTCCTCTCGGAAACACCTCCAACGCTTCTTGGGATTCGCCAATTTCTACAGGAGATTCATCAGGTCATATAGCCAAGTTGTCTCCCCCCTCACCAAGCTCATATCCACTGCCATGCCATTCCGTTGGGGTCGCGAAGCGGAGGGAGCATTCTTCAAGATCAAGAAACTGTTTTCCTCCGCTCCTATCCTGGTGCACCCCGACCCCACCCGCCAGTTTGTTGTGGAGACGGATGCGTCCAACACTGGGGTGGGAGCCATGCTTTTGCAAGTTTCTTCCTCCGACAATCGGCTGCACCCATGCGCCTTCTTCTCTAAAAAGCTTTCACCGGCGGAGAGGAATTATGACGTGGGGAACCGAGAACTCCTCGCTATCAAACTGGCACTGGAGAAGTGGAGGCATTGGTTGGAGGAGTCCGAGAAACCTTTTGTCGTCTGGACTGACCACAAGAACTTGGCGTACCTCCAGACGGCTAAGAGACTGAACTCACGCCAAGCTAGATGGGCACTATTCTTCGGAAGGTTCAACTTTGCACTCACCTACCGCCCGGGTTCCAAGAACGTCAAGCCGGATGCCCTGTCCCGACAATTGAACACCTGCTCCGAGCGTGAGACGCCTGAGAACATCCTCCCTGTTTCCTGCACGGTCGCTTCCGTAACCTGGAAGATTGAGGCGGTGATCCAGAGGGCTCTACGTGAGGAGCCCGATCCCAGGTCCAACCCTGGCACACGTCTTCCCGTCCCCTCAGCTGCTCGGACACAGGTGCTTCAATGGGCTCATTCGTCTCTCCTGTCCTGCCATCCCGGCTTTACCCGCACCTTGGCGGTGCTGAAGCGTAAGTTCTGGTGGAGCTCCATGATCCCTGACACCAGGCGCTTCATAAAGGCTTGCACCACCTGCGCCAGACGCAAGGCCTCCCACCAGGTTCCAGCAGGACTGCTCCAACCTCTGCCTGTTCCCAGCCAACCCTGGAGCCACATCGGGGTGGATTTCGTTACCGGACTTCCCCCTTCCGAAGGTAACACCACCATCCTCACCGTAGTGGACAGGTTCAGCAAGGCGGCCCACTTCATCCCCCTGCCCGGACTACCCACCGCCCAAGAGACCGCTGATGTGCTAGTCAAAGAGGTGTTCCACATCCATGGCATCCCCGCGGACATCGTATCCGACCGAGGCCCTCAATTCATCTCCCAGGTTTGGAAAGCCTTCTGCCTGGCCCTCGGTGCCACTGCTAGCCTCTCGTCTGGCTATCACCCCCAGTCCAATGGGCAAACCGAGAGGGCCAATCAAGATTTGGGAGCCGCACTACATTGCGTGTCGGCCAAGAATCTGGCTTCATGGAGCAAGATGCTCACCTGGGTGGAATACGCACACAACACCCTACCCTGTGTCGCCACCGGAAAGTCCCCATTTGAGATCGCCCTTGGCTACCAACCTCCACTGTTTCCCGACCAGGAAGCCGAGATCGCTGTTCCCTCCCTCACCACCCACACGAGAGCTGTTTTAACCGTCCCGCGTAAGGTAGTGTCGTTTTTAAGCGTACTGGCCACAGTTTGCATGATTTTAATTAGACCTCGTTGAACGCTGATCACATTATTTGCATTGCTAGTTTGTGTTTGTTCCGCGATTGGCTGTTAGATTGTTAGATTGAACGCTGATCATATTATTTGCATTGCTAGTTTGTGTTTGTTCCGGTTGATCAAGGACTTTCATCGCGACCACCCGGATAAGCTCATGAGACCGCCAGGAGTCGGTCGTTAAGGGGGGGGGTCCTGTCACGATTCTAGCCTGTCATGTCACGTTTTATGTTTAATTCTTGTTACGTTTCATTTTCATGTCATGTCACGTTTATTGTTTGATTATTGTTACGATTTATTTTCTTGTCATGTCACGTTTTATACGCCTTGCGTTCATGCTGTTTCCCTCTCTTTCTCTCTCTCTCTTGCTGTCGCTCACGCTTCCCTAATTGTTTCATTCTCCCATGTCTATTTACTAATCTACTAACATTAGATCAGGATTGGGTAATACTAACTCTCTAACCATGTGTTCATGTTTACCTTGTGTTTCTCGTGCATGTCATTTACTAATTTACTAACGCTAGGTCGGGATAGGTTTATTGCTAACGATTACTAATTATCTTGTTACCTTGTCAGCCTTCCACACCTGATTTCCATTCGCATGCTGCTCTCAAGCTAAGTGTCTGCACCTGTCTACACCTGCATATAAGCTCAGTGTTCATGTCTTGTCTTCGCGAAATTGTTGCCTCCTGTTTGTCAGTGCACTTTTGAGCGTTTTTCCAAGCCTGCCTTTTTGTTTACGATCCAAGCCTGTTTATAGACCATTGTTATCGACCTCTGTTTTGTTTACCACTGCCTGCCTGTACCACGAGTTTTGCCTGCTGTCTTTTGTACTTTTGCCCCGCGGAGCAGACTTCGGTCTTGACTCTTGCATTGCCTTCGACCCCGAGCCTGCCTACCGTCTGCCTGTACTTCTGCCCCGCTGACAGCTACTCTGGTTACTGGACTTTTGCATGGTGTACTGATTCTGAGACTGCCTTCTCCCTCGATACTGTACATTGGTTTTGGCTGGATTTTTTGTGTATGAACTTTGCTTGCTTTTTGACTACGCTCTTTGGACATTCCCCCATTAAAGCCCTCACAGGACTTTATTTGCTACCACTGTTTCTGAGCACCCGTCTCACTTTCGTTCTTTCCCGGCACTTATTCTTCTCACCTGTTCTAGGTTACCTGCTGGCTATAAAAGCTCTGAGCATCCGTTTCTTCCGGTGCTTCTGTGTTTTCTTTGTGTTGACACATAGCCGGTAAAGGGTATAGGATTAAGCGACCACTTCACTTTTAAGAGTTCTTAAAAGTAACGCGGGACTTGCTTACTAGTGCTTTAGAGTTCCTTTTATTTTTTTGATTTGTTTTCTCGTTTGCACTTTAAGTTCCTCATTTTGGTCTTACTGTTCTCCGAGACAGTTCTTGCTTTTCCGTTTCCTTTCCACCTCTCTGTTTGCACTGCTCTCTCGTATTGAGGGTGAGAGGTTTTCCTTTTCTTTCTTTGACTACACTCAGAGCTGCGAGCCTATTTCGGCCAGTTTTCCGGGCCGCCTTGTTTTCTATTCTTTTGTCTCGTTTTTCTACTTTCCGGTATCGAGAGTGAAAGGTAATATTCCCTTTTTATACCTAGACTCAAGCTTACGAGTTTTTTCGCCCATTATTTTCTGGGTTGCTATAATTTCTCCTCCTTTTCTGTTGCCTCTGTGTTTTCACTCTTAGTAGAGTGAGAGGTACTTAATTTCCTTCTTTCATTCCTTCCTGATCGCGGATTATATCCGTGCTTGTGGCAACAATGTTTTCGCAACAATGTACACGCATGATCAAGCATACTGCCAAGATAGATGACGGTCAATTTCACCATTCATGGCCATTTAACTAAGTGTTTTCCTTATGCAATATTGATACTCAAATTATATCACATTGTATTTAGGAAAAGTCACAAAGGAGCCATATAGATTTAATTATGGCAGATGTATTGATTTTCTCAAGTGACAAGTCAAACTGTGACATTCCTAGCTACCTTGCAAACGGCAAGTTTTTAGTTAGCTGCGCCTATATCATCTAGCGACATACAAACCATGAGTAGCAACATTTACTGTGTATACAACCCTTTAAAAGACATACAATCATCCATTTAAAAATATTGCACTTTCTGTTCTGGATCCTGTAATCTGTCTGTTTATTCTTTATTATTTTTCCTGTTTTCTTTCCCTCGCGATTGTCAGTCCGCGTTCCATGTTTCTGAGATTCCACCCCGTCTTTGTCATTGCACTATTCGGGTGATTTTGGGAACATTCAGGTTTCTTCTGTATTTCGTATATCTCGTTTTCTTCCTTCTGGCTTTATTTATATTTGTATATAACACTAATGTACTAATCACACTAACTGTTAGATTAGATTTAATACTAACCTGCTAACAAACTAACATGTATATAATACTAACCTACTAACATTAGGGTTTTAGAGTTCACTACTAACGTTACTAATTACTAATTCATCTTGAGTTTCTATCTGCAGCTGTCATTTCCCTCCTCGTTATCCTATCCCTGTATCCATCTGTGATTTCGCATTCTCTGCACGTGTCCACTTTCGTGTTCCTCCCCTCTGAGCTGTGCACTTGTTTACCTGCTAACTCCAGGCCGTTTGTTATCATTGTGTCTATGTGTATTCCTGTCCGTGTCTTACGTTTCCCCTGTCATTGTTTTATTGGTCCCTGTTAACCCTCACTGTTCTCACCTGTGAGCAATCTCCCCTCCCTGCTTCTACACACCTGATTCCCATTATGTCTGTCTCCCTCTGTGTGTATATATATCTTGTCATGTCAGTGTTTCTTCGCGAGTTCCTCATTATTGATTTTCTTCTGTGTTTTTGCGAGTGTCCCGAGTTCCTGCCCTGTTATCTATTTCCGAGTTTTTGTTTCCCTAGTTTTTTCCTGTTGTTGTTTTGTTTTGTATTTAGTCTGTTTTGTTCTCTTTTTGTTCCTCTTACGCCTCCCCGGTTTTGACCCCTGCCTGTGTTCTCGCGACCCTGGTTTTGGATCCTGCTTTTGTACCTTTGTTGTGCCTTCCCGGTTTAACCCCTGCCTGTTCCTTGACCACTCTTTGGACTGTGCTTTGTACCGTTGCCCTGTCTCCCCGGTTTTTGACACTGCCTGTTTACCACGGATTGCTGCCTTGTCCTTTATTAAACTTCGGTTTTTGCGAACTCCTGCCTGCGTTTGGGTCCTTCCCCCACTAACACCTAACAGAAGGAACTCGCCAGTTAGGACCCAGCGGGCGGTCACCGGAGTATGGCGACTCAGGATTTTTTTGACCCCTTCTTACATGACAACTATGAAGAATACCTCATGGGTATCTGGGGGCAGAACCCTGAGTTTGCCCGTCGGCATGCCGACCACCACCCATCACCTCTTTATCAGCCCACCCCCCACTCCGTTGGTCTCGGAGTCCTGACCCTCCAGCCGGCCAGCCCTGAGCCCACAACCCCTTCAACCACCCAACCCCAACCGTCACCCTTTGAAGGGACCCGCCTGGTCCTGTGTCCGGGAAACTACGGGCCCAGGAGAAGGCGAGGGGGCCCTGGTTCCCGGCTCCATCGACGGACTCAGCTACCCGTCGACGGAGGATCCATTTTCCACCCGTCCGTGTTTGCCCCTGTCCCGCCACGTTCCAGCCCTCCTGTCGCGTCCCGCTCCAGCCCTCCTGTCCCGGCCCGCTCCAGCCCTCCTGTCCCGGCCCGCCCTCCTGTCCCGGCCCGCCCTCCTGTCCCGGCCCGCCCTCCTGTCCCGGCCCGCCCTCCTGTCCCGGCCCGCCCTCCTGTCCCGGCCCGCCCTCCTGTCCCGGCCCGCCCTCCTGTCCCGGCCCGCCCTCCTGTCCCGGCCCGCCCTCCTGTCCCGGCCCGCCCTCCTGTCCCGGCCCGCCCTCCTGTCCCGGCCCGCCCTCCTGTCCCGGCCCGCCCTCCTGTCCCGGCCCGCTCCAGCCCTCCTGTCCCGCCACGTTCCAGCCCTCCTGTCCCTCCACGTTCCAGCCCTCCTGTCCCGCCACGTTCCAGCCCTCCTGTCCCGCCACGTTTCAGCCCTCTTGTCCCACCGCGTTCCAGCCCTCCTGTCCTACCGCGTTCCAGCCCTCCTGCCCTGAGCTGCAGAGCCAGCTTTCCGCCTGTCCTGAGCTGCAGAGCCAGCTTTCTGCCTGTCCTGAGCTGCAGAGCCAGCTTTCCGCCTGTCCTGAGCTGCAGAGCCAGCTTTCCGGCTGTCCTGAGCTGCAGAGCCAGCTTTCCACCTGTCCTGAGCTGCAGAGCCAGCTTTCCACCTGTCCTGAGCTGGAGAGCCAGCTTTCCGCCTGTCCTGAGATGCAGAGCCAGCTTTCCACCTGTCCTGAGCTGCAGAGCCAGCTTTCCGCCTGTCCTGAGCTGCAGAGCCAGCTTTCCGCCTGTCCTGAGCTGCAGAGCCAGCTTTCCGCCTGTCCTGAGCTGCAGAGCCAGTTTTCCGCCTGTCCTGAGTTGCAGTGCCAGCTGCCGCCTGTCCTGAGCTGCAGAGCCAGCTTTCCGCCTGTCCTGAGCTGCAGAGCCAGCTTTCCGCCTGTCCTGAGTTGCAGTGCCAGCTGCCGCCTGTCCTGAGCTGCAGAGCCAGCTTTCCGCCTGTCCTGAGCTGCAGAGCCAGCTTTCCGCCTGTCCTGAGTTGCAGTGCCAGCTGCCGCCTCCTGTCCCTGGGCCGCCTAACCTACAGCCGCTCATTCGTCGCCGGCTTCCAGGGCGATGCAGCCGTCGCCGCCGGCCTCCACGGCGATGCAGCCGGCCTCCACGGCGATGCAGCCGGCCTCCACGGCGATGCAGCCGGCCTCCACGGCGATGCAGCCGGCCTCCACGGCGATGCAGCCGTCGCCGTGGAGGCCGGCGGCGATGGCTGCATCGCCGTGGAGGCCGGCGGCGACGGCTGCATCGCCGTGGAGGCCGGCGGCGACGGCTGCATCGCCCTGGAAGCCGGCGGTCCTCCTGAGCGGTCCTGCCTGCGCCGCCGTCCTCCTGAGCGGTCCTGCCTGCGCCGCCGCCCTCCTGAGCGGTCCTGCCTGCGCCGCCGCCCTCCTGAGCGGTCCTGCCTGCGCCGCCGCCCTCCTGAGCGGTCCTGCCTGCGCCGCCGCCCTCCTGAGCGGTCCTGCCTGCGCCGCCGGCCTCCAGAGCCGTCCTGCCCGCGCCGCTGCCGGCCTCCAGAACTGTCTCTCCTGCGCCGCCTTTCTGGCCGTTTGTTATCATTGTGTCCATGTGTATTCCAGTCCGTGTCTTACGTTTCCCCTGTCATTGTTTTATTGGTCCCTGTTAACCCTCACTGTTCTCACCTGTGAGCAATCTCCCCTCCCTGCTTCTACACACCTGATTCCCATTATGTCTGTCTCCCTCTGTGTGTATATATACCTTGTCATTTCAATCATGAGTTCCTCATTATTGATTTTCTTCTGTGTTTTTGCGAGTGTCCCGAGTTCTTGCCCTGTTATCTATTTCCGAGTTTTTGTTTCCCTAGTTTTTGCCTGTTGTTGTTTTGTTTTGTATTTAGTCTGTTTTGTTCTCTTTTTGTTCCTCTTACGCCTCCCCGGTTTTGACCCCTGCCTGTGTTCTCGCGACCCTGGTTTTGGATCCTGCTTTTGTACCTTTGCTGTGCCTTCCCGGTTTGACCCCTGCCTGTTCCTTGACCACTCTTTGGACTGTGCTTTGTACCGTTGCCCTGTCTCCCCGGTTTTTGACCCTGCCTGTTTACCACGGATTGCTGCCTTGCCCTTTATTAAACTTCAGTTTTTGCAAACTCCTGCCTGCGTTTGGGTCCTTCCCCCACCAACACCTAACACTTTCATTTATCTGTAGTTCTTAGTAAAGGACAAAATCCACACCTATGTCTTTGTTTAAAAAATGTAACATAAGCTAGAATGTATACATGTCTGTTTGCATGTATTGTGTATGCATGTCTCTCTCTCGATCTAATTACCTTATGGTTCATAAATTTACATGCATTATCATCAGTTATTTACTCATAACAGTACAAACAGTACAAAAAGAAATTATATCTCAACAAAAAAATGTTTTCAACATACACAAAAATTCCAAGTTACTCACGCATAGCCTACAAAGCACTGTCTAAGTAATTAATTAAAATTTGTGAGCTACGATAGCCAATATTGTTTGTTGCCTCATTTTGAATAATTTTAAGGGCAGGCCTAGTTTTTGCAAGTTTTAATTAATTACTTACAGGTAGTGCTTTTAAGGGCTGTTTCACACCTGCCTTGTTTGGTTCGATTGAATCGAACTCTGGTTCATTTTCCCCCTTGCTACGGTTCGTTTGGGCAGGTGTGAACAGAGCAATCGTACTCGGGTGCGCACCAAAAGTGGACCAAACAAGCGGCCCGAGACCTTGTTGAAGAGGTGGTCTCGGTACGCTTCCAAACAAACTCGTTTGTGGTGAGAACGTGATCTGACCTCGGTCCGACCCAACTGCAGAGAGCACTGCGCATTTTTGGTCTAAACGGGCTCCCGTAGCCAGCTACGCTGTGCATTATGGGATGAGGAAGACGAGCATTTCCTCTTTCGCAACAACAACATGCGAGCATGACGAATCCGAGTAATCGCGGACAAACGTGGAGTCGTGAGGAGGTGCAGTGCTTCATAGAGATTTGGTCGGATGAATATATAAGCTCACAACTTTCGACAACACACAAGAAAAGCAAAATCTTCTCACTCTTTAGCAAACAGCTCAGGGAAAGGGGGTTTCAGAGGTTGTACAGTGTCGCATAAAGGCAAAGAAACTTTGTCAGCAGTACATTCAAGTGCGCAATGTAATAACCGCGATGAAATCACACCGAAATTACTTGTGGTGCGTTGTCTGCTCTTCTACTTCCCGGAGTTTCTTTCGAGTTTTCCCGCATGGAAATTCTGACCAATTGGAGAGCAGTTCAGGAACTACGTTATTGCTCCCGCCCCAGACACATCTGACCTATGAGTGAAATGAACGTTCTCACGTGGCTTGTGTGGCTGCATTTTGGTTCACTTCACCAAGTCATCAACTGATTCGGACCAGAGCAAACGAATAGGTGTGAAAGGGAACCGAACCAGCTGAAAAACGAAACAATGTATCATTCTCGCATCTGGTGTGAACCAAGGAAGCGGACTAGAAGCGGACTATCAGGTGTGAAACGGCACTTAGGCTATGCGTGAGTAACATTTTTGTACGTCGAAAACTTTTTTTTTGGAGAGATTATAGTTTACAAGACTTGTGCTACGCCACTTCCTTGCTAGAGGCTTTTAACAATGTTTCTGCCGACGTTCCTCACCGAATTAGGTTGAGAGGTTGTTCTTTGTAGAAGCAGGCGAATCGAGCCCAGTGTTTGTACAGGTTGTACCTTTCGCTCTCACATTTTGGGTTCCTGGACTTCATCCAGTACCGACTCTGCACAGAGAGAGAACACAGTCCACCATGACCCTCTCATGCATCTAGCCACTTCTGTGTTATATTTTGGGTTATTTTCACACTTGGACACTGTCTGGATACTAAGGGACAGGATTCAATGCTGTGAGGCCAGAAATCAGAAACTATTTAAATATTATTGTTAGTTTATAAAGTATGTGCAATGCCAGATAATCATGCTTGACACATGGTAAAAACATTTAAAAATAAGTTCACAATTTTTAAGACATTTACATTTTTTCACTAATAAAACATTTAAGAATTAACTTCCCTATTTTGTGAGAGAATGATGTGCAAGTTGGGAGGGTCCAAATGTGAATGTTCGGCCACAGTGCTCGTGGAGAGGGGGTGGATTCTCTTACGTCGTGCAGGGGGAAGGCCGACTGGTAAGTGCCATTGTTCAGCAAGCGCTTGATGCCCTTCTTGTCCCTGTCCTTGTGATCCTCCTTGTAGTACGGGCACCGGGAGAGGATGTAGTACACCTACGGTGGGCAGAGACAGAGTGAGACAGGTGAGTTTTATTGGCTGTGGCGACTTCACCAGCATGTCTATCCTCTGATTGTGGACAACAGCTGATTATATGTAAAATGAGGAAAATGTTTTGATGATTCCCTGTCTGTGATCGACACTTATTACTTTGATTAATTTTGAAGAACTAAGGCATGCATCAATCAGTTGGCTTCTTTCTTCACAAAACCAGTTCAACAAGATGATTGTTGTGACTGCTGAATCCAATAAAGTTTGTGTGAAATAAATTAGTACAATCAGTTTGCTAAGCCATGTACAAGAAGTAGGCTTGAAAACCCTTAGGGTATTCAAGCCTAGGCTTGACTCAGTGCTGAATACTCTTTGGCAATACGCAAATGAGAAGCTAAGATGGCCTGAAAAGCCTGTTCTCATAACCATTTAACCTCAGTTACAGTCTAATTCATTTGCAAGTCACAGTTAATAGTTGTTCGAATACAGGCCTGTAACTGAACTTAACTTCAAGTACATGTTTACTGATCACGTGAGTGTTTGGAGGATTTCAGGAAGGACTCATAGAGCATCCGAAAGTGTGGCACATGGTACTTACAATCCTGTTACGAGTGGACGGGGGGAAAAGGGTGTCTTTATCGTTGATGAGGAAGAAGTCGATCTTGTCCTTGTTGAAGGGAGAGGTGAAGTAATCGGGCTCGGGGTTCATGACGTGCTCAGGGAGGCGGAAGGGTGTGAAGAGCCACTCCAGGGGGGTGTCCCGGGTGCTGGGAATGTCGTTCACCTTGAAGGGCACCTTGATCTTCAGCACGTCTGCGTAGGTGGCCAGAACCTCCCACGGAGCGTGGATCTTCAGGAAGTATGTCTTTGAGTCTTCAGACTCCTGCCAGAAGAACCAGGGGAGGCCCTCGCTTTACAAGGTGTGCAGTGCTGCCAGCTGTATTGGCTTTAACAAGGCTAGTCACCTGACTGCCAAATCTGATAGAAATCTGACAGCCTTACTGCAAATCTGTGATTATAAATATTTAAAAAACAACATGCAACATGCAAACTGATTTTCTTGCTCATTATAATCCAGTGAAGTACAGGAAGTTCTGCTGCTAACTGAAATGTGGCACTATAGTGACTTTCTGGTGTGAAGTAAATAATGCCTGCCAATTGGGCAATGGTCTGCAGACACTTTTACCACCTTAAATAAGCTCCCTTCTGGGCTGCACATACAATCAAGAATATCCTACACAGCCAGCATATGATGTACTAATAATTATCCAGGGGTAGTGAACTGTTACTCTGATTGGGGCATAGCATGTGGTGATTAGGCTTGTACAATGAGATTACTGTAGATGGTGAAGTCACATGTATAGTCAGTTCAGCACAACATGCCTTCAGGTTAAAACTTGTTACGTGAATTATTTTTCGTGTCGTCAAAGACATCGGACAAAACAAAGAAGTATCTGACAGCAGCTCTAATCAGCACAACACATTTCCTTTCTGACCCACAATGACAAAATACAATTAAGACAAAACACTCTATCTTACACTCGGCGCAGCTGGCTACAGGGAGCGTTGGACCGGTTTCCTTTTTTTTTTTTGAAAATGTAAAAAATTTGAATAAAAAGTAATCTTGCTTTAAAATTTGAATAAATGTGTCATGTTTAACTTTGTACCATTTAGAGGTCAGGTTAGCGTCTGTTCACTTAGATATTAATTGTAAAAGGCATTTTGACCAGGGGTGCCCAAATTTTTGCACCCCACTTAAATCAGTAAACGCTGATTGTCGCTTTGCTGTTTGTGTTGATGTTAGTGAACTAAGCATACAATTCCCAGCATGCATGCTTTCTGTTAATTTACCACCAAGCTGTTTTTCCAAGTTTTATTAGTTAACGTGAATCTGTATTTCTTTACTGTGATCTGGACATTCTTTCAAGTGTAACATTTTGGCTTAGGCTATTTTCAGTGCCCAGCTTTGGTACAGCTTCTCTATCAGACGCCGGTCCTACTGCAGCCCTACAGCCCCACAGCACTGTGGGTAACAACAGAACCACATCAACTGCATGTGCATTGTGCAAGGAATTTTATTTCTAATAAATTGAATCATGACTAAATGGTGACATACATTATTGATCTATATGAAACGCATCTTTTTAGTACAACATAAATACGTAATCAATTATGATTGCAATAATTTCGCCAATGATGTGAAATCATTTTGCCGAATCATTTTGCTAGATGTACTTTATTTGAAAGTCTAAAATTCATACAAGTAATTAATGAAATACTGAAACATAAACAAAATATTCTTAGATAAAATATTTTTTCTATTTTGTTGAGACCCACCAGGACTCCTTGGCTAACCCTGGGTCTATGAACCCCAGTTTTGGAAAGCCTGGTCTAATATTTGCCTACTTTTAAATAGGTGCCTTGGTGGCGTAGCCTGTAAGAGCAACATCCACATACTCATTGAGAGCCGTGACGTTGGCGGCTCGAATCCAGCCGCACAACCCTTGTCGCATATCTCTCTCTCTCTCTCGCTCCCATCCTTCCTGTCTCTCTACACTGTGCTGTCAAATAAAGCTAAAAAGCCCTAAAAATATAACTTTAAAGAACAGTCCCTTAGCATGATGAGCCACCCAGCAGTCCATGTTGTTATGTTTTGAAATGTCCCATTTCTGCTGCTTACCAATTTATCCTCATTTTCCAGCTCCAGCCCTGCCTTTATCAGATTAGCCTCATACTCCTTCCTCCTCTCCTGCAGAAACACACAGGCACACACACAAAATCATTAAATCAATGATTAGGACGCAACCAACATTTCAGTAAGCCCAGCAGAACTCTTTTAATAAAGGTTGAGGAGTTTTGGAAGGCATTGTGGTGAGGTAATTAAGGAGCTGGGCCTGTAGTCCAGTAGTTGTAGGTTAAATGCATGGAACACTGCTGTTCCTGCAAGCATGCTCTTCATAGCTTTAAAGCTTAGCTGCATAGCAAACCCTATTATGATGAATTAATAAATACATCGATCAAATTGCCCTTTATAATGAGCTCTGGTTTCACAGTATCCAATGCTGCAATGTTTTAACACAGGAACATTACGGAAACATAAATACTGTTCTGCATCCCAGTATTACTTCCTTCATAGGTTCTGAGGTCAGCAGAAATTTTTATCTATAGATAAGCAAGGAAAGAATTTCCACGTCAGAAAAATCAAAAAAGCTTTAACCCTCAAATTGAACCAAAGTATTAACCATTCTTCTACAGCAAACCAATTACACACCAAATACTTATTCTTAATACAAATGACCTAATCACTCTCCGTTGTTGCAGATGGGTATGGGGGGGATACTGGACTATAGATCCAACAGGACCTTGACTGGGCTTTAATTAACAGCAATCCCTGAATAAAGACACGCCCACAGACAACATTTATACAAGGTGAATACAGAATGACTTTAGCATTTCTACACTCCTTTTGCAACCCTTGACCAATATGGCATACTGAACACATTCATACACAGGAGCAGGAAAAGCTAATTCCATATTCTGCCTTCAACCCTGCTTGGCTGCCCAGTTCAACAATATGATTGCCAATGGGACATGCACTTCCAGTAATTCTGTATCTGATCAAAAACGTCTCTGATGTAAAAAAAAAAAAGCCAAGTTACTCACGCATATGTTAGGTTTCTGCATTCTGTCTTTGTTTGTACATTTATGTTTCTTATTGTGAGCTTGTTTGTTTATTCTTATTAGGTTCTTTTTCATTTTTCTTATCTTGCATTTATTTTCATTTATGGTTTCACTGTTCCGTGTTTGTATTACCGTCACTCCCCTGTCTTCGTTACACTATTCGGGAGCCTTTGGTGATTGCGGTTTTCGCTGTATTTCCACTCTCGTTTACTTCCTTCTTTACTAATTACCCTTGTTAATACTACTAATCTACTAACTGCGTAGAATTAGGTTTCTTACTAATATACTAACGACTAACTTATAAATAATACTAATCAACTAATTTACTAACGTCAGGGAATTAGAGTTTCTACTAACCTACTAATTTACTAATGCAATCTTAGTTTCCATCTGCAGCTGTTTTTCGTTTCTTCTATTCTATCTCTGAATATCTTTCTGTGATTCTCTACTCGCTACAGCTGTACCTCATTTCCGCATTCCTCTGTCTCATTGTGTGCACGGGTTTCTCTCAATCCAGGTCATGTCTTTTCTGTATGTTAACAGTTTAGTCCAGTCTTTCGTCTTCCTTCGTTATTGTATTATCAGCTTCCCTTATCGTTTCATTATGTTCACCTGTGAGCAATTTCCCTTCCCCGCCTCTGCACACCTGATTCCCATTTTGTCTGTCTCCCTCAGTGTATATAACCCTGTTATATCAGTCTTTCTTCGCGAGTTTGTCACCTTTGGTTTTTTGAGTTAGTGTTCTTACGATTTTTCAGAGTACCTTCCCTAGTTGTCTGTTTGTTTTCTGAGTATCTGTTTCCTAGATTTTGTTATCCCGAGCCCGTCTCCTGTCTTTATTTTATTTTTGTAATTCCAACCCAGGGACGTGGTGGCTTAGACATTGGTCATTCTCAGAGGGTGGTTCATCGAAGTGTTTTCCTGTTTTAAGCTCCGTTTTCACATTTTACATACAAAAAGTGAGCAGGTTTATCATTCTGAACTGCACTGCTTTCACCAGGCTTATAGCAGAGAGGCATGAGCCTGGCATGCGAGGCTACATCACATGTGACAGCTGATATCTAATAGGATATGGTATGTCATGATAATGTCACTTGCTGCATCAATGTTGACATAACATACCATATGCCTATTTGTGGTCAGTGACATAAACACTTATGAATGTGTTATGCAGTGCTTATGAAGACGTTATATAGCTCTTATGAAGGACCCTTCAAAGGAAGTGTTACCCAATATTGCCTATCGTAGCTCACACTAAATAAACTAGCTCTATTCCAAAGCAATGCTATCCAAACTTTCCTAAATTATTGAATGCGTAGTTAAAGGCAGGCCTAGTTTTTGCAAGTTGGAATTAAGGACTTATAGACAGCGCTCTGTAGGCTATGCGTGAGCAACTTGGCTTTTTTATGTCGGAGACGTTTTTCATCAGATATCACTTATTTTTGGTAGCTAACTAATGATGCATAATGCATGAAGATAATGACATTGAGAGAGACATGCATACAGAATACATGCATTCGAAATAAATGCATGCAGACATCGCGTAACCATAACGCACTCTACTGACGAGAATGAGAACATTTGTCCTATTACCGATAGCCCACAATTACATTAAAAGAGTTTGTAGATGAGCTGTATTTAATGTCCAATAAAATACTATGAACAGCACCACCTGAGCTATGGATCATGAAGTAGCATGTAAATTAACTAGAAAGGTCGCTTGGAGAGCGCATCCCTCCGCCTATGCTGCATGTTGATGCATGTACCGTAAAATCAGGTATACATTGATAAGCAGTTGGAATTAGTTTTGAAGATTTGTTGGGATTATTGAAGTGCTTTTACTACTGACTCTGCAGGGGAAGCTCATACCATGGGCAGACAGAGTATGTATGGGTAAATATTTTCCACGTCAAAATGAAATGAAAACTAGTTAAATATGACAGGATAATCTTGCATGGTGTTTGATCCATTTGTCCTTCTTTGTAGGCTATCAGAGATCATTTAGTAGGCCTAGAGTATAATAAAATCTCAATAGAAGATACATTTTGACAATTAACTGGGAATCAGTTTGAACGGGTGCTACCAGCCTGATCACGTGACCTCACATTCTGTTTCACTCCCATATCAGTCGTAGCAACTCATCCAGAATGCAGCTGCCCGGCTTGTGTTCAACCTCCCGAAATTTTCCCACGTAACCCCCCTGCTGAGGTCTCTCCACTGGCTGCCAGTTGCAGCCAGGATCAGGTTCAAAGTTCTGACCCTGGCCTACACTGCAGCAAATAGGACAGGCCCCGCCTACCTGCAGGACTTAATCCAGAACTATGTTCCTGCTCGACCACTTCGCTCTTCTACAGCAGGGCGACTGGCACTTCCCCCCCTCCGTGTCAAAGGCTCTCGCTTGTCCCGACTGCGGAGTTTTTCCACATTAACACCTCAGTGGTGGAATGAACTTCCCATTCCCCTACGTTCTACTCCAACCCTGCCTGCATTCCGTCGAGGCCTGAAGACACACCTCTTCAGACTCCACCTTGACTGATATCCTCACCTAGGAATATCAGTTCCCTGTTCCCTGTGTTTTCCTGTCTGTTTATTATAGTTTATAATAGTATTTGGAATGGTTTATAATAGCATAGTTTATAATGGTATTTGGAATGATTTATAATAGTATAGTTTATAATAGTATTTGGAATGGTTTATAATAGTATAGTTTATAATAGTATTTGGAATGAAAGTGTGGTGTTGCTGATTTGCCCACAGCTTACTGTGAACTACAGTCAACGTTCATTGCTAGGGATAGCTGCTACATTATGCATTACATTAAGGATGTGCTTTGCCTTGTCTGTTCTGTAATGATGATGATGTCTCTGTACGCACTTACTGTACGTCGCTTTGGATAAAAGCGTCTGCTAAATAAATGTAATGTAATGTAATGTAATGTAGCACCCGTTCAAACTGATTCCAGTTAATCACAACCGTTTAACTAATATGGGGCAGGGCTAATACGATGATTGTACCCACATGACTAACGCACGTTTCATTGCTCAGATTGGTTGTAGGTCTATCCAATTCCGTGCAGAATAATTTTGGTCTGCAATCGTTGATAAGGTCCCTTGGAAATCCAAAATGAATCGAGTTTCCAGTCAAACCCCATTAACTTTTTTCGAATTGGGCTTGGCGAAGCCAGGCTAATGTCATTATATCAAAATTTGTACATCTAATGTTCTTTTAACGATGTGAACAGAGTTCAATTGGCCATATTTAGCTAGCTAACTAACTAGTGTTTTTTACCTTTCTGTTGTGTGCGCAGGTAGTTCCCTGCAGCACCAACAGACAGAAAAAAAATGGAGCCACATTGGCTACGTTAACCATGAGAGTTCTGATTCACTTTAACAATACATTTTCAAGTTATTTAATACTGGTTAGGCTAACGTTACCAAGCGTAACAAACCTACAAGGTGTGTGGCTAGCTAGCCTAGAAGCTAACGCCGTTGTAATAACGTTACTATTTTGGTCACCTTCCTAAGCCAGTACACCCAAGTTCGCTACTTCTAGCTAGCGAGGTTGCCTGACTAGCTAGCCTATTTAAGCTTATCAGTTAACTTCACGTGAACAGAAACATGTAGCGCAATACTACGATTTTCAGAAATAATATGGTTATTATTACCTTATATTTTCCAAGTACCTCGAATGTCGAACGTAGAGCTGTTCCTGTCGTATCCAGCAGACTAGATGCAGTTTTTCTGAAAGAGCAAACTATTTATGCTCCGGGGTTTTAAACTTTAAAGTTGAGGACTAGTTGAGGACTAGAAGAATGGGCAATTTAAGGCATATATTCTATTTACTAAACGAAAAGGCCAAAATTATTACACAAAAATAAAAAAAACTATTTGTGGGCTTCAGTTGCTGCCCACGTTTCACTGCCTCACTGCCTGACACCATCTAGTGGTCAAAATCACTAAACATGGCGGCGCCCCCATTGCAAAACATTGTAAACGCGTATATATTTATATTTATTTCGAAAACCACTGATCAAATCCGCTCCAAGGTTTTATGGGTTCGTCCGTGGCCCATACTACACATACATACTATACTACACACAAATTGGTCTGGTAGTTTTTACGTAATCCTGCCCACAAACAAACAAACAAACTCACCCACACCACCGAAAACATACCCTTCCGGGAATTAACCAAGTCTATTTGGAGATATGCATGCACAATAGGCTAGACGCAAACACATTCTAGCTGAAAGAAAGACATACAGCATAAATTGTAGTACAGCCTAAATAGTTTGCATAAGTAAAATATGGAAATACAGTTTTAAAATAGGCCTATTCGTATTCTATAGAAATACATTTAACGCTAGGCTATTCAACACGGGCTTGCCAGATGCGTAACTCCAAGCTTCCATGTCTGGGCTAGATGCCAAGTTCATAAGCACAGCAGAATTCCATCGCAGTTTTTTGCCATATGTCACTGTCAACAGCAAAGATTTGTTTCCATACTGCGTAACGGTACTTAAATGTCGTGTCGTCTGACTTTCACCATTTCGCTGTAGTACAAGTGAAATACAAGTGAAACATTGAACAGTTAATATTGGAAACATCTTTTGCATTTGCAATAAAAATATCTTTGTTAATATGAAAATATTATATAATAAATTAGAAGTATTTAACAGTTGCACATTGTTTTTGTCAAAAACAAACTTGTGCCCTGCTGGGCTCGAACCCCCAATCCTCTGTGTGAGAGGCAGCAACCCCAACCAGTAGGCCACAGTAGCTTCATGGAAAACACCAAGCCATATAGCGGTTTTGTCTGTGATTCTGTGATGTGTCCACATTAATTTGAAGCGTTTTTATTGGGCGATAAGCTTGGCAGAGCAGGTATGCGATGTTGTTATCCAATGGGGAGAATTATTCTTTGAGGGTACGGAGGCAGGCAGGTAGTGAGGGTCTCTGGGTAGGCAGGAAAATGGGAAGAAGAAGAATAAGAAGAGGAAGGAGAAAAACCCAAGTTTGGGGCTTTATTGTGTGGATGTGTGAAGTTGTATCTGAATGCTGTGTGGTTACATGAGGTCAGAACATACAGAAGTTAATGTTTTTAAGGGCTGAGAGTCTGTGGTCATTGTGGTTACTTCTGTAGGAAACCCTCAAAAGTGCCAAACTCTCGGTGCTGTATAGATATGGGGCATGCCCCGCCAAGCCGTAATTTGGCGGATGGCATATCTGCCATCCCAATCAATGGCTCAGAAGATTAACCTGTGCACTGCTGTATAGATAAACCTAGGCCCTGCACTCCTGAATTCTCCACCCCGAAAGTAAAAGGAATGGAAGCCTGCATTTAGGGCTAATACTGAACGGTGCTTGGTGTGTGCCCTGGGTACCAACAGGGCAGCCTCTGTTCTCTGCCTATTATTTAATTTCTAAATAAGTGTTGGCAGGAATGACGTTAAGACTTGTGAAGGTGGTTTCACAAGAGGAGTGGGGGTGGGAAATATCTTCAGGGTCACAGAACCATGTGAGAAAGACTCACAAGCACAGATTCAAGGCCGGAAAGGCGGTGGGTGTAATGTTTAAACCCTGAGCGACTCCCCATCACTTCCTCTTGCTATTTTGGCACTGTGCAGCATCTTGAGACTGGCCTCTCTCCTCTGCCAAATCTACTGCCTATTGCCTGGCACTAGACCTGCTGCATTACCCAACACTAACTAGGTCCTGTCACCACAGTAAACGGAACCCTTCCATATATGTTTTCCCATCCTCTACACTGAAGCTCAGGGGTTCCAACACTTTCTGTTCCAGAAAGTTTTTCTGTGACTCACCATTTATTAAAATGCAGACTAGCATATATTGAAAATACATAATTTAAATATTTTTAACGCGAGCCAAAAAATTACAGTGCATGTAACTACAGCAATGTTTAAATTTAACTGGTGTGAATATATATGGCATACAGCATTTAATTTTTTTTCTTCATATTGATCTTGGGACCCATCACAACTTTTCTTTCTCACTTGGGGTGGTTTCTCAATTTTCCTCTTTGGGAAGCACTGCTTTAGCTTATAACCACTATATAACCACTAGGTGGCTTTGTGCAGCACGCAGACAGGAAGTGACTGAGAGTGTGAATAAGTCTGTAAAAAAAAAAGAAAAGGGGCAGGGGGACATTTCACAGGGTCGTGAGAGAGTCAGTATAGACTGAATTCACATCCACGAGCGAGCTGGGCCTTCATCTGGGTGTGAAGGGAAGTAGTAGCTAGTTTAGGACACCAGCCCTAGCATTTGAGAGATACAGGACAGACCTGCTGTACAATGCAGAGGTAGATGCCACACATGGGGTCGGTGCACAGTTTAATACATGGACTGTACAAAAATGCCTAACAGAACTGAGCAAATGCACTTTGACTTAACAATTTATTCAAGTATTTTTCTGAAACTGGTATAGGCGGGATGTTTTTGGACATGATAACAATATGTAATTTTCACCATAATGGGGTTTGAGAAAGAGGGTAGTTATTGGGATGGCAGGTATGCCATCCGCCAAGTTACGGCTTGGTGGGGCATGCCCCATACCAATACAGCACAGAGTTTGGCACTTTTCAGGGTTTCCTACAGAAGTAACCACAATGACCATAGACTCTGAGCCCTTAAAAACATGAACTTCTGTATGTTCTGACCTCATGTAACCACACAGCATTCAGATACAACTTCACACATCCACACAATAAAGCCCCAAACTTGGGTTATTTTGCCGTTTTTCTTCTTCCTCTTCCGCTTCTTTTTCTTCCCATTCTCCTGCCAAACTGCCTGCCTCCGTCACAATGTTATCCAATGGGGAGAAATATTCTTTGAGGGTATGGTCCGTATACCTGCTCATCAAGCTTATCGCCAAATAAAAACGCTTCATACTAATGGTTTTTTAATGTTAATACAGCTAATGGCTTCACGCTTTGCAAGAAGTTACTGTGGCCTAATGGATAGAGCGCCATCTCTCACACAGAGGATTGTGGGTCCGAGCCCAGCAGGGTACATGTTTATTTTCCACAAAAACAATGTGCAACTGTTAAGTACTTTTCATTTGAGTGTTATTAAGAAAGTTTGGATAGCATTGCTTTGGAACAGAGCTAGTTTATTTAGTGTGAGCTACGATAGGCAATATTGTTAGTTGTAACTTGGCCACATTTTTGATATCAAGACTTTTAAAGGAAGGCCTAGTTTTTGCAAGTTGGAATTAAGGACTTATAGACAGCGCTATGTAGGCTATGCGTGAGTAACTTGGCTTTTTTTACGTCGTGGACGTTTTTGATCTGATGATATATACATTACCGAGACTTTAATTCCATTGGGAACCATTTTGGTACAGGGTACATAACCTTGTGCAACAATGGGACCCTTCTGGGGCGCAGAAGGATTCTCTTGAATAAGAATCACATATCTTTAGCATGATTTGATTATTAGAAATGTGGTTTTGCATTATCTCGAACAAGGAAACTAAACCTTAGGGTCTTCCTTGCATGATAAATTTATACTTCAGAAATGCAATATTTCAGAAATGGTTACAGTGCCAAAGTGTGCCTCGGTTTGACTTGGCATGAGTTAGTGACAGTTCTTTTGTGGTTCCAAGTGCTGCGTACAAACCTTTCAATGAAGCACTTCTCCATGACTGCTTTTACTGAAGTGCGACAGCAACGGTGTAAGGCCTGATAAACGGCACCAAAACAACTGACAAGCTTTTGTTTATGAACCAAAGGATGGTCTCCAAGGAACAAGTCCACTATGTGCTTACATCATGTGAATGCCCTATGTACACAGTGTAACCAAATGAAAGAACTGTTTACTGTTAACGAAGTCTTCGCTGTGCATTAGTGTGCATTAAAAGGGTGTCTCTCACCTGCTTTCTTTCATCATTCTTATCATCGACGTAAGCCAGGACGAAATCAATCCTCCGCTCCCCCATCCCTGAAGAACACAGAGTCTTTGCTCCTTGAGATATATTATTCTGCAGGGAGAGTGCCAGAGGGGATGAGAACACAAAAAACACAAATATAGTACACACACACGCACATACACACAAGCACACACAAATATAGCATGCATATACACACACACACTTATAGCATGCACACACACACACAGCACGCATACACATACACACACAGCATGCATACACACACATGCACACACACAGATTAATAAACACACAAGCACACATATAGCGTGCATACACACACATGCATGCACACAATGCATACATCTATACATTTACACGTGCATACGCGGACATATGATACACAGTCCACACTTAAAATGTGCATGTTCTTACCTACAAACACACAAAGCACGCAATCACACACACACATAACACGCACAGTACACACACAATGAGTATGTTCATACACAGAAACGCGCGCACACAAAGAAGGCCCTGCAGCATACCTATGACACTACTGTACATCATATTTCTTGCACTGCTTTAACAGTCCAGTTAGCCTTGGCTAAACAATGCAAAAATCTTTTGTTTAGTCTAGGCTTAAATACTGTTGTGAATACAAACAGCAAAGTGAATCTTGAATCTTGTTAAAAAGGTACATTTTTGTGCATGTAAATGTAAAAAAAAAAAAACTATTGCCAAAAGAAAAAGAAAAGTAAAAAACGTTAGATATCATGCACATGTTTAATAATAGACAAATAAAAAAATTTTCTGAAGCAGACTTCTTGTTATTAATATTCTTGCTCAGTTGTGCAAATGAGGCCCCATCTGTGACATGTTATATCACTGGTATGGAGCCTGCACTTGTTTGTGTGTGTCTGTGTGCTTGCAATTATTTTTAGTTCAGGACTATAATGAGAATGCAATATATGCAACACAACACAGTGGGTTTGTTTTATATCTGGTAAGATTTCTGAGTATCAAATAATGTTTAAGAAGCTAATTTGTAGCTTTTGATATAAAGTTTGTCAATTTATACAGTGCCGTCCATAAGTATTTGGACAGTGACACAATTTTCGTTGTTTTGGCTCTGTACTCCTGCAATGAATATGGAGTTTAAAGTGCAGACTGACAGCTTTAATTTAAGGTTATTCACATACATATCCAGTGATCCATGTAGGAATTACAGTCGTTTTTATACATAGTCCCCCCATTTTAGGGGACAAAAGTAATTGGGCAAATTAATATTATCTTAATTTTACTTTGGCCCTTCAGAGGCAATTTCCTCCTGGTTTCTACTAGTTTTATTTAAATGTCAATATCTAAAAAAATATTCCCTGCACATCCATGGTTTTAAGTTCGAACTGAAGAAGAAGCTGCATCATTCAGAAATGTGCTACAGAATACATTTATTTCAGAATAGTCACATACATTTCAGCCCTAAGTGCGAGGGGTGGTCGCTGCGGAAATGTCGACTGCACGGGACTTTGGCGAAATATAACAAGATAAACTCTTCAGGGTTCATCACAAAACAGCTGTAGCTGAATATACTGGTAAGTACTTGGTTTCTTAAACATATTTATACGAGAGATTTTGGAGAAAAAAATTAGGTGTCTTCTAAACCGAAAGTGCATCAGGTACTGTATACAGTACAGTAAGCAAGGGAAAACGGCGATTGCTCATTTGTATAACGTTTTAAGAAAATATTATTGTTTCTATACGTGAACATGATTTTCTTAGCGTGTATAAACGGTGCATTTTATGCATTTTACAGTCTGTGGCTGTAGCCAGAGGAGGGTCGTAAGTGCTTTGGGCTATTAATAACGCCCTCCTAATTTATTGCACTGCAGTGTAACTGGAGAAGCTGAGGTTTTCGCAAGAGGCTGCCCTTTTAAAAAATACTGCGTCAAAATTTACGGGGTTTTCTTAAAGCTGTAGTTTATATTTTCAGATGAACATGAATACTGTAATTGAGACGCATGCGTCTCAACCACTAGGGGTGAAGTTTATAGAGTTAAAAAAGTCATCGCATTTAGTACTTGGTTGCAAATCCCTTGCATTAGATGACTGCCTGAGGTCTACGACCAATATACATCACCAGACACTGGGTATCTTCCCTAGTGGTGCTCTGCCAGGACTCTACTGCAGCATCTTCAGTTCTTTTTTGTTTCAGGGGATTTCAACCTCCAGGCTTGTCTTCAGCGAGTGAAACGCATGTTCAATTGGTTTGAGGCCAGTGATTGACTTGGCCTGTCATGGTTTTGGTAGCCTCTTGTGGTTTCTGTGGTCGTTCCTCCTCGGAGCGGCACGAGGGCGCTCTTGCTTTATTTTTCCGTCGTCCGTTCCGGGTTTTCGTTTTCTCCAGGCACTTATTCTTTTCACCTGTCCTAGGTTACCTGCCGGCTATAAAAGCTCTGAGCTTCCGTTTTCCGGTGCTTCGGTGTTGTCTTACTAACTTCACGTTGCCGGTAAGGTATAAGTTCAGGCATTTAAAGGAGACCACTTTGTTTCATCGCTTTGCGTTGGAGTAACGCGGGACTTGCCTTTATGTGCATTAGTGTTCCTTTAGGATTTAGTTTCACATTGCATTTTCTGTCCCTTGTTTCTGCTCTCCTGTTCTGTTCTCATTGAGACAGTTTTTACTTTACCGTTTCCTTTTCTTTTATCTCTCTGCTACTGCTCTCTGGTATTGAGAACGAGAGATTATATTCCCTCTTTTCTATCTATACTCAAGCCTTTGAGTTTCTCGCCCTGTCATTGTGGGTCGCTATTATTTCGTTTCTGTTTTTCTTACCTCCGTTTAGTCCTCTCTCTATATTGAGAGTCGGAGGTATTTTCTACCTGTACTCTGCTCGAGCCCCGAGTCTCGCTCTATTTTGTGGGTCGTATTTCTTTGGCTACGTAGAGTTTTGTTCCCTATTTCTTTGTGTTTTTCCTTCCCTATTGCGGACACGGTTCCGTTTTATTGGTATTCCACTCCGTGGTTTACTTTTAGACTCCTTTCTGTTGCGTCTGGTCCTCCGAACCCGACTTCCCCATTATAGACCAGTCAAGAACATTCCACTTTTTCGCCCTGAAAAACTCCTTGGTTGTTTTAGCAGTGTGTTTGGCGCTGCAAGGTGAAGCCAGTTCCAGTGGCAGCCATACATGCCCAAGCCATAACACCTCCGCCATATTTAACAGATGATGGGGGGGTGGGGGTTGTTTGGATCATGAGCAGTTCCTTTCTTTCTCTATACTTTTCTCTTTCCATCACTTTGGTACAAGTTAATACTCATCTCATCTGTCCATAATAGTTTGTTCCAGAACTCTTGTATAGTCCTGTTTTTGCTAACTCTAACCTGGCCACTCTGTTTTTGAGGCTTACCAGTGGTTTGCATCTTGCAGTGAACCCCCTGAAGTTATGCTGGGATATTCTTATCTTTATTTTAGACTTTAACACATCTATGCCTACACCTGTTTGGCAGTTAAAAAGGGGGTTTTCATCACAATTGAAAGCATTCTTCGATCATCCACTACAGTGGTCTTCCGTGGTCTACCAGGTTGTTTGCTATTGCTGAGCTCACCAGTGTTCTTGCTTCTAAACAATGTACCAAACAGTTGATTTGACACACATAAAATTTTGGCTATGTCTCTGATTGAATTATACTGATTTTTCCACCCCATGATGGCCTGCTTTATTGGCACTGACACGGTTTTGGTCCTCATGTTGTGAGACAACAGCAACAGACTCCAAATGTAAATTCCACACTTAGAATCAACTCTAGACCTTTTGTTAGCTTTCTTGTGCATTAATTAATGATGCAACAACAAGAAACAGCTGAGCAGGCAATTGTCCAATTACTTTTGGTCCGCCAAAATTGGGGGACTATGTATAAAAAGGGCTGCAATTCCTACATGGTTTACCCAGTATGGATTTAAATAACTGTAAATTTGTTCCATTGTTCCATTTCAAATCCATTGTGCTGGAGAACAGAGCCAAAACAACAAAAATTGTGTCACTGTCCCAATATGGACTGCACTCAAACTCTATTTCTGTGGATCAGTATATGAGAGGAAGACTGCAAGAAAATCATGGCAAAGACCAAGAGGCATATCCTGAACACTATGAGCTCCTGAACAAAGGAAAGGGAAACTCATGCACACCTCATCTACCAGATGTGCAGAGCTATGAAGGGGAATAAAAACAAAAAACTGGCTCCTGCAGACAGATTAAACTTTGCAAATCTTGCAGACGGTTTAAGCTTGAAAAAAACATAACAGCACATCAGTATATGATATACTTTGCAAAAATTACATGTACAGCAGTCACGCGACAGCGCTGCATTCCTCACGATCCCCTGTTCCTAGGCAGATCCCCTTTACTGCCTACCGCCTGATATACATCATATCCTGCAAATTACTCGCCTGCCGTTTGCTGAACTAGCATCAGTGCTTTTGAATGGAGCTTCAGGTCCCCCTGTTCTTTATGTTTCTGTCTGAATCTGGAGTTTCCCAACGGGGCCCCTGCTCTAGGCCCAGCACTTGCCACTTTGATCAGGTGACAGATTTATTTCATCTGAAAATCAGCCACCTGGCCTAGTGATATTGCTAATGCTGCTGTGGCTTTAGCATCTGCTGAATAAGAAATAAACACAGCGTAGTACTGTAGTGCAGCCCACTTCCCATAAACCGCCATACAAAGCCTAGGGGAGCAGATATATCCATGGCGACAGCTAATATGCATCAATCTGATTAAAAAGAGAAGGAATTCACCTCCACGGCTGCTTCCAGTCCCAGTGACGTGTCGTCTGACATCCGCGTGGATTATTTAAATGGGGTCTTTCAGACTCCCCCTGGCCCCTTAACCGAATCTCTGACCGACTCGCTCTGTCCTGGGACGGGCTACCGTGTGCTCAGACACGCAGGAGAGACGGGGCTCTGAGAGATGATGTCATAGACCCCCGGGCTGCAGTCAATAATGTAATAAGATGCTGCAGCAGGGCTGGCCTCTGCTTGGAGGAATTCAAGTGCCGAACAGGAAGAAGCAGAATCACGGTTCGCCTGCGGGCATCAGTGTTTAAATATTTCAGAACACTATGTCAAATAAAAGTAACTGGGGCAGTAAATCTGTTTAATCTGTTTAAATCTGTAAATCTGCTAAATCCTAAATGTTTTGGTTGAAATAGTGGAGAGCCTACTCAGATACAGCTGATTTTGACGTTTTAGTACATAAACCTTGTGTCCTTAACGGTATTTGTTCTAAAGGCATTCAAGACAAAGCACAAGCTGTTTTGATAAGAATGTGTGTGCATTTGTGCAATTGTGTGAGCATGTGCATACATGTGTGAATGTAAACACAGATCAGATCAACTACCCATGGTACACAAGTTTGATGCTCTACATCAAGTGCTCTACAAATAAAAATGAACATTTTACATTTATTAATTGTTAGACCAAACACCAAAGTGAGGATCTCCCTTACAAAACAGTAAAGGATCCCTCTAATTTTGTAAAATTACAGAGGACAAATTTATATCCTCATAAAAATAGATGTCCTGTCTTTGGACTGCTTTGAATGTACATATTATATCCAAATGGTGCTACCACACTTCAAATTGTGCCCACAGGGTGTGCACAGTACTGCTTTCTGGCCCAAGGAGAATAATTGAGGGACACGATAAATTCAAATTCCACAAGTACACTCCTGCACTTCCCCCATCTTCCGCCAGTTTCACCAGCAGTGAGCAATGGTGTTACTGCCACTGTTGTGCAGACAATACATGGAAGAGGAAGCTAGATAGAGCATGATATGCATGAATCCAGTCATTAAGGGGAAAACAAATGCATCTGCCATTGTTTTGAATAGGGACCCATTGTACATGATTGCTATTTTATTATTTTAATAATATGATTAATTAATAATAATGTCAGCAAATTACATTCAGTTGTTATTTCCTAGAGACCAGCAAAGGTATTTTCCAAAATCAACTGGATAGGACTCGAGTGCTGCACTTGTAATGTTTACAGAGTAGAGCTGAGTGGCCTGAGGTGTCATTCCCTGACATCATCTTCTACCTTATTGAATCCCACACTTTGAACGTTTAATTGCAGAAGCAATGTTAATAATGTCATTTTGTGGGCTTGTGCTGTTGCTACCCATGGGTTTCTTATACTGCCTCATAGAACTGCTCTCAATACAGGCTTAGCAACTAGTTAGGACACATACCCTGTGACTTTGACTTACACAGAAGCAACAAGATTTGGGTTTTCTGTGAGAATTATAATTTAAAAACCACTTCTGATCACATTTATTTCCTATGGAAACTCAAAATTTTTAACCCAAATATTCCCATTCAGGGGTTGGGCCTGGAGAGTTTATGATGTTTTTTTGTGGGCGTGCCCTCTCTTGCCAATTGGATCTATTGGGTTAATATATTTCCGGGGATACAAATGGCATTCATCAGGATATTAAAAATAGATTCATACATGTTTTGAATAAAACAGTCATAGTAGACTATTTGAAGCAGGTAGGCTATATTTACTGTCTTGGTTTTAAGTATATTTAATTCATTTGACTTAGTCACTATATTTCAATAGATGTCTATTCTGTTTTCACAGAAATTTAAGATGGTTCTTAGTCTGCTTGGACAAGCAGAACACAAGTGGGCAGTCAGTGTTACTTAGCTTAAAGGGGAATTCCACCCAAAAATGATGTTTGGTTTGTAGAAAAGTAACTCTCCTCCTGATTAAAATGAGCTCTCAGCCAACTTTCTACCTGTAGTGAGAGCAGAGATATAGCCCCAAACTACTGCACATGCGCCAGGTACTTGCCTTCGTATGAACTACAACAGCCAAAAAGCTTACAGTTCAGACAACAGGTTGCCACGCCCACTGAATGACGTTACAGAAACGGAGGCAGAGATGCTGGGCATTTTACTGGTAGTGTAGTGTGTCTGTACTGCAGCGTTTACGCTACTTAACTCGCTGGCAAGTTAGCCACTAATGTAACAGTTATACTGAGAAAATAACAAAATCATTAGCTCAGTCTCCAGAAAAACAGGGGAAATACGGCCCTTCATTTATCTACGTTTGGTATCGTGAAAACATTAGCCAGCCTAGCCAGAAGTCTGTAACACTTAGCTAGGCTACGCACCCCGGTTCCATGTCGGAAAATCAACCCCGACGTCCCCTTTTTCAGTAGGAAATGCTTTTGTATCAACCAACATGCCGATACAGAATATTAAACATATACAATTAAAAGTTAAAACGTCACTGTTTTAGGCTACTTGTTAGCTGTTTTAGCCATGTTTGCTAGCAAAGCCAAAACTTTCCCAATGCAACTCGAATGCACTGATGTCGGTAAAAACATGGAAACTACGCATTTATATTCCCTGCTTCCGGTGCTTTGGTGTCTTTACTGCCACTGAACAAAGCCAGGTAACGACGGTATAGGATTTGGCGACCACTTCTTCAGCGTTTACTAAAAGTACACGTGGGCTCTGCCTTAGTGAGCTAGGAGTTCTCTTTTCTTTTAGAGTTTTCATTTTCCTTCTCACTCATTTCCTTCTTTGGTTTTCCTCTCCTGTCTGCTGCTAGACAGTACAGCTAGACAGTTTTCAGAGCTAGAGGCTTCCTACCTGTTTTGTTATTTCTCTGCTCGAGTCTGCGAGCTTCGCCCTATTTTCTTGGGTCGCTATTATTTTCGGCTTATGCCGGGATTTTTTTTTTTCCTTATTTGTTTTATTTTTCTCGAGTCTGCGAGCTTCGCCCTATTTTGGGGTCGTTATTATTTTGGGCTTTTAGCCGGGGGTTTTTTCCCCCCGTTTCTCTTCTCTCCTTTCTTCTAGTGGATATCCACATTTAGTGGATATCTTTCTGATCCCCTCTCAGTTGCGTCTGGTTCTCCGAACCCGACCCTCCTTACACTATCAATCTAATTTTCTGACATTATAATAAAATAGCAATGATAGCTAGCTTGATCTACGATGTATCCCTACCACATAACTCGTTCTGTGGTCCCTATTCAGAACAGTGAGATGCAGCCCTCGCTGGCTCCGCCTACTTGCTATGTAATTTACACGCCCACTTGAAAACACTGTAGTGTTTCAAAAATGAGGAGGTGATGGAGGTATACGTCAAAATGACGTATACCTCTACCGAATTTTCAACTTTATACTCAAATAACAGTACAGATTTTTTTTTTTTGCCAGCCACAAAAAAACTGTTAATTAGTTGCGCCTTGATCTGTTCAATAAGGTTAATGTTGTTTTTGGGTGGAATTACTCTTTAAGATTGCTTAAGTGCACACACTGTAATTTTATATGTTGCTCTGGCTAAAAACAGACCTCAGCTTTGGTGGCATCTATGTTTGGCACAGGCCTGCGATCACAAAAGGGTGGAGACCCCCTCCAGTACTGGCAAAAGAACAATTGAGTATCCAGCTGAACGAATGGAAGATATGCAAACTAAGTGCAGGTACACAGGTATTAGTCACTATGGGTAAACATTTCAGATAGTTTATTTACCAACCAAATTTGCCTTGGAAGGAGCTGTCATCCAAGGTCTGTGGTGAATTTTAATATGGTGTCATGGCCCAATTTGTATGGCCTGCCTAGTTTGTATGGCACTTTATTTGAATGCATCTCTCGCATGGCTTGATTACATTGTTTAACTATATTCACACATGCAACATATGACAGAGAAAAAAAGCTTCACTTTGTTTACCAAGCTTTCACAAAAAAATCCACTTTTTTTTAATCATATTTTCAGAAATTATTTTCAGGTTGGTCCACATGATTTCCACTCATGTGTGCATAGTATTGTACTAGCTTTATGTATGCTGGTAGATTTGCATTTTATAGACTCTCCACCATACTACTGACTCTACTGCTGGGGCAAGTGGAAAAAAACATGTTCTATTGTTATTTTGTTTTTCTCCTCCCTAGGCAGTATGAGATGAGTCACAGGTGCAAACACCTGAAAAGGTGTTTCAATAGTTAATGAAACACGGTGGGTCTTTGTTTTTCCACGGACTTGCCTATACTATACCTTGAACAATTCAACTGCTGCCTTTATACTGCTTAAACTGTAGCTTCTGTAGGGCTCCATATTCCTGTGTAACTGAAAATATATTAGCACAACACATTTTTTTTGTCATGCTCACATTATGTAGTGCTGTTCTTATGTATGCTGGAGCAATGCAACATAAAAGAAAGAGTATACCCTTCAATGTTTAAATTTAATTTCAAGTTTGATGTCTGAATCAGCCTACTTTGGTTACAGCATGTAAATACAATTTAAAGAAATAAAATAATATATTTAAAAAAAATTTAAAAAAACATATTGTGATATACAGATGGTGACAAATTAAAGGAAAAACCAACATAAAGTGTCTTAGTAAGGTGTTAGGCCACCACGAGCCACCAGAACAGCTTCAATGTGCCTTGGCATAGATTCTACCTCTAATCTAGCACAGATTCTAACCTCTGGAACTCTACTGGAGCGATGGAACACCATTCTTACAAAATATATTCCTTCATTTGGTGTTTTGATGATGTTGGTAAAGAGCGCTGTCTAACACGTCGGTCGAAAATCTCCCATAGGTGTTCAATTGGGCTGATATGGCGTAAGGCCATAGCATATGATTCACATAATTTTCATACTCATCAAACCATTTAGTGACCCCTTATGCCCTGTGGGTGGGGGCATTGTCATCCTGGAAGAGACCACTCCCATCAGGATAGAAATGTTTCATCATAAGATAAAGGTGATCACTCAGAATAACTTGTATTGATTTGTAGTGACTCTTTCCTGCCAGGAATATGCCCCCCACAGCATAACAGAACCATCTGACCCCTCACTGTAGGGGTTTTTCCTTTAATTGTCACCTGTCTGTATATCATTATTATTGTAAAGGTCTAGAAATATATGATCTGGGGTTTAACCCCTGCACAGTTTTAGTTGATACCACCTTTGCCTGATTTTGAGCCAAAAGGCAACCCTGTTTTTCTAACTAACAGTCAGCTTTTTCTTTTTTATTTATTTATTTAAAAAACATTTTTTTTGAAATTTTTTAATACAACACACCAACAACTTACACACAGTTTTATAGTTTACAAAGCAAGAGTCCAATAGCATGGCCCATAACAGCATAGCAGTTTCCTACAATGTACACAGTATGCAGGCCTGATTAACAAGCAGCATGGATGTAAGCAGACCAATCCCGACACAGTGTGAAATTACGGGCTCTTTAAATAACCCCTGAACGAAACCTCATGCAAGGCAAATTAAAGAGTCTTGTGCGACAGTGACCTTGAAATTACTGTGAGCCAGAGGGAGTGGGGATTGGTACCGTCCTTTTATAGAAACACAGACAGTGTACAAGCGTGATTGTTGTAATGCTGATGGATCAGAGCAAGCACATACCTATCACATTACCAGCAAGATATTTTAGATCTGGGTGATGAATATAAATGTTACCATCAAGAACAATACAAGCCAATTTGCAGATTCAAACTGGCTTACGCAGTTGCTGTTGTGTCGTGTTGGGATGAGCACAATCCTTTGTGGATGAGATCTCTTACCGTCCAGCTACTGCACAGCTAAGTGGATCAGAGCATTAGAGAATGTTGACAAAGCCCTGACCCTGAGGAACATTGTGTCAATGACGACTGTCAGACGGCATCAAAGCTGTCCCCCGTCTGACGTGGAAATCACTCACCAAAGCTCCCACACCTTTCTTCTGATCGTTTGCCTTTGTTTACATTACTACAGGGCATGAAATTAACTTTTTCACCCACTGTCCAGAGTGGCTTATGGATTCTAAAAATCACCAGCCATTTTCAAAATTGTACCAGCTACATTACCTCTTATAATATAACACAACCTGGTTAGTTACCTGCTGAAGTGGCTGCTAGAGTATAAAACCTTACCAGCCACAATTTAAATTTTACCAGCATTTGGCTGGTGGCGGGTGTAAATCTCACTCCCCTGTCCATTTCCTTTTCATGGCTTTGTCTTCAACTAACCACACCGAGAGCCCCACATTTACCGATTCAGTACAAAATCATTCGATCATTGGATCACACAAACTAAGCCACCTCCCCATGCAATCTCGGGGGGGTGAAAACAGATGCACAGAGACAAGCGAGACGAGCGGGCAGATATCGTGGGTTCGGCCAATTAGTACCTGTGTGACAGAGGACCGACGGACAGACATAGAGACACGTGGACTGTTTGACGCGGTCCGGTCACCTCTTACCCCTGAGAGGCTGGAGATGAGGGGCACAGTCTCCACGACATGATCGCTCTGCGGTCCAGCAGGGGTGGGGGGAAGAGAGGAAGGTTAGAACAAGCGACCGTGCAGTGTGATGTCTCTGTGAGGGCACACGGGATCTGAGGTGAAATCTACGTGATGCAGGCTAGCGTGATGCAGGCTAGCGAGACAATGAAAGCTTACCTGGCCTGCTGTATTTCACTCCTATGTGTACCCTTTTATTCAGGGCGGTTGACTAGGGCTGAGGGGCTATGGATTTGTGGCTGCATTTGCTCTCCTAGTAATCCACAATCCATCTCATTACAGAAGAGGCTTGGCTCAACCCACTGTCGCAGGCTCATGCTAATCACAGGGCCTTCATTTTCTAATAGACACTGTGCAGACGCACTGATCTTTAAATCACCAGGATGGCTTGTACTATTCACAGGGCCATGTGTATCAGATTACCTACATGCTATAAAGACCAGAGAATCTTAAACAAGTAAAAAACAGCCACAGCAAACACAGAACAGCTGCAGCAGGGTGTCCTCACTCAGGTCCTTGCTGAAGCAAGAAACACTGAAGATACACTTAGTCCCTCAGTGGGCACTAGGGCTGTCACATTTACATTAGAAATTCGTACCATATTCGAATAGGTACATTGAGGGCCGTATTCAAACGTCAAATAAAAGATTTTAAAAAATAATGTGCTCCGTTAACACATGCTCAAAATAGCCATACAGTTGTCCACTTGCTTATTTCAACGTAATTTCTACTTGGCCAAATTCATATAATTGACGCTTAATAGAAACATGGCCGAAGGCACAAGCTCTGATGCAGACATTACTGCCTCCAGGGTAATTAGCACACCGTAGAACCTTCACAGTGATGTTTGGAAGTATTTTGGCTTCTGGGCCATCGATGGACCAAGGACAAAGTTGTGTGTACGATATGCAAAAACAAGTTACATTTTCATTCCACCACGAGCAATCTACGAGCACATCTGAAGACGCATCCTGCTGAATATGCACAACTGGCTCCTGCTGAGAAACAATATCGTCTGACAGCTTTCTCTCCCCCATTGGCAACATCATCTCTACCTGCCGCACGCCAAGAGGCCATTGCCAATAAACTGGTGTCATTCATATGTAAGGACATATGTAAGACCCATCAATATTATCCAGAGGGAAGTGTTCAAATAATTCTGCCATGAGATGAAACCGAGATACAGGGTTCCAAGTTGCACAGCCATTGCTAATAAAATCGGATTTTGCGGCACAAGAGTGACATAATTCAAATGCAATGGCATTGCATCCGTTTACATTATCATTCCTGCTTGGTCACGCAAAAACCCAGCCAAAACTCTGAACTGAAAAAAACATGGTGGATTGTGTTGTAGGCTATATGGTGTAACGTTATAATGAAATAAAAATATCATTTTAAAAAATCATGTAAATGTCCATTTGTTTTAATCTGTAGGCTATGTTGCTTCATGACTAGGCTAAATATAGATTATTACAATAGCCGAGGCTACAGGTAAAACTTCCAAGGTTGATGGGCCTGTGAGTAGGGACATCAGAGTCGGTTGTGCCCCAGGGTCCTTTCCCCAGTGTTTGCACCAAATGAAAAATAAGCTGAATTGCTGTCATTCCGTTTTTACAAGTCTTTTGCTTCCATCTGCTGGGTAAAGGCATGAATGACAGTCTACACAACATAGCCTATGCGGAATAGGCCTACATGATTTTTTACAAATGATATTTTTATTTAATTAGCCTATACAGAATACAAAATAATCCACCGTCTTTGGTAGGCTATAGGCTCAGGCTGTGTCTCGTTCCGATCGCTGTCTCAGGCTTTCTGTGGACTACGTTACCTTTGCTCTGCACATAGCCTAAGGGTAGGCTAAGGCTATCTAAAAGAAAACAGTAATTATTATAAATCCTGATGGAAATGCCCACGGTGAAAATGGTAGCATATTTTTCAGGCATAGCCTGCCATGAATAGCTGGCTGGTTTTGACCACGCAAACCCGCAACATTAGGCTATCTCTCAGAGACCCACGTCTTTCAAACTAGGCTAAACTGTTAAGTTAATTTAGTTAACATTGGGCTGGCTATGGCTCATCGTAACTTTTAGTCTAACTTGTTTGCTTTTTCATTGTTATAATTTAGCCTATAATCCCCAAACACAGAGAACTAGGAAATATCGCTATCTAGCCTGGTAACTGCCTGACAACCGAAATCACAGACATTTTGCATTTTCAGTTCGGAGTTTTGGCAGGGTTTTTGCATGACCACGCGGAAATATATAGCTTTGAGATTACGGCCTTCGATAGAGAATGTATAATGTGATATGGCAAACTTGCTCATAGTCCATAGTACTTGGTTATCAAGAGGCCTGCTCTGTTGACCTGACCAGCCTTTCTCGCTGCCCCATCCACTCTACAGGCAAAAAGGCAATTAAGTCACGCTGAGGTGCTGCTTATCTATGGATATAAATCTTAGATTGGCCAGGATGTCTTTCCCCCTGTTGAGGAGAAAGACCAGGACACAAAAGTATTCCTGAGGTCAAAGCCCAGCGTGGCCTGAGAATACCACACGGCCACATGGTTTCCTTTCCATTTTCCAAGTTTGAATGTCAATCTGTTACATTCAACTGAATTCATAAATTGAAAGTCTTAATGTCAATAAAGGTAATACTTGTTAAACATGCCAGTTCGGAATTTATATTTTTAAAGAGATATCCAGATTAAAGCGAAGATTCGAGTGTTATTACGAATCTTGTTACATGGATGCAATATTTAGCCTGAAATGTAATATTTCGCCTACTGGCTCAACTGAATCATTCTGTAGCCCACTATAATCATGTTTGAACTGGTTAAGAAGAGGCTAAAACCCTGAATATTTCAGTAATAATTTCATGGTGCTTAGCCCGTTTTGAGCAACATAAGGGCACATTAATTAATAAGTGAATTTGTCAGCTATTGAAAGAGCCGTTCTGGCCATAAAGGAATCTGATCCCCTACCCCCCTATTTCCAAACTTTACCTCACATCACCCAATCAGGGCACAGGTCCTGAATGCTTGGAGAGGAAAGGTATTTATGGTGAAGCCGAAGGAGAAATTTTAGCTTTTTCTTACTGGGGTCTTTTTATTGTTTTGTTGGCGAACTAAGTTGGGGGCTGTGGAGCGGGAAAGTTCTGAGAGGGGAGCGCTGCAGAATGCCTGGAGTCTACAGACAGAGAAGTTTTTCTTTAGTTTGGTAAACTCGTAACCGCTGAGTTTTATAGCTGGCATTTCTTTTATTCATCCTGTGCTGAAATTGGATTCTTCTGGCAAGTTCTGGTTGATCTCGTTCTCATTTCTGGTAACTTCAATTTAACATCTGGTTTTAATGTCTTCCTTTTTGTAAAGTATAAGCAGTGAGCCTACGTTCATTAATGAATGTACAATTCCAATTAATTACTCTAATTGACGATTTTTCCTGTAATAAAATTGTTTAATCTAAAGACCTGATTTAGACTTTGTTTTGACTTGTTGGTTGATCCACCAGGTTACTGTTCGACTGACCTATCAACGAATTCGGCGATTTAATTGATGATTGTAATTTTTAATAATAATTATTCAATTAAATGTATTAAATATAATTAAATGTATGGTTGAGTGAGGGGTTTTAGCACACGATACCGTTTGTGTTCAGTATTCAGAGTGCTGGGCATTTTAACAAGGGCATTGATGGTTAGAACTGCTGGATTCAGAAAAAAACGCATTTTTCCTTCAACCTCACTTCCTCGACGATGAAAACAATATGTTAAATGGCAAATTGAATTATCATTTCCTTTTAATGCAAATGTGATTTTTCATTTTCATTTAAATTATGGCAGGGTTGTGTCATAGAGGGTGAGAAAAATTCAATGTGAAATGGATTTGCATTAACATTTTCAAATTGTCAGATAAAGTGCGTACATTAACTTAAAAATGAAAGTGCCTTTTGTTTTTTGCGCACATCGAATGTAAACAAAATGCACTCGCCAATCTGTTGGACCAGCAGACCTCCGAGTCTCAGAGCTTGTTTTTGCACAGAAAAAGGAAAGTACTGATTTATTGGACGCTGTATTTCAGACATAAAATATGTAGCCTATGGTAAATGATGCTAAATAGTAATAGCCTAAAACATATGAATTGCTTTGGCAAAAGACACTAAATGCATGTAAACAGATTGAACTGGCGTTATTTCTCAGTCATAGCTGGCAAGAGTGAGGGGAAAAAATGTTTTGAACGCAAGGCAGCTTGCGTGTTTATGTTGTTGCTGTTGTACTTGAAAACATGTGCCGCGACTGTAGTCAACTATATTTTTCGTTATTTGCCGGATGCATTCAATGAACATAGGATAAAACGTAACATAATGCGTAGGCTACATACGGCGAAATACTAGGCTATAATCTTTTTTTTAAATTGTTTTTTTGACTGTGGTTGATTTTTTTAGGGCACCCCCTGGTAAAAAAAACGGCACAACACCGGGACCACAGTCAAAAAAGAATCTGCTTGGAAGTAATAGTTTTGCTTACTTTTCGTTAGGCTAAACATATACAATTAAAAGTTAAAATGTTATTGTTGTAGTTAGCTGTTTTAGCTATGTTTGCTAGCAAAGCCAAAACTTGTGAAGGGTGAAATCCTGTGAAGGGTGTCCATGACACCAAGTCCCCAGTTGTGCAGCTCGAACGCACTGATGAATCACCTCCGATATCCGACCTCCCACCATAAACGCAAACAGGGTTAGACAGCAAACTTTTTACCGTAATTACTCAAAATGTTACACATGTGTTTTTCAACACTCGCAATTTGCGCATGCGCTATTCAACAACGGGGAACAGGCAACCAGCCAGTCAGTTACCCACATTGCCAACTCAAATCGATGATTCAGCTTTTCAATGGTCAATTGTTGTCATCCTGGGGTGGAATAAACATAACCAAAATATCAGTACTAAGTGATATGCCTAAATTGAGATATGCCTTCCTTTTTTTCACCATTGCCTATAATTGATCAGGCAAGGTTTTGAGCGGACGGGATTAAAACGCAACCAGTCCACATCATCTGGTCCTCTCAGCCAATAGAGAATATGTCATACGTCACTGAAGCGTTTCTGTGAATGCCACGCCCAACTTTGGGGGAATAATTCAGACTAGCTCCCATAGAAAACAACGGTGCAGGAAGAAGACAACAACGATTCAGAAAAAACCTATAAAATTCCCAAAAGCTCTTGCATTGTGAACTGCATTTTGCACATTTGCCATGTCCAATCAGAAATCCCAAAAAACTATCCCTGTGGCTACAGGCTATTACGAGAGAGCAGGTGGTAGGAAACATGATGTCCTGCATCTCCACATATGTCTGCGGAAAGCACTATTTAACAGGTAAATAAACGTCACATAATATGGATAGTTAGAACTACAGGCTTCAACAATAACTGTCGCCCCAAAACTTGATCTCACTGTTCCGATCAGGTCAGTGCGCTTAATATGCCCTCATTAGGTTAAATGTAGCTGGAGATAACGATAAATTTTACATGTTTACTGATGATAACTGGCATGCAACACAACACCAGCTATTCCTCTCAGTAATCAAACACAGAAATACAGTTTTGCTGTTCAAGGTAATTAGCAACTGATTAGCTTAATGCTAAGAACTACTATGGAAAACCCCATAGCTAACAAAAACTAGCATGTAAGTGAGACCTGTTTTACACTTCTCAAAATTGTTATATGTAGCAAATACATATATAGCTTAAGCAATAACTACTTTGTGGTCTCAGTAATATTAACGTTACCACACTGAAATGTCAAAGAAAAAGAAAATTGTTGATGTTATATCGCTGGAAGCCAGAGGCATGTCGCCAGATCAAGTCAAATTTAACATTGTGTGCCCGCTCGTTGCTGGGTAGTGATGTAATAGAATCTGTTATATCTGTTATATACATTACAAAACATATCTTTCGTCTTTTTTATTTATACAGGGATTTTATTGTTGTCTCAGGGCAATATGCATGCTACGCTGTACCGGTAACGTTACTATTTGAAAGACATGGGTCTCTGAGATTAACACTGGTATTATTATGTGAATGGACCTTCTTTATTTCAGTGGCTCAAACATATGGTACGGTTGCACCACGCACTTTATTTTTTAGGCTATTTAGCTATCGTTTGTTTTGCTAAACGGTGTTAGCATTTCTGAGTCTGCGTGTAACTTGTCCAGAGGCTCTTGGGAGTAGCCTGAATATTAACTAGCTTTCACGCCCACCCAGGCCTGAAAACTGCATAGTCGGCAGAAAGTGACACTATTCAATCTTAATTCTTTTCTGCTGTAGACGTTTTTAAAGGCTGAAATGTTGATGGATGCTTATTTTAATAACGAGGAATAATGTGAAATAAAGATCTTTAATAAAATATTTATTCATCAGAAATGCTCCATACCCTCAAAGAATAATTCTCCCCATTGGATAACAACATCTGATCTACCAATGATAACGTGTGATAAAAGTACTCTCATCTCAAAGTACACATCTTAAGAGGCCGCCTAACTACCCCACAAAATGTGAAGGCGCCATTAGCTGGGTGGTTACAGCCAGTGGTGGAAATGGCCAGGTTTTACTGGGGGAACCCTGCTCCTGCTAGGGGGGTCGGGGTGCATGCCTCCCCAGTAATATATTTTTTTGTGAAAACGCCTCTAAATCCTTGTTTCTGGTGCATTTTTACACTTGAATTGACTTAGAATAATCACTAAAAATACTTTTACATTCATTGATCAATGCATGAGTGTAGTGCATTTTGTGCATTTTCTTTATTTTTTTTTTAGTTTTTGTAATCAGCCTCAAACCATCACTCTGCTGCCAGATATGCAGTAGATATGGATGGATCACTTTTAAGGGTTGTTTCTCCTGACTCATTTTCCTACTGAACTCTATGGAAAAATAAGTCTTCAAACAACCCTTCAAGTGATCCATCCATATCTACTGCATATCTGGCAAGCAGAGTGATGGTTTGAGGCTCGTTTGATACCACAGACCCTTGACGACTTACAGCCATTTAGCCAACCATGGGTTCCATACTATTCCCATGTAATTTACAGCTTAATCTAGTCCCACCCCCAATTCCCATAGAGATCCATTCAAATGCAGAGAGGTTACAGTTATAATATCGCTTGTAAGAGTACCTGAAAATAAGATAAAGAGTCTTTTTTATACCCAGTCATGATAGCATCACCTGTTTACCTGTGGGATGTTCCAAACAGGTGTTTTTTGCCAGTCCTTTTTTTGCCCCTGTCCCAACTGTCCCTTTTTTGGAACATGTTGCAGGCCTAAAATGAGGAATTAGCGTATATTTACAAAATCAATAAAGTTGATAAGGTAAAACATTAAATACATTTTCTTTGTACTGTTTTCAATTAAATATATGTAAAAGATAATTTACAAATCTCTGCTTTCTGCTTTTATGTGCATTTTACATACTGTCCCAACTTTTTTGGAATTTGGGTTTGTATGTTTCAATCCGTTGCCTGAACATAACCTGCCCCGGAGCAGGGTTAGCTGTGCAGAGTAAGTTGACATGGAAATATAACGTTACCCCGATTAAAAGTGAGTCGGCTTTGTGATACAAAAAACCCAGGGTTAAAGCTTAAGTTAGCTTGCTAACCCCTTAATCTCACATCGTAGTACACCCCCTGGTGTCCATTAACAAAATAAATAACAATGCATATCCAATATTTGAGTGGTGAATATTTGGTGCAAGAAAGTTACAAAACACTATTATTATTATTATTATTATTATTATTATTATTATTATTATTATTTAATTTTGGAAAGGGAAGAAAACTAATTTTATTGGGAGTGTGTTTTAGGTTTAGTCTTTTATTTTAAAAGACTTATTTTGGTTGCATTTCTTTTGGTTGAGGTTAAGGCTAAGTGACATGGTATGGCAGTGTCACTGTAGGTCACTGTGCCATTTCTCTGCTCTTACTGAAACATCCACCGTGTCATCCAGGGGAGTCCTCGGCAGTGACACCTCCAGATTCACTGCTACGGAATATAAAACATCTTTTCTTAAAAATGTTTAAAGTTTTTAAATGACTCAGAAATATACAGTGTTCAAGAAAATGGTGACTCAACATCGCTGGACAAAAATGGAAGGAAAGGGAGGGAATGAGGAACTGAAGATAGATGGAATAGGAAGTGAGTTGAACACCCCTGTGGCAGATTTCAGAGGCAATTCTGGGAAGTGGACGGGATAAACACATGCATGCATACAAACACACACAAACACTCACAGAGTGCCACCAGACAACTGTACTCTATCTTATACAGGAAACACATTGTGCATCCTACAGGGCTTCACCCTTAATGCACCAAAATGCTGTCATTCACTAGTGCTCCTACAACAGTATTGAATATCCCCAACCTTTTCACTGATATCTATATTCATTTATATTATTTGGTACTGCTGCCAAAACATAGTAAATATGAAATGTATAAATCATGTTAAACAAAGTTATATAAATCCAATGTATACATTGCTGTCCAAAATGATTGGCATACTTAATATAGGGTAGATGAGCAAAAAAGGCTGTATAAATTAATCAAGATAGGTAATGCTCAACTATAATGGTAACTTTATTTTATGCTCAAAAAATGCTCAGGGAAAAGGCTTTTTAATGAGTAATAATTTTACTTGCCAAAACGGTTGGTGCCAGAATTATTGGTACCACCATTTCCTGTATTTTGTGCACCCTCCCTCCGCAAGGATGAAACTACCTTCTATAGCGGTTTATGAGACTGCTGAACATATTTGGGGATCCTTCTGTCTACACTTTTGAATTGTCCTCATCAATTTGATCACAAATTGTCAATGGGGTTCGGTTCTGAAGTCTGAGAAGGTCATTGCAAGAAAGGAATTTTGTGGTCAGTTAACTATTTTTGGTCGATTTTGAGGTATGCTTGGGATTAATATCTTGCAAAAGATCCATTTGCAAATAAGTTTGAGCTTCTTGGTGAGAAATGCTTGGGATTAATATCTTGCAAAAGATCCATTTGCAAATACGTTTGAGCTTCTTGGTGAGGAACCAAGTCTTTTGATTCCACCTTAACAAGAGCACCAGGACCAGTAGATGCAAAACAACCCCGTGACATCAAAGATCCAGCACCATATTTAACCGTATGTATGGCATTCGTCCTACAAAAGCATCCTTCTGGTACTAAACCCACCACTGGTGTACATGCCCAAAAGGCTCAATTTGGGCTCATCTGAACATAACAGCCAGTTCCAGTTCCAATGCTGAACTCAGCAGTGTTCTCCTTGTAAAGAGAGGGCACACAAATCATTAACTGTTTAGACCAGAGGTTCTCAATCCTGGTCCTAGGGTGGCCAGAAAATCTGCTGGTTTTTGTTGTACTCTGCATTTAAAGCCGTTTACTACACGGTTAAGTCAGCTCACCTGGCTTCATGAGTCTCAGCTGGTTGCTGATTTTAAGGTGACCCTGTGGCCCTCCAGGACCAGGATTGAGAATCTTTAGTTCAGACCAATGTAAACAGACTGAGGAGCAGAGAATTTAACAGAAAACACTTCTGATGGTTCTGGGTCTTACCTTGGCATGTTCCAACAGCTCAGATCCTTTAACTGATATGGAGTTCAGGCTTAGGTCGTTGTCTTCTCCTGGACAGGACGAAAAAATAAATTCTGCACTGTAAAAATGTCTGTCTTAACAAGTGTTTTAGTCTTGTAATGAGACATAAAATCTTATTTTTTTCCTCAAAAGTGGATAATATTAGCTTGTTTTAAGTTACTTTTTGCTTGACAAGTGAGATTATTTTACCCCGCTGGCAAATCTTGAAATGAAATAATGCTAGTTGCGCTAACATTAGCAATGTGTGTATGTCCAAAAGGAGGGACAGCATGGAATTAGCAGAAAATGGTTTCCATCAATCAACTACATCATGGGTAAGTCGTAATTGAGACATTATGTCAAAGATTCCGAACTATCCCTTTAACCTTCATCAATATCTCAAATTTTTAAAGGTTGATCTGACTCAACTGAGAATGAAGTGTGCTTGCTTAAAATAAATTCCAAGAAAAACTTCCTGCACAAAATTTCTATAGAAAATTTACCAGAACCCCCGCCCACCCCCACACCCCCCTCCTTTTGAACTGTACTCTAGCAGTGCCTGGTACGATATAAAAATGTGGAACAGGTTTTTGTTTTCCACTTTTTTTTTTTTGCTAACGGTGTTGGAAACTGGCCAAACCATGAGTGCCGTTTGCCGAGAGATAGATACGGAGCAATTTAAAATATTGAGAGTATTCTTTTTATTTTTTTATTTTTATTTATACAAAGAAATTTTATGGTTCGATGAACGGTACTTTTATATTACTGCTAGATTTTGAAAATGATAATCAGAGAGAAATGCTGTTGTAACAGGGCACAGACAAGCAACAAAACTAAAACTGTTGCCCAGCCCTGGATTCTGGGTTAGAGGTTCTCGCTGAGGGTACACAGTGTCATGTGTGCTGAGGCTACACCACACTCTTAGCCCTGGGCTGGGCATTGATTCAGTGCCAAAGGAGCTGGAAAAAGCACCAGGATGACCTCAATACTGCACTACTGCAATCTGCTCTGCTCCAACCTCCTGGCTTGAACTGTACCCTAGGTGCTAGCAATAGTTTTCTCTCAGGGAACAGGAAGCCAATTTTACCCTAGCTGCTAGCAATAGTTTTCTCTCAGGGAACAGAAAGCCCATTTCACCCTAGCTGCTATGGTCATCAGAAACCTCGAAAATTTCCTTCATTGCACACACAAATTGTCTGGGTCTATCAAAAACATTGAAAATGTTTTTGGGTATATAAATTTAAAAAAAGAAAATAAAGATTTCCAAAAACCCCAGAAAGTGGACTACCTCTTTCAGGAAAAAAATTAGAATCTTGAATGACACAAAAATATAACCATGCAAAAACCTCGTACTGTAGTTTCAAAATAAACAAGGACACATGCATCCACTAACAGTGTGCTAACAGAATGTTGCGTATACCCTGACTGAAAAGGAAGATCAGAGTTATGGTATGACAGGTGACAGATTGTGACCAGCTGAACACAGTAATGCAGTACTTCACTGACCCGGTTGCTGAGAGAGCCTCTTTGTGCCATGTTGGTTAAGGGGACACCCTCTACAGACTTGTCTTTGTTCCCTACACAGAACAGCTGATCACACTGGAAAGACTATAGACTACTGCCTTCATTTATCCTACCCAGCTTCTTACACAAGTAACAGATGTACCATTTTAATCACCATTTACAGTTTATTCTTCTATGTGGTTTTAAGTGATGACCTTTCTTATACAGAATATATATATATATGCAGAATATATTTTGCAATATATTTCAGCTATAGATCACAGTCAATAATCTATTATCTGTCAAATTGATCAGACAATTAGTGCAGTAGTAGATTCTCCAGATACCATGTTAGCTGGAATCTTGATGCTAGCCTGTTTGAAACCAAAGTTTACTGGTCGCAAAATCAACAGGGTAGTTTGTTAATGTGTGAAGCCAATCAGAAAGCCACATTGTGTGGAAGGGGCCATGAGATTAGGGAAGGGAACATTTGTTATTTACATAACAAACTATTTTTATCAGGCATGTTGAAGTGGATCCTAAGCATGAGAGATTTTTGGGCAGGCAAGCCAGCAGGGAAGCCATCAGCTACACAGTAACATTTAAATATGAAAGCTGTGAATATCACGTGCCCATGGGCATTTCTTGTTTCATAGTAAAACACTTGAATTAAGGCAAAGTAAACAAGAACAAGGATTGCAGTATTTTTAGAGTTTCCTTTTTAGGAGGGTTAAATGCGGAGAGAAATGACTCAGCTGAAAGGCCTCTCTGAAAACTTGCCTTCCTGCCACCTTAACATTTTCCATTTGCAGAAGGAATGGCCACTTATCAGATCTGTGTAAACTCCCCCACAGACAGTCTGGCAGCCAATCCAGAATCAAGGGGGATGCAAGATCTGTCCCCTCTGCATGAGACCGCTGTTATACTAATAACACCAGGCCTAATCTTTAAAAACTGTATTTCTTCCTGTAAGCACTTAGTTATTTTATGCTTTTTCCCTTCTTTAAAAGTAACTCACAGCATGTTGAATCTATGTTTGATTTGATTTTATTATGGGTAAAAATCATTAAACATGTTAAAAGATTAAACATGTTACATTGACCCCAAAGGATAGCACATGAAAGTGTTACACAAAACACTTATTTCCAATGTGGTCCTCGATGGAAACCAATGTTAATTATACAGATATACTCTTCTTAGTCATATGTGAAAATGAATCAGATGTTCATACATATTTTATGAGGAGTAATTAGAACGATGCGTACTTTTATAATATGAGATTATGCCAAATTTCGGTACCTGAGAGCGCATCTGGGTGAGAGAGTAGAGAGAGAGAGAGACTATGAGAGCGAGGTTACGTCACCCCTGCAGCTTCTTCAAGTGATGGGCAGTTCAGATCTTTGCACAGTCCGAGTGATCTCATTCTGAAACATCTAATTGTATCGAACCTTTCGAACATTTCGAGTTTTGATACATTTTTTTCAAATGGCAACAGTTTGATCCTGCTCAGTATTCGTACATGCACGTTCAACAGTGCTGCCAGTGCCCGCCCCACTAAACTTGCATTTACCAATAACAACATATTTTAAAGTTTACAGTAATAAATATCAGTTTCATGTTTTAATACATTAATCCTGCATTCAATGTGTAGGCTAGATAACGTAAGCTCAATGTGCGATACAGACCGACTGCGGCGATTTGTCGTTCTTTTTGAACGTAGTACACTTATAATGTCTCTTAGTTTGTCTATGCACAACAATTAGCCTAAATATGTGCTTTTTTTTTTTTTAAACACTGTGTTTGTTCAATTATATCAATCGTATTATTTGGGAAATCCAAAGACAGCAATACCTAATTAACGGGTCCTCGAGAACTAGGAATGGGGAAATAAAATTTGAAAAGGAGGACAATTTATATATATAATATTTAATCTGATTGGTAACCACGCACTCATCTCTTCTGGTCACTTCGCTTGCTTGCCGGCCTCGCATCGCCATCCAAAAATGCCTTGCAGATGCGAGGAATGACCTCCCATTGAAAATGAATGGAGGTGAAGTTGCCCAATCGCAGCCTGGGGAAACTTTGTAACTTTATATAGGTTAGCCTAGGCTATAGTAGGCCTATATATGACATGACAAAGTTATCATGCATATTTGCCAATTTGTGACCTGTAGTATCTAGACTACAGCTATTTATTTAGGCGATCACGATAAGTATTTGTTATTAACCTACTTTATTAGTTTGGTTGTTTTGTTTCGTATTGCCATTTAAATAAAGAGGCACTTTTACAACTGCTTACACTAACACTTTTTAATTCCTCCAATAAATGTTTGGTTTTTTTTTTTTTAATACCTCCAATCTAAGTCAGCCTTTGAACTGTTTGGCAAACACTGATCACTCATTCCAATACACAAGATCAACGTGGGGAGCCTTGCTCAATACTACGATACGGAAATGTGACTGGGCTGTGCGGTTTGCCGTTCTTTTTGAGTGATTGTTCTCGAGTAGCTACGGACCATTCGATCTCATTCAGTGTAGTCGGTCGCTCTCTTTCTCGTTCAATAGTCCGATTCACTCGGTTCTCACTCATTCATTGGTTGTCCCGCTTGTCATGCTAGAGTAGTTCGTTTTATACTTTAAGTTGTGAAATACAATACCTTTATTTATTTATTAAATTTTAAATATATATATATTTTTTTTTTACCCTGTCCATTTGTTTTTTTATCTACTATTTTTCCCCCAATTTTTCCCAACCCCACTAAACTAACCTCGCTGCTATGACTCCTAGATCTTGGGAAGGATATCACATGTGCTTCCTCCGAGACACACACAACAGCGTTCTCATGCTATGCCCTGGTGGTGACAGACTGTGACAGGTTGTAGGTTGTAGGGACGGGGTTTTATTTTGTGTGATGTGTAAAATGTTATAAATAAATAACAATGTTGAAATTGAGAAGTTTGGACTTATTTTTTACAACTGAAATTACATTTAAGGTACCTAAAAAGGTACCGTTGGGTACCGGTACCGAATTCCAGGTACAGGTACCGGTACCGGTATCGGTTCAAATGTGAACGGTACCCAACCCTATATACCGCATTCTTCAGTCTAACGGTATGAATTCATGCAATGGTATGTGGCTTTGCAATACTGTTGTCAATGGCATTTTATTGTTTTTCATCCAATGAACATTAAATTGCACATCGCAACAGTATGATAAAGAATTTGGAACGTAAACTTAAAGTGAACCGTTTGTTTTTCAATGAAAATGTTTTTCTATTCAGCAACATTTCATTAAAAAAAACATGTCACATGACAAGAGGTGCAGAGAAGTTTTTGGAAACACATGATGGGGTTGTTATTTTAACTTGCGTCGCAAAATTGTGCACATTTTAATCAACATTATAATTGTGGATACATGTGCTCTTCGTTCTCCGCACTCTTAATTCCGAAAATATTAATGGAAATTAAACGATCTTAAAGCTCAGCTTTTGTTAGATAATTTTTTTATTGCAGGTTGTGCTAAATAAAAAAAATAATCTAACAAAAGCTGAGCTTTAAGATAGTTTAATTTCCATTAATATTTTCGGAATTAAGAGTGCAAATAAGCATGCTAATAGCCTAATTGAGGAGAACCGGCTACATTTGATGGCATTGAGTAATTGGTGAATTAAACGCTGATGTAGCCTATTGTTAATCAAGGAAACGGATTGAAAAATTATTAAGACCAAACCTCAGTTTAAAGGGAGGATTTCCGCTACCTGGAAATAAGATATCAGGAGTCTTTTGATATCCTTTTATACAGTCATGATGGCATGACCTTTTTACCTGTGGAATACCTGTTGAGAGAATGGCAAGAATGTGCAAAGCCGTTATCAAGGCAAAGGGTGGCTACTTTGAAGAATCTAAAATATAAGACTTTTTTTATTTGTTTAACCCTTTTTTGGTTTTTGCATAATTTAATTTGTGTTATCTCATAGTTATGATGTCTTTACTATTCTAAAATGTGGAAAACAGTAAAAATAACGGAAAAAAACCTTCTATGAGTAGGTGTGTCCAAACTTTTGACTGGTACTGTATATAGTTTTTACAAATGGTGACATGCGTTGTTTCTTGGGGTTTGCAATACTACCTCTCTCAAAAGTGGAAAAACATTTTTAATCAAAACAGTCATGCACAGTTCAGTTAAAGAAACAGCCACTATAAATAAGACACACCTCTTCAGACTCTACCTTGACTGATATTCTAACCTAGGAATATCAGTTCCCTGTGTTTACTAGTTCCCTGTGTTTTTCCTGTCTGTTTGTTATAGTTTATAATAGTATTTAGAATAGAAGTGTAGTATAGCTGATTTACCCACAGCTTACTGTGAACTACAGTCAATGTTCATTACTAGGGATAGCTGCTACATTATGGGAAGGATGTGCTTTGTCTTGTCTGTTCTGTAGTGATCTTGATGACGTCTCTGTATGCACTTATTGTACATCGCTTTGGATAAACGCGTCTGCTAAATTAATGTAATGTAATGTAATGTAAATAGAAGTCTAATTTCTGAAAATTTGTGAAGGTTAGAAAAATTGTTTGTCAGGCACAGCATCAGTTTATATCTCTCCTTTTCATTTCTTATTATTAGCCTCAAACCATCACTCTGCTGACAGATATGCAGTAGATATGGATGGATCACTGTAAGGGTTGTTTCTCCTGACAAATTTTCCTACTGAACTATGGAAAAATAAGTCAAGAGAAGAATCCATCCATATCTACTGCATATCTGGCAGCAGAGTGATAGTTTAAGGCTTGTTTGATACGTCAGACCCTGTGTTCATACGTCAACCATGTGTTCCATACTGTTCCAGTGTAATTTACAGCTAAATCTCGTCCCACCCCCCAATTTCCATAAAGATCCAATCAAATGCAGAGAGGTTATAGTATCTCTTGTAGGAGTACCAGAAAATAAGATATCAAGAGTCTTTTGATATTGTTGGGTCACAGACATCAGGAAGTCATGGCATGCAAAGGATATGCGACCAAATATTAAAAATGATTACTTTATTCTACATTATGTTGAACTGTCCAATATTTTTTGATGTCCGAAAATGGGGGGGGGGGGGGGGATCTATGTACAAAAGGTTTTATAATTTCTAAATGGTTCATCCGATATGGATGAAAATAACCTAAAATTAAAGCTGAAAGTCTGCACTTCAAACTCAAAGTGCTAGAGTACAGAACCAAATAACAAAAGATGTATCACTATCCAATGAATTATGGTGCTCACTGTACATAACTATCTTAATACATCATCTTAATTTTAGGAAGTTAAAAGTGAATTAATCGCTAGTTTTAGCTAGCTAACGTCAGGTAGCTAGATCATTTGTGTGAACGACTGCTATGTCTGCGAAACATTAATGTTAACCTAATGCGATATGTTAAGCATATTGTGAACATCAAAACAGTGTTAATTTAAAGTATTATTACATTGCTAGGGGTGCTACGTTGTACGATGTCTCAAAAATAGATTGGATACCGACTGTAAACATGAGCCTACCTGTGCTGGCCAGGCAGGGTGCGAGCGATATGAGACAATCCAGAAGAGGGCGAAAAGAAAATGTAACGTAATGATATTAAGCACCAAATTGAAAGTAACGTTAAATGTACCTTATGTGTTGAACTGATTCGCCTTTTATCCATAGAGCTAAAATATGTTTTATTGCTGAAGTACTGTAGCCTACCGTTAATACTTGACCATGTTTTGCTGCACTATGAACTGCACAAGCACTTTACTTTGCAAGGTGGTATACTATGAAGCAGGATTACTGAGTTAGTAGTAGCTGGATAACTGAATAAAACCCAGAACAGCTCTTTTTACTTCAGTCCATGTTCCAGATTTGAGAGGGTTCCGGGTTTTACTCAGTAATCCTGCTTCGTATATACCCCCCCCAAGACTCCTTATAAAATTTGTTTGGTATTATTGTTTCGTGATGTTGTGCACTGTATGTATTTGTGTACATTGTCATACTGCTGAGCTACCTGTAAGCATTGCGCAAAGCAAATTCCCATGATGACAATAAAGGAAAATCAAGCAGCCTCCTGAGTAAATGTGATGTAATTTTGGTTTGCATAACATTGTATTGGATTCCGCATTTGGTCCTCGAACATGGCGGTTGGTGTAAACAAGTGGGCGTGTCTGCCCAAATTGTGACGTAGGTGACAGGCCTGTCTGTTGGGCTATGATAATGCTCTCTGTATGTTTATTATGTGAAGGTCTGACAAAACAGAAGACACTGACCTACAAACAGCTACAGCGTCTCAATCTTAAAATGGCTAAACATTGTGCTTAATGCTACCAGGAGTTAATGCTTAACTGCGTACAAAGTATGAAGCTAAGGAAGAATCCTACCAGAAAATAATTCAATAATAGTGTTCCAGTTTTACATATCTTGCAAACCCAAGATTCAGCCTATTTACTTCCACTTTATCTTATATCACAGCTGTCATCTACAGCACTCAATATGGCGCATCACTGCACAGATCTACACAGTGAACAAAGATTCATAGCAACACATGCCGCTTTCGATGCAAAGGTTAAAGATTAAGGACAACTGAACTCTGGCCTCAGGCTTGACAACACGGTCAGCGATAACCACGTTCTAAATTGAGAAAAATTATGCACAAGAGCAGAGCAGTGAAAAGCAGGGAAAGATTCACTCCTGTCTCAGTCAGGGTGTAGCCCTTGGATAAGCTCAAGCTTTGTCAAGTTGACATGGAAGGCAATGTCCTTTAACAGCAGAAACAGCTGTCAGTGTATCAGACAATGTCAGAGACAGCATCCTGTTGATTAGGGGGATGTGGTAGCAAACCAAGTTTGGTTTTGGTTGCAACTTGCATGTTAAAACCCAAATTTTGCCCATCAATATCTCAGCCGTTTTAGCATCAATTACCAAGCCACTTGGCAGATCCACTCATCTATTCAATATCTTGACATAAAACAAATATGGGAAAGATTTGTTAAGCCGTTTTCATACAAGCAAGTACATAAGAAAATTGCATTTAGATTAAGACTACGGGCCCTATCTTACACCCGGCGCAAAGCGGCGCTAACCCAAACGCAAGTGTCTTTGCTATCTTACACCCGGCGCTGGGTTCATTATAACGCCTAGCGCTCACGTCGTTTAACTACCATGTATTCTTGCGCCCGTTGCAAGTGAACTGGGCATGTTGGTATTAAGATGAGGAGTGGCCAGGATTATTTTTGGCGTATTGCTATCTTGAGCCAGCAGAAAGCGCTTGCGCTAGAACCACCACAAACCTGGTCTAAAGTCATGTCGCAGTTGTTTACACGTTATTTTAACGGCACATATAAATGTGTCTACATAGGCGTGTGCACAACACGCATACACCCTCCAGACTGTTACACACAGGGGCGCGCACAAGCATGACTAAAAATATCAAGATTACAATGTGAAATATTATTATTGTGTAGGCTATATTAAAAAAATGCATAATAATAAAAGGGTCCATAGGTCACAGACCACATACCTGTCCCTCAGCGAAGGGGAATGCCAAATTAAATTGCTTTCAGCCCACTCCATCAACATCCAGGCGATGTGCGATGGTACGTGTAAGGTTACATGTAGGCTATAGACTATTCACAATTATCCTGGATCAAGCTATGACTTAGCCTATATTTACCAATAATTCCTGTAATCTTCTGGGGGGACAATCTTCTGTTACGGGACCATGGCTATCCATTAAAAATGGCTTTCCATTTGCAGATAACACCTATATCAAGCCTAATGCCCAAATTGTCATTTACACCTAATGCGTGAATTGTCATTCAATGGAAAACTCGCGCACTGCAATAGACGGACATTTGAGTTCTGAAAATGCGCTTCAGATGTCATTTCAATACAGCTCTCTAGGCCTACAGCCTGTAAGTAAATAGAATGGTTTTGACTGAAAAAAGTTTAAAACCTTGTCCAGTGAATATTACATTTATTGTTTTTCAAATAGCCTAAGCTACAGCGGATTCGCTGTGCATAAGGTTTTTTCCATAGCCTACGGTTAAACAACGGAGATAAATGTCACCATGTTAACTGAATTTGAACCTTAGTATTCTTCGTCCTTCATACTTTTTAAATTACAGTGACCAGGTTTCCATACTCTCAGCTTATTAAAACCCAGCTGATTTCACCTGTTATTCCATAACTGAACAAAACGAAAACAAATTTGCAGCACGTTACACAATTCATTCACAATTCATTTTAATGCCATTCTCTGCATGTGCGCTGCATGTTTGTTCTCTGTTTCCCCTGCTGTAAGTCGCACATTTCATGGTCTTCCTGGGAAAGTGGATTGTTTTAAAGCATTACGCTACGAGTAAAACAGGTTGGTCACATTTCCATAAACAGGACATTATAAAACAAGAGGAAATATGCGTGAACATATGGGCTGCCAACCTGACAGCTTTATTGTATTTAGTGTCATCATTAAGGCAAAATAACGGTATTTATGTTATTAATCGATATTACTATGCAAGTAGCCTAATGAACTTCGGATGAAGCTTGAACTTCGAGAACTCCATGAGAACAGCCTCATGGAATTGATGTTTGACACTTTCATTGCATAATCAAATTAAATTCGTTGAACAAGCAGGCTAATTTTGCGTTTTCTAAGGTGAGACTGAAGCCATTGATAGCTTATTCTCAGCTGTTGCAGGTCCTTTTAACAAAATTTAACCGCATATATTTTGTAAATTAACGGCCCTGTCGGGAATTACCAGGAACTCATAGGCTAATGGTTAGTCCGAATAATATTGATCATACTCCATTTAGCTTATTCCTTGATCGCACTAAACACGCACGAGCATGTCTGTTTCGCCATCAAGCAATCCGCCAAGGTGGAAAAGCAGGCTTTTAAAGGGAATGGGATATGACATTTTGATTGGTTTATTGCGTCACACCCAAGACACACCTATAATTAATGAAGAGACTAGGTTCAGCCCATTTACACGTTGCGCTGTGCTTAGTGCCCAAAAAACATGCCGTTAAAATAGCAAAAGTGGACTTGGACACGCCCTAAATGGACTTTACGCCATGCACTTAGACCAAGCGCCAAGATCGCCAAGATAGAGCCCCTAATGTGTCTGATTGATTTATTCAGATTTTTCAGCCTCTTGAAGGCCTGCTTTACTGGCATTGACACTTCTTTGGTCCTCATGTTGAGATACAACAACAGACTCCACATGCAAATGTCACACCTAGAATCAACCTTTTGTTAGCTCTCTTGTGCATGAAATAACGATGAAACAAAACACACCTGCCCAAGAGCTGAGCAGCCCCCGAAACAAGCAAGAACTCAAGATGACTGCAGTACAGGCCTGGCAGAGCATCACCAAGGAACATTCCAAGTGTATGGTGGGTTGCAGACTTCAGGTAGTCATTCATTGCAAAGGATTTGCAACCAAATATTAAATGTATTTAAGTTTATGTTCATTTGTCCAATTACTTTTGGTCCTGTAAAATGGGGGGACTATGTATAAAAAGGGCTACACGGTTCACCCAATATGGATGTAAGCACCTTCAAATTAAAATAGAAAGTCTGCACTTTAACCTCATAGTCATTGTTCCATTTCAGATCCAATGTTCTAGAGTACAGAACCAAAACAAAATGTGTCACTGTCCAAATACGTTAGGACTGCACTGTATATCCACGACAGCCACAGTCATACAAAGGCTGTGCAGTGTTAAACAGAGCCAAATTCATTTAAAGCCAAATTGATTTAAATTGTTCATCCATGTACAAATTATGCTGCCAAAGGAAACACTTGGCAGGGTCCTATGTTGTCTTAAAAGGTTTTTTTTGTGTAGAAGTTGTTTTTTATATTCCTTTTTTCCAATGTTATAAGAATGTTCTTTGAAAAAATTCTCAGGACGTTCTGACAATGTTTTTTTAAAAATTTGTTTCAGATTTTCCCTGTTTTTTTTCTCACAATTTAGTAGCCCCTATGTTATTCAATTCCCTGTGTAGCAACCTCCTCACATTGTAATGGCGGCGTGATGTGTGAGGTAGGAGGAGCCAAACGCAGCAAGGGGATTCATTAAGCCCTAAGGCCACTAAAGCGGGAAACCCCACAGTTAAGGGAGGGAGACAAAGCAACGAACAAGCCTACCGACGCTACTAACCGGCTCACTGTCACATGCCAATAAGTAGAAGCGGAAGGACAGGTGTCTCAGTAGCCAGAAATAATACGTGCCCTGTCTCGGTAACGAGACGCATAAGAACAGGCAAGTAGCGTAATGGGCAAAAATAAAAACACAGTCAACAAACACTGCAAAATAATACGATAGTATATGAGGAGGCGAAAGGAACGTTCAAAGGCTACTCTCAGACTCGCAGTCTCACAAACATGTCCACAACATCGCCCAATCTTCCCTATAGGAAGACATGTACGATGTCCGAAAGACGAAACAGAACTACAGTTCCAAACAAAATCGTCAAAAACTCCATGTACGGAGACATGTACCCAAAAGGAACGAACAGGACAGGCTGCACCGGACAGTTACCGGCTAAAAGACCAAAGCGAGATTAGTAGAAAATAAACGCCCTACCTCTCCATAAAGAGGAATGTAACGAGGCGAACAGGAACAGAGATTTAACGTTCCACGGCTACTTTCAGAGACTCCCAGTCAAACGCAAACATGTCAACAAAATCGCCCAAGCTCCATATGAGGAGAGACATACCCGGAGAACGAACAGAACAACAGTTCCGAACAAAATCGTCCCACAAGTAAAAAGGACGAAACAGGACAGCTGCACCAGACATTATCGGCTAAAAGACTAACACGAGTTTGATAGAAAATAAACGCCGTGCCTCTTGGTAAAGAGGAATGTAACGAGGCGAAGGAACAGAGATAATGTTCCATGGCTAGTTCCATAGGCTCGCAGACACATGCAGAAAACATAAAGGGGTAAACGCCCGATCTCCCAGGAGAGAGAAACATTTTACAGGCGAGCCGACGGAGCACCGTTGTCCCATAACTTTACTATCAAACATGACTAAAGCAAGCTTAATTGAAAACACACACCCTAGCCTCTCAGTAAAGAAAAATGTAACGAGGCGAAGGAACAGAGAGCAATGCATTATTATGGTTTTATTTCCAAAGTAGTAGGCTAGTAGTAGGCTAGACCAGGGGTAGTAGTAAGTAGTAAGTAGTAGCTAAGCGTGCAAACTAAGATCTATTAAAAAACACGTTTTGGAATAATTAAGCCAATTGAATGAGTGAAACAGAATGATCGCAATATTACTGAATAATCTCAACCAAGGTCACTAAACAATTATATCACATTCAAAAATTAAATATAATTTAGAGTAATAATGGTTATTCAAGGTTTTTTTTATTATAATTATTTTATAGTCTAGCCCAGTTAGGGAACACCTGGGCTAGACTACAGACAAACAACACAATTTAGCGCTATTTTGTTAATGTCTATGGTCACATATACAGATCCTTTCCAAAAAATTAGAATATCATGGAAAAGTTTTTTTTTTCCATAATTCCATTCAAAAAGTGAAACTTCCATAGATTATAGATTCATTACACACAAAGTGAAATATTTCTAGCCTTTATTTGTTTCCTTTTTCATAATTTTGGCTTACAGCTCCAGAAACCCCCAAAACAGTATTTCAAGAAATTAGAATAATGTGTCGAAAATCAGCATTTACTTCAGTTATTTCAGAGAATGAGTGGAGTGGCTTGACTCGAGGAATCCGACAGTTGTAGCCCATGTCCCGGATACGTCTGTACGTGGTGGTTTTTGAAGCACTCAGCCTCAGTCCACTCCCTCTGCATCTCTGCCAAATTTTGGAATCGTCTTTGCTTGACAATCCGCTGAAGCCTACGGTCATCTCTTTTGCTTGTGCACCTTCTCCTGCCACATTTTTCCCTTCCACTAAACTTTCTATTGATATGCTTGGACACTGCACTCTGTGAACAGCCAGCCTCCTTAACGATGACCTTTTGTGGCTTACCCATCTTCTGGAGGGTGTCAATGATGGTCTTCTGGCCAATTGTCAAGTCTGCAGTCTTCCCCATACTGAATCAAACTGAGATAAACTTTGCAGGTGTTTTGAGTAAATTAGATGATAGTGTGACACTCAGTCTAAAACATTCATTCTCTGAAATAACTGAAGTAAATGCTGATTTTCGACACACTATTCTAATTTCTTGAAATACTGTTTTGGGGGTTTTCTGGAGCTGTAAGCCAAAATTATGAAAAATGAAACAAATAAAGGCTAGAAATATTTCACTTTGTGTGTAATGAATCTATAATCTATGAAAGTTTCACTTTTTGAATGGAATTATGGAAACAAAAAAACTTTTCCATGATATTCTAATTTTTTGGAAAGGATCTGTAAGCTGGAAAATGTGGAAAGTTGTTTTGGGGAGTCTGCACATGCTGTGAAAAAAAAATAATAATAATTTTGGCGATGTAGGCCTAATGTAAAAGTCACATGATCATTGGCACAGCACATCATCGATGTCCGATGTCATCGGCCAATCGGCACAACCCTACGGTGTGCAACTGCACTGACTTAAAGTCTGTGCTTTAACCGCTGCGCCACTGCTTAATCACTGAAAATGAATCACGTACAATGTCTTTGTGTGGGCATGACAATCAAAATTTTCTCTGCAGGCAAACATATATAACGTATAGGGCAGAAATCGTCACAAATCGTCTACCAATAAAGTTAAAACACAGAGTTTGTGATTTCCACTTATAGTTTGGCTGCAGGAGCAACAAATGTCTCAGTTGAGCAAAATGGTGGCGTTGACGCCATTATCGCTATGCACCTACGCAAAGGGGTTAACAATGGCATTTAAAGAATGCTTAAAATAGAACAGTGTTATATTAATCTATGCCAAAAACTGGTGTCTATCAAAGAATAAAATTAGAATAGAAGGAGTATATTAAGCCTCTTTTTGAGCCAGGGAAACCCCTGCTCATGTCTATGTCTTTTTTACAAATTCTAGTGTATCATTCTTGCCGTAGATAACGCGTTGACGAGATATTACCATTTAAAAGAGGTATGCGCCGACCAATCAATAGTAGTGGCTGGGCATTGGGGATTGCATCATTATTCTGATCACTCTTGTTCCAGCGCTTTATGACATTTTAGTGTCTTAGCATCATTAGCGCATTATTTGCACCTAATCTCTTTTATTCTTTTGTTATTCTTAGCTAGGCTGGCTAGATAACGTTAGCTAACAAAACAGTTTGCAGCAGCAAAGAGATTAGTTGGAATAAGAATCTGTCAGGTTTTGGTTAGAAAATTGAGAACCAAACGCGACAGATAAGGATTCAGAAAGCGTATCTAAAAATAGACACGCCACAGAAGTGGAATTAAACCGCACCAGGGGAAGAAAGGGAAACGGAAAAGCGGGAACAAAACTTCCCCAGCACAAGGCTAACACAAAACAACCTCAAACGGAGGCGAAAAATCGCTAAAACAGCGAGAAACAAACAAAAAGAAAGAACCTCACGCACTAATTGATCTGCGTGTATAAGAGGTTGAGAACTGAAAAGAAACAAATAAAATAGCAAGCCTGTAACTACAGCTCAGTCGGCTAAGGAGCTGAACAGAGAATAAACAGGCTGCAGGCAAAAAGAAAAGAATAGAGGACGATAGGACAGAAAACCAGAAATACTAATCCTATCACTAATACAAATAGCTGCGTCTCTGTATAACACCAAACAGAGATTCAGAAGCTAACGTCTTATACCTCTACCTATACCGGCTTCCTAGTCATAATGCAACGACAATCTAGAAGCACCGGAAAGCGGAAGTTAAGCTCTATTTATAGCCGACGGAAACCAAACACAGGTGTCGGAGATAATGACCCGGAGAGATCCAAACACAGGGACGGAGGAAGAAAAAATCCGATAGAGCTTCAGACGACGCCAAACGGAAAACAATGGTAGAAACAAAAGGAGACAGCCACTAACCATGACAGAATCTTTGGCCGTAGACTGCCACAACTGCCACAAAATGGTGTCACGTCACAGACATGCGCATCAGATACCACCCTTTGACAACCCCCAGTAGGCGGCAGTGTCAAGTAGTTCTGTCAAAGTCTCTCATTGGTTTCTACCACCGATGATGGTGTATCTATCACACTGTTAGCATACCCACTAAGTGTGACAGCTTTCTCAATATGAACAGCTAGCTGTGAGCCATCTTGGTTTAAGAATCTTTGCGTCTACCCATTGCTCTATCATAACTCCCTATTTTTGCTTCTCTTTCCTCCTCATACCTGCCCAGAGTCCCGAGCCTGTTATCTGTCCCCTTCCTCTGCCTCATTCCATCACCACAACCCAGAACCACCACCTCCAGATGCTTCACACACCGGTCCTGAACTGATCTGGCTTAAAGTTGATTTAACTATGACTTGTCCCTATAAACCCAAAATTGAGTTAGCCTGTGGAGGACTGGCTCACCCTCTTGAGTCTGGTTCCTCCAGAGGTTTTTTCCTACATAAAATCCACTGACGTTTTCCTTACCACTTTTGTATTTGAATAAAATTTCATTAAATATACAATTCAAGATAAGATGGAATATTCACCCAGCATTATACCACTTCAAATTAATGAAACTGTAAAACAACCCTCAATTCATAACTTCCTGCTTTGGCTCTGCTCCACAAATATGACAGATGGTGTGCTCTGGTAAGGGTTCAGCATTGCAGTAAATGGGGGAGAGCAGTTTACCATTTCTCAATTTCAAATAACACGATAATACTTTGTGGTACAGACCACATATGATGAACATAAATTTGTATTTCATGTGTAGTTTTATTTCCATTCCGTGTTCAAAATGTAGGCTGTACAGACTTTCCTTTTCTTGGGCCTGTTTATAGTACACAAATGTAAACTATTAATAAGGAAAATTGTTCAGTGTGCACTCGTGCATGTCAGTGTCATTCAGACATATAAACACTTTATTTAAAAAAAGTTATTTATAAATTTATATGGTTGAAATCCATGAAAATGTCTAGAGAAGGAAGTGAAGTCATGCATAGAAAAGAAAGATAATAGGTCTTAACGCAACCTTAAAAAGCTGTCTAAATTAAGTCACAATGTTGAGAACTGCTTTCCTGAATTCTGTAAGATAAGTGAGAGGTTCATTCTGTATGGGCATGGTGTTCTCTGAACTGACAAAGATAAAACCTTCTGATGAGGTCAAGGCCTCCTTTGCATAGAGTGCAAAATGTCCCAGCAAAGCTTTGGGTAGTCAAAGAGAGTAACCACAGGACAGATGTCCGGCACAGAGTTATGCCGATCGACAATTAGATTGCGTATCAAATATCTGAGGAGACGATCACTGATGACCGACCCCAAGGGTTTTTTTGGTCCGTTTAACAATAAGTGCAACCAGCCCCGTTAAAATGTATGAAATTAATTGTTATAATAATTATAAATAAAATGTAATTAGAAAATGAAAAAAAAAAACCTTCTCTCCCTTCAGTGAGTGCATTAACAGTCCATATAAGCATGTCTGCCTATGGACTGCTATAATCTGACTATTTAGCCTACAACAATTGAAAGTGATCCCAATGTGTCAACTGCAATGAAGAAGGCTGAATATTAAATTCTTATTTTAAAATGCCGCTACCCCAACAAATTGTAAGCTACAGGAATGCAGCTTCTGAATACAAGTTGCAAAAACAAGAGATTTAGAGTTTCAGAGAATTTACAGATCACTGCTTTCTGCTTTTATTTGCATTTTACATACTGTCCCAACTATTTTGGAATTGGGGGGAATTGTCTTTGACACCCTCAATGGAATTATACTGAAACTATACAATTATAGCTCAGTTATTACTTGCATTATAAAATCCCTGCCTTGTATGCCTGACCGGGCTGTGATCTCCAAGGCGGCTGAGCGTGCTTGCCTCCCCCCCCTTCAGTTTTTTGATCATGGCCATTTGACCTCGCTTTGGGATGGCACAGGCGGCTAACCGGCATCCAAACCTGTGGATTTACAGCGTGCACGATTTAGACCTTGGATGGAGGTCACTGCAGCGCCTAGATCTAGCATGCTAGGGATGCTTCAGGTATTGAAAGCCCACCCTCTACAAGGGCGCTGTATGCTGGGGATGAGGAACATGTTTCCAAAGCTTTTAAAACTAATGCTGACGTTGCTAGATTACCAGCGTTATTATAACATAGCAACAGCGCTGGACAACGATGTATTGCTCCACAGAGAATCCAAGGCATTCTCTGACACCTGCGTACGTGTAGTGCACGGGGAATAACCTCCTGATAAGCTATTGATAACTTTAGCTCTGGGTTTATGTAAAGCGGGTGCATAAGCTAGGTAACGTTAGACCGAATATTCACTATTTAACCCTTTCATGCATGAATTATTACAAAACAGAGCAATATTTTTTTCAAATTGTAGGGAATATTCAATTAAATCTATACACGGGGTACCAAAAATGTAGGGGACATACCTCTATATTTATACACGGGGCGTCACTTATGTACTGTGATACGCCACTACCATCCTTATACAACTGGTGGCATGGTTTTTGTATAATAAATCAGTCTCATAAAAATTATTATTCTCAAAAGAGAATATACTAACTAAAAATGGGTAACTTGGATTAATAATTAAATTAATTACCAATAAAATTACACATTAATAATTGTCTTAGCAAAATCACAATATCATGTACTCAGTTGATACCGAATTAATACACTACTCACAAAAAGTTAGGGATATTCGGCTTTCGGGTGAAATTTCAGGATGAACCTAAAATGCACTATAACCTTTACAGGTGAAATTAATTTGACCTTCTCTAAACTTTTGAATGCACATGTCCAACTATTCAATGTTTCAGTACTTTTTGCACAACTTGCTGTTCTCTAACAAGGAGCTGAACGGCAAAATTCACAACAGGTGTTTGATCCATGAATCGACCAATAAATTTCCTGGTTCAATTAGAATTGGTATTTAAACAGTCCTCTTCATCATGCTGTTCACATTTTGACATCATGAGACCAAGACGACACCTAACAATTGATCAACAGTACCTCGCCATTGCGAGGCTTCAAACAGGATGTTCTCAGAGGGAAGTGGCCACTGAGCTTAGAGTGTCACAGAGTGTCATCAGCAGGTTGCAACAGAGATACAGAGAGACTGGAAGAGTCACAGAAAGGCATAGAAGTGGACGTCCTTTGGCCACATCCCACACTGATGACCGCTTCATTGTGAACAGTGCCCTGCGGAACCGGATGATGAATGCCACTCAACTCCAGGCACATTTAAGGGAGGTGAGAGGCACCCAAGTGTCACGTCAGACCATTCGAAACCGTTTACATCAGCGTGGTCTGCGTGCTAGACGACCTGCAAGGGTACCTGACCACACCACCAGGCACAGGCGTCATCGTCTTGCATGGGCCAGGGAGCATTTACGCTGGACGAGGGACCAGTGGGCCTCAGTGCTGTTCTCTGATGAAAGTCGATTCACGTTGAGCAGAAATGATGGCCGCCAACGATGTTGGAGACGTCAAGGAGAGCGCTATGCATCAGCCACTGTTGTCACCAGACGACCCTTTGGTGGTGGCGGTGTTACAGTGTGGGCAGGTGTGTCTAGTCAATACAGAACTGCCCTACACTTTGTGAATGGTACAGTGACAAGCCCATACTACCTGAATAACATCATTAATCCAGTCATTGTGCCCCTGCATGAACAACACAGGCCTAATTTCATCTTCATGGACGACAATGCTCCAGCTCATCGAGGTCGCATCATTAGGGAAAGGCTGCTGGAGACTGGGGTACCTCAAATGGAGTGGCCTGCACTTTCTCCAGACCTGAATCCCATAGAAAACCTATGGGATCAGCTGACTCACCGTGTAGAGGCTCGTAACTCTGTACCCCAGAACCTCAATGACCTGAGGGCCGCCCTTCAAGAAGAGTGGGATGCCATGCCTCAGCAGACAATAAGTCGACTTGTGAACAGCATGAGACGTCGTTGTCAAGCTGTAATTGATGCTCAAGGGCACATGACAAGTTATTGAGACATTGACATTTTTGTTGTGGTATACCCACCACTGTTGTTGGCTTTTGTTTCAATAAATTGTTTGAGATGAGGAAATCACCATTGCATGCTTCTACTTAAATGCCCTACTTTCATGATACGTATAATATCACTGTAGCGTGAACTTACATTTTCCATAAATTTCACCCGAAAGCCAAATATCCCTAACTTTTTGTGAGTAGTGTATAAATGATCCAGCTAGAAGGTGAAGGCATTTTGGGGAATCCCTGCGATTAGCATTGGCTGATTCAGTTCAAAGTACCAAACAGAGACAGGCACGATTCACTACCATAATGTACAACAAACTATGTGTGTGTGTGTGTGTGTGTGTGTGTCGAGTTGGACGCATGTGGGGTTTCCATGTTCTCCTGCGTGTAGAGGGTTGCCTCGGCCACATGTTCAGAGAGAACAAAGAAACTAAAATGGAGGGAGGTTTGAAACTAGCTTTCGCTGGAGCTAGCTAATGGTGGCGCATGAACACACCATACAGATAAGGGATAGCCGTAAGCTTATCAATGCGTGTGCGTTAAGATCAGCGTGCAGTGTTAACATTACGACTGGTTAGTGTTTAAAGACAGATCACATGCAAGATACGTTCTGTGCGTGATGCATTAAACCTAACGCAGCGCGGTGGATGGCTTAAAACCATCCAAAGTAAAACGTTAACACAAAACTTTTACAGAACACACATTAACCTTTCAATAGCAGTTACATACATCCAGTCACAAACATGTTGTGGTTGCTAACTAATACGCTACTGCCCATGTTACAGCCTTACTTGAATTAAAGTCCGTTAAATGGTTTCTCTGTTGGATTGCACTCACAACGAAAAGGGGAAATCCGGTTGCCCTGATCCTGTGGTGGCGAGTTCGCAGGGTTGCGATAGATAGGGGAACCGGCCGCCTCATCTTGGGTCCCTGGAACAGGTTTCTTTCGTCGCCAGGTTTGCAGTTCGTATGGGATAATGGAACTGGTCGCATTATCTCTCCCGAACAATGCAGCGTCATACTACTGCAGACCACTTGCCTCTTTGGGGACTCATCGGCGATGCCTCCTTGCGTCTCGTCTCCGGTCCTCCATGGCCGATAGCCGGGGGTAGATGAGCCCGCCTCGCTCAGTTGGATCGATGTCATGGACGACCGTGCTTCCTTGTGGAGCGAGGGCTCTGAGCCTGGGCGTGTAGGCCGCACGGGGCCGTGAGACGAGACAGTGAAGGCCCTGTCGAGCTGAGCGGAAGAACTGAACTGAACTGGCAAGAACTGGCTGTGTTGCCCCTATTATAAACTTTATTGCCAGTCACGCATTCCGCTGTGCAGTATCACGTTTCAGTGCGGAAATCACAACTGGTACAACGTCCTACGTCACTTCCAACGTGGAGGAGGAGCCTCCTGTGGACTGTATGGAATTGTAGTTCCTGTTGTCCCTACAACATCAAACTCCGCATGTGTGTCACCCGCCAAGGTCACAGAAATGTGCCCCAAATGGCCCCTTGAAAACATAGACCACACATGCAGATTACAACTCTTAATGCATGATGTCCACTTCAGTGGACAGAAGGTTTTTCGTATACAGTACAAGAACTACGGTCATTTTTTGTTACAAATATAACTAATTCTGCTCCTTGCATCTTCCCTAATAAGAATACATTTTTTTAACATGCTCTGTTCTCTAGGAATAGAAAGTTTTCACAGCTACACCAGAGGGAGTTTGTATGTTTCCACCGCCACCTGCCATTTTGACCTTCACTGTATCAAAACTAGAAAAGCCAATAAAATGTAACAAGATGGAGCATATCAAAATTTAGGCAAAGGTGACAGGAATCTGCTGTTTTGGAGATCACAAATGTTTTTGACTATGTTAAAATAGACTTTGAAAAGCCTGTCCACTGTAGTGGACTCCATGCATGAAAGGGTTAAACTACTTTACGGTGAGTTTTTGGGAAAGATATTCCATGTATATTACGGACAGGCAACAGAGAATACCCCGGAGCAACAAAAATTGAATACTGTTGTCATTCTAGGTCATTTAACAATACATCGTTGTCCAGCGCTGCTACTATGTGGCTAGTAAATGCTGACGGTGTTATTTTCCGAAGTTAATAACTATGGACTTGTTTTATCTTATAACAAATGTTACCGTAACTTGACGAGGTCCAGAGAGTCACGTTATTTTGGGGAATCGCATCAGCTTTGGAGCCGGATCGAGGGCTGCACTGAGGGGAATGGTGCAGCGGCCACTTTGCTCAAGCAGTCAAATACACTGCACTGCTTCAGATTTATGGCATGTTGTATTTGTAAGTGTTTCATTAGATTGCTAGTATTACTCCCCTTACATGCAACAGCTTTTTTACATAACTTGCATTTTGCATTTTTGATTCAAATGTCTACCTAACGAATGAACATCCGAATATTCGGCGCCAGCCCTACTGTTAACCTGTGGACTGTTCCAAACAGGTGTCTTTTTTTTGGCCCTGTCCCAACTTTTTTGGAACGTGTTGCAAGCATCAAATTCGGAATTTGTGTATATTTACAAAAATGTATAAAGTTGATAAGGTAAAACATTAAATATCTTTTCTTTGTACCGTTTTCAATTAAATATATGTAAAAAAGAATTTACAAGTCACTGCTTTCTGTTTGTATGTGCATTTTACATACTGTCCCAACATTTTGGAATTGGGGTTTGTATATTTGTTGTTTATTTTTCTTTGTGTTGTGTAAAGTTTATTAATCCTGTTTATTAATATCCGATTTGTAAATTGTAAAACTTGTTAAAAATGTTCTCATATTGTGGGTGAGTGACATTGAGGAAAGTAAGAGTGTGGGATGGTAAAAGCTAAAATATTAAAGCGATGTTTAAATGTTATTTGATTCTGAAAATATAATTCCGATAAATAATGAAAACATTGAAAGACCCAGCTGCTGGGTCAATAAACCCAGCCAACCAAGCTGCTGGGTCAGTAAATCCATCCAATGTGCTGGGTTAAACTCAACCAATGTGCAGGGTTGTTTTTAACCCAGCAATATAGTCCAACTAACCCATCATTTGGGTCTAATGCTCAACCCAAAGTGCTAGGCTAGAAGCATGACCCAACCCTGCTGGGTCAAATTAACCCAATGCTGTGTTTGTCCAATAGTGACCTAGTACTGGATTGGTTCAATAACAAAAGTTGGGTCATTTTTGACCGAGCATTTTTTTGTGTGCAGCTAAAGAAAAGCTGGTAACCTGAAAAATAACAAGCCTTTCCCTTTAATGTCACTCCGTGCATTGTCTTAATCTGCTCTCAACCATTTCCTCAAAGCTGTTTCACCAGCCACCAGCCTGCATGTGTTTATGGGAGATTTCTGAAACAGTCATAATCATGCATGAACAGCTTAAAGTTCCGCCACAACTGAATCCCCAGAATGCACAAACAATAAGACTAGTAACAGCAACAAAGTCTGTAGTACAAACAGTAACTGGTAATGTTGGTCTCCAATGGGGAAAAAGCTCATTAGTGTGGACATTCCACACCTGGGATTCGTGGGAAAGCAGTAATTAACTTCTGCTCCACAAGCCAAACAGGGCGGCCTTACACACTTCAAATGCGGCATAATGAAAGCCTCTTTTCAATTCAATTCAACTTTATTTCTATAGCGTTTTTACAAGTGCTAACCAGGATGGAAATAGGAAAGCGTCAAATTGTAACAAGCAATGCAACAAGATTTTTGCTGCTATAAATGTAATATGGTGGAAACTTTGTCCCTATAATACCACACAAAAAAGCATCTAGGTCTAATGCAATAGAATAACTAAAACAGTTATGGTTTACTCCGAGTGTTAGGTTTCTGCATTCTGTGTTAGTTTGTTTAATTTATGTTTCTCATTTTTTCCATATTTATTTATTATGATTATTTTGTGCTTTCACTGTTCCATGTTTTGTATTACTGTCACTCCCTGTCATCGTCACACTATTCGGGAGCCTTTGGTTTTTCTCTGTATTTCTTCTGTCACGCGCTTCCTTCATTACTAATTATCTCATTGTATATAATACTAATTAACTAAGTACTACTAACAGCTTAGATTTAGGTTTTGTACTAATTAACTAACTCACTAACGTAATCTTAGTTTCTCGCTGCAGCTGTCTCTCTTTCTGCCTGTTCTATCACTAATTATCTTTCTTTGGTTCCTCTTAACTACAGCTGACTCTCGTTTCCGCTTTCCTATTCCTTGTATGCACTTGTCTACCTGCTAACCCCAGGCCGTTTGTTATCATTGTGTCTATGTGTATTCCAGTCCGTGTCTTACGTTTCCCCCGTTATTGTATTATTGGTCCTTGTTAACCCTCATTGTTCTCACCTGTGTACTCTCCCATTTCCCCTCCTCTTCACACCTGATTCCTTTTGTGTAATCTTCTCCCTGTGTATTTAAACCCTGTTATTTCAGTCTGTCTTCACGAGTTCCTCACAAATTTTTTGCTTCTGTGTTATAGATTATTTTCCCGAGTGCCTTCCCGAGTTATCTGTTAGTTTCTTAGTATCTGTTTCTGAGTTTTGTTATCCCTCGTCCTTCCCCTGTTGTTGTTTTATTTTTTCTTTGTCTATTCAGTCTTTTCTTTTTGTTCCTCCTACGCCTCCCCGGTTTTGACCCCTGCCTGTGTTCTCACGACCCTGGGTTTTGGACTCTGTTTTTGTGCCTTCCCGGTTCCGACCCCTGCCTGTTCCTTGACCACCCTTTGGACTGTGTTTTGTATCGTTGCCTGTCTTCCTGGTTTTTCGACCTTGCCTGACTGTACCACGGATTGCTGCCTTGCCCTTTATTAAACTTCGGTTTTGTACTTCTGCCTGCGTTTGGGTCCTTCCCCCACCTACACCTAACACCGAATTGCCATTGCCTTCACAACCAACTAACAAGGTGTAAAGAGGATTGCGTGTTCTAAAATTGGAAGATACGTTGATTTCTCATTTTTGCGGGTTAGCCTGAATGAATATGCAAAATTGGGTGTCCCTACGTTATTTTGCGAAATAGTGGGATGTGATCATGGAAATAGATTACTTTAGTATGTGTAAAGTGATTTACTAAGCACGAAAGGAAGTTTCGGGTGCATTTTAGTAAAAATAGAAAGCAGGTATAAAAAGACAAGGAATCAATAAGCTGACAGCTGTCATTGTAGCAAGACACGTACGGGTGTGTTTAACTGAACATTCTGAATGATTGCGTAACAATGGGGGCTAATTAACTGGCCCTAGCTAATGCTCAAAATACACAAGAAAATTTGTGGATAGCCTACATATGCTAAATCATGAACAGTAATATTTTTTTTGAAGCAAATCATGTTACAGAATACAAGAGTAACTTGTATTTGAAGCAAACAAGCAATACAACTATTATGTCTATTATAACAAACCCATGATCAAATGGAAATGTGATTTTATGTGACACTTATGGTGGAGTAGGCTTAGTGCTAGTAAACTTCTTTACCCGCAAAGTGTGAAATGATAACGCGTGCAAATACTTTGGCTACTTTGGATATTCTCAGTCCCTCAAATAATATCTGCTTAATGCCCAGGGAAGCAAAACTTTAGAGGTTTAACAAACAAAACGTAATTTAAAACTTAATTTCCACTAATTGCTTCTGACCATAGCCTACTAATGCTGTGGCCTGAAGTGCCGGCAACTGCAGCGCCACTGCATTGCCTTGATAAACGGTTTGGGAGCTAAAGTCGTGTCTAGCTAATATTGGCTATATAAAATAAGCGTTAGCTCGTGATGCTAGGTCGCTGTAGGTATATATTTGCAGACTGTTAACTAATATATCAAGGCAATGCAGCAGCACTGCAGTTGCCGGCTGGCCACAACATTACATAGTATGGTCAGAAGCAGTTCGTGGAAATTAAGTTTTAAAGTTTTGTTCGGTAATACTCATTTGAGCATCTCAGGGCAATACTAAAAGACCGTCTGTGCGTTTTTTGTTTTATTTTTTCCTCACAATACATCATTCAGCTCACTGAAAGTCAGCTACTTTCCCATAGGAATACATTGAGCAGCAGAGACCAACCAACCTAGTGATGTCACGACCGCAGTTGGTCCAAGATGGCTGCGCCCTAGTGGAAAAAAGCTCATTTTACCTTCTTTTCCAAGAAAATACGGGTCGGTTTGAGATTTGAACGCACGGTCATATCTAATTTAAGGTGAAAAGCTAACGAACCAGAGCCACTTTACCGAGTGCTTCATGTCCCCTTGAAGATGAAAGACCAGAGTCAAGTTGCATTAAATAATGTAGGAAACATTGGGCAGTATTTCCTTGGAATAGAGCTTGTTTAATTTGTGTGAGCTATGATAGTCAATATTGTTGGTTTAAGCGTCTCTCCAGTATATATGTGGCATTACGCGCACAGGGTGGAGATTTTATGAAAATGAGGCGTGCAAGATATGCATTAGTCATGTTGTTGATGGTAATTCATGATACATTCTGTTTATCATTCGTGTTAATATAAGTAATAACCTTTACATCTTTAAATGCCTCAGCTTTTAGACAGTTCCCAATAACTACTTTTCAAATTAACTTGCTTATTATCAAATTATAACTTTCAATTATAAATGTCAATGCAAATTAAAAAAAGTTGTTTCTTTCCCTTGGGTAAATGGTATTAAAAATAAGCTACTGAATTTCCACCTGGATAATCTACAGCAGATGATGTTGGGGTTTTTCCTGGCTCAAAAAGAGGCTTAGGTGGTGCCTAATTGCAGCGGTCTAGCTTGGTCATCGTGGCTAACTTAACTATACCCCTTCTATTCCAATTTTAAGCGTTGATAGACACCAGATTTTGGCATAGATTAACACAACACTGCAGGGGCGCCCGCAGGATTTCTTCCCGGGGTACGCAAAAGAGTAGGCCAAGCCATAGGCTACATGAAAACAAAGCCACTATTTAGGACTAACGTTACAACGTAATTTACTGATATATTTTGCACTCATAAGGTCGCATATTACAAGAAGTTCTAACGTAGGAGTAGCTGTTACGCGACTTACAGCACAGTTAATGTTAACACAATGAAAACACTTCTGACAAGTCAATGTAACTATCGAACATGCTCAACAAAATGTATTCACTACTTAAATTTCTAATAAAATATTATATGCACGCCAATTGTGTGTGTGTTAGAGAGAGCAAGAGCACGAGCAAGAGCAAGTCACTGCAAATAAAATAACATTTTGGTGGGTAGCTCGTCCTCAGCTGAGGACTGGTTCTCCGAAAGCTGATTCTCCGAATTGTTATTTTCATTCTTTTTCAGACTCAACAGTTCCACGATGCTGAGCTGCTTTCTTTTCTTTGACACAGGGGCGTCGCCAGAGATATATGTTTAGGGGGGTTAAGCCTGTACTAGGGGGGTCTGGGGGCATGCACCCCCATGTGTTACGATCCTGATACGGGACGAACCCAAGTGCAACGACCAGGAGACAGATTACAGAAAGTGGAACTTTATTAAGCGTTGGGGTGGTCCCAAAGCTGTACACGGGAGCAAAACAGGTTAGTTAGTTAACACAGGATAGCGTCCAACTGAGGACTGCTCCAAGCCGGAGCTGGACTTGAGGAAACACGGAACTGTTCCAAGCCGGAACTGGACTTGAACGGAGGTGTCTAAAACACCGGAACTGGACTGGAACTGGACTGGAACTGGACTGGAAACTGGATCGGAACTGGACTGGAAACTGGACCGGAAGGTCCACTCAGGAAACGGGAACGGCACGGAACTTGTTCCAAGCCGGAACTGGACTTGAACGGAGGTGTATAAAACACCGGAACTGGACTGGAACTGGACTGGGAACTGGACTGGAAACTGGACCGGGAGATCCACTCAGGAAACGGGAACGGCACGGAACTTGTTCCAAGCCGGAACTGGACTTGAACGGAGGTGTATGAAACACCGGAACTGGACTGGAGCTGGACTGGAAGCTGGACCGGAAGGTCCACTCAGGAACACAGGGGACGGCACGGAACTTGTTCCAAGCCGGAACTGGACTAGAACGGAGGTGTCTAAAACACCGGAACTGGACTGGAACTGGACTGGAAACTGGACTGGAGCTGGACTGGAAACTGGATCGGAACTGGGCTGGAACAGGACTGGAAACTGGACCGGGTAGCTTGAGTAACCGGGCAGAAAGCAGAGGTTAAAGGCAGGGTGTTGTGACAGGACTGTAGCTGGTGAATGCACCGCCGAGTTGGAAGGTGCGGCGTAGCTCGGGCAATACTGGCGTAAGCCGGCTGGCATGCAGAGGTCCTGGTACTGCAACACGAGTACGGGAGGTACGTAACACGGGGAGGACAAACACAGCTGCGGGAAGACTGGAACTGCGGCGTCTGGAGGTTTTGAAGGGAAACAGGTAAATGCATGCAGCAGCGAAAGATTAGCAGAGATAGCTACCAGTCAGGAAACCAGGCGAACAGGTATGAACCAGCAGGTTCACAAACACTGGACCAGAAACGGGATACGAAACAAACACGGTAGGTTAGTCAACGAACTGGCGCTGAATAGCAGCCAGCCAGGGGTTTAAATGGTGCAGGAAGTGAAGGAGAAAACGAGAAACAGGTGTGATGTTAAATCAGGAGTGATTGCCGAAGCACAGCAGTGAGGAATGTGAGTAACGAGAGGGGCGAGTGATAGGCGGAAGCTAAAGTGGAAAATGAAACCAAAAGTACCCGAGGGAGACGCCCAGTCCACAGCCAGGAGGGAAACACGGACAAGGGATCCAACATGACACGGAAGGAAACAAGGAAAACATGGAAAACGGACAGGACGGGAACGGAACGTTACAGTACCCCCCCCTCAATGTACGCCACCTGGCGTACCCGGAGGCCTGGTCTTGTCAGGGAACTGTTCGTGGAAGTCTTGGATTACTGAATGGTCCAAGATCAGGCTCTTGTGGAGCCACGACCTCTCCTCAGGACCGTACCCCTCCCAGTCGACGAGGTATTGGAAACCCCGGCCCCTGCGGCGGATATCAATAACACGGTTCACCGTGTAGGCCGGGGCGTTGTCAACAACTCGGACGGGAGGAGGCGGGATGGTAGGGGTACTGAGGGGGCTGGAGGAGACAGGCTTAACCTGGGACACATGAAACACAGGGTAAACTTTGAGGGAGGCGGGGAGGGAAAGTTTAACAGACACCGGGTTAACTAGACAAATGATGGGGAAGGGACCAATAAAACGGGGCTGAAGCTTTCTGGATGAAGAGGGAAGGGAGATGTTTGCAGTGGAGAGCCAGACCTGCTGACCGGCCCTATACTGTGGGGCTGCGGTCCTGTGAAGGTCCGCCAGACGTTGGGAGCGGGAATTGGCGTGAAGGAGTGCGGTGCGTGTGAGTCTCCAAATGCTTTTACAACGAAGGACATGGGCCCTAACAGAGGGGACAGCTATCTCGGCCTCCTGGGTCGACAGAAGAGGGGGTTGATAGCCTAAAGCACACTCAAACGGGGATAGGCCAGTAGAGGCACTCTTAAGGGAGTTATGTGCGTACTCGACCCAGGGGAGAAAACGGCTCCAAGAGGCAGGATTGCGCACTGTAACGCACCGCAGGGCGGCCCCCAGGTCCTGGTTCGCCCTCTCTGCCTGACCATTAGACTGGGGATGGAAACCCGAGGAAAGACTAGGAGAGGCACCCAGGGCTGCACAGAACGCCCTCCAAACTCGGGAGGAGAACTGGGGCCCACGGTCTGACACGATGTCAGAGGGGATCCCGTGCAGCCTGACCACGTGTAGCACCAAGAGCTCAGCGGTTTCAAGGGCGGACGGGAGCTTGGGGAGGGGAACAAAGTGAACCGCCTTGGAGAACCGGTCCACTATTGTCAGAATGACGGTGTTACCTTCTGACAACGGCAGACCGGTTACGAAGTCCACACCAATGTGACTCCAAGGACGGCCAGGGACGGGGAGGGAAAGGAGAAGACCGGAGGGAGGCTGGTGGGAAGCCTTGCTCCTGGCGCACACCGAGCAGGCCAGGACGAAGGCACGGGTATCCCCTTTAAGGGTAGGCCACCAGAAACTCCTCCTGACGAGGGCGATAGTTCTGGCGACACCTGGGTGACATGCCAGGCACGAGGCGTGAACCCATTCGAGGACCTGGGAGCGGACGGAATCGGGGACAAAAAGACAGGAGTTAGGGTTATTGCGGGGGTCCGGTTGGGAAGTCTGGGCGGCCTTCACAATGCCCTCAATCTCCCAGGAGACCGCAGCCACCACACAGGAGGCCGGCAAAATGGGCTCCGGATCAGCAGGACTGGAGGGAGGGGAAAAAATGCGGGACAGGGCATCTGCTTTAATATTACGGGAACCAGGGCGGAAAGAAACAGAGAAATTAAAGCGTGCAAAAAATAACGACCATCTAGCCTGACGAGAATTGAGCCTCTTGGCAGATCTTAAATAAATGAGGTTTTGATGGTCGGTAAAAACAAGAAAAGGGGTACCTGCCCCCTCCAGCCAGTGGCGCCACTCCTCAAGAGCCAGTTTTATCGCCAGCAGTTCCCGATCCCCGACATCGTAGTTCCTCTCGGCGGAGGACAGCCTCCGGGAGAAGAATGCGCAGGGATGGAGCTTGCTATCAGAGGCGGACCGTTGAGACAGAATGGCCCCCACGCCGGTGTCGGAGGCATCCACCTCAACGACAAACTGCCGAGAAGTGTCAGGGTGAAGGAGGATAGGTGCTGAGGAAAACCGAGCCTTGAGTAGCTCGAAAGCTCGCTGGGCATCGGAATTCCAACAGTAAGGCAGGGCAACGGAAGTGAGTTTAGTCAGGGGAGCAGCAATGGAACTGTAATTGCGAATAAAGCGGCGGTAGAAATTTGCAAACCCCAGGAACTGTTGAAGGTGCTTGCGGGAGGTGGGTTGGGGCCATTCTGTCACCGCCTTGATTTTCACAGGGTCCGCCCGGATACTGCCCTCCTCGATAATGAAGCCGAGGAACGGGACCGTGGAAGCGTGGAAGGAACATTTCTCAGCCTTAACAAACAGCTGATTCTCCAACAGCCGCTGGAGAACCTCTCGAACGTGACGGACATGCTCCTGCGGGGATTGAGAAAAAATTAAAATATCATCGATATAAACAAAAACGCTCCTCCCTAGGAGGTCCCGCAGGACGTCGTTCACCATGCTCTGGAAGACTGCTGGGGCGTTAGTAAGGCCGAAAGGGACCACCAGGTATTCGTAGTGGCCCAACGGGGTATTAAAAGCAGTCTTCCACTCGTCCCCCTCACGGATACGCACCAAGTGATACGCATTCCGGAGGTCGAGCTTGGTGAACGTCACAGCTGGAGAGAGGGCTTCAAAGGCGGTGTTAATGAGGGGAAGAGGGTATTTGTTACGGATGGTGACCTGGTTGAGGCCCCGGTAGTCGATGCAGGGTCGCAGGGAGCCATCCTTCTTCCCAACGAAGAAGAACCCTGCACCGACTGGGGATGAAGAGGGACGGATAATACCCGAAGCGAGGGAGTCGTGGATGTATTCCTCCATGGCTAGTTTCTCCGGTCCAGACAGACTGTAGAGGCGTCCCGATGGCAGTTTAGCTCCAGCCAGTAGGTCAATGGCGCAGTCATACGGCCTGTGAGGAGGTAAGGACAGAGCACGTGATTTAGAAAATACTTGCGCGAGGTCGTGATACTCGCTGGGAACATTCGTTAAATCCGGTATAGGTTGCATGGAACAGGGTTTACTGGGCCCCGGAGGGGGTAGTGCAGAACGGAGACAGCTGGCTAGACAGTGGGCACTCCACGCCAGGATGCGACCGGCTTTCCAGTCAATATGGGGATTGTGGAGGCGAAGCCAGGTCTGACCTAAAACCAGAGCAGATTGTTGGGAGTTAATCAGTAATAGCTGAATGGACTCCCGATGATTGCCAGATAGAACTAATTGGATAGGAACGGTGGAGTGGGTAACTAACCCCAAACTCCTGCCGTCCAGAGCTAGAGCTGAAATGGGTGAAGTGAGACGTTCCGTGGGAATGCCGGCCCTCCTGGCGAAGGTGATATCCATGAAGCTGGCGTCAGCTCCGGAGTCAATTAGGGCCGAAGAAGATAGGGTCTTGTCCCTCCAAAGGAGAGTAGCCTTGAACATGAGGCGGTCCTGGGCAGCATGGTTGGGAACGATGGGGCTCGTCAGTACGCCCAGTCTTACTGGCGAGCCCCTTCTTTTGGGCGAATGGGACAGGAGGCGATCTGATGGCCAGGCTTGCCGCAATAGAAACAGGATCTGGTGCGCTGACGGCGCTGACGCTCCTCGGGATTGACCGCAACTCTGCCCAGTTGCATGGGCTCTTCCTCGGACCCGGCCGTAGGCGCCCGAGATCCAGTGATGGAGTGTGAATGAACATTAGAGACGACGGAGGGCGAATGACGCCCGGAACTTCCTCCCCGCTCCCGGGCCCGGATGCGGAGACGATTATCGATGGCTATAGCGAGGCTGATGAGGCTATTAAGGGAGTTGGATTCCTCCCGAGTGGCAAGCTGGTCCTTGAGTTCCTCGCTGAGAGCTTGGCGGAAAGCCCCCTGGAGGGAGGCGTCATTCCATCCTGACTCCGCGGCGAGGGTACGAAACTGAATGGCCATTTCTGCGACACTGCGGTTGCCTTGGCGAACTTGAAGCAGACGCTGGGTAGCGTCACGTCCACAGGTCGGGTGTTCAAACACACGTCGCATCTCTGCCGTAAAGGCTGCGAAGTTGCTGCATAACGGAGCCTGGCTGTCCCAGATGGATGTAGCCCACTCCAGGGCGCTCCCTCCCAGGCTGCTCATAATGAACGCGATCTTGCTGGAGTCAGAGGCGAAGGAGGAGGGCTGCATCCGAAACACTATGTCACATTTAAGTAGAAATTCACGACATCTCCCCAACCCCCCGCGATATAACTCGGGGTGTTGTACACGGGGCTCACGGCTGGAAGTGGGAGCCGGTGCCTCCGGATGGGGTTCGGGAGAGGAAGGAGTAGGGTTGGCTGGAATCCGTAGTAGCGGTTGGTGGAGCGAAAGTTGGGATACTTGCTCCGTGATGCCCCTAACTACTTCCAGCACATCATCCAAACGGCGACCCTGTTGGTCGCTGATCGCAGTTTGGCAGGAGAAGGCGTGGCGAATCTGTTCCAGATCGGCTGGGTCCATATTGTTGGCCAGTTCGTTCTGTTACGATCCTGATACGGGACGAACCCAAGTGCAACGACCAGGAGACAGATTACAGAAAGTGGAACTTTATTAAGCGTTGGGGTGGTCCCAAAGCTGTACACGGGAGCAAAACAGGTTAGTTAGTTAACACAGGATAGCGTCCAACTGAGGACTGCTCCAAGCCGGAGCTGGACTTGAGGAAACACGGAACTGTTCCAAGCCGGAACTGGACTTGAACGGAGGTGTCTAAAACACCGGAACTGGACTGGAACTGGACTGGAACTGGACTGGAAACTGGATCGGAACTGGACTGGAAACTGGACCGGAAGGTCCACTCAGGAAACGGGAACGGCACGGAACTTGTTCCAAGCCGGAACTGGACTTGAACGGAGGTGTATAAAACACCGGAACTGGACTGGAACTGGACTGGGAACTGGACTGGAAACTGGACCGGGAGATCCACTCAGGAAACGGGAACGGCACGGAACTTGTTCCAAGCCGGAACTGGACTTGAACGGAGGTGTATGAAACACCGGAACTGGACTGGAGCTGGACTGGAAGCTGGACCGGAAGGTCCACTCAGGAACACAGGGGACGGCACGGAACTTGTTCCAAGCCGGAACTGGACTAGAACGGAGGTGTCTAAAACACCGGAACTGGACTGGAACTGGACTGGAAACTGGACTGGAGCTGGACTGGAAACTGGATCGGAACTGGGCTGGAACAGGACTGGAAACTGGACCGGGTAGCTTGAGTAACCGGGCAGAAAGCAGAGGTTAAAGGCAGGGTGTTGTGACAGGACTGTAGCTGGTGAATGCACCGCCGAGTTGGAAGGTGCGGCGTAGCTCGGGCAATACTGGCGTAAGCCGGCTGGCATGCAGAGGTCCTGGTACTGCAACACGAGTACGGGAGGTACGTAACACGGGGAGGACAAACACAGCTGCGGGAAGACTGGAACTGCGGCGTCTGGAGGTTTTGAAGGGAAACAGGTAAATGCATGCAGCAGCGAAAGATTAGCAGAGATAGCTACCAGTCAGGAAACCAGGCGAACAGGTATGAACCAGCAGGTTCACAAACACTGGACCAGAAACGGGATACGAAACAAACACGGTAGGTTAGTCAACGAACTGGCGCTGAATAGCAGCCAGCCAGGGGTTTAAATGGTGCAGGAAGTGAAGGAGAAAACGAGAAACAGGTGTGATGTTAAATCAGGAGTGATTGCCGAAGCACAGCAGTGAGGAATGTGAGTAACGAGAGGGGCGAGTGATAGGCGGAAGCTAAAGTGGAAAATGAAACCAAAAGTACCCGAGGGAGACGCCCAGTCCACAGCCAGGAGGGAAACACGGACAAGGGATCCAACATGACACGGAAGGAAACAAGGAAAACATGGAAAACGGACAGGACGGGAACGGAACGTTACACCATGAGAACTTTTTTCAAAAAGGCAGCCACAAAATGGTTGTTCCCCATGAATTTGGGAGCAGCAATAAGCCTAAAATCAATCAATAATTTAGTTGTTGCAAAGAATATTTCTATAAATTGCTTACATATGTAGCAATAGGGTTGGGCTGATGTACGATACCATCGTCTATCAACTAAAATTTATCGCATTTGGCAACAGTTGACACATTGTGATGTCAAAGCCGATGTGTAACCTATTCTAGTTTGACAGCTACAAATTGCCTCAATGGCAGCAGAATTAATTTAGGCCTGGCCTGTAGATTAAATTTAACCAGTGATTTGTTTTTTATTGCAATTAAAAACCAGGTTACATAGCATACATCTAAATGTTCATGTACACACTTGTGATCACCCTTCATGAGCAGGGAATCATGTTGGGGGAGGGGGGGATTCCCTCAAAATTATACTCTCCCGTAAACGTCTCCCTATCATTAGAAAAAAAAAATTTGAACTTTTGTAGCTTTATCAAAGCATCCTAACTTTATGAGTCAAATAAGTTACCTACGTAGCTATCTAACTGTAAACTATTATATGTCTTATCCAAAGTCTGATCTTTATGTCTTATCCAAAGTCTGATATTTCATAAGGAAAACCGGAGACCTCACAATAGAATGGAAATGTTGCGCGCAACAAGCTGTTACGCGACTTACAGCACAGTTAATGTCAACACAATGAAAACACTTCTGACAAGTCAACTATCGAACATGCTCAACAAAATGTATTCACTGCTTAAATTTCTAATAAAATATTATATGCACGCCAATTGTGTGTGTGTTAGAGAGAGCAAGAGCACGAGCAAGAGCAAGTCACTGCAAATAAAATAACATTTTGGTGGGTAGCTCGTCCTCAGCTGAGGACTGGTTCTCCGAAAGCTGATTCTCCGAATTGTTATTTTCATTCTTTTTCAGACTCAACAGTTCCACAATGCTGAGCTGCTTTCTTTTCTTGACATATTTGGCTAACGTCAATTACTGTATTCGTTTAAGTTAGTTATCTTGACTGACAAGTAAAAAGGCAACTCTAAACTTTTCCCGGTCTAAAGAAAAAAGTGGTCCTCCAATCACTTTCAACTGTGTCTTCCAATCACTTTCAAATGTTTGAAATATGCAAAACTTGGAAAATACAATAACCAGGCAATACAACGAAGACAATAAGCAAATATCATTCCTCAACATCGTAGAAACAGAGACGGAAAGACTTTGACAATTCACGTCAGTTTTAATGGAAATACTCATGTTGCTGTTGTTGCTAAGGTACGCAGACTGCGTACTCTGCGTACAGCTGGGGGCGCCACTGCAACACTGTACTAGCTTATGCATTCTTTATATTTTTCTATTTTATACATTTTTTCATGACTAAGAGGACCAGAGCAGGTAGTCAGTAATGTTTGTAATTCATAACTATTTGTTCCCAACAAGGATCTTGATAAGTGGCTGGGATCTTACTTTAATTCCATTAAAGATAATTGCCATTGCCTTCACAATCATTAAGGTCATGATACACAAGCAACATTTTGAGGCAGGTAAAATGGGCAATTGTGCCCACAAATATGTATACCAATAGTATATTTTCACCATACTTGATTTTCTTAGAGACCATGTTCCCCTCAGTGATCTTTATTATAGGCAATATTGCCCATCTACATTGCCTAAAAACAATCATGGCCTTTAAGCATTTTTTATAACTAAGTATACGCATTTTAAATATACCTTATGTTATCACAGCGTCAGCCACAGGTTTTACTTGTCTCCCCCCCCCACCACTTGCTTTTCGTCAGATGACAGCATCCCAGCTCAACAAATGCTGAGATTCAATTCTAGAAGGCTGTGCCTGCATTCATCCCCTTATTGTACCTTGAAAAATTGTGAAATAAAATTGATGTTTGTTTTCTGGTATATTGACTCACAATTAAAATCAATGACAATGCACATCACTGGAGGCACGGTACTGAAAACGGCAGGCAGGCTCATAATCAGTAGGAGAACAGAGTGCATAACAGGTAGGCAATCCACAAAGGCAAAGGTACAGATATACGCTATTATCCCTATTTTCTATGAGGTTAGTAGATTAGTATCTCAAAGCATTACAAGGAAGTTAGGCTGTGTCCGAATCAGAGCCCTACACCCTTTTGAGTACGCATATTTGAGTCCACTTCGTCAAAAAGCTTTTGAGTGGGCGACTTTTTCTCACAAATGGGGGCACTTAAAATACCAGGATGAACCCCTTATTTCCGGGGTTTTGTTGAGGGAATTCAGGAGCACACTCATCTGCGGAACTGTGCACTCACCTGACAATTTCAGTAAGTAACTCGGAAGTAAAAACGTAAAAGACGTAGAGCGTATATGCATATCTATGGTACAAGAGTGTGTCATATTACGAAATACTCTTTTTTATTTTTGTTAATTCTATCTTCATTCATAGTCTACACTTTGTAATAATTGTCATATGTTAACTGATTGATATTCTCAATAAAAAAAAAAAAATTTTAAACGATATTACGAACTACTCCCTCACTAGTTTGGAAAGAGTTTTGCGGGATTTCTTTCGCACACTGCTTGCAATGTGAGGGGACAGGGCACATAGTAGACGGGTCTGAGTGGACTTGTTAGCTGATTTACTGTCAGGAGGTTCGTAAAAGCTAATAGGTAATTGTGACCAATTCGGGATATTTCGCTAGTTTATACTGCTGCTGTTTTGTCGTGTTAAATGTTAGGTATTTGTATCCTATTGGGAAACGTTATTTTGCACATTATTACCTAGAAATACTCGTTATACTTGTTGTTGTAGCCTAGCTACTGCAAAATAGAACCCGGAAGCTAAACTGTCATTCTTAAGCTGGCCTATTATCGCTCATGGTGGCTAGCGTACCATTTCCTGTCTAACCTCCGAGCCGTAGTTGGAGACATGGGGGAATTGAAGTCGCTAATGGCTGCTATTTTCCAGTTCCAGGACCGAGCTGCAAGCTCACAGCTTCGGGGTAATCCCATGCAAATGGCGAGGACGCAGGTTTCGTTCATGTGGCTCTTTGTTTACACCAATGAACATTGTACAGCTTACAGGTTAGAGGGAGAGACCTTAAAGCGGACATGAAGCACTTGGTAAAGTGGCTCTGGTTCGTTAGCTTTTTACCTTAAATTAGATATGACCGTGCGTTCAAATCTCAAACCGACCCGTATTTGCTGGAAAAAGAAGTTGAAATTTGCTTTTTTCCCACTAGGGCGCAGCCATCTTGGACCAACTGCAGTCGTGACGTCACTAGGTTGGTCGGCCTCAGCTGCTCAATGTATTCCTATGGGAAAATAGCTGACTTTCAGTGAGCTCAACGATGTATCGTGAGCAAAAAATAAAACAAAAAACGCACAGTCTTTTTCTATTTTTCTATTGCCCCAAGATGCTCAAATGAGTATTACCGAACAAAACTTAATTTAAAACTTAATTTCCATGAACTGCTTCTGACCCGTTCTGACCACAGCCTACTGCTGTGACCTGACGAGCCGGCAACTGCAGCGCCGCTGCATTGCCTTGATAAACGGTTTGCGAGCTAAAGTCGTGTCTAGCTAATATTGCCTATATAAAATAAGCGTTAGCTTGTGATGCTTGGTCGCGGTAGGTATATATTTGCAGGCTGTTAACTAATATAACTAATTATACTATACTAATATGGCAGTGTAGTATAATGGTTAAGGAACTGGACTTGTAACCGAAAGGTTGCAGGTTCGATTCCCAGGTAGGACACTGCCGTTGTACCCTTGAGCAAGGTACTTAACCTGAATCGCTTCAGTATATATCCAGCTGTATAAATGGATAATATGTAAAAATAAAAAATAAAAAAAATAGCTAAAAAGTTGTGTAAGTCGCTCTGGATAAGAGCGTCTGCTAAATGCCTATAATGTAATGTAATGTAATATAGCAAGGCAATGCAGCGGCGCTGCAGTTGCCGGCTGGCCACAGCATTATTATGGTCAGAAGCAGTTCGTGGAAATTAAGTTTGAATTTGAAACAGCAGAGTGATGGTTTGAGGCTTGTTTAATACCGCAGACCCTTGATGACTTACAGCCATTTAGCCAACCACGGGTTCCATACTATTCCTGTGTAATTTACAGCTTAATCTATCACACCCCCCAATTCCCATAGCGATCCATTCAAATGCAGAGGTTATAGTATCGCTTGTAAAGGCCCGTCCACACCAAGAACGATAACTATAACGATAACAATGTGAGCATCCACAAATTCCACACTGATGAACGATAACGTTCTGTAAACAGTGGCACCAAGCACGCACTGTTCTGATTGGCTTTGTGGCATCATTCGCTCTGAAAGTGATCCCAACGATATCGTTTGTCACGGTTGTTGTCGCTATGGTTGTGGTGTGGACTCCGCCATCCACTTGAGTTAGAACAATTTTTAAAACAATATATTTATATTTACCATTATAGTTATCGTTCTTGGTGTGGATGGGCCATAAGAGTACCTGAAAATAAGATATCAAGAGTCATTTGATATCCTTTTATAGCCAGTCATGATAGCATCACCTGTTTACCTGTGGAATGTTTTTTGAACTTCCCAGTCTTTTTTTTGCCTGTCCCAAATTTTTTGGAACGTGTTGCAGGCATCAAATTATGAACTAGAAAGGTCGCTCGGAGAGCGCATCCCTCCGCCCATGCTGCATGTTGATGCATGTACCGTAAAATCAGGTATACATTGATAAGCAGTTGGAATTAGTTTTGAAGATTTGTTGGGATTATTGAAGTGCTTTTACTACTGACTCTGCAGGGGAAGCTCATACCATGGGCAGACAGAGTATGTATGGGTAAATATTTTCCATGTCAAAATAATTTTTTTTTGCCAGATTGTGCACTCTTGAGATATTACTGCTCATTGCTCATGTCACAGCTAACCATATAGATCTCAGCTAACCATTAGGGATGGGGTCGTGTACACGTTTAACCGTGTACACGAAAATGAATCACTATCCGTTTAGGACAGATTAACCGAAATCTTAAAATAATTTAAAAAATATTTTTTTAATCATATTAAATATTTAAATGTTGCGTATAATTGTTCCTCGTACAATATTATGTATATATCTAAAGCATTTAAATATATCTAGATCAGAAATCACGTCAACATAAGTAACGTTGATGGAAAAAATGCGGGAGTGAGTCAGTGAATTTGAGTGAAAGCATCAAAATGAGCGGCGGAAAAGCTAAAGCCTGGAATTATTTTACAAAACAAGTAGACGGCAAATCGGTAACATGTACACTCTGGTGTCGTTTTAAGTGTGAAAGCGGGGAGTACGAGCTCAATGATGAACAATCATCTGCCATTAAAACACGCAAATGTAGATTTTGAACAAGATGCCGCGGTGGGTAATGCTAGCACCCAACCCCGAATAGGCTCCGTCTTCTACAAGTGCACTCCACAGAGAGCTGCGAAAATCACCCAGCTGATCGCGGATATGATTCTGAAAGACACAAGACCGTTAAGCGAAGTGGATGCACCAGGCTTTCGGTCTCTGATGGAGTATGTTGAGCCATCTTACTCAGTCCCAAGCCGGTGGACAATCACAAAAAACACTCCGTGATTGGACTGTTTTATTTGAATTTACACTAGTTTATTTTATGAAAACATTTTGAAACAGTAAAGTATATTCTATTATATTCTAACCTATATTTACCTCCTAACGTTAATCTTTCATAACTGCTTGCTTACTTACTAGCAGCGACTCGAGTTTCCGACCAGTATCGTTGGCCTCTATGGCTATGACGTCATCGCTTAAGCTATGACGTCATATTACGGTTAACCGCGGATACACGCTAACATTCTAAGTGTAAACGTGTACAAAAAAAAGCCAAAACCCCCATCCCTACTAACCATATACTAATCTTTATGGGCATATTGTATATATGCTCAGAGATCCATTGTGTACTTAGCTGTGACATGAGCAATGAGCACAAATATCTTAAGTTTGTCCATTTTTATATTAACTGTTGTATGATCAAAAATAACCTTATAACAAGGCTTGTGATGCAAAATACCAAATTACTCCTTTTAAAGCCTTAAAGCTATTAATAACTCAATGTAATGTTTATATCTGAATTAAGAACAATAACAACAACTAATATCAGTCCACTATGTCCTATATATGAAAATCAACAGTGAATAACTAAGCTACAGCAAATATTTGATTTGATAGTATGTACATCATTACATTATCCATCTGATCCAACTATGGTTATCATATATTAACATTGATTATGAAATAAAAACAGTAAATTCAATTGCACTTCAATTCAGTTGTGTCCTGTAGCCTATGTAGGCTATGTATGACAACAATAGCTCAGTGCATATATATATATATATATATATATATATATATTTACAGCAAAAGCCCAATGTCAATCTGTATCTAACTGCGGGTGCTCCAGACCTACAGTCTCCCACTATAGCTTTGACTAGCCTTGCCAGGCAGCTACCTATGACATTCTAGCCTAGCATCACCAGCCTGATCACGTGACCTCACATTCTGTTTCACTCCCATATCAGTCTGGTAGCACCCGTTCAAACTGATTCCCAGTTAATCACAACCGTTTAACTAATATGGGGCAGGGCTAATACGATGATTGTACCCACATGACTAACCCACGTTTCATTGCTCAGATTGGTTGTAGGTCTATCCAATTCCGTGCAGAATAATTTTGGTCTGCAATCGTTGATAAGGCCCCTTGGAAATCCAAAATGAATCGAGTTTCCAGTCAAACCCCATTAACTTTTTTCGAATTGGGTTTGGCGAAGCCAGGCTAATGTCATTATATCAAAATTTGTACATCTAATGTTCTTTTAACGATGTGAACAGAGTTCAATTGGCCATATTTAGCTAGCTAACTAACTAGTGTTTTTTACCTTTCTGTTGTGTGCGCAGGTAGTTCCCTGCAGCACCAAAAGAAAGAAAAAAAATGGAGCCACATTGGCTACGTTAACCATGAGAGTTCTGACTCACTTTCACAATACATTTTCAAGTTATTTAATACTGGTTAGGCTAACCTTACCAAGCGTAACAAGCCTACAAGGTGTGTGGCTAGCTAGCCTAGAAGCTAACGCCGTTGTAATAACGTTACTATTTTGGTCACCTTCCTAAGCCAGTACACCCAAGTTCGCTACTTCTAGCTAGCGAGGTTGCCTGACTAGCTAGCCTATTTAAGCTTATCAGTTAATTGATGATGGCTTGAATAGGCAGATAGAATGCTAGTTAGATAGGTGAAAGAACTTCTATAGCCTATCCGTTAACCGGAACTCCGCTGGTCAATCACATCGGGGGGTATGTCAGAAAACGGGTTTACTGGAATCTCTGAGTTTGCTAACCCTGAGATTGAATTGAATTAATCTCAGGGTTAGCAAACTCAAAATTTTCACTAACCCCGCTTTCTGGAATACTCCCCCGAATAGTCAGTTACATCAACTACCCAAATTGGCTAGGCTACCAATAACACAGAGAAAGGGACCACTTCACGTGAACAGAAACATGTAGCGTAATACTACGATTTTCAGAAATAATATGGTTATTACCTTATAAACTTTTAAAGTCACCTTTACAACGAGGTACAACTTGTAAGGATCATGCATTCGTGGAATGAGCAACACAGCTAACCGTGTGGGTAGCGGCCCAAAAAAATGTGCCAAAATCCCCTGCAATATTCTTCTGTTGGTATTCACTCTCGTTTTGAGTTGCTTGGTGGATTGGATGATTGCACACTCCCACAGTAATAAGAAAAAAACAACACATATTGGCCATTTTTACACTTTATTCATTTTACACTGTCAGGGACCTCAGTAGCGTGTGGAAGATCCATACGCAGTCACAACAGCTTGGCACCTCCTCCTCATGCTGGTCACCAGCCTGGTCACACACTGCTGTGGGATGGCATCCCATTCCTCAACCAGGATTTGCCGCAAGTCAGCCAACATGGTTGCGTTGGTCACTCTGGCACATACAGCACGCCTAAGCTGATCCCACAGGTGTTCAATTGGGTTGAGGTCTGGACTCACGGCAGGCCATTCCATCCTCTCCACTCCAAATTCTGGAGGTACTCTGTGATGATCCTGGCTCTGTGGGGGCGAGCGTTGTCATCCTGGAGGATGGAGTTAGGTCCCAGATTCTGGAGATATGGGATCGCCACTGGCTCCAGAATCTCATTCCGATATCTCACTGCAGTGAGATTGCCTTCAATGATGACAAGTTCTGTTTTGCCTGTGAGAGAGATACCGCCCCACACCGTGACACTGCCCCCATTGAAAGGTGTCACGCGATCTGTGCAGCAATCTGCATAGCGTTCTCCACGCCGTTTCCATACTTTGATCCTGCCATCCAGCTTCCGCAGACAGAACCTTGATTCATCACTGAACATGACGTTGCCCCACATTCTTAGGTTCCACTGTCGGTGCTGTCGACACCAGCGCAAACGGGCCTGACGGTGAAGGGCAGTCATTGCAGGCTTCCTGGCAGCCTTATAAGCACGAAGACCGGCCATGTGCAGTCTGTTCCTCACCGTCAGATCAGAGATCTGTCTGTGGTACCATTGTGCAAATCTTGCCTGTAAATCTCTGGAAGAAAGCCTTACGGTTCCTCAGTGAAGCAAGGGTGAGGAACCGGTCTTCTTGGGGTGTTGTCTTCCTGGGACAGCCACTTTGTGGTCTGTCTTTGACTTCACCAGTCTCACGGAACTTGTTCCTAAGTTTGGAAATGGTACCAGGGCTGACACCAAATAATGCTGCCACTCTGCGTACCAGAACACCAGCTTCCACTTGCCCTATTGCACGGGCCTTATCCTGAAGGGACAAACGTGGCATGTTTATGCTTGGAGCACACACAAACTCAACAAAGTTGCAGGACCCATACACACAAGTGCTGTCAATTAGGTGCCAATCAGGTGCCAGTCACACACCTGTGACTGGCATACACCTGCCAGCACTTGAAGCTCAAAACGAGAGTGAATACCAACAGAAGAATATTGCAGGGGATTTTGGCACATTTTTTTGGGCCGCTACCCACACGGTTAGCTGTGTTGCTCATTCCACGAATGCATGATCCTTACAAGTTGTACCTCGTTGTAAAGGTGACTAATCAGGCTTTCCAGCGATATAAAATACAATACCAATTCGTATTATTAAAGGGGAGGAATAATCGACCGAAATAACGTTTCCGAACTTTTTTTGAGGAGTTTATTTTCCAAGTACCTCGAATGTCGAACGTAGAGCTGTTCCTGTTGTATCCAGCAGACTACATGTAGTTTTTCTGAAAGAGCAAACTATTTATGCTCCGGGGCATAATCTAGTGGTCAAAATCACTAAACATGGCGGCGCCCCCATTGCAAAACATTGTAAACGCGTATATATTTATTATTTCGAAAACCACTGATCAAATCCGCTCCAAAATTTTATGGGTTTGTCCTTGGCCCATACTACACATAGATACTATACTACACACAAATTGGTCTGGTAGTTTTTACGTAATCCTGCCCACAAACAAACAAACAAACTCACCCACACCACCGAAAATATACCCTTCGGGGCGGAGGGAATTAGCATATATTTACAACAATCAATAAAGTTGATGAGGGAAAACATTAAATATCTTTTCTTTGTACTGTTTTCAATTAAATATATGTAAAAGAGAATTTATAAATCACTGCTTTCTGCTTTTATGTGCATTTTACATACTGTCCCAACTTTTTTGGAATTGGGGTTTGTATATTTGTTGTTTATTTTTCTTTGTGTTGTGTGACGTTTATTAATCCTGTTTATTAATGTCCTAATTGTAAATTGTAAAACTTGTGAGAAAATGCTCTGATATTGTGGGTGAGTGACATTGAGGAAAGTAAGAGTGTGTTATTGATTCTGAAAATAACTGATAAATAATGAAAAAATTGAAAGACCCAGCTGCTGTGTCAATAAACCCAGCCAACCCAGCTGCTGGGTCAATAAATCTACCGAACTATTTTGGAATTGGGGTTTGTATGAATAAAAATATGGGAAATATGCTCTATGATAAAAGGGGCAGTGTGTTTAAGAAAGAAGGGTTGACTTCAGTGGCTAAAAGAGCATCAGCTACTTCTCTAGAAGTGAAAGGAGAAAAGGTAAAATGAGGAGAATCACCTACATTAGACAATAGATTTATCAACAATCAAAGAGGAAGGCCTCTGGGTGTCCACAGAACCTCTCCCATGCATAGTTAAGGTTTTCAAATAGGTGTCCTGCTGCAGCAAAATTTTGTTAAAAGCTGTGCTTATCTCGGTTCATTGACAATGGCCAGCACTGACATGGGTAGGTAACATGATAAAACTATTATTTTTTGTAGTATTTTCCAGAACTTTGTTGGATTAACATAAGAGGTGGAAATTTTGTTAAAATAATATTGGGATCTGGCTTGTCTTACTGAGGAAGTGCATTTATTTATTAAATATCTAAAACAAAACCACTGAGATGGGTCACCTGAACGTCTAGCCAGGGCCCATGCTTTATTCCTTGAATGAAACAATTTTGACAGCTCAGGTGAAAACCAGGGATTAGATCTGTCTTTTATTCTGAGCTTTTTAAAGGGAGCATGTTTATCAGACAAAGAATTAAAAGTATTAACAAAGAAGCCCACTGCCAGAGCAGCATCAAGGATAGAGTGGCGGATAATTCACTGTAACAGAGATCATGCAAGAAGGCTTGTTCATTGAAATATTTAAAATATCTCCTTTTTTTTAAATTTGTTTCACATTTTTCCCAATTGTACCCCTATGTAATCCAATTCCCTGTGTAGCAACCGCTTGAGAATTTGCAGCTACAACCCCATCAGCCGGTAGTAGGAAGGAGGGCGCCACATCATCTTCAGGGCGCGTCTCCTCCGAGCTCCTGACCGTGATTCCAGCTCGCCCGGGGCTGCTGCATGCGACTATGCTCCCCTGCCGAGTCCCTCCCCCCACCCTGCAAGGCACCGGCCATACTCGGGTCTCCGGGTTTCGAACCTCTGATCCTCGCTGTGAAATTTCTCTTAACTAAAACTTGAGATTTTGATTTTTTCAGCTTCACATCTCTGATACAGGCAATGGGGAAATTATTACTGACACTAAGATCAAACACCCCGTTGGCTATAGTTTTCTCTGGCCTGTTAGATAAAATTAGGTCGATTAGAGTGGATTTAGAAGGATTCTTCAAATTAGGTCAGTTTGAGATCAGGGGCCCTTACTTACACCCGACGCAAAGCGGTGCTAACCCAAACGCAAGTGTCTTTGCTATCTTACGCCTGGCGCTGGGTTCATTATAACGCCTAGCGCTCACGTCATTTAACTACCATGTATTCTTGCGCCCGTTGCAAGTGAACTCAGTAAGACGAGTTGGTCTTAAGATGGCCAGGATTATTTTTGGCGTATTATCTTTGGCATATCTTGAGCCAGCAGAACGCGCTTGCGCTAGAACCACCGCAAACCTGGTCTAAAGTCACGTCGCAGTTGTTTACATGTTATTTTAACGGCGCATATGTGTGTCTACATAGGCGTGTGCACAACGCGCGTACCCTCCTGTCTGTTACACACAGGGGCGCGCACAAGCATGACTAAAATATGAAGATTATAATGTGAAATATTATTATTGTGTAGGCTATATCAAAAAATGCATAATAATAAAAGGGTCCATAGCCTACCTTTCCCTCAGCAAAGGGGAATGCCACATTAAATTGCTTTCTGCCCACTCCATCAACATCCAGGCGATGTGCGATGGTACGGGCTAGCCATTAAAAAGGAGCTGATAACACCTATATCAAGCCTAATGTGAATTGTCATTTACACCTAATGTATGAATTGTCATTCAATGGAAAACTCGCGCATGGCAATAGACGGACATTTGAGTTCTGAAAATGCGCTTCAGATGTCATTACAATACAGCTCTGTTTATCTAGGAATACAGCCTGTAAGTAAATAGAATGGTTTGTGACTGAAAAAAGTTCAAAACCTTGTCCAGTGAATATTGCATTTATTGTTTTTCAAATAGCCTAGGCTACAGCGGATTCGATATTTTTTCGATAGCCTATGGTCAAAAAATGGAGATAAATGTCACCATGTTATTTTCATATTTTTCAAATTACAGTGATCACGTTTTTAAAAACGATTTTAAAGAGAACTAAGCGTCTAATTAGAAACGAAAACAAATTTGCAGCACGTGTGGAAGTAAGCTGTTTTGTGAAACTGTTCTGTAGGCCCAAGAAAGCCTCATAAGCAAACTTTTATAAATAATTAAATAATACAGTCAAGATCTAGTGGAAAAGTACTGAGATGAGGGGTGGTGAGAGGATGCAGATTAGCTCTCTGTCAGCAAGGACGAGGGCATCTAGCACACCAGTCAAAACAGGAATGTTTTCCTCCTGTGTTCCATAACTAAGCAGGAGTTGTACTTATAACAATGGATAAGACAGATCATGCTGACCGAACAGGTGGGAAAAGAATAAAAAATAAGGGAAATTAAGGAAAATTTCATGGTCTGATTAAAAGGAGGAGAGGTCACAAACAATTTTATTTGATAGATCAAGAGTGCCCCCAAGCTTGAACTTCGAGAACTCCATGAGAACAGCCTGGAATTGATGTTTAACACTTTCATTGCATAATCAAACGAAATTCGCTGAACAAGCAGGCTAATTTGGCATTTTCTCAGGTGAGACTGAAGCCATTGATAGCTTATTCTCAGCTGTTGCAGGTCTTTTTAACCGCATATATTTTGTAAAATAACAGCCCTGTCGGGAATTACCGGGAACTCATAGGCTAATGGTTAATCCGAATAATATTGATCATACTCCATTTAGCCTATTCCTTGATCGCACTAAACACGCACGAGCATGTCTGTTTCACCATCAAGCAATCCGCCAAGGTGGAAAAGCAGGCTTTTAAAGGGAATGGGATATGACATTTTGATTGGTTTATTGCATGTCACGCCCAAGAGACACCTATAATTAATGAAGCGACTAGGTTCAGCCCATTTGCACCTTGCGCGGTGCTTAGCGCCCAAAACACACGCCGTTAAAATAGCAAAAGTGGACTTGGACACGCCCAAAATGGACTTTACGCCATATGCTTAGACCAAGCACCAAGATTGCCAAGATAGAGCCCCAGATGCATTAAATTGAGATTGCAACAGATTTCCTTAAAACAGTTAGGCTATACATCTGTTTGCAGTCCAAATCAAAGTCACCCATGATTATTACTTCTGATTTGACTAATCTCTGAGAGGTCAAGATTCCATTTTCCCCAGGAATGACCCTGAAGAAAATCAAGCTTACAACTGAATTAAATGTAACTAAACTGTGATGGCAGAAATGAGGACAGCACGTCAGATATAAGATGCTACATTCATGATGTTTAGCCAATTGGAGCAAGATGAAGAAAGAACAGTGGTTCATGGGGATAATGAGAGAGCAGGCTGGTCAGTCTTAACCCTCATATTATGCTTGGGGTCAATTTGACCCGATGCAATGTTTGACGTCTCTTAAGAACCAGTTAAGCTGGTATTCTGATGAGGCTAGTTTTACCTCAGGATATCTGAAAAGGAATTTATATTGGTTATCTGAGGTAATTATAGTGGCACATTCTGACAGGATAAGAATTTAGTTTTTGCCTTCTTTTGATTGATTGATTGATTTTATTGGGTAAAAGTACAGACAGTAGTACATCCCAGAGGATAAACACGTAAAAGCGTACTTAAACACTTCACTTCTTTCCAACGTGGTCCTCGTTGGTGGACAAGAAACAAAAAGAAACAAAAACACACAAAAACATACAGAAAAAACAGTCAGAATACAATTTGACATTTACTACACAAAAAAGTGCAATATATGGATGTGTATGAGTGTGAGAGGGACTGTGTATGTGTATATATATATGTATGTGTGCGTGCGTGTATGATAGGTGTATGTATTGTATATTTGTGTATTAAGAGTGTGTTATGATACATTATTGTAATACAAGTGAATGTGTGTATGTGTGTATGAGAAAATCTTCCAAACCTTAAACCTAGGAAGGTAAACTAGATTTCTTCCAAAGATGTATCCTGATGTGACCAGTAAAAACATTTTGAGATGGCGCTACCTTGATACTCAGAGGGAGACTATTCCATAATAATACACCTGTATAATAAAAAGAGCTTCGAGCAGCAGTGCTATTCAATCTAGCCACTGTGCAAGAGCGTACACTAGCTCTTGTATTATACTCATGCTGGGAGTGCACCATCCAACATGACTACTCAGGTAAGCTGGGGCAGTCCCATTTATGACCCTGAACATAAGGTTCAACTTAAGCTGTTCAACGCGCTGCTCTACTGGGAACATATTGACTGCTCTGAATTCATGTTCCCCAATATGAGTTCTGAAGGGAGCATTCAGTATGTAACGGATGATGTTATTTTGCATTACCTGTAACTTATATTTTAGCTTGGCTGACAAACCACTATACCAGGCTGAACAGGCGTAGTCAAAATGACACTGTATCAGTGCAGACACAAGCAACTTTTTAATTTTGGTGTCAAACTCCCTAGTTTTACGGTACAGGAACTTTAATTTGACTGCACTCTTTGAGAGAACCCTTTCCGCAATTAAGTCTCCCGAAAGAGATTGGTCCAGTGTTATTCCAAGATAAATAACACTTGATCTGGACTCAATGACATCTCCTGCACAAGTTATTTTGATCTTATTGACTTTGTTTAGCCTTTGTTTTGACCCAAATAAAATAGATTTGGTTTTTCCGAGGTATAATGACAATTTATTGTCAATTAACCACTCCCTTACCGATTCAAGTTCCTTGCTCAAAGCTTCCTCTATCCTCTTAGTGTCCTTTCCTGACACCATCAGAGCTGAATCATCTGCATACAGCAAAAGTTTGCACCCCACAGCTGCCGACATGTCATTAACATAAATTAAAAACAGTAATGGCCCCAGAATGGACCCCTGTGGCACCCCACATGTCACCTCCATGGCCCCTGAGAGGGTCCCCTCAACATCAAAAACCTGAGATCTGTCAGTCAAATATGGTTCAAACCATTTGACTGACATCTGATTTAGACCCAGACACGTCAGCTTTGATAAAAGAATTTGATGGTCCACAGTGTCAAAAGCCTTCTGTAAATCCAACATGACCATCCCTGTATAGTTACCTTTCTCTCTCTGAAGTTTGATATAATCAAATATGTGTATAATGGAAGTATCTGTAGAAAAAGAAGTTCTAAAACCCGACTGATATTCAAATAATAAATTATGCCGATTAAGGTAATCATGAAGTTGATTAAAAAATTTTTTTCAATAATCTTTGATGTTATGTTGAGGATCGACACTGGTCTATAGTTTCCCACATCTGCCAGACTGTTCTTTTTGTGGATGGGGGTCCACACTGGCCATGCTGGGATGGATGATTGCGAGTCCAAAAAACTGTTGCAACACGCCAACAGAGTCTCAGCAACAGCCTCCATTGTTCCAACACAATTACCTTGACAATTACCGCAAAAAAAAAATATATATATATATATGACATGCATGCTACATACTGAGATGAGCACTCAAATTACTGAGATTCACATGGGACTAGTATTACCAGGGGACCTCGGAGTTCCCCGAAAAACAGTAGGTAAATCATCATCATACTCTCTGGTTAGGTAATAATTACTGACATGGCCGATTCTGACGGGATTAAAATCACTGGAGTCGTAGGTAATAATTCCTATTACTAGAGGTCCTTAGGTAAAACTAATCCTGTCAGAATAGGACTTTAACCTTATTTTTTTATCTTCACACTATATGACTATTCCTAATTTGTTGGGATTAAATAGTAAACACGCAATAAACATAATGCTATGTTTTCAAGTCCTATACCAACTCAGAAAGTGTCACAGAAAGTGTCAAATATTTTCTATTACAATAGCTTTGTGTAAGTGTAAACTCTTGGGGTAAATTTTACCCCAAACATAAAAGGCGTCATAAAATTTCAACATAATATGAGGGTTAAGCGGGATCTTGACCGGAGCTGAAAGACATATGAAAACAAATGACAAAATTTTCCCCCCTGAACTGATCAGACACCTTTTGTGGCTGTGCACTAGCTAAATACTTTTATGGTGAACAAATTATGAGGTCTGAGTCTAGGCATTTAAAGTTCAGCTGTATGCTTGTCTGGATCTTGTTGGAATATAGGATCATTCATGTAGTAGCCTATATGTTTTGTTGTCTAAATAACTTTAATTGTTCATTTAGCTCCACAATACACTCCATGAAACATTGGTTTTGTCGGAAGATGTAGATCAAATTGTTTTTCATCTCAAAATTAAAGTGATATTTTCCTAAATATTTTCCCCAGACTTGTGTGTACTAATCTGATTTAGAAATAATGGTTCAATGATCATCACAAATAAGATGAAGAAATAATCAACTGTCTGATATTATTTTTGCTTACACCGTGTTACTCCTCTTAGTTATTGACAGCAATTACACAAAGCTATAGCCTACACTGACTTGCTGACGCCGACGGGGCTAAAATAACAACATAATCCTAGATAACAGTTCAGTCCCTCTACGAAGTTAAGGCGTTTAGACTTTTTTTTCGTATTGCATAAGCTAAGCTTCCCTAGTGACTATCTCAAAATTGAATTTCGCTTGACTCAGAATGACGCCGCACTCGTAGCTTGCTGTAGCTACTAAGATATATAGCTTAATTTCCTCTCAGTGTGTCCTTCTTTATTAGCCTACTAGGTAAAGCAAAGCTTAGCAAAACGCTCTACCTAACACAGTGTTCCAATGTTATTAGGACCGTTCATGGATTTCTCTGGTTTGACCTAACCTAAGTCTAAGAGCTCACCTTCTTCACAAAGCTAGTAATTGTAACCATATAGGGTTGTAACGCTACTGTAGCCTACTTTCTGCATCTAGCCAATTATTATCTCGCTAGTGATGTCACACACTAAGGTTAGTAACGTTAGCTAACACAGACGTAAACGTTAGCCAATTTAACCACGTTAGCGAACAAGATGATAATCGTTTGACGCTGTTTGTGAGAATAGCATCACATATTTAACGATACTTAGTATAATAACGTCAGCTCAAGAATGATCTCAACAATATCTCAAAGTTTCTAAGGAGCAAATATCACAGCCCTAATGCTAACTTCGTTAGCTACAGGCAATCTAGAAATCAAGTCATCTGCCTCAGAATAAATCTACGGTTTCAAATGGTATTCAGAATGATATATAACGAGAAAATTGTTTAGGCAGCAACAAAGCAAACACAATCTGATTTTCTTGTCTTCTTCTAAGGTTAAAGATAATTGGCTTAGCCAGCTAATACAGACAATTCGCATTGCCTTGAAGAATGCGTTTGGGATATCACAAGCAAAAGACCGTCAAATCTAATAAAAGTAAGGTAGCAAACTATAAGCCGAATAAAGGACGGTGGCGCCTGAAAATTACGACGAGAACGTACCCCCACTTGGAGATTCAGTCGTGCTTTGCATCTCTATTAACGTTTCATCCTTCATCTTTCCCGTTATCCGGTTCATCCTATCAATGCGGCTGTCGCCTTTCTCTCACTGGGGAAAAAACAGGGAGATGATGGGTAGAACGAGACGTTTCCGCCCCTTTTCCTTTGCAATTGTGGATACGTCCCTGGCTGCACACGATCGAGTAAGCCTGGTCTCCCACTCCAGGATTGAATGTGAGAAAACACTCTTTAATTCAACATGTTTGCTTGAATCCACAGGGCACGTAACGATAGCTTCTGCCTTACCGATTGAAAGGGAGTGGCTAAACCGCCACACTTTCGTAGGCTACTGAAATGTGTGCTCTTCATAGGTTTTATGACATCCTTATGTTTGCAATTGCATGTAGCCTATTTAGGCTACAGATTTTCCTCTCGCTTAATAAGTAGGATCAGAAATACTAGGCTATTGAAATGTATAATTATACATGTGTTCGTATTCCGTAGGATGTTACAAAGTGTTATCACAGTTGTCAGCACTCACAAGCACAGTCAGTGACTAAATAGCTACTTTGTAAATAGGCTACTTTCCTGCTGGGAAGTATTCATAAATAATTAAAGATAATATTAAATGTAAACTAAATGGCGGGAAGTAGGCCGACAAAATCCAATTGCTATTGCTATTGCTAGAGCCAGTTTTATAAGGTTAGGTAGGCTAGGTCACTGGTTAGTCTGGAGAGGGATATTTCTGAGGACCTCCAGAAGTGCCACGTCCTTTAACTGCAGCTGTTGCATGGCTGCTCAAACCAATGCCACACAGAAGCTACAAGTGGAGTTATTTCAAGATTGACCTGCAGTACAGTTCCAGTGAGCTTTCCCTCTACTTTGGCCATCTGTTTGGCCTCACCCAGCTTTCATTCCAAACCACGTCTTTGATCACAAAGCTGCTCTCAGCCAAATTTAGTAGCTCTTGCCCTCTTCTGCCTTACAAGTGGTTTGCAAAGTCCTCAGCTCACATAATTATGTGATTCCTCCACTATGGGTGTGGCATTAAGCATAACTAGCCTGTTTGAAGTCTATTTCTTTTTACCAAAATCAAGCAAATGGTGATGGGAGACATGTGGAACATACAAGGACCCCAGATTCATGGTGAACTTACAGCTGTCAGATAATGGATCTAAAAATCAATGGCGTGGGCTTGGTCACCACTACAGGCAATAAGCGTGGTCTGATGGTCACAGAGGAGTAGTGTTTATCATACAGACCTGCATGTAGCAAACTCACCCAGGAATTTTATTTCAGGTGAAAGATTAATCTGTCACCGTACAACTAGTATGTGAATGAGTGGAATATTAACTTTTCAAAATTGAAAATACCATAAAAATCATTCAATTTTATTAAATGTCTAAATAATCTCTAGAAGTTTGTCTGCACAAGAAGTACTACAAAATGTATATACAAATCCTAATTCCAAAAAAGTTGGGACAGTATGTAAAATGCACATAAAAGCAGAAAGCAGTGATTTGTAAATTCTCTTTTACATATATTTAATTGAAAACAGTACAAAGAAAACCTTACCTTATCAACTGTATTGATTTTTGTAAATATACACTAATTCCGAATTTGATGCCTGCAACACGTTCCAAAAAAGTTGGGACAGGGGCAAAAAAAAATAAAAAGAAGGGAAGTTCAAAAAAACTGTTTGAACGCTATCATGACTGGGTATAAAAGGATATCTTCATATCTTATTTTCAGGTACTCTTACAAGGGATACTAAACTCCCTGCATTTGAATGGATATCTATGGGAATTGGGGGATGGGACTAGATTAAGCTGTAAATTACATGGGAATAGTATGGAACCCATGATTGGCTAAATGGCTGTAAGTCATCAAGGGTCTGTGGTATCAAATGACTCTCAAACCATCACTCTGCTGTCAGATATGCAGTAGATATGGATGGACCACTTTAAGGGTTGTTTCTCCTGACTCATTTTCCTATTGAACTCTATGGAAAAATAAGTCAGGAGAAACAACCCTTTAGACGTCCCAGTAGTGAATACAAATATACAGTATATCACCCATTCTTGAGAATTGGGACAAAACCTTGCTTTTTTTGGTTTTTGTTTTGTTACTCTTCAATTATGCTGGGAACATATATTTTCATTGATCAAAGTCTTGGCTATTAAACCCTGTAAAGGGGCCATCTCCCAGTGATTATATTTTTTCTTAAATAGCACTTTTTGCAGCTGAGGACTTGAATTTTGTCAACTCCATCAGGCACACAAAAAATCATTGTATAAAATATTAAGGAAATATTTAATGCTGTTTGGATAATTAAATACTAGATTATTCTATTTGTAAAAAAGTGTGATATCTTTTTATTCAAGAAAGAAATACAATTATAATGTTGCCCACTTACAATTTCTGTTGATAATGCTCTTTGTCTTTGTGATAAAGGACATATAAAATCATTTATAACAAAATTAACACACATTAGGTGTACCATAGCAACTTTCTTATTGATAAAAAAATCAAAGTAATCATATGTATGGTATTGGAAACCTGCACCATTTCAAAATTTGGGTATTTCTTACTTGTTTCAACTAAAAACAGATTTTCCTGGAGGCACACTGTAAGAGAGCCATTTCAAACAATAGGCACCTAGTGATCCAAAAGACAATGACTCCCACTGGGCCAGACTTGACATACAGTAGCACTACTGAGTCACTATCCAACTCTCTCACTCCTGCTGATTTGATTTTTGACACTGGTTTGTCACTGGCTGCCGAGGTCATGTGATCGGGATGATGAGGGGCTTGTTCAGATTGTGATTGGTTGGTTGAAGGGGGTGGGTAAAAGCACTGTAAAGGATGGAGGAGAGCACATTTTTCTTACAAGAAAAGTCGGATACTGGTGTGGCCAGTTGCTGGTATGGTGCCACTGAGATTTGTTGTAGTAAAAAATTTTTTTCCTAAATCATGTAATTTTCCATCTTTCTATCCAAATGCTCTTTATTATCCACTGGGTTAGCATCCAGCACCCCTCTAACAGCAGAAGTTGATAGAGAGCCAGTTAAGGCCACTGGAGGAAATCTAAGAGTGTGGGGATGAGACAACAAGGAGCCTGGACTAGGTGGCATCATGTCATCCCAAAACATGAAAAGCACCTAATTAAGAAAATTTAGGTGCTCTCAACTTTCTATTCCAGTTGTTGCATTTGGGAAGTGGTGTTGGTGGGATCTTTAATGACCACTTTGAATCAAGACCTTTAACATCTCATCCGAAGGACGGCGTCTCCTACAGCACGGTGTCCCCATCACTACACTGGGACATTAGGATTAAATTTGATCAGGGGGAGGATAACCCCCTACGGGTCCACCAACACCACTTCCAGCAGCAACTATGTCTCCCCAGGAGGCCTCCCATCCAAGTGCTAACCAAGCCCACACCTGCTTAGCTTCAGCCATTTGGCAGGGACAGAGTGCACGGTGGTATGGCTGCTGGCCAATGATCCTTAAGCGCCACCCTTGGCTCAGATCCAACCAGATGCCCCAAAACTCATTGGACGGCACTTCACCTTGCAGCAGGACTGGGGCTGCGTCCCAATATTCTTCACTCCCCACCTCCCTTTTTCCACTCCCCCACTACCACTCCTCTCCTACCTGGAAGTATGCAAAACTGTCGGAATGTTTTGAGTACAAGTATTTGCATGTACAGTATACAATCTACCTGACATTCCAGTTTGCGTCGAGACATTAATTAATATGTAAGCATTAATATGTAATTAAGATGTAATCAGCGGCATTAGATTAAAACACAAAGATCCGTTTCCGGGGCACGGAGTAGAGGAGGTGGTAGTGGAGGAAGGGAGGGTGCATTTTTTACTATTGGGACGCACCCTGAAACAGAGCAGAGCCGTGATTAAATAGGCACAAGTGAATCTAATAACTAAGCAAGGGAACAAGCAATCAAATAACAAGTAAAAGGCATCATGGCGCCCTCAGGTGACCACCAGAGGAAGCGGCAGGATCTGGAGGATTTCTGACGCACTGCTAAAGCAACCAAGGGCTGTGTCTCAAATTGCACACTTGTGTTCTATCTAGTGCGTATATCAAGCGCGGAAGTAAGCGGTCACGTGATCAAGTGCGTCCCAAACTCAGGTAGCCTATGGGCGTGTTCGAGTAGACATCGGTGAGCAGTCGGCTCGCCTGCCTCAGGCGGAAATGACAAACGCCTGAGCAGATAGAACTGGGACAGTTTCGGACGTTTCTGAAACCGGCAGGGAGAAAAACAATTTGGAGTTAGCCGTGTTGTTTGTTGTTGAGGAGGACTTAGAGGCGACAGAAATGTCCTTTTTACTTCAAAATCTTGAAGAAATGGAGGAGAACGAATGAAGGTTGTTTTAATACTGACTAGCATTATTTAATGACTTGTATTGTTAGGGTAGTCAATATTTATCTTTTGCTATGCGACTTTGGCTAAGCGCCGAATTGTTCCACAGTGAAACTGCAATTAAAGTTCTTGAATAAATATCTATAATTGCCATTGTAATTAAAGCGCTGGGTGCCGTTTCATTATCGAATAACTAAATTATTTAGCTAAGCTGTCATCTGTTATGGTAACATACCTGTAAACATTAGGCTGCTTATGTTCTATTGCTCATATTCAGTTGTTTCTTGTCTGTCAATTTATGAAATGGCATAAACCACACCTGTCATCTCTGTTTAGACTAGCAAACATGGTAGACATGTAATTTTAGTTAATCTAAACCCAGAAGACATCATAGACATCGGTCGCCATACATTGTAATGTGAGAATCTATGTAGCTGTGTTAAGTATCATAACTTACATGCATGTTTTCATAGACTTTTGAGTGGTGGTTCTAAAGAATATTTTATTGCAGAATATCTGTACCAATATAATTGAGAAATGTCTCTTTCACGGGACTTCTTTAGTTAATGTTAATGCATTGAAGATATTCCTTGTGACATAAAGGAAAAGTGTATTAATCCTAATCATTAATTATGTTGCTATGAAATAATAATACTTGGTTGCATATCCTTTGCGTGCAAGGACTGCCTGAAGTCTGCAAGCTGTAGAAATCATCAGATGCTCTGTATCTTCACTGGTGATGCTAAGCCAGGCCTGTACTGCAGCCTTCTTCAGTTACAATATGGATGAAAATGCCCTCAAATTAAAGCTTACAGTCTGTACTTTAGCCTCTAATTCATTGTATCATTTCACATCCAAAGTGCTGGAGTACAGAGCCAAAACACAGGGGAAACAAGTATTCACTGTTCACTGTATATATCCTTTACTTGACCAGTCTGTTGAGATTTCTTTTCACATTAAAACATTATACATAGCATACATGATTCAGCTACTCATAATGTCAGTGTTCATGATTTATTCAAATTACATGACAGCAGGTAGTCCTTTTGGACCCCGACAAAGAACTTGTTGAATTGAATGCCATCCAAGTTTAACAAGATAAATTGAGTTTGTATGAATGAATAACTAATATAGTACATATAGGGACTTTGGGATACTGGGAGTCATTATGTGTTTTGAGGGAACAATGTCAAGAAAGATTACATTTTCCTTGCCAGTTATGGTAATGTATGGATAAATAGAAATGCATTTGCATAAGATGTATTCCAATATCAACATGTCATATTCCTTTTACCTGTCACCAATCATTGTTCATATATTTCTGATTTGACAATAAACATACAAAATGACAGAAAGAACCCTGTGTCATTGTGGCTTGAATGGTGGTGGAGGGGAATAGTTCTACAGTTTATTTACCTTTTGTGAATGTCACCATATTGTGTGAAATAAATATTCTGAAAATGTTCTCTTTGCTTAATTGCTGGTATAATTTATCTGTTTTGTTCTGGAGACCAGACCACCCACATCTAATCAACCCATAGCCATAATAACAGTGTTAGATCTTTAATCTCAATCATTAATCCTACAACAATTTGTAAGATGGATGTACAGCATTGTACCCAGGTTGTGTTGCTTAATATTGTTTCATTGTTAATACCCTTCATGTTATTATGGCATTGTGTTGTTTGTATGTGGTTCTCTCTGCTGGCATGTGACATGCAGAGGTCTGGTGATACACTGTCCCATCTGGATATAGGGAAAACTCCACTTCTCAACACAATGACGGACAGCAGGTCATAACTTCATTACATTACATTATAGTCATTTGGCAGACGCTCTTATCCAGAGCGACGTACATCAGTGCATTTTCGAACTAGGAACAAGTCTTACTTAAGATCTTGTCTTACTGATAACAAGGATGGTGAAGATAAATATTGATTAGGTAACAGTTTTTTCCCCCATCAAAAGACATCCAAATACTTTGAAATAAATTAATGAGTTATCATTTGGTGGTGCTACCTTAATGTTCTATATGGTCACACCAAATGTTCTGGAGAGGACACTTTTTTGGACAACAGTCCAATTTGGATTTTACACTTAAACAAGCTGTTGCAAAAACAAACCACTCCGTATAACAAAGTTGAATCTTTACTTTTCTATAGAATATGGTATAATTACAAATATAGTTGAATAAAGTATTGAATAAAACATTGTTACCTATATTTGGACAGGCCTTTTTTTGTTATTATTTCTTCATACACTTTTTGGTTCAGTCAACAGATTTTATTTAGGCCTACTGTTAGAGGTAAATCTTTTCCTAATTTATCTCAAGGCAGATGGATTATAGAAGCAGTCAAGAATGAGAATTGGCAACTTCATTTGTTTATGTAGCATTACCAATATTCTACTTTTTGCATTCGTACTTCAATAATAACCAGAGTAGCGACCTTATGTTAGTCAATCCCACACTCTCAAAACACATATTTATGTATTTGCATGAATAAAGAACAAATGCAAGTCAAAGTCATTTACAGAAATATGCCAGAGAGGTTGGAAACCCTACAGGGCTTATGCTAGAAGCTCACTTTACAAAACAAAATCACATTAATTGAAAAACAATAAAGGATTGTATTATATTTAAAAAATATAGTAATAATAAGAAAAAACTGAATAAATATTCATTGTGAAAATAGAAAAGAACAGAGAAGGGAAAGAGGAAAATACTGCTATTACATTGTAGGATTTAATAAATAACCCTTATCCCTGTGTTTGAACACTTAGGGAGGGGTAAATTTCATTAAGATTTTTTTTTTAGAGTAGAATCAATACGCCGAGATAGGTGGCGATATTGTGAAACGATCCGCGTGTGTCATGACGAAATACCTCTCTCTCCTCGCACTCTAACCAATGCTGTTGTTGGTTTGTTTGAAGGTGCGGCGATGTTGATGAAGGCGCCCGAGAGCTGCTGCACCGCTGCTAAGGCGCCTTGCAAGGCGCCTTGCAAGGCGCCTGCTTAACCTCCTGTTGTCATTTCCGCCTTAGTTCACGCAGCACCGACTTTTCTGCCATCTCGGACAGTTTCCGACGCAGATATGACGTAAATCGGCTCTAGCCGAACACGCCCTATATTCTCTTGGCGTACTTGGGAGGACTGAAAAATGAAGTATGGCTGCGTACTATTTAATAAACGGCCACGTGATGAAGTGCTTCCCAAACTCACATGCAAGTATACACAAGTATATTTACAATGCACCAGAAGTTTTCCTGGCATACTTGGGAGGACCGAAAAACGAAGGCTGTGGCTGTGTCCGAATGCGACCTCTGTTCCCTGTCTACTCAGACCCCTGTCTACTATGTCCCCTGTCCCCTCACTTTGCAAGCAGTGTGTGAAAGAAATCCCGCAAAACTCTTTTCAAACTAGTGAGGAAGTAGTTTGTAATATTTATTTTTAATATTTATTGAGAATATCAATCAGTTAACATATCACGATTGTTACAAAGTGTAGATTAGGAATGAAGATAGAATTAACAAAAATAATGAATCTATCTTGTACCATAGATATGCTTACACGCTCTATGTCTTTTATGCTTTTACTTCCGGGTTATTTATTTATTTAATTGCCAGATGAGTGCACAATTCTGCAGATGAGTGTGCTCCTGAATTCCCTCAAGAAAACCCTGGAAATAAGGGTTTCATCCTGGTATTTTAAGTGCCCCCATTTGTGAGAAAAAGTCACCCACTCAAAAGCTTTTTGACAAAGTGGACTCAAATATGCGCCCTCAAAAGGGTGTAGGGGTCATATTCAGACACAGCCTGTGTCAGGTTTCACATTTAAGTAAAATATACAGTGGGAGGACATAAAATGTATTCTCATTATTTTAAAAGGAGATTACCTGTAAGGAGTTCCTTAAATACAGGTGGAGGTGGAGCGTCATTATTATGCTATCATTGAAATTATGCAACCCCTCTCTCCATTCCTGGTATCGGTAGAAACTATCACATACTTCACAACATTTACAGTATGTTGTCACATCTGTAAAACAGAACAAGGGAGATCATTCAGTCACATAATATCTAATGAGAGTGATATTCAAAAGAATTAATACATTTTCTATAACAGGTCTGTAACAAAAATTTAATCAACTCATACACTACAAACTATGAAAGTCTTTAGTATGACGTTTCTTATTGAAATTCTTTCCTGATATAAGTAGCAATAGCATAATAACGTTATCCAATCATTTACATGTTACATTAGCTAGTTATACATATAACATAATCCTACTATCCTACTATAAAATGAGAAAACTCTGTCCCATATCAATAAGTTGTTACATCGAACACGAAGTATCAAACGGATTCTCCGGCATTAACTAACGTTAACCTTAGGCTAACGAGTTGTTCACCATTATCTAGGCTAACAGCTAGTTAACAAGACCAATGTACACGGTCAGTTAGCAAAAATCAATAACATCAAACTGACGGTTTTGTAAAACTTTTGTACACCAAGTCGCTTACCGTTTCACACTACGCCATTTTTTATTTTTCTGAGTGACGTCCTCTGAGTGACGAGTTAGGCATTCCCATAGAAGGGGCGTTCCCAAAGAAGAGGCGTTCCCAAAGAAGAGGTGTTCCCGAAGCGCCTGCACACTGCAGATAGACCCTTCTCGCTTAAGTGGACAACGCATATTTCCCAGGAATCTTAACCAGAAAGAAAACAGTAGATACTACTAAGAAAGTACATACCATAGATTATTCTTATTATTATTCTTATTATTATTATTATTATTATTATAATTAAAAGTGTTTGCAGTAAGCTACATTATCAGCAGAGTAGCGTAGACTAGAGCCACATTCGGAGGCTATCTATTTATTTATAAGTGATTAACCATGAATGAGATATGTTTGGGGAATTGGCGGTTTATAAATCAGATCGCTTAAAGGTTTGCAGCTTAAAAGAGGCTATCCTCAATTCTTAATGTAGGCTGTTATCGTAAATTCTTAATTTTCCTAGTAGTTAATTTTATGGTGACCTTGTGTTATGTGTGAAAAGGATAAAGTGAACAGAGCTGAAGTGAAGAAATTAATGAATAAAGAAATGTTGGCAAGGGGTTTTCACAGTCAGTCATGACCGCAAGAGCAGAGCAACACCCTCCCCAAACCAGAAAAGCGAGCGTCTGGTTTGGGGAGGGTGTGATATAATACAAGTAAAACATTGAACACTTAATATTGTAAACCTGTTTTGCCTTTGTAAAAAAAACATGTTAATGTGTCAATGTGAAAATAATAACAGTCTAAGAAATGAAAAGAACTTAACAGTTGCACATTGTTTTTGTGGAAAATACATGTGCCCTGCTGGGCTCAAACCCACTATCCACTGTGTGATAAACTACAGTTTTAACCACTAAGCCACAATAGCTTCTTGGAAAGCATGAAGCCATTAGCTACATTAACAATAAAAAACATTAGTATGAAGCGTTTTTATTGGACGATAAGTTTGATGAGCAGGTATAGGGACCATACGCTCAAATAATAATTCTCCCCATTGGATAACATCGCGACAGAGGCAGGCAGTTTGGCAGGAAAATGGGAAGAAGAAGAATAAGAAGCGGAAGAGGAAGGAGAAAAACAGCAAAATAACCCAAGTTTGGGGCTTTATTGTGTGGATGTGTGAAGTTGTATCTGAATGCTGTGTGGTTACATTAGGTCAGAACATAAAGAAGTTAATGTTTTTAAGGGTTGAGAGTCTATGGTCATTGTGGTTACTTCTGTAGGAAACCTTGAAAAGTGCCAAACTCTCGGTGCTGTATAGGTATGGGGCATGCCCCGCCAAGCCGTAACTTGGCGGATGGCATACCTGCCATCCCAATAGGCTATGGCGTGTATACTTGTCTCTTAGGGCATGACAAATGCTCATTCCAATTTACTGTGCGCTGATATGTGGTAGATTAAGGTAAACATTTCCTTGGAGTCATTATGAATAGGAAATTAAAAATTAAAAAAATACAGAAAAATGCAATCCCAGGACAAAAGTATGCATACTGTAGAGTACAGGGACAAGTGATGTGGTTCTGCATATCATTGTCAGATTTTGCAAAACTTGTGGACATGGAGTTTATGATCCAGGAAATGTATATATATTACCAAATTCACTTATGTAGCTCTCAGCAAAGTAACAAAACTTTTTTTTTTAAACTTTTTTTTCCAAAGTTTCTTTGCATTTGTGGCACTTAATTTTGACTTAAATTATGAAAATAAACAAATCTAAGTTTGTATTGTAAATGGTACACCTGTCTTGTTTCATTTAAGCCATTTAGCAAGTTTATGTGATGCTCACACCTGGAGTTATAAAGCCTTAAACAGAGCACCCCTAAATAGGTGAAATTTGCCATCTGCGCCAAGGAGTTAAAGTGATCCATCCATATCTATTGCATATCTGGCAGCAGAGTAATGGTTTGAGGCTTGTTTGATACATTAGACCCTTGATGACTTACAGCCATTTACCAATCATGTATTCCATATGGTTCCAGCATAATTTACAGCTAAATATAGTCCCACCCCCCAATTCCCATAGAGATCCATTCAAATGCAGAGACATTACATTACATTACATTATAGTCATTTGGCAGACGCTCTTATCCAGAGCGACGTACATTAGTGCATTTTCCAACATGAAACAAGTGCGTTAAAACAACCCTAAAAGATAAATACGAATTCAAACAGCAGGCGCAGTCAGTATGATTTTTTTTTTTTTTTTTTTGGGGGGGGGGGGGGGGGTGCGGGGACCACACACCACACGATATCAATCATTGGCGTGCACAACAGTAAGCCAATAAGTAACCTTACAAGTATTAAACTAGAAGCTTGAACCACTTAAACAAGGATTCATAAAACACAATCAAGGGAGGTCACAAGGAGGTAGGGAGGGGTGGAGAGAGGTGCAGCTTGAAGAGGTGAGTCTTCAATCTGCGCTTGAAGGCGGTCAGACTTTCTGTTGTTCTGACCTCCATGGGGAGCTCATTCCACCACCGTGGGGCCAGGACAGACAGACGTCGAGACCGGGTGCTAGTATGAAGTGGGGGGGGGTACCAGTCGTCCTGAGGAGGCGGAACGCAGGGATCTGGTAGGTGTGTTGGGTCTGATGAGCTTTTGGAGGTATGGAGGGGCTGATCCTCGGACTGCCTGGAAGGCGAGCACCAATGTTTTGAATTTGATGCGAGCCATCACAGATAGCCAGTGGAGGTCAATGAGCAGGGGGGTGACATGGGAGTGTCGGGGGAGGTTGAAGACCAGGCGCGCTGCTGCGTTCTGGATAAGCTGAAGGGGTCTAATGGCCAGGAGAGAGTTGCAGTAGTCTAGGCGGGACAGCACCATCGCTTGGACCAGGAGCTGGGTTGAGTGGGTGGTGAGGAAAGGCCGGATTCTCCTGATGTTGTACAGGAAGAACCTGCACGCCCGGGTTACCACTGCGATGTTCTCGGAGAGGGACAGCCTGTTGTCCATCACCACTCCGAGGTTCCTGGCACAGGGCGTTGGGGTCAGTGGAGTGTCCCCTAGGGAAATGGAGAGATTGAGAGGGGGAGAGGTTAGAGCAGGAATGTAGATGAGCTCAGTCTTGCCTGGATTGAGCTTGAGATGGTGGTTGTCCATCCAGCTCTGGATGTCTCTCAGGCAAGCGGAGATGCGGGCTGACACCTGAGTGTCAGAGGGTGAGAAGGAGAGAAAGAGTTGAGTATCGTCAGCATAGCAGTGGTAAGAAAGACCATGAGCAGTGATAACAGGGCCAAGGGATTTGGTGTAGGTGGAGAAAAGGAGGGGACCAAGGACTGAGCCCTGGGGGACTCCTGTGGTAAGGGGACGGGGTGCCGATACTTTACCAGCCCAGGCAACCTGGGAGGAGCGCTCCGAGAGGTAGGACTCAATCCAGGCCAGGGCCGAGCCGCCGATCCCCGCTGCAGACAGGGACGACAGGAGGATGGAGTGATCTACGGTGTCGAAGGCGGCAGAGAGGTCTAGGAGTATTAGCACAGAGGAGAGGGAGGCTGTCCGAGCTGCGTGAAGCATCTCGCTGACGGAGAGGAGTGCGGTCTCCGTTGAGTGGCCAGGTCTGAAGCCGGACTGGTGGGGGTCTAGTAGGTTGTTCTGGGTAAGGAAAGAAGACAGTTAGTTAGAAACAGCATGTTCAATAGTTTTGGAAAGAAAAGGAAGAAGAGATACCGGTCTGTAGTTTTGGATGTTGGAGGGGTCCAGCATGGGTTTTTTCAGGATCGGGGTGATGTGGGCTCTCTTGAAGGATGAGGGGAAGCAGCCAGAGGTCAGGGAGGAGTTCACCAGAGAGGTCACAAATGGGAGGATATCTGGGGTGATTGCCTGGAGGAGAGATGAAGGGATAGGGTCGAGGGCACAGGTAGTGGGGCGATGGGAGAGTAGGAGGTGGGATACATCGGTATCAGACAGGGGAGAAAAGGTGGAGAAGCAGGGGGGGGACACAGAAAGGGGAGAGAGAGGAGGAGAGTGGAAAACAGTGTCCGTGAGGGGAGGGGGAGTGGGGGAACAGGGGGAGGGCATAGAGAGAGGGGCTGAGGGGCTGAAGGAACTGCGGATGTCTGCAATCTTCTCATCACAGAAATCCGCGAAGTCGTCTGCAGTGAACGAGGATTGAGGAGCAGGAGGGGATTTGCTGAGGAGGGAGGAGAAGATGGAGAACAATTGACGGGGGTTAGAACTGTATTTGTGAATTTTAGTGTGATAGTAAGTTACCTTAGCAGCGGTGACTGCTGTAGAGAACGCTGCTAGGAGCGACTGGTAGGAGGAGAGGTCTGATGCGTCTCTGGATTTCCTCCACATCCTCTCTGCTGCGCGAAGACCGGCCCTGGAGGTGCGCAGGGCATCGGACATCCACGGGCAGGGAGGAGATGGCCGTGTGGGCCTAGAGACAAGAGGGCAGAGAGAGTTAAGTGATGTGGAGAGAGCTGTGAGCAGGGTGTCAGATGCAGAGTCGATGGGGAGTTGAGAGAAGGATTTGAGAGCGGGGAGGGAAGCAGTGACACAGGGAGCAAGAGAGGAGGGAGAGAGGGAGCAGAGGTTACGGCGGACAGAGACAGTGGGGGTGGGGGGAGCGGTGTGGAACAAGAGTAAGAGAGAAAGAAATGAAGTGGTGGTCAGAGGTATGGAGAGGGGTAACAGTGAGATCAGAGCAGGGGCTGTTCCTCTGGAAGACCAGGTCTAGGAGGTTGCCAGCCTTGTGGGTTGGGGGGAGGGTTGGAGGGTGAGGTCAAAGGAGCGGAGAAGTGGTAGGAAGGCTGCAGACTGGGAGGCATCTAGATGGATGTTGAAGTCTCCCAGGAGGATCAGCGGGGTGCCGTCCTCTGGGAAGGAGCTAAGCAGGGTGTCGAGCTCATCGAGGAAGCACCCCAGGGGACCTGGAGGGCGATAAACAACTATAATGTACAGGTTAATAGGGTGGTTGATTAACACAGAGTGGTATTCAAAACTAGTAATAGACATATCAGAGAGGGGGAGAACAGAGAATGACCATGAGGGGGAGAGTAGCAAACCAGTACCACCTCCGCGACCAGACGGCCGGGGGGTGTGAGAGAAGGAGAAGGAGGAGGAGAGGGCAGCGGGAGTTGCCGTGTTGTCCGGTGTGATCCAGGTTTCGGTGAGGGCGAGAAACTGGAGGGACAGGAAGGAGGCATAGCCGGAGATGAAGTCTGCTTTCCGTGTGGCAGACTGGCAGTTCCAGAGCCCCCTCGCGACGGTGAAGTTCTCGTCGCAGGGAGTCAGCGACGGGTAGCGGAGGTTGGTCGGGTTGCGTCGCCGTGGAGGGCCACGTCGTCGGAAGCGGGTTCTAAAAGGAAGAGAGCAGACAGGGATAGGGAGAGGGAGAGGGAGAGGGATCGGGAGAACACACATAAACTGGGACGGAGCGACACTAGTGTCTAGACACTAGTGTCGCTCTTCCAGATGTCTTTTGAAATGCACACAGCTGATTGCAAGTGGTTTACAGCTGTGTGAGACACTTCGCAAGCACGGAAAAATAAGTACTTCCAATTAAAAAGCACAATAACACGAAACTAACAGCCTAGTCAATCTAACAATCTAACAAACAGCCAATCGCAGAACAAACACAAACTACCAATGTAGATAATGTGATCAGCGTTCAATGAGGTCTAATTAAAATCACGCAAACTGCGGCCAGTACGCTTAAAAATGACACTACCTTACGCGGGATGGTTAAAACAGCTCTTGATACGGAGGAAAGATGCAGCACTCTGATAAGTTAACGTGTAACTTCAGTCTATATATTGTCGCTCTTCCAGACGTCTTTTGAAATGCACACAGCTGATTGCAAGTGGTTTACAGCTGTGTGAGACACTTCGCAAGCACGGAAAAATAAGTTCTTCCAATTAAAAAGCACAATAACACGAAACAAACAGCCTAGTCAATCTAACAATCTAACAAACAGCCAATCGCGGAACAAACACAAACTACCAATGTAGATAATGTGATCAGCGTTCAACGAGGTCTAATTAAAATCACGCAAACTGCGGCCAGTACGCTTAAAAATGACACTACCTTACGCGGGACGGTTAAAACAGCTCTTGATACGGAGGAAAGATGCAGCACTCTTAGAGAGACGTTATAGTATCGCTTGTAAGAGTACCAGAAAATAAGATATCAAGAGTCTTTTGATGTTTTTGGGTCTCAGACATCAGGAAATCATGGCATGCAAAGCCAAAGGATATGCGACCAAATATAAAAAATTTAAAAGCACAGTCAACTTAGTGTATGTAAACTTCTGGCCCACTGGAATTGTGATGTAGTGAAATAAAAGTTAAATAATCTGTCTGTAAACAATTGTGTCATGCACAAAGTAGATGTCCTAACTGACTTGCCAACACTATAGTTTGCTAACATGAAATCAGTGAAGTGGTTAAAAATGAGTTTTAATGACTTCAACCTAAGTCTATGTAAACATCCAACTTGGATACTGGGAGAGGGACATTTGAAAGGTGAGGGGGTTCTAGCAAGGTGATGATGCTTGCGCGCGCATAGCGCGCCGATTTTTTGGGGGCCCTTAGAGCCTTTTTTGGGGATTTTTGGGGGGGCCTTTACAGTTATGTTATAGCAACTTCACACCAGAAATGTAGTACATTGCATGTCTTATGCTAATGGAAGCAAGATGTTCCACAATAACTTGGCCCATGTCGTTACTGAAGTAACTGACTAGAATGCTCAATACTCTCTTCAGATTAGTACTTGTTCCCTCATCTCAATATTAAGTGAAAATGGTGTTTCCCTGATGTTCTCTGTTGTCTTCATTGTAAATGTGTGTGCCAGTCCATGCTTCATTTTGTATGAGGCTGTAGCATGGGACATTGAAAGTTGCTGTAATGCTTTTGGGTCCTTGCTGAGTGCTTTGGACACATCAATGATGACAGGAGCTATAGTAAATGACTTTAGACTTTTTAGTGTCTGTTAAAAACACACTTCACAAAAATATAAAGAATAAGACTTTTAATGTTGCCCCTTAAAACACAATTACAAGGGGAAATGAATGTAAATGAAAACAAAGGCAGAAATTGCACAAATTACTTACTTATTGTCCTTATTTTGCTTAAAGGTTGTATCAGCGATTTTGGGTGAGGTCACTTCTGAAGCGAAATCCCAAACAAACATACTTATGAATAATTATGTTATGTTTTAAAAAATAGTGTTCAAGCATCCAGAATTATAACCACGTTAATAACGTTTGTAAGAAACCAAACCGTTTGTAAATCCGTCAAGATTTCAGCGAGATAAGAGTATTAGCGTTTGTGCAGATCATTGTGATTGGTTGGAATACTGTTTATTTTGGTTTTGAGTGGTTGGTAGTACCATTTGTTTTTGTGTACGATCTCGGAGCATAGGCTGCCTACAGAGACGCGGTTTTTTGACGGCCTGCTTATGGGGCGGGCAGCTAGCGGATCGTGAGGAAAAATCAGATGAATGTGATCATTTATGTTTCCACCCAAAATCGCTGATACAACCTTTAATGTCCCTTAAAACACAATTACAAGGGAAAATGAATGAAAATGCAAACAAAGGATTTTGTTTTGTAAGCAAAGGCAAAAATTGCCCAAATTGGCTACATCTACTCAAAACATCCAAAAGTGCTTCTTCTACGGTCTTTACGGGAAACAAATTCGCTTCGCGTCGTACCTAACCACCAACTAAGCTGTGCCAATATCCACGATATACCACGGGTTCTCGTTCCATTACGCTTAAATGTTCAATGACTAATTTTAGGTGACACATCACATAACAAGACTAAGTTACAAAAGAAAATTCTACATAACTAAACAGCCGTTTAATACCTCTGATTCTCTCTCACAACGACAACAAAACAGCATTTTCCAGACGATTTCACGCAATGCACGCATGTACCGGTGTTTACCTTCCCTGGCCTGGTGGGTTGGTCAAATCGCTGTGATTGGCTGGATGGCCGTTCAATCAATCTAAATTGGCCAATAGGTTTTCATATAAGGGGAACTGAGTTTCGTTTGATGCAATGGATGCGTCCTATGAACTGACTACCCCAGCGGAAAAAAGAAAAAAAACCTCAGGCAAAAGTGAGGGGGATGGAATCATGTTTCTGTGAAAGTGGGGGTGTTGCATCCCCCGCATCCCCCGCGGGTGTGACGCCCATGACCAATGTCAAGAAAGATGACATGTTCCTAGCCAGTTTTGGTAATGTATGAATAAATAGAATTGTATTTGCAAAAGATGTATTCCTGTATCAACATATCATCATCCGTTTACCTGTCACCAGTCATTGTTCATATATTTCTGATTTGACAATAAACATACAAAATGACAGAAAGAACCCAGTGTCATGGTGGGTTGAATGGTGGTGAAGAGGAATAGTCCCACAGTTTATTTGCCTTTTGAAAATGTCACCATAGTGTGTGAAATAAATATTCTGAAAATGTCTTTGCTTAATTACTGGCATAATTTATCTGTTTTGTTCTGGAGACCAGACCACCCACATCTATTGAACTCATGGCCATAATAACGGTGTTAGATCTTTAATCTTAATCATTAATCTTACAACAATTTGTAAGATGGATGGACAGCACTGTAGCCAGGTTGTGTTGCTTAATATTGTTTAATTGTTAATGGCATTGTGTTGTTGGTATGTGGTCCCCTCTGCTGGAATGTGACATGCAGAGGTCTGGCTATACACTGTCCCATATAGGGGAAATAAATTTTACCACTTCACAACACAATGACAGACAGCAGGTCATTACTTCAAATCCGGAAAAGGTAATATTCTATTATGCTCATGCCAAATGTTCTGGAGAGGACACTTTTTTGTACATCAGACTAATTAGGATTTTACTCTTAAACCAGATTAAACCTGCAAAAACAAACCACTCCTTATAACAAAGTTGAATCTTTACCTTTGTATATAGAATATGGTATATATTCCAAATAAATATGTTATTGAACAAAACATTAAGTTAGGCTACCTATATTTGGACCAAGCTTTTTTAAATTTGTATTTGATACTACAAAGCTTTTGATTCAGCCAACAGAGTTTACAGTTAGAGGTAAAAGAGTTTTGTATTTATCTCAAGGCAGAAGGATTACAGAAGCAGTGAATAATGAGAATTGGCAACTTTACTGTCGATTGCATTTATTAGTGTAACGTTACCAATATTGTACAGGCCCACCCAATCACAAGCCTGGTCCACCCGCCCACAAGAGAAAAATAAGACAAAAAAAAACAGATGTGCATTGTTGGGTTTTCTGTAGGTGTATTTGTGGGCGGAGCTCGCTGTATAGCTCAACGACAAATATGCCATTTTTACACACACAACATTAAGACTGAACAAAATATAAATGTTGGTACAAAAACCACAGGAATACTCAAATAAAAGCGTCACATTTTGCTCTTATATCTCGTGTTCCTATTTTGATCTCACATTTAAATTTCAGGACTATGCAGAAATGCAGAAATTCATTGTTCAGAATGTCCAATAGCCTACTTATGGAGGGCATGTAGCCTAACTACTGAAGTGAATTAGCCCAATGCCTAGGTTCATTAGCTGGTTAATTTACTATAAAAGAAAATGCAGTAGACCTACATAATAGGTCACAATCATTGCGAAACGCAATATTAATCAATTTTGTTTGCCTGTCACAATGTTCTGTCATGGTTATTGGCAGCCTCTGTTGTTTCTGCAGTCTTTATTCGATTTGGCGTCATCGGGACGTTCTATCTGATTTTTTCCGCCTCCATCCCAGTGTTTGGATCTCGCCTGGTCATTATTCCTCTCACCTGTTTTCGGTTTCCTGTCGGCTATATATAGCTCAGGACTTCCGGCTTCCGGCCAGGATATTGTCTTTGCTATGTTGACAACAAAGTCGGTAAGGTATAGGGAATTCGGTCACTGTATTTCTGGTTTGTACGAATAAGAAACGCAGCAAGTCCGGTTATAGAGTTAGGATTAGATTGTTTTTCTCTTTTATTTCCAATCTTTCTCTTTATCCTTTATTATTTTGACCTGTTACCTTTTGTGTTCAGCTCTTCCGCCACAAGAGCTTTGGATAACAGGTTTTCTTTTCTGTTCTTTTCCTTCACTCGTTCTATCGAGTTTTGCTTTGTTTCTCTACCTCCTGTTATGCCTAATGATTTAGTGCATGAGGTTATTTTGTTATTCATTCTCGCTGTTTATTGAGACTCGCCTCCTTTTGAGGTTGCTTTGATTTGGCTTGTGCTTGGGAATTTTTGCTCCTGTTCTTTTGTTTTCCTCTCCTCTGGTGCGGCTACTTCCGCGTTTGTGGCGTATCTTTCTAAGATACGCTTTTCGAATCCTTATTAGTTGCGTCTGGTTCTCCGAACCTTAACCCTTACACGTTCGTGCTGCATCAAATATTTTTGTAATACGTATTTTGCTAATTTATCATACCCTATTGTAGGCCTACTGTATCAAGCTAGAATCATATGCTTCATGATCTTGAGGGAAATAATTTAATAAGCTACACATATTTCATACCAAACCCGATAGTCTTGTAGAATATGGTTGTATAGTTATGCTCAATTCTCTCAAAGGGATGAAGGATGAAGAGGCCATAGCATACGCTAACGTTACAGCAAAGACAGTACTAACATTAGCTACTAATGGGAGGTGAGTGTCTCACTCTCCGCTATTGGTAAAGCAGAAGGGTATCGTGCACCGCAAGAGGACCCAATTTAGAAATACATGGCTGAATCAGAATTTAAAACCCTTTTTATCAAGTAGGCTATAGAGTAGGCTACAACAGAACACACAAAAGAATGTTTAAAATACAATGTTTGCAGCCCTGAGCGCTTCCCAATTATTGATACGTGGTTGCCATCTAGTGGCGTAAAGTGTTGTTTTCCCATACAATGACATGCAGGTGCAGAATTTCATGGAAATTAAATTCTCGGTCAGGTATCCTCGACAAAGGCCTTGTACACTCTGGCACTAAAACCCGCTTCGAAAACCATTTCAGTTCCTTAAAATCGTCACATCCACATGTGAACGTTAATTTAAAACCCCTAGCTAGGATCGGAAACGTTTCGAAAATCCTTAGCCTAACTGGTTTTAGCTGTGAGTGTGTACAGAATCGGTTGCCAAAACCTACCTACAGATTACAGAATCATTTTGCTTGCGTCATGAATAAATGAAGTTTCAGTTCCATTGGTGATGCTCACGAGTTCCGTGGGAATTTCAAACATCTTCACAAAGTTAATTTGACAGTTGAACATTTGTGCATATTTTATTATTATATTATTTTATCTCTATATTATGGCTGCCAATCGTGGTTCAATTAGGAAGGAGGAGGAGACGCCAACAACACTTGGAAAGCGGCAAATGATCCATGGTGTTTATTTTGCCGATACGGATACCAAGGGACGCAAAAGATCAAATCTATTGTCAAGGAAACGTGCTGCGCGGAGCATTCTAAAACCACAGAATGCCTTCGAGTAATGTGTACGAGCAGGTCAAGGTAGCGAAATCCTCAAAACTAAAACGTTTCGGAAAAGTTTCGAAACTAAAACCCCAGTATGTATGAGGCCAAAAGGTTTTGTTGTCATAACATACATAAAGACGCATGATTAAGTTAACGTTGCCTCTGAGAATCAAGGTAGTCTCTGAAAAAACTTAATATTTTTCAGTTCAACGACAATTAGCCTAGCTACATAACTCTGCACCTCTGCCCTTAACACGTTCTGTCAACTCATAAGGGGACGCCCATTGCCTGCCCCCATTGCATATTAAATGCAAGAATACAAGTTAAAACGACGCAGCGCGGTGCCATATGTGCAGCTAGTTAACTAGCTGGCCTTAAGAGCCAGCCACCTAGCTAGCAAGCTAGGTCGCAAATGTCTTTTTTTAAAACCTAGGTAGTTAACTAGTTGGCCTTAACACAGTGTCAGCTAGTGAACTAGCTGCCCTTATTTCCGTGTAGCTAGTAAACTAGCTGCACTTTGTTCATTAGCTAGTGAACTAGCTGGTGTTTTAACGCAACTAGCTGGGACATATGGCTAGCTAGTAGGACAAATGGGCAGCTAGCTAGGGCTAAAAAGGTAGCTAGATAAGGAAGTCGAATAAATGTTAAAACGGCGTGCAGCTTCGTGTAGCTAGCTGACCATTAAAGGCCACCTAGTTAGCTAGCTATGTTTTAAAAAGAGGTATGCGACCTAGCTGGCTCCTATGGCCAGCTAGTTAACTACATTACATTACATTAAAGGTTGTATCAGCGATTTTGGGTGGAAACATAAATGATTTTTTTTTTCCTCACGATCCGCTAGCTGCCCGCCCCATAAGCAGGCCGTCAAAAACCGCGTCTCTGTAGGCAGCCTATGCTCCGAGATCGTACACAAAAACAAATGGTACTACCAACCACTCAAAACCAAAATAAACAGTATTCCAACCAATCACAATGATCTGCACAAACGCTAATACTCTTATCTCGCTGAAATCTTGACGGATTTACAAACGGTTTGGTTTCTTACAAACGTTATTAACATGGTTATAATTCTGGATGCTTGAACACTATTTTTTTAAAATTATTCATAAGTATGTTTGTTTGGGATTTCGCTTCAGAAGTGACGTCACCCAAAATCGCTGATGTGATTGGTTGGAATACTGTTTATTTTGGTTTTGAGTGGTTGGTAGTACCATTTGTTTTTGTGTACGATCTCGGAGCATAGGCTGCCTACAGAGACGCGGTTTTTGACGGCCTGCTTATGGGGTGGGCAGCTAGCGGATCGTGAGGAAAAATCATATGAATGTGATCATTTATGTTTCCACCCAAAATCGCTGATACAACCTTTAACTTAGCAGACGCTTTAATCCAAAGCGACGTACAGTAAGTGTAATGGAGCGTGACGTGTGAGATGGGAGGAGCCAAACGCAGCAAGGGGATTCATTAAGCCCTTAGGCCACTAAGGCGGGATACCCGCAGATAAGGGAGGAGACAAGACAACGAACACCACTACAAACGCTACTAACCGGCTCACTGTCACACGCCAAGTAGAGCGCAAGGACAGGGATCAGAACAGCCAGAAATAATACGCGCCCTGTCTCGGTAACGAGACACATAATAACGGGCGAGTAGCGTAAAGACAAACATAAAACACAAACAAACACTGCAAAATAATATGATAGTATGAGGAGGCGAAAGGAAACAGATCCAACGTTTCCAGGCTACTCTCAGACTCGCGGTCAAACACAAACGTGTCCACAACATCGCCCAATCCTCCATATAGGAAGACATGCACCCGAAAGACGAACAGAACAGCAGTTCCGAACAAATCGTCAAACTCCATGAAAGGAGAAAGGCACCGAAAGGAACGAACAGGACAGGCAGCACCGGACATTTACCGGCTAGACCAACGCGAGATTAATTGAAAATAAACGCCCTGCCTCTCTATGATGAGGAAATGTAACGAGGCGAACAGGAACAGAGATTTAACGTTCCCATGGCGAGATTAATAGGCTCGCAGTCAAATGTAGAAAGCAAAGGGGTAAACACCAGATCTCCCAGGAGAGAGAAACATTTTACAGGTGAGCCGACGGAACACCGTCGTCCCATAACTTTACGATCCATATAGACTAACGCAAGCTTAATATAAAACAACCGCCCTAGCCTCTCACTAATGGAATATGTAACGAAGCGAAATGGAACAGAGAGCTAACGTTCCGAGGCTATAATAAGAAATACGCAGTCAAACACAAACACGTCCACAACATCGCTCAAGCTCCATATAAGGAGACAAACACCCGGAGAACGAAACAGAACAACAGTTCCGAAACAAAATCGTCCCGTAGGTAAAAAGGACGGAGGACAGCTGCAATAAAGACCAACGCAAAATAGCACGACAGCCTCTCAATATAAATAAAAACCCTGACTCACAACAAAGGAGCGTAGTCCACGAAGAAACAAAAACAGGGAACAAACATACCGAAGCTACCAACTGGCTCACCGTAACCCGGAAATGAGTAGAAGCTAAAACGCCAGGTCTGTCAGTAAGAAAACCAATCAACAGGCGAAAATGGACCAGAGAAACTGCTACTCTATACTTCTACGAGCTAAGAAACTAAGTAGAAGGGAAACGCCTGATCTCCCTATGGGAAGACATTGTAATGTTCCGCTCCCTTCCTGTTCGTTTTCTGTATATTCCTGTTTTCCCTCCGTGTCATGTTGGATCCTTTTGTCCGTGTTTTCCCCGCTGCTGTGGTCTGGGCGTTTCCTTCTCTGTCTTGTTCGTCTGGTTGTCTTACTTCCGCCTTTTCACTCCGTCCCCCCTCGTTGCATGCATTTCCTCACCTGGTGTTTCTTAATCACTCCCGTTTATTTTCCACACCTGTTCCTTGTTTAGTTCTGTCATTAACCTCACTATTTATTCCTTCGGCTGGCTGCCAGTCGGCGCCAGTTCGTTAACTATCGTCACGCGGTGTTAATGCTCGTTGTTTGCCTGGTCGCGTTCAAAGAACTACTCGCTTGGTTGTGGGATATTATCCCCTTGCAGCTAGAGTTCCGCTCCTAACTACAGTCTGGTAGTTATCCTCCAAGTCATTTCTTGTTGTACATGCAGCTAACCTGTTTCCCCTCTCCTCCATCTAACCCAGCTCCCATTCTCCCGTGGCAGTGTTCGTTTCCCCCCGTTTTCGTTGTGTGTGTTGCGGTACCCTCCACCTCCAGCTCGTGTAGGCTCCGGGTTGGCGTGTTACCTGGCTACCCTCCAGTTGTTCCTGTCCGGCCGAAGAAGCCAACTAGTTCTTCGGTTCCGGTTCCGGGAGCTCTGGAGACCAGTCAGCTCCTTCCGGACCTACCGCAGCTACGCCACACTACCCAGCCCTGCCGTGCTTTACCAACCACCTACCTCTCAAGCCCTGCACCTCCGTGAGAACCTCCCGGTCATTTCCGTGCCTTCCCTTGCACTAACCCCACCTGCTTTGTTTTGTTCTGTACCGGTGCAGTCATTCCGGTCCAGTTCCTGTCCTGCCGTAGTGAGCCGCTCCCCAGCTAGTCCAGTCCAGTCCAGGTGTGAGCCGTGCACCTACCTGTCCAGTCCAGTTCCGGTTTGGAACAATCCGTTCCAGACCCTGCTTCCCGTGTGGACCTCCCGGTCCAGTTCCAGTCCAGTCCAGTTCCGGTTTGGAACAAATCCGTTCCAGACCCTGATTCCAGTGTGACCTCCCGGTCCAGTTCCAGTCCTGTCCAGTTCCGGTTTGGAACATTCCGTTCCAGATCCTGATTCCCAAAGTGGACCTCCCGGTCCAGTTCCAGTCCAGTCCAGTTCAGTTCCGGCTTGGAACGAACGTTCCAGACCTGCCAGCCCAGCTCCGGCTTGGAGCAGCCCGTCCCGGGCTTCCTTGCTGTTCCAGCGTAATATTGTGTATTGCCTTTTCTGTACAGTGTTGGGACTACCCCAACACTTAATTTAATAAACCCCCCTTTTTTGTGAATCTGTCTCCTGGTCGTTGCACTTGGGTTCGTCTCGTTCCGGGTTCGTAACAGAACGAACTGGCCTAAAATCATGGACCCAGCCGACCTGGAGCAAATTCGTCACGCCTTCTCCTGCCAAACTGCGGTCAGCGACCAACAGGGCCGACGTTTGGATGACGTGTTGGAGGTGCTGAGGGGCATCACGGAGCAAGTGGCGCAGCTAGCTCTTCACCAGCCGCTTCCGCGTATTCCTATGGGCCCTACACCGCCCGCGCCGGATCCGCCGGTGGATCCTTCTGTTCCCACTTCTCTCCGAGAGCCCCGCGTTCAACATCCAGAGTTATACCGCGGGGGATTGGGAAAGTGTCGCGAATTCCTGATGAAATGCGACATAGTATTCCGGATGCAGCCCTCCTCCTTCGCCTCCGACCCATGTAAGATCGCCTTCATAATGAGCAGTTTGGGAGGAGGTGCCCTGGAGTGGGCTACATCCATTTGGGACAGCCAAGTCGCGCTCTGCAACAACTTCGCCGCCTTCACCGCTGAGATGCGGCGTGTATTCGATCACCCTACCTGTGGGCGAGACGCAACTCAACGCCTACTTCAGGTCCGTCAAGGAAGCCGTAGCGTTGCTGAAATGGCAATCCAATTCCGTACCCTCGCAGCGGAGTCCGGATGGAATGACACCGCCCTTCAGGGGGCTTTCCGCCAGGCGCTGAGCGAAGAGTTAAAGGACCAACTTGCCACCCGCGAAGAATCCACGTCACTCAATTGCCTTATTAGCCTGGCCATCGCTATTGACAACCGTCTCCGTATCCGGGCCCGTGAGCGAGGGGGGAACTCCGGTCATCAGCATCAGCAACACATACGCTCACACCCTTCTGCCTCTGGATCCAGAGCGGCGTCTGGGGTCTCTGAGGAAGAGCCCATGCAACTGGGCAGAGTTGCGGTCAACGCCGAGGAGCGCCAACGTCGCCTGCGATCTAGATCCTGTTTTTACTGTGGCAAACCAGGCCACCAGATCGCCTCATGCCCCATTCGCCCAAAAGAGTAGGCTCGCCAGTTAAACTGGGCGTACTGACGAGCCCGATCATACCTTGCCATGCAGCTCAGAATCGCCTTGTCTTCAAGGCCACTCTCCTTTGGAGGGACAAGTCCGAAGTCTCGTCGGCCCTTATCGACTCTGGTGCCGACGCTAACTTCATGGACATCACCTTCGCCAGGAGGGCCGGCATCCCCACGGAACTGCTACCCTCTCCCATTACTGCTTTTGCCTTAGACGGTAGGAGTCTGGGGTTAGTCACCCACTCCACCGTTCCAGTACAGCTCGTTTTATCCGGCAATCATCGGGAGAGTATTCAACTTCTGCTCATCAACTCTAAACAATCCTCCATAGTTTTGGGTCAGACCTGGCTCCGCCTTCACAACCCTCACATCGACTGGCAAGCCGGTCGTATCCTGGCGTGGAGTGGTCACTGTCTGGCTAGCTGTCTTCGTTCCGCTCTCCCCCCTCCGGGATCCAAGAATTCCAGCACCAACCTACCCGAACCCGATCTGTCCAACGTTCCCAAGCAATATCACGACCTCTGCCTTACCTTTTCAAAATCACGCGCTCTGTCCCTACCTCCTCACCGACCCTACGATTGTTGCATTGACCTGCTGGCGGGAGCCAAGCTTCCGTCTGGTCGTCTCTACAGTCTGTCGGGTCCGGAGAAACTCTCCATGGAGGAGTATATTCATGAGTCCCTCGCCTCGGGCATCATCCGCCCTTCCTCCTCTCCTGTTGGTGCTGGGTTCTTTTTTGTGGGGAAAAAGGGACGGCTCACTACGGCCCTGCATCGACTACCGGGGGCTCAATCAAATTACCATCCGCAACAAATATCCTCTTCCCCTTATTAACACTGCCTTTGAACCCCTCTCGCAGGCCGTCATTTTCACCAAGCTCGACCTCCGTAATGCGTACCACTTGGTGCGTATACGGGAGGGGGATGAATGGAAGACTGCCTTCAATACCCCGTTGGGCCACTACGAGTACCTGGTGGTCCCCTTCGGCCTTACTAACGCCCCGGCAGTCTTCCAGGGCATGGTGAATGACGTCCTGCGAGACCTGTTGGGGAAGACTGTTTTCGTGTATATCGATGATATTTTGATTTTTTCTAAGTCCCCCCAGGAGCACATTCTCCATGTCCGGGAGGTTCTCCAGCGCCTGCTTGAAAACCAGCTCTTCGTTAAGGCAGAGAAGTGCTCCTTCCACGTCTCCTCAGTCCCGTTCCTCGGCTTCATCATCGAGGAGGGCAGCATCCGGGCGGATCCCGCCAAGATCAAGGCGGTGACAGAATGGCCTCAACCCACCTCTCGTAAGCACCTGCAACAGTTTCTTGGTTTTGCCAATTTTTATCGTAGGTTCATCCGTAATTACAGTGTCATTGCTGCTCCCCTAACCAAACTCACCTCCACTGCTTTTTCTTTTTGTTGGAACTCCGAGGCCCAGCTCGCGTTTGAACGCCTTAAGGCTCGGTTTTCCTCGGCCCCTATTCTTTGTCACCCTGACCCCACTCGCCAATTTACGATTGAGGTGGATGCCTCCGACACCGGCGTGGGGGCCATTCTGTCCCAACGAGCCGCCTTGGACAACAAGCTCCATCCCTGTGCTTTCTTCTCCCGGAGGCTGTCCTCCGCCGAGCGGAACTATGATGTCGGGGATCGGGAGCTTCTGGCCATCAAGCTGGCTCTTGAGGAGTGGCGCCACTGGCTGGAGGGGGCAGGTAGCCCCTTTATTGTTTTAACTGACCACCAAAACCTTATTTATCTAAAGTCTGCTAAGAGGCTTAATGCCAGACAGGCTAGGTGGTCATTATTCTTTGCCCGATTTAATTTTTCTGTGTCCTTCCGCCCCGGTTCCCGCAATATCAAAGCGGATGCATTATCCCGTGTTTTTTCCCTTCCCTCCAGTCCTGCTGACCCCGAGCCTATTCTACCGGCTTCCTGTATGGTGGCTGCGGTCTCCTGGACGATTGAGGAGGTTGTGAGGTCCGCCCAGACTTCCCACCCTGACCCCCGTAGTAACCCTAACTCCTCCCTGTTTGTTCCCAACTCCGTCCGCTCCCAGGTCCTTGAGTGGGTTCACGCCTCCTGTCTGGCGTGTCACCCAGGTGTTGCCAGAACGACCACCCTCGTCAGGAGGAGTTTTTGGTGGCCCACGCTCAAGGAGGATACCCGTGCTTTTGTCCTGGCCTGCGCGGTGTGCGCCAGGAGCAAGGCTTCCCACCAGCCTCTCTCTGGTCTTCTCCTTCCCCTCCCTGTCCCGGGCCGTCCTTGGAGCCACATTGGCGTTGACTTCGTCACCGGTCTGCCATTGTCAGAGGGCAACTCCGTCATTCTGACAATTGTGGATCGGTTCTCCAAGGCGGTTCACTTTGTTCCCCTCCCTAAGCTCCCGTCCGCCCTCGAAACTGCGGAGCTCCTGGTGTCACAGGTGGTCAGGCTGCACGGGATCCCATCCGACATTGTGTCGGACCGTGGGCCCCAATTCTCCTCCCAGGTGTGGAGGGCGTTCTGTGTAGCCCTGGGGGCCTCGGCCAGTCTGTCGTCTGGTTTTCATCCCCAGTCTAACGGCCAGGCAGAGAGGGCGAACCAGGACCTGGGGGCCGCCCTGCGGTGCGTCACTGCACGCAATCCCGCCTCCTGGAGCCGTTTTCTTCCCTGGGTAGAGTACGCCCATAACTCCCTTAAGAGTGCGTCTACAGGGTTGTCCCCGTTCGAGTGCTCATTAGGTTACCAACCCCCTCTCCTGTCGGCCCAGGAGGCCGAGGTAGCAGTCCCCTCCGTTAAGTCCCACATCCTCAAGTGCAAACGCATGTGGAGACTTGCACGCACCGCACTCCTGCGTTCTAATTCCCGTTCTCAACGTCTGGCGGACCTGCACAGGACCGCAGCCCCTAAATACAGAGCCGGGCAGCAGGTCTGGCTTTCCACATCCAACATTTCCCTTCCCTCCTCCTCTAAGAAACTTCGGCCCCGGTTTATTGGTCCCTTCCCTGTTGTTTGTCTCATTAACCCGGTTTCCGTTAAACTCTCCCTCCCTTCCTCCCTCAAGGTCTACCCCGTTTTTCATGTGTCACAGATCAAGCCTGTCGCCTCCAGCCCCCTCAGTGCCCCTACCCTCCCTCCTCCACCCGTCCGGGTCATCGACAACGCCCCGGCCTACACGGTGGACCTTTTCAATACCTCGTGGACCGGGAGGGGTATGGTCCTGAGGAGCGGTCGTGGCTCCACAGGAGCCTCATCCTGGATCAATCATTGATCCAGGATTTCCACAGTCGCTTCCCTCTCAAGACCAGGCCGCCAGGTACGCCAGGGGGCGTACGTTGAGGGGGGGGTACTGTAATGTTCCGCTCCCTTCCTGTTCGTTTTCTGTATATTCCTGTTTTCCCTCCGTGTCATGTTGGATCCTTTTGTCCGTGTTTTCCCCGCTGCTGTGGTCTGGGCGTTTCCTTCTCTGTCTTGTTCGTCTGGTTGTCTTACTTCCGCCTTTTCACTCCGTCCCCCCTCGTTGCATGCATTTCCTCACCTGGTGTTTCTTAATCACTCCCGTTTATTTTCCACACCTGTTCCTTGTTTAGTTCTGTCATTAACCTCACTATTTATTCCTTCGGCTGGCTGCCAGTCGGCGCCAGTTCGTTAACTATCGTCACGCGGTGTTAATGCTCGTTGTTTGCCTGGTCGCGTTCAAAGAACTACTCGCTTGGTTGTGGGATATTATCCCCTTGCAGCTAGAGTTCCGCTCCTAACTACAGTCTGGTAGTTATCCTCCAAGTCATTTCTTGTTGTACATGCAGCTAACCTGTTTCCCCTCTCCTCCATCTAACCCAGCTCCCATTCTCCCGTGGCAGTGTTCGTTTCCCCCCGTTTTCGTTGTGTGTGTTGCGGTACCTCCACCTCCAGCTCGTGTAGGCTCCGGGTTGGCGTGTTACCTGGCTACCCTCCAGTTGTTCCTGTCCGGCCGAAGAAGCCAACTAGTTCTTCGGTTCCGGTTCCGGGAGCTCTGGAGACCAGTCAGCTCCTTCCGGACCTACCGCAGCTACGCCACACTACCCAGCCCTGCCGTGCTTTACCAACCACCTACCTCTCAAGCCCTGCACCTCCGTGAGAACCTCCCGGTCATTTCCGTGCCTTCCCTTGCACTAACCCCACCTGCTTTGTTTTGTTCTGTACCGGTGCAGTCATTCCGGTCCAGTTCCTGTCCTGCCGTAGTGAGCCGCTCCCCAGCTAGTCCAGTCCAGTCCAGGTGTGAGCCGTGCACCTACCCGTCCAGTCCAGTTCCGGTTTGGAACAATCCGTTCCAGACCCTGCTTCCCGTGTGGACCTCCCGGTCCAGTTCCAGTCCAGTCCAGTTCCGGTTTGGAACAAATCCGTTCCAGACCCTGATTCCAGTGTGACCTCCCGGTCCAGTTCCAGTCCTGTCCAGTTCCGGTTTGGAACATTCCGTTCCAGATCCTGATTCCCAAAGTGGACCTCCCGGTCCAGTTCCAGTCCAGTCCAGTTCCGGCTTGGAACGAACGTTCCAGACCTGCCAGCCCAGCTCCGGCTTGGAGCAGCCCGTCCCGGGCTTCCTTGCTGTTCCAGCGTAATATTGTGTATTGCCTTTTCTGTACAGTGTTGGGACTACCCCAACACTTAATTTAATAAACCCCCCTTTTTTGTGAATCTGTCTCCTGGTCGTTGCACTTGGGTTCGTCTCGTTCCGGGTTCGTAACAGACATGTGCCGAAGGGCGAGCAGAACTACTGTTCCGAACAGAATCGCCCAAAACTCCATACACGGAGAAAAAGCACCAAAAGGCGAAATAGAGCAGAGATTTACGGTCCCAAACTTCTACGAGATAACTAACTACCAAGCCAGCAAGAAATAAGCCCTGCCTCAACAAAGAGACGTTAAAAATAGGCGAGTAGCCAAAATGGTACGAGAACTCACAGCCAACAATAACACCACAGTACAAACAATAAACAATTAACAATTAACAATTAATGTCGAAGCCCCGAATGCAGGAAACGGTAGGCTTATATACATCTCTCAGGTGACTACGACAGGTGTAAACGCTTAACAGAAACTCCCCCAACTCAGCAGGGCGGAGCAAGCATCTACCAAAAGGGCAGCGCCCTCGCGTGGCCACCGAGGAAAACGACCGCATAGGACAACAGGGTTCAAAACCATGACAATAAGTGCATACAGAGACGTCATCAAGGTCACTACAGAACAGACAAGACAAAGCACATCCTTCCCATAATGTAGCAGCTATCCCTAGTAATGAATGTTGACTGTAGTTCACAGTAAGCTGTGGGTAAATCAGCTATACTACACTTCTATTCTAAATACTATTCTAAACTATAACAAACAGACAGGAAAACACAGGGAACTAGTACCATGAGGTCCTAGGTTAGAATATCAGTCAAGGTGGAGTCTGAAGAGGTGTGTCTTCAGGCTTCGATGGAACGCAGGCAGGGTTCGAGTAGAACGTAGGGGAATGGGAAGTTCATTCCACCACTGAGGAGCTAAGGTGGAAAAGTTTGTGGTTGACCGTGTCGAATGCCGCAGACAGGTCAAGGAGAATCAGAACAGAGGAGAGGGAGGAGGCTCTAGCAGTGGTGAGTGCCTCTGTCATGGCCAGGAGAGCAGTTTCAGTGGAATGGCTGGTTCTGAACCCGGACTGATGCGGGTCAAGCAGGTTGTTCTTGTGGAGAAAAACCAGACAGTTGGTTAAGGACAGCACGCTCAATTGTTTTGGACAGGAAGGGCAAGAGAGATACAGGACGGTAGTTCCTGACATCAGAGGGATCCAAGTTTTAAGGAGTGGGGTTACACGGGAAGTTTTAAAGGCAGCAGGAACATGGCCACAGATTAGGGAGGTGTTGATAATGGAGGACAGATATGGAAGGAGCTCAGCGGATATAGACTGGAGGACTGCTGAAGGTATGGGGTCTAGTGGACAGGTGGTTGCGCGATGGCGCGTCACCAGCTGGAGCACATCTGAGTCCTCCAGAATCTTGAAGGACGACAGTGTAGCGATGGGTTCAGTATGGGGGATGTGGGGTGTCACCAGATGCATGAAGGAGTTCCAGATCGTGGCCACCTTCCCCTCAAAGTGGGTCAGGTAGTCATCTGCAGAGAGGGAGGAGGGTGAAGGGGGTGGAGCGGGGATGAGCAGGGAGGAGAAGGTGGAAAAGAGTTTACGTGGATTAGATACACATGCATCAATTTTAGACTGGAAAAATTAAGTTTTAGCTGATGTGGTTGCAGCTGTGAAGGTCAGGTCATCTGGGGATCTGGATTTCCTCCACTTTCTCTCAGCGGCTCGCAGCATGGTTCTGCTGGATCTGAGAGAATCCGTCAGCCACGGGGAGGGGGGTGATGGTCGAGCTGGTTTGGAGACAAGAGGACATAGTGAGTTGAGAGACTGAGAGAGGCATGAGTTAAACACAGAGGTGGTAACATCAATAGGCATTTTAGCAAATGTAGCAGGAGGAGGAAGTGCAGAGAGAGCAGAAGTAGTGAGAGAGGAGTGCGAGAGGGTGCGGAGATTTCTCCTGAACATAACAGCGGGTGGGTTGTTAGCGGAGTTGAGGGAGAGTGGGCAGGAGAGAGAAAATTAAATAAAGAAATGGTCCGATATGTGGAGGGAGGTCACCGTGAGTTCAGATGTGGCGCAACTCCTGGTGAGTACAAGGTCCAGTTCGTTACCACCCTTGTGGGTGGCAGGCGATGGGGACTGAGTGAGGGCGAAGGACTGGAGGAGTGAGGTGACACTGGATAGCTGGGAACTGTCTGGTTGGAGGTTGAAGTCTCCCTGTAGGATTACAGGGGTGCTATCCTCAGGGAAGGAGCTCAGGAGAGTGTCCAGTTCATCCAGGAAGGCACCGAGCGGACCTGGAGGGCGATAGAGAACAACAATGTTAAGTGTCGATGGGTGAGTTACAGTGACTGCATGAAACTCAAAGGAAGAGATATTCAGGGAGTGTACAGTGGGAATAGAGAATTTCCAGGACGTGGAAATGAGCAAACCAGTACCCCCGCCTCGACCAGAGGCCCTGGGGGTGTGGGAGAAAGAGTAGCCAGCAGACAGAGCAGCTGGAGTGGCTGTGTTATCGGGAGTGATCCAGGTCTCAGTGAGAGCCAGGAAGTGGAGGGACTTCACCTTGGCATAGGCAGTGATGAAGTCAGCTTTCTGGACGGCTGACCGGCAGTTCCATAGTCCACCCACCACTGAGAGTTCCTTATGAGAGGACAGTGGTGGGCAGACCAGGTTAGCCGGACAGCGCCTGCGGTGGTTGGGCCTCCTGGAGCGAGGCATGGAGCACAGAGGAATGGGGGTTAGACACATGGTAGGGTGATAGGGTGATAAGACAGGCTAGGTGGGGAAAGATCATTACAAACAGATCATTCAGACAAATTGACGATGAGGCTGCCGTATTTACGGCAGCCTCTGTTTTAACTAATAGACTATTTGCTAATTTCCCGATTGCACTCAGCTGCTTGCAGGGCTAATTCACTCAGGTGAAGCTATTTTCAATTAGCAACACAAAAGACTGGCAGCTGGCCTAAAATTAACAACTGACTGCTAATGCTGCAATTTACTTCAACTACACAGTGACTACGCTACAAACAGTTCGATTAACTAACGCACAGCTGAAACCGAATGAAAATAAGACACTTAGCCTATCCGCCGGTAGATAATTGACAACGCTGGTCTGATTGCCCCTTTTGCCATGCAGCTAGTTAACTAGCTAGATATCACCTCTTATTCAACTAGGTACCTTTTTGGTGCACCTAGTTAGCCTTTTACCAGAACTAGGTGGCCATTTGTCACAGCTAGCTGTGCCAAAAATGTCAGCTAATTAACAAGCTGCCCCATGGATTTTAAGTAGTTAGCTAGCTGTCTTTTTTGTACAGCTAGCTAGGTCGTATAGCCAACTAGTTAGGTCGCAGGCCACAGCTAGCTGGCCAAAAAGCTAACTAGTTAGGTCAAATGGCCACCTAGCTAGCTCGCATGCCACAGCTAGCTGGCCATTTTGCACAGCTAGGTGGCTTTTTGCACACCTAGCTAGGTCACATGCCAAAAAGCCACCTAGCTGTGCAAAATGGCCACCTAGTTAATATGCTAAAAATAAGAAATGACATCTAGTTAGTTAACTAGCTACATGCCACAAATGGCACCTAGTTAAATAGGTGGCTGACATTAAGGCTTACTAGTTAACTAGTTAGCTCGCAATCCCTTTTTAAAATACAGCTAGTTAACTTGGTGGCATTTATGCCATATGTTTTCAAAGACTTTTGCCCTCAACTAGTAGGCTAGTTAGGTTGTAAAAGTGTTCTTACAACTGAACTAGCTAACTAGTATGCCTTAATAAAACCTAGCTAGTTAACTAGTAAGCACCACTTTTGTGCCACCTAGTTGGCCAAAACGCCACCTAGCTGTGCTCTGAGGCGTAGCTAACCAGCCAACAGCAGGAGAGGTCTGTTAGCGGGGAGGGGTCGGAGGTGTTGTGGCAAGGGTATACTGAGCAAGCAATTCCATTCAAAAAGTTCAATTTCAAATTCTTGCTCCGCTGGGCACAAGGCTTCGAAGATTCGACGGAAAAGGGAACTGGTAGGCGTACCTAGCGCAGTTCAATTTCATCGCTGAAGCGGCGGGCTGGAGCTGGCAAGAGAAGGGTGTTAACCTGGCGGCATCACTGGAAGGTAATGCCCTGCAGGCCCTGCTCGCCATCAACGAAGGCGAGCCCTCAATGTTCACACTTCTCAGTGCAGCATTGGCAAAGCGGTTTGGCGAAGTGACATCGCAAATAGTTCTCAAGGAACAGCTGCAGGCGAAGGAAAGGCGGTCTGGGGAGAAGCTAGGCCTCTACGCAGCAGAAGTTCAGCGGCTAACGCAGCACGCCTACCCACAGCTCACCGGCCCGGTGAAGGACAGCCTTGCCCTTGATGCATTTCTGAGAGGGCTCCAGCCAATAAAGGCGCTGTCCCACGCTGAAGATCTAGAAGCAATCCTGAACGACAATCATGGCAGCAGCAGCAGCATGTGTCAAGTGGTGCGTGGGGCAGTCAGTACAGAAGAGGAGCGCGAGCAGGAAGCGGTGCCAGCAGTGATGGCTTCGCGGCAGGAGTTCCGGTACTGGGCGTACAGGAAGAAGGGCCATCTGAGGAGAGAGTGCAATTAGCGGCACAGGATGGGAGTGAGGGACCACGGCAGTCAGGAAACGAGAACAGGCTGGCGTAGAAGGGGCACCGTCAGTCTGTGGGTAGGAGCGCCCCATGGGTAAGAGGGTGGGCCAATTGGGCAGCACGGAAGACAGTATCTACATTAACTGTGAGGTGAATGCACTGATCGACACAGGCTCCACCATTAGCCTGATACAAGTGGAACTGTTGGCACGTAGCATTCCATGGCTAGCTATGGACATTAAACTAGGTACGGTAACCGGGCAAACAGCCAAAATGTCCGGTTGCTGTAAGCTACCTCTGCGTTTAGGCTTGGTCACCCTCAAGCAAGAATTATTCTAAGCTGACATCACCGACTCCTGGGCCTGGACACCTTAGCCACTGCCAGTGTGACTATCGACACTGCTAAATGGCTCGCCCTCCTGAAGGGCTGGCGCCTGCCCCAACCCCTATCCAGCTGCCACGCCCAGGTGACCTGCCATTCCAGGAACCCCACAAGCCTCCCAACAGCAGTCAAAGAACGCCTACAGCGCAGCAGTGAGTTCTGATACCTGTTCACCACCAACGACAGCCAGTGTACGCTGACCCACGTGACCAGACATGGCATCAACACTGGCGAGGCCGTGCCCATCAGACAGCGACCTCACCTCCTCCCCCTGAGCCTGAGAGCAGAGGTGGAAGGAAATATCAAAGAAATGGCAGCTGCTGGAGTGATCCGCCCATCTGAGAGCCCCTGGGCCTTCCGTGCGGTACTGGTGAGGAAGAAAGATGGCTCCCTGAGGTTCTGCGTGGACTATAGGCGGCTCAATGCCTTCGCAAAAAGGGACTCTTATCCACTCCCCCATATCGATAACACGCTGGACAGCCTGGGGGGCTCCACCTGGTTCAGCTTGCTGGATCTCCGTAGCGGCTACTGGCAGGTTCCTCTCACAGAGGCAGCAAGACCCAAAACAGCTTTCACTATGTGGCGGGCCCTATGGTAGTTCAACGTCATGCTGATTGGGCTTACCAACAGTCCCACAACATGCGAGCGGCTAATGGAGCGAGCGCTGAAAGGAATCCCAGCAGCATCCTGTGTGGTGTACTTGGACAACATCCTGGTGCACGCCCCCAGCTTCACTGCTGCACTAGCTAACCTGCGGCAAGTGCTGGGAAGAATTAGCAACGCAAACCTCCACGTCAATCCTGCTAAGTGCAAGCTCCTCAAGAGAGAGAGACCAGCTTCCTGGGCCACGTTGTGGGGAGGAATGGGGTTGCCACTGATCCGGTAAAAGTGGAGGCCGTGAAAGCTTGGCTCACCCCAGCCACACAGAAACAGGTGCACAGCTTACAGGGAAGGGTGCTACAGATGGTGCATGGCAGGCTGGGAGCCGGACACTTTGGGGTGAATAAGACTCTCCACCAGCTCAGGCAGCAGTTCTACTGGGGCCGGTGCAGGCGGGACATTGGAGAGCTATTGCCATCGGTGTAATGCCTGCATGGCCAAGATGGGGCCAGCGGGCCAATTCAGAGCACCCCTACATACGTCCGGCAGCGGGGCGCCTATGGAGAGAGTGACGGTGGACATCCTGGGCCCGTTTCCAGTCACCGAAGGGGGGAATTGCTACGAGCTAGTTGCCATGGACTACTTCACAAAGTGGCCGGAAGCATATGCGATTCCCTCCCAGGAAGCAGCGGCGGTGGTGGAATGCCTGGTGTCAGGAATGTTTGCACGCTTCAGAGTTCCGGAGGAACTGCACAGTGACTAAGGGAGGATCTTCGCCGCTGTCTGCCACCTTCTCTCCATCAGAAAGACCACCACCACTCCGCTGCATCCCCAGGGTGACGGCTTGGTTGAGAGATTCAATCGCACGCTAGTGACACAGCTAGCCCTGCTCACCTCCCGCCACCAATGTGACTGGGATGTCCAACTGCCACTGGTACTCCTGGCCTACTGCTCCACCATGCAGGAATCCACTCGGACAGCCCCCAGAGGACTGCTTGCCCACCTCCCCAGGTCCCAAGTATGTGCACCAGCTCCTAGATTGCCTGGACCATGCCCACCAGGTATCTCTGGAGTATTTAGCCAGCGCCAGTATCAGGCAGAAGCAAAATTATGACACACTCTGTCACAGTCACCTGTGCCAACCCGGAGATGAGGTCTGGGCGTTCAATCCCCATCGATGAAAAGGGCGGTTGCCGAAGTTGGACAGCGATTGGGAGGTCCCCTGCACCATCTTACGACGCCTGACTGACATGGTGCACAGGGTGCGACTGCAGACCCACCAGCACATAGTGGTGCTGCATGTCGACCGCCTTGCCCCTTATCGAGGTCTCAGTCCGTCTCAGAGCAGCCGACAGCGCCAGCCAGTTCCTGCACATCACCAGCGCCTGCCAGCTCCGGTCCGCCGCCAGCGCTAGTTAGTTCCTGCCGGCCACCAGCGCTAGCCAGCTCCGATCCACCACCAGCCACGGTTTACCACCTCCACCAGCCAGCTCCTGTTCAGCGCTAGCCAGCATCAGCTTGCCTGTGGAGCACACTGATGGCCAACGCCCCATCGGGATTCTCGGCCATGCTGGCTGCTTGCCTGGCTCAAGGACTTTGACTGCAGTGAGCTGGGAGGCGTAATGTCATGTTAATGTTGTGTTTGTGCAGGTGGTGTTGCAATGAGGCCGTTGGCAGTCGTTGTTACGAGGGGGGGGTAGTGTAGCGGTCGCTGGTTAGCTACCGCTGGGGTTGTTGTAAGTGTAGCTAGTGTAATAATCACTGGTCATTTGTATAGATATGTACAATTGAGCTGTCCACATGAGTTTCAAACAGAAACAGTTATCTTGAGGCAAAAATAACGTAGGCTAAAATCTATGTGTGGGGGATTCAAAACGGAACCAACAAACCGATGGTCACTGGAGGAGATATGGGAAATAACTGGACAGAAGTGGAAATCAGAGAATTATTAAATATAAGTCGGGAAAGGGATATCATAAAACTCGGCTAATGTCCGTGATTCAAACGTTTACCAGACGACCGTGGAACGACTGAAGCTAGTGGAGTAGTTTTCTCCCGTTACTGAGACAGTAGCATAGCAGTAGTCTAGTTTGTTATATTTGTCACGATTGTGTTCAATTCCTTTAGATTCTTGGTCACTGGCGCAGAAACGTGTTGGTACAAATTGACCGGGACGCGTCATTCCCACGCCCCGATGTTGGTTTAGATGGTTATACATGAGTTGTTGTTTTTTTTAGTTTTTTTTTAAACATGGGATAAATGAAACTTAAAATATTTCCATCGAGAACCTTTTTTTTTTTTTTTGTTTTTTTTAAAGAAGAAAAAAAGAGCAAATCCGAGTAAAAGAGCGTAATTGCAAATTTTCCCGACACAAATCCAGAATTATTTACCGGTGTAGCAGAGTAAAGATAAAAATAAAAAACTGGTCGACTTCAGTCGGCGGTTCGCATGTTTCTCGACTAAAGTCGCCTGCGGGCGGCACTGAATGAGTTAAATGAACAAGAAAGCCTTCGCCCGTCTTGGCCAGGTAGCGTCACCCTTCTATATCTATGGTATCACCAATGTGGGCGTAACGACATACCGGTTCACTAAATCGAACCCACTCAAACCTATAGGCTACCTGTATTATGCCTTTTCCCCCACTCCCCCCACGTGAACGCGCTTTCACTCTACACAATGCTAAACGTTGCGAAACGCGATTTTTGCCTGTCTTTCAGTTGGCAGATTAGCTGATTTCACATTCATTCATTTTAATGATTGTTAATTTCCCCATGCTTTACTGCAGACCTTTAGTTTAAAACTCTGAAATAATTTGACTCTAGAGGCAACAGGTAAGAAATAAAGAGGGGAGTGGAATTATGGCAGCATGGCTTTCCCGGCTTTCCATAATTTCTCTCACGTTTTTATTTCTTATGAGTTGGCCGTAGAATCAAACGCTTTAAGATATTCAGAACGGATGCGACAATATGTCATCTCCACACATTTAATTTATTTCTTACCCGTTGCCTGTCGAGTCAAATTCTTTCAGAGTTTTGGGCTAGAGGTCAGAATCCGTCATCTTAGTGAATTTAGTGTCTTCAGTCCTTACATTACAAAGATAGGGAGGGTTATTATGGCAAGTCAGGAAAGCCTTGCTGCCATAATTCCACTCCCCTCTTCATGTCTTACCTGTTGCCTCTAGAATGCTTTCAGAGTGAAAGCGCGTTCACGTTGAGGGGAGTGGAAAAGAAAGTCCACAACACCGGGACACACAAGCATCTTCTGGGAAAACACGGAAGTGGGCTGTTAGCTCGTGTCTAAAGTTGCAAAACACTTGTCACAAGCCTCTCTAAAGTTATATTTTACGAGACTCTCGGTTGCTTTTTAGAATGACCAAGGTCGATGTGTTAAAAGAAGTGGATTTGGAGTAAAAGACATCATATCATGTGCACGAAGGGACAGGTAAGTGGCGACGCAAATCTTAAATGTTAACAAAGACGTTAGCCTATTGAAAGCAGCCAGGTGTTCGAAAAAAGACGTTAGAAATATCGTTAATTTAATTAGGCTACAATTGAGCAATAGATTATCTGTCTAATCAACTTTGGTAGTGGCAGCCGTTAGGCCAGGGTCTCTGTAAAGCTGCTTTTTGACAATACCCTTTGCGAAAAGCGCTATACAAATAAATTGCAATTGAAACTTTAGCCTACTGATCAGGGCAGTACAAAAAAAAAAAAGCTTAATTACTGGACAGCGACGAAGGAAAAACACGAAGTAGATGATCTATCGTATGGTAGCTATTTTTTGCTTTAGACTACTTCACTTTAGATTGAGATATAAAATCAGTGTTATATTTTTAATTTAGCCTACATGATTGTTTATAGGTGACTAACTTAACTCAATATTACGAATGAATGTTTTCCTATGTAATATCATTACAACTGGGCATCTGAAAAAAGTATCACTATACACACTTTCTTTAGAAAATGGATCAATTTTGGATTTTGGAAATGGATCAGATGTTTCTGATGTAAGTTTGATCACCTGTCTGATTATTGACGATTGACTCTATAGCCTAATGCACTGGGGAGTTAAATACAGTATTAACAGTGGCGAGCTAGATGGCGATTTAACCTGTTGAATGAAATCCAAGAAAGAAAAACACAGAAAGTGACCAATATGTCCATATATCAAGAAAACAAAGCTTTTGTGGCATCAGTATGGTAATGTTGAGTTGAGTCAGTACATTGTCCTTCACTGTAACAGCCCACAATTGCTAACCTTGTGAGACACAATAGCCAAAGAGAATCCGTCGACAAAAAGATTTGATCTGGAATACAGCACCATGCCTCGATCATAACATCATGATGTTCTGTCTTTGTAATTGTTTCATGCCGCATGTTCCACTTCAGAGACACCATGTCACAACAACATACACCGATTAGCCGCAACATTAAAACCACTCACAAGTGAAGTGAATAACATTGATTATCTCGTTGTTATTTTGGTTCTGTACTCTAGCACTTTGAGTTTGAAAGGATACAATGACAATGAGGTTAAATTGCAGACTGTCAGCTTCAATTTGAGGGTATTGTCATCCATATTGGATGAACCATTTAGAAATTATAGAACCTTTTGTACATAGTGCCCCCCATTTTTGGGCATCAAAAAATATTGGACAGTTTAGCATAATGTAGAATAAAGTAATAATTTTTAATATTTTTATATTTATATGTATATATATATATACATGTATATATCAGTGGCGGCTGCTGACCAGAATTTTTGGTGAAGCAAACCCACAATTTTTTTTCTACCTGTGAAAATCGAACCCCTGCTTTACCTGTTGAGCTAGGCCATTTATGGGTTGTTTAACACTGACCACGTCAACTGACCAGCTGTAGGCAGAAAAGAGATGGTGGCCATTTAAAACAGGTTTATATTTCTTGACAACTCATCATTATGGCTGTAGGCTACCATTTAAATTGAGCTGCCTTTTCTCAAATGAATAACACCAGATAGAATACAATGACAAGTAGTTATGTACACAGTCATTTATTAGTAGCCAAATTATTTAATCACCTATGCATATTCAATAGATAAATACTCAAATCCACCTGCACCGTAGCTGAAATAGCTTTGTTCATTTCATTTTGAATCGTCTTATGCCCTATTCACTGGAGTAGTATTACCTGGGGACCTAGTGTGATTTGTGGAGTTAGTCTGTGATCTTAATCCACACCACCTGCACAAACACAACATTAACATGACATTACGCCTCCCAGCTCACTGCAGTCAAAGTCCTTAATCTGCCTTTCCGTAATTTGTAAAGTAAAAATTCCCCACAGTAAATTACCTACCATATTTCGCACAAAACAGGTCATCTGATAATATTAGTCCTGTGTGAATCAGTAATTTGGGGTGATTTGTTTTCCCCCAGCAAGGATTCCTTGTTTTCCCCCCGCTTTTTTCTTAATTTTTCAGAGTTGACATTATGGAGGCTGCGGTGGAAATTATTATTGCAGTGCGAATAGGCTATTTGACATCCCAGAGAACACAGAGGGCGACCTGAACGTCATCATAGAGGGAAGGAAGCTCAGTCAACTCCCCGCTCTGTTATCCCAATTTTGACTCTCGTTATTCCCCTAAATGCCAGCTCAGGACGACCCAAGAATCACATCGATCAACCTCTCAGGAATGTCACGGTTTTCCGCACTAACGTTATTTTGTAATGCGTGCACCTTCATCAATAAAATGATCATTCTCAGACTCAATTCGCACGGTTACACTACTGTCATGCTCCTTCGATTTTACATTAATTTTAACAGACTTGAATTACGTAGCCTAAATAATGAAAGTCATCTCTTGCAAACACTGAACATCTCCTGTAGCAACACACTTGGATAAAAAAAGAATAGGCTTTCCTTTAAACAACACACATGGCCAGCAATACATGCGACTCCGTTAGCAAGCTGCCTGTAACTAATCCACCTCGATGTAGGCTACTACGAGCATTTAACGTTAAAGCTCTGATTTACCGAGCCCACTCACTGGATAAGATTGATAGGAGGCTTCGGTCTCCCATCCGCCTTCACTTGTCTTTCTTCACAATCTTTAAAATAACGTTACGTTAATCCCGCAGAATCCGATCCAGGATGTTTACATTCACAGGTTCCATTTTCTTTCAAATGCAGCCAAATGAAATGGCAAAAGCTAACGTTACAAAAAGTGAGCTAGTTTAGGCTAACGTTAGGCAACGTTAGTTAAATCACTAATGTTAGCAATTAGCTAGCTATTAACACTACAACACGATAAAAAATGAAACTATTTACAATACAAATCACCACTGACAACGTTTAACGTTGACAATAAAAATGGAATAAATTTCTCTCTCGCTCCGTTTCTATCTCTCTCTAATACAGTAACGGTGAAGATGATTATATTGCCGGACAGCTGAACTCGTGTTCTGAATGGTTAGACATTATGTCAATCATCAGGACGAGAACGCGCACAAGAACACGCATGATTGGAACTCTATTGAATACGTTAGTGAAGCACTGCTTCACGGGTGGGCTCAAAAACGCGTCATAATCCACAATTATCCAATCATGTTTTATAAAGTCCCCCATTGATTTCCAATGGTCTAGTGAAGCAGTCAGACACTGTGCCTCACTGAAGTTCCTTTTAAAAGTCAAAGGGTGGTGCTGTTTTTCACGATACAATAACTATATAAGAAGATACAAGGCATATTTTTGAATCAAAGTTGAAAGTCGGTGATGATTCAATATTAAATAAAGTCTATGTTGTGTGTGTGATTGTGTGATATGTATGTTCTTTTTCACCCCTTTTTTTTGGTGAAGCACTGCTTCACCTGTTGTCCTAGAGAAACCTCCTCTGAGATATATATATATATATATATATATATAGCATATCCTTTGCATGCCATGACTTCCTGATGTCTGTGACCCGACAACATCAAAAGACTCTTGATATCTTATTTTCTGGTACTCTTACAAACGATACTATAACGTCTCTGCATTTGAATGGATCTCTATGGGAATTGGGGGGTTGGACTAGATTTAGCTGTAAATTATGCTGGAACAGTATGGAATACATGGTTGGTAAAATCATCAAGGGTCTGAGGTATCAAACGAGCCTCAAACCATCACTCTGCTGCCAGATATGCAGTAGATATGGATGGATCACTTTAAGGGTTGTTTCTCCTGACACATTTTCCTATTTAACTTTATGGAAAAGTAAGTTAGGAGAAGAAACCCTTCAAGTTATCCATCCATATCTACTGTATGGACAGAAGTATAAATACTGTAGAGTACAGGGAAAAGTGATGTTTTATTGAGGTAGAAGAGTGAATGATTAGGCAACATATTTAGGTGTATGTAACACTGTGATATCAATGTTTTTTTTATCTTAAAGAGATACTGCAGAGCCTTTTCTAAGGCCTTTTTTACCGCTTCAATTTGAACTGGAACTCGTGAGTAGGTGTGGTCATATGACGATGATGCCACGTAGTCATATTATGAATATTCATACGGTCAAGGAGTGAAAGGGTGTGTCTTGGTGAACTGACTCAGCCCCACTGAACTCAATACGCTCATTCACGCTAAAGTAACGTTACTATTAAATACATTCAAGAACACAGCAAAACCCAGTCACACAGTAACGTTAGTATATTGAACATGGCTGGTTGTAGCGCCCTCATCCACTTGGTCCGGAGAGAACTGTTATAATTTTTTAGCTAACATTATTCATAAATGATAACTAAGATAACTACCTAGCCAGTTCTCTGGACCAAACGGGGCTAAACTCACACACAATAGACTGCCTTGCATTACCTAACTTATCGATACATTCCATCTCTCGGCAGATTATGAAAGCTAACAGAGTCGAGGAACGATACATCTCTGACTCCTTGGCATAATGCAGGCAAGTTAGCTAAAGATACCAAAGTAAGACGTTGTAGATGAATAACTCTCTATGGCTACGTTCACACTGCAGGTAAAAAGTGGGCCAGATCCGATATTTTCCTCAAATGTGACACAGATCTGATTTTTTATGGAGGTGTGAACAGCGAAAGTCACATTGAATCTGACATTTCCAATTCTCATTTGGACCACTTCTGAATGTGGTATTAGATTCCGATACATAACCGATTGTGTCAAAGCGCACGCAGTCTGAACAGTCAGATCGGAATTAGGCCTAATGACGTGACTTTTTACGTAATTTTTGATGTAGCAGGGCATTATGGTGTATTCAAATGAACTCGCAAGTCCGAATATTTCCTTCCGAGAAGAAAAAACTATTTGAACATGACAATAATCGTTTTTTCTTCTCGTTAATCAGAAATATTCCGACTTCCTAGATTATTTGAATACACCATTAGAACGTAGCGCATGGGCTAGTTAGGTTATGAACACATTCACATTATATTATCATGTGTTGTCATTTTAGATAAGTGGTAAATGTGCAAAGCAGTGGATTTTTTTGGACACAAACGATAGCCTACACCATAATAAGTCGTAGGCTACGTTTTTATATCATTCGCGGACAGCTGTGACTTTGATGACTTTTTGTTGTTGTTTATTTCTGCAGGCTGTAACAGGCGCTATGTCTTTTGTTAATTTGCACGGGTCATTTGAGCAGAGCAATCGGTTCACACTGGAATCAAATATGGGCCACATAAAAAAATTAATGTGAACAGCCAAACAAAAAAAAATCTGATCTGAGCAATAAATCGGAATTGAGCACTAAGGCCTGCAGTGTGAACGTAGCCTTAGTAGCTCGATATAAGTCGTAATATTAACGTTAGCAGTAATAGAAAGCAATTCGCATTTGAACTTGAACGAGCTAGTTAGCAGTACAAGGGTCTCAGTCTCAAAGAGGGGAAAAAAAAAAAAAGTTGCCCAGCCGAGACCACCCCTAGGATCACCTCAACTCCACCCATTTTTATGTTAAGGATCTTGTGACGTCACGAATCCCCGGAAACCAGCGTATTGGTAAGTCTACACAAAAAGTCAGATAAAACTGTTTTGACTAAACATGAGATTTTCGGACATAGACAGTTGTGTATGATCATAATCTAACCCAAAACATCGGTTTTCAACGGGAAAAGTCGGTTTTTGACTGCAGTATCACTTTAAGCCATCAGAAGGAGCAAATGTATATGCTTTATAATGGACAAAACTAATTTTTATTCATCTTATGACATGTTTTGCATAGGGGTTTTGGACCCAGAGATATCTACCCCCCTATACTGATGAAAATATAGTAATTCCCACTTGAAAATTATGCAAAAGTGAGTTTTATGAGCCAAAACTGTTGATTTGTAGTTAAATATAGCATTATTTTTTTTATTTAGAGCAGTGCACAATTTAGCAATTTGGATAGATTTGGAGACATTAATGGACAACAGGGTACACTGCATATATTTTGCACCATAGACCTTTAGTAGTTCTGCATATCATCCTCAGATTTTGCAAAACTTGTGGACATCGAGTTTATGATCCAGGAAATATATATATATATATATATATATATATATATATATATATATATATATATATTACCGATTTCACTTATGTAGCGCTCAGTATTTTGTTGCAAACTAAAGAAAAACAATTTTTTGTTGAAATTTTCCAAAGTTTGCATTTGTGGCACTTTATTTTGACTTAAATTATGAAAATTAACAAATCTAAGTTTGTATTGTAAATGGTACACTTGTCTTGTTTCGTTTGAGCCATTTACCAAGTTTATGTGATGCTGACACCTGGGGCTCTATCTTGGCGATCTTAGCGCTTCATTAAGCGCATTTAGGGCGTGTCCAAGTCCAGTTTGTTATTTTAACGGCGTGTTTTTTGGGCACTAAGGATGGCGCAAAATATTAACCTAGTCTCTTCATTAATTATAGGTGTGTCTTCGGCGTGACATGCAATAAACCAATCAAAATGTCATATCCCATTCCCTTTAAAAGCCTGCTTTTCCACCTTGGCGGATTGCTTATATGATGGAGAAACAGACATGCTCGTGCGTGTTTAGTGCGACCAAGGAATAGGCTATATGAATCAATAGTAGCCTGCTATGATCAATATTATTTGGACTAACCATTATGAGTTCCCGGTAATTCCGGACAGTGCTGTTATTTTACAAAATATATGCGGTTAATTTTCGTTTCGTTACCACCTGCAACAGCTGAGAATAAGCTACCAATGGCTTCCGTCTCACCTTAGAAAACGGCAAATTAGCCTGCTTGTTTAACGAATTTCATTTGATTATGCAATGAAGCAATGAACACATGTTCAAGCTTCATCCGAAGTTCATTAGGCCTATCTGCATTCTAATTTTGATTAATAACATAAATAATGTTATTTTGCCTTAAAGATGACACTAAATACAATAAAGCTGTCAGGTTGGCAACCATATTTTTCACGCAAATTTGTTTTCGTTTCTAATTAGATGCTTAGTTCTCTTTAAAATCTTTTGTTCAGTTATGGAATAACAGGTGAAATCAGGGGGTTTTAATAAGCTGAGGGTATGGAAACCTTGTCACTGTAATTTAAAAAATATGAAGGACGAAGAATAGCTAAGGTTACAATTCACTTAACATGGTGACATTTATCTCCGTTTTTTAACCTTAGGCTATCGAAAAAACCTTATGCACAGCGAATCCGCTGTAGCCTAGGCTATTTGAAAAACAATAAATGCAGTATTCACTGGACAAGGTTTTGAACTTTGTTTCAGTCACAAACCATTCTATTTACTTACAGGCTGTATTCCTAGATAAACAGAGCTGTATTGTAATGACATATGAAGCGCATTTTCAGAACTCAAATGTCCGTCTATTGCAGTGCGCGAGTTTGACAATTCCCGCATTAGGTGTAAATAACAATTCGCGAATTAGGCTTGATATAGGTGTTATCAGCTCCTTTTTAATGGATAGTCATTGTCCCGTACCATCGCACATCGCCTGGATGTTGATGGAGTGCCCTGAAAGCAATTTTATGTGGCATTCTCCTTCGCTGAGGGAAAGGTAGGCTATGTGGACCTATGGACCCTTTTATTATTATGCATTTTTTGATATAGCCTACACAATAATAATATTTCACATTGTAATCTTGATATTTTAGTCATGCTTGTGCCCGCCCCTGTGTGTAACAGACAGGAGGGTACGCGCGTTGTGCACACGCCTATGTAGACACACTTATATGCGCTGTTAAAATAACATGTAAACAACTGCAACATGACTTTAGACCAGGTTTCTGGTGGTTTTAGCGCAAGCGCTTTCTGCTGGCTCAAGATAGCAATATGCCAAAAATAATCCTGGCCACTCCTCATCTTAAGACCAAGACGCCCAGTTCACTTGTAATGGGCGCAAGAATACATGGTATTTAAACGACGTGAACGCAAGGCGTTATAATGAACCATCCGCTGGGTGTAAGATAGCAAAGACACTTGCGTTTGGGTTAGCGCCGCTTAGCGCCAGGTGTAAGATAGGGCCCCTAGAGTTATAAAGCCTTAAACAGAGCACCCCCTAAATAGACAAAATTTGCCATCTGCGCCAAAGGGTTAAGAAACAGATAAAATATTTTTAAAAATAGTTGGCCAAATTCTTAAAGTATTGCAAAAATAACAGGAAAACAACAATTACACCTCGGTACATTCCTCACCTGGGAATTTACATTCCTCCATTTTCTGTAGTTGTTTGCAACATGCTGTTACGCTCGGCTGAAATTTATTGTTCAAAGTATTCAATAAGACATTGCAATAAGACATTGGGAAGCTTATAATGTCCTTTATTGGATAAAAGATTTGTCAATGCTGTTTTAAGAACTTTCAGATTCACTATTGTCCACTGTGTCATGCTTGGGTCGGTATAATTTAGGGATGTCCCGATCCGATCCACGGCACTGGCCCAGAACGCTGGATCGGATATCGGAGGGGAGAAAAAAATATGATCCAATACGCGCAGTGTTTCACGTGATAACAACAGTAGTAACTGTTGCTATGTCCATCAAGCTTTGTGTCCGTCAAAGCAAGCATGGCGTTCTCAACCATGAAAGTAGGCTACTGCCCTTTTGGAAAAATGGTAACTTTAGGAACTTTTGGAAAAATTGATCTTCAATTTCATATTTGTAGTGTAGTTTAAATGTTAGCTGAAATGATTCAATGTAGATTTTATGATGCTAGGCAGCATTATTTCCATCACAGCGTGCTGTCTCATTTGCTAGATAGCTACCACAGTGACAGTGGAAACCTAACGGAACAGACATCAGCAGAGGGACTAGCTGGCTTGGCATAAAATAGCAAACCATATCTCATTCATGAAGACATTATTATCATCGGTTTGTTTATGAGATGGAGTCTGGTAACGTTAAAGTTATTCGACGTTAGCGAATGTTAGCGTTTTAAAAATAGATTCACAAACACTAACATATGGTCTTTATTAGTAAGCTAACCAAACGTCCAAATAAGTCCAGTTTCAGCACAGTAGCTAAGTGGTAACTAGCCAGCTAACATTAGATGCACTCGCTTTGGCTTTAAATGCCTAGTTACAACAGCACAGTATTGATTTCATGCTACGGAAGTGGACATTCCTTAAATAAAAATTCTGTCAATTTACTTTTGAGGTGAGATTAAATTTACTGTTTCAAATTAAATGGCTCAAGCTAGAGTTTGATATTATTTCACAAACTATTAAATGTTCCAATACTTTGTCTATTTAGTGGCCATTTCGTTATTGCATTAGTCATGTTTTTAGCTTACTAAAATTTTAGTTGGAGGTGGTCGGCATGTAACTGCAGCTCCACTATCAGCAGCAGTAGTTGCACAGACAGCAGCAACAGGTGTTTGGGTAACGTTACTTGGGACTTGGCTTCCCACTAACAAATTGCGGGAATAACGTTTGTTAGAGAACAGTGATTTTCTTTAATTTATTTGTGTCATTTATTGTGTCCCTTTTTAGATAGAGCTAATGTACACGGTAGCTATAACAGCTGACGTCCGTTACGGATAGCCAAAGCTAAGGATGCGATTAACGTTGCATTGTTAGACCACGGAAACCGGTGAAATAGATTTTGATTTTGATATATTTTAAGTCACTTGGCTACCATTGTGTAGGTAGTTTCTTTTTTCAGTTATGGTAGCTATTAACACCAAAATAAGGGTAACGTTGATGTTAACTAATGTTAGCTTTTTACCTTGGAGTAAACATAATTTTAGATGTGCTACGTCATCTCCCAGGGGTTCAATTGTGAATGAGGTCGCCCACATAATTTTATCCACAGTACTGCAAGTACTGCAGTACCTGTTTTGAATAAAGGGTGGCAGTCTTTCATAACCAACTGTTGTTGTGGACTATATACTGGGGAAGTACACTGCCTGGCCAAAAAAAAAGTTGCCGTTGCACCCGTCATGCATAGTGCCCACTGTACAAGCCTCTGGAGGCAGTGTTATGATCTGGGGTTGCTTCAATTGGTCAGGTCTAGGCTCAGCAACGTTATGCAGCAATAAAATAAAGTCAGCTGACTACCTGAATGTACTGAATGACAAGGTTATCCCATCAATCGGCATATTTCAGGATGACAATGCCAAGATTCATCGGGCTCAAATTGTGAAAGAGTGGTTCAGGGAGCACAAGGAATCATTTTCACACATGAATTTGCCACCAGAGTCCTTAACCCCATTGAAAGTCTTTGGGATGTGCTGGAGAAGACTTTATGGAGTGGTTTGACTCTCCCGTCGTCAATACAAGATCTCGGCCAAAAATGAATGCAACTCTGGACGGAAATAAATGTTGTGACGTTGCATAAGGTTGTCAAAACAATGCCACGACGAATGCACGCCGTAATCAAAGCTAAAGGTGGTCCAAAGAAATATTAGAGTGTGCAACTTTTTTTTTTGGCCAGGCAGTGTATTTGTTTGTTTGAGTGAGATGTTTTTAGGTGGCTAATTGGCCATCATGAGCAAAGTGCTTCCATATATTTTATTATTATTATTATTTGTTCGAGTAAAACCAAGTATCGGAGTGATATCGGTATCGGCAGATAGCCAAAGCTGCGGTATCGGAAGTGAAAAAGTGGTATCAGGAAATCATTAGGTGAGACTGGGTGGGGGGTTGCTTGTTAAATGCACCAGCTACATGACAATAGTGGCATTTAGAAACTCCGTATTTCGCATAGCTCTCCTCATTTGTGCACTAATAAAGATAGAACACAGTTTGTTGTTTCCACTCATCATTTGGTTGAATGAATATCTCAATTGCTCTCACGGCTCTGGCGGCATGGCCACTAGAGGGTCTCCGTAAAGGGGTTAATTAGACCCATAATGGAATGAATGCTCCGAGTACTATTTTTCTCAGTTGATAAAAATGTAAATGCTATGTTAAATATGCCAATTAAAACACACATTTAACCAATTAAAGAAATTTGGAGGAGTTGGCACACACCGTTATTTGGAGAGAACGGATCTTTATGGATCGCACAGATATATTGACAGAGTGATAAATGGCTGGCTAGTCGTTTTTTTGACTACCTGGACCAATTCTATTGCATTTGAGCAGCATTTTGGAGCCTAATATGAGAAGGCTGACAAACAGATCCGATGCCATTCCCATACATGGTACAGGTCCTTTCCGTACTTGGCTTCACTGGAGATTATCGACAGGTCCAGGATATCCCAGCTATCCCTGAACCGCTTACTACCTGGTGTGCTCAATGGCATAATAAAACCCATATTAAAACCAATACTCCTACATTTACTTAGACAGAGTGCTTTCCCTCCAAAGCATATCGCAACATATTGCTAAAATAGGGCTATACCAATATTGGCTACAATCAGTAGCTCATCCCAAATACAAAATTCAATCTTACATACATAGGTTTTCATAATATTACTGTTTTATTCCAACTGTACAGTGATAATTGCAACATTAAACTCACCAGCGTTTGCACAGTGTGTCCATCAAAAAATGGACGACATGCACACAAGTGGCCGATTATGGGAGGTGGGAGCGGTGCCAGGCGGTCTTGCCGGAGGATGTGTGTTTTCACCGTTAGACGATTATATATACAGTATATATATTATATATACAGTTGAAGTCGGAAGTTTACATGCACTTAGGTTGACGTCATTAAAACTCATTTTTAACCACTCCACAGATTTCATGTTAGCAAACTAGTGTTGGCAAGTCAGTTAGGACATCTACTTTGTGCATGACACAAGTAATTTTTCCAACAATTGTTTACAGACGGATTATTCCACTATATCACAATTCCAGTGGGTCAGACGTTTACATACACTAAGTTGACTGTGCCTTTAAATTTTTAATATTTGGTCGCATGTCCTTTGCATGCCATGACTTCCTGATGTCTGTGACCCAACAACATCAAAAGACTCTTGATATCTTATTTTCTGGTACTCTTTCAAGCGATATTGTAACGTTTCTGCATTTGAATGGATCTCTATGGGAATTGGGGGGTGGGACTAGATTTAGCTGTAAATTATGCTGGAACAGTATGGAATACATGATTGGTAAAATGGCTGAACATCATCAAGGGTCTGAGGTATCAAACAAGCCTAAACCATCACTCTGCTGCTGGATATGCATTAGATATGGGTGGATCACTTTAAGGGTTGTTTATCCTGACAAATGTTCCTATTGAAGTCTATGGAAAAATAAGTCAGGAGAAGAAACCCTTCAAGTTATCCATCTGTATCTACTGTATTTCTGGCAGCAGAGTGATGATTTAAGGCTTGTTTGATACATCAGGCCCTTGATGACTTAGAGCCATTTAGCCAACCATGTGTTTCCATACTGTTCCAGTGTAATTTACAGCTAAATCTAGTCCCACCCCCCAATTCCCATAGAGATCCCTTCAAATGCAGAGTTGTTATAGTATAGTATCGTATACTTGTACTTAATATAGCTCCCTAATTTTTTTTACTCTTAAAGCTGGTCTGACTGGCTGTGTAATTCATGCATATTAGAACTCTATGTTCATTAGCTATCACATGACACCCTCCTAAAGTCAGGAAAAAACATTTTGTAGCACATTTTCAACAGACCAAAACCTCATGCGGACATATTACAAAAAACTTCAATATAGTTCTATTTTGCAGGTATTCTCATGTAGTGTTAGTGTGCCAAGCTTCATTTTCTTTATGAAACTCCTTCTTGGAGAACAACTAGCTCAATTATTTACTACTTTTAACACTCGCAAATGGGTATGCTATTATGTATGGACCAGGCTTGTTGAACAGAAACTGGAGTCCAGAAATTACTTGGCCATACTAGTACAGCTTGTTAACAGAAACAGAAAGTGAAAGTTCTGGAATTCCCCTGTAAGCAGGAAACTAAAAGGTCTGGAATTTCCCTTACCAGTTGATGGGGGTAATACACATTTGCTGAGGTGCTCAGTATGTGAAACAACCTCCATCTGTTCAGTTGTGACAGCATATAATCTCAACAGGCTACATGCCTAGCTTCTTGTGATGGAGTTGGGGGCACAGTGAAGCGAGAAGCACTAAAGGCCAGTCTACAGGCAACAGTAACAGGCCACATTCTTACTCCAAGGGATCTTTATGAGTGGAGTCGATCACACATTCTCAATGTCAAATTCTTCTTCATCAGCACAGAAGAAGTGACTGCTCACATGGATGGCCAGCAGCAGCGATTCTCAAATGCCACGTTTGTGCCAGGGACACGGATTCATTAGTGTTATGTTCCAACATCCACAGGGCGTAACCTCTTGGTCAAGAGGATATTGGGTGATGAGGAATCATTTGAAGTTGATATACTCAAAGATCGACTTTGAAGCGGTATGCCAGCCACAGATGATGAATCTGATATAGAAGCTGCAGCTCCTGTGCCCACAGCTTTGACATTGAGAGACTGCGAAATTGGCAAATTTGTTGGTTGTCAGTAGGATGGAAAGTGGTGGATTGACCATGTACGAGACAAATCTGATGTAGAAGATGATGTCCAGATATCATTCATGCACCCTCATGGTCCTGCTAGTTCATTTAAGTGGCCTGCGAGGGAGGATATTTGTTGGGTACCACTGCAGTGTATTCTCTGTCTGGTGAACACTCCCAACACTGTATATTTGGAGAAGGAAGATGTGGAAACCAATCAAAAGTGACAATCATTGCTCATCATGTTCATACTGACAAGTAAACTAACACTTGCGAGTTACCGAAACAGTGGATAATTGAAAGCAATATTTCACCATGAAAGAATTTGATATGAAACTTTGGACTTCTAAACTTCAAAATAAAACTTATTTTAAGTTTTTTGTAATATGCCCACATGAGGTTTTGTTCTGTTGAAAATGTGCTACAAAAGGATTTTTCCTGACTTTAGAAGGGTGTCATGTGATAGCTAATGAACACAGGATGAATGAATATTCAGGAATTGCACAGCCAGTCAGACCACCTTTAAGAGTTAAAAAAAATTGGGGGGCTATATTAAGTACAAGTATCTCATTTAGGTCCTTAAACATGGCTGCTCGCAGAATTAAATTATATATTTGGGACATTTCAAATGCATCTGGGTGATTTCTATTAACATTAATCATTGATATTTAGATTTATATCAAGTCTATAGGTCATTGGTGGGGAGTTAAGATGGCGGCGTAGAGAACGGTCGCAGTGAAACCAGCTCCTATACAAAACTCTCTTTTTTGAACATATCCCGTGCAACTTAAGTATAGAAAAACTCACGTTGCTGACTAATATAAACCACAACTCTAACAAACTGGTGATGCCACCCAAAAAAGCTGAAATGAAGGAAGATAAAAACAGAAAGTCAACTGCATCGCCCGAGGTTAGCGCTAGCACTAGCATTAAACCACCAGGGGCTAACACCGAAGCTCCGCCTGCATGGTTTCATGAAGAAATGGAAAAAGGGTTCAACAAAATTCAAGCCATGTTGGATCTTAAGATGATCACTTTAGCTGCCTCGGTGGAAACACTTATCAGTGACAATCGTGCACTAGGGCGCCGTGTTAAGGAGATTGAAGTCGAGCAGGCTAGCCATGGGGATAGCCTTAACTCCCTACACCAAGACCTCGGTGACCATAAGAAAAAGACAGAGGAAGAAATCAGCGGTCTGAAAGAAAAGCTGGACGATTTGGAGAACAGAGCGAGGAGACAGAACCTAAGGCTGGTGGGCTTCCCAGAAGGTGTGGAGGGGAAAAACACAATCGCCTTCCTACAAGAGTGGCTCCCGAAAATACTAGACCTAGACACCGGGGATTCCATTGAGATCGAACGGGCTCACCGTACACTCCAGCGCCGACCCGATGAAGGCAGCCTCCCTCGAGCTATAGTGATCCGTCTACTTCGCTTTACAGACGTGACCAAAATCCTCGATGCGGCATGGAAGAAAAGACCACTTAAATATGGTAACTCTACTATTATGATCTTCAGGGATATGTCCACGGCCCTATACAAGAAAAGGAAGGCATTCACACCGCTGAAGAAAAAACTGCACGAGAAGGACGTCTCCTTTAGGCTACTCCATCCTACCAACCTGAGCTTGGATCTCCCGGAGGGCAGACGCACCTTCACATCCCCGGTGTCGGCAGAGAACTATTTGAGAAAACACCACCCGGACATGCTGACCTGAACTTGCGGCTATGTGATTTCAGGTTACAAGGTTAATGTACAAAAAAGTGTGGCCATGCCCCTTAACTCTCTAGCTGAAAAAATCTTAAGGACCAACTTCCCCTTTCAGTGGAACACTCAATCCGTAACATATTTGGGTTTAAAGATCCCTAATCAATTAGACAAAACTTTCCTGCTAAATCATGACCCACTACTTAAAAAAGTGGAGAAGGACCTAGATAGATGGATGCAGTTACCAATTTCTCTGATCGGGCGTGTGAACTGTATTAAGATGAACGTTCTACCTAAATTTCTTTACCTCTTTCAAACCCTCCCTATATCTATACATAAGAATTTCTTCAAGAAACTGCAAAGTATGATATCTGCATTCATATGGAGAAGGAAGGTCCCTAGAATTAAAATTAAAACCTTATATAATACCCCCCAGAGTGGAGGATTGAAGCTCCCTGACTTTCAACGATATTACTGGGCTGCTCAATCTAGGGCATTATGGATATGGCAGACAGAGTTAGCTGACTCACCTGCTTGGAGACAAATAGAACAATGCCATACGTTGGATGTGCCGCTGGCCGGTATTCCTTTTATCCGGTCATACCATACTCTGAAGAATGGTACTGATAACCCATTTATTAAACATACAGCTAGAACATGGTTTGAAATTCAGACACATCTTAATAGTGTTATTGTACTCCACAGGAATACTCCTTTCCATACCAACCCTGCTTTACCAAAAGCACTTAGAGATGGCATATCCAAGATGTGGCACAATCAGGGAATTAAAAAATTTGGGGACCTCTATGAGAGTAACACACTTAGGTCCTTTGAACAGTTATGCAGAGCCTTCCACCTCCCAACTACTAATTTCTTCAAATATTTACAGGTCAGACACTTCATAAGTACACTTCAGGGAGGAAGCTCCACTCCCCTAAAGCCCCTCTCCATTGACGATATTATAAAAGGTGTTATACACCCCAGGGGCATCCTGTCTTTAACATATAATAGAATTTTGGCCTTCACAGAAACTAAACCCTTAAACGCTAGGATGATCAAATGGGAGCGGGACTTGGATTGTACTTTTGAAGACAGCGAATGGGAATCATTATGTGAGATGGCACTATCCTTTTCATATAACAGTCGACATAAACTTATGCAGTTTAACATTATCCACAGAACCTATTATACGCCAGAAAGACTTCACAGGATAAATGACTCGATCTCAGATCTTTGCCCTCGGTGCACAACTGAAACAGGTAGCCTTATTCACATGTTTTGGGATTGTAACAAATTAAAACCTTACTGGGGCTCAATATGGGAGACTCTCGAAGAGATTACTGGGTTTGAGATCCCTTCTACACCTAAATTAGCTTTATTAGGCGACATGTCTGACATTTCTCTTGATAAGAGAAATAAGGTGCGGTTTATCAAACTGGCCATGATTGCTGGTAATAAGTGTATTGCCTTGCTATGGAAGAGTGTAGCCCCCCCCCCTGTATCCATGTGGCTTAGTGAAATTTCCTCATACATGGCATCAGAGAAAATTATGTTTAATCTCAAAAGAAAACCTCATCTCTTTGATAAATGCTGGTCTGGATTTAGGCACTACATAGGAAATATTTCACAGCCTGCTGTAAGTTGACGAACAGATATGTTTGATATATGTATATGAGTACCTACATAAACATGTATAGCTGAATCTTTATGTATTGATGTGTGTAAACGTGAAGTTTATTTCACCAAATGTACTTTTTTTATTTCTATTCTTATTTCTAACTTCTTCTTTTTGATACCAACGCTTTTATTACGGTCCTTGTCTGAGGGTAGGGGTGGGGGGGACTGGTCTTGAAGGGTTTTACTTCTTATGTTTATTATAATTATTTCCTTTTTTTTGGGGGGGATTTGATTTATGTATCTACAGCTACTTTTCATGCTGGAGGGGTGGGGGGTGTTCTGGGGCTTTTGGGTGAAGGGGAAGTTTTAGAGGGTGGGGATCGGGGGGGGAAAGTTTACAATATTGTCTAATTTGTAAATGTTTAAATTACTATGTAAGTTAATGTTGTAAACAAAACCAATAAACATATTGATTGAAAAAAAAAAGTCTATAGGTCATTGTTTATCACCACAGAAAATGTCATTGTTCTATGTACTGTATTTGCAAAGATATGTGGTACTGGAATAGCCCAAAATAAGACGGCCGCAAATTTCAGGAAAAATGTGACGAATACCATACACAGTAAAAAAAACTACTTGGACCACAGCGCTCAAACTTTGGATCTGCCCCTTAATATGACTATAGAACCTTTGGTAAAAATGTTAGCAAAATCCGAGACCGAAGAGCATGGGCCCCACAAAATATTGCGTGATTTGACATGGAATGACCCGTAGTAGATTTATTTTGATATTTAGGGTCATTGTCCTGCTGCATCACCCAACTTCTACTGAGCTTTAGCTGGCGGACAACCACCCTGACATTATCCTGTAGGATACCTTGATAAACTTGGGAATTAATTTTCCCCTCGATGATGGCAAACTGTCCGGGCCCAGAGGCAGCAAAGCAGCCCCAATTCATGATGCTCCCTCCACTGTACTTCACCGTTGGGATGATGTTTTCATGTTGGTATGCGGTGCCCTTTTTACGCCATATGTAGTGCTGCGTGTTCTTCCTGAACAATTCAACCTTAGTTTCATCAGTCCACAAAACATTTTCCCAGTAGCGTTGTGGAGTATCAAGTTGCTTTTTGGAAAACTTCAGGCACGCAGCAATGTTTTTTTTGGAGAGTAGTAGCTTCCTCCGTGGTGTCCTGCCATGGACACCATGCCTGTTCAATGTTATGCGTATGGTAGACTCATGAACAGAGATGTTAACCAGTTCCAATGATTCCTTCAAGCCTTTCGCTGTTACTCTAGGGTTCTTTTTTAACTCATTGAGTATTCTACGTTGTGCCTTTGGAGTCATCTTGGCTGGGTGCCACTTCTAGGGAGAGTAGCCACAGTATTAAATCGTCTCCATTTATAGACAATGAGTCTAACTGTGGACTAACTGGACTGATGAATATGTGAACTGAGATTACTTTGTAACCCTTTCCAGCTTTATGCAAATCAACAATTCTTGATCATAGGTCTTCTGAGATCTCTTTGTTGCGAGGCATGTTTCACATCAGCAGATACTTCTTGTGAATAGCAAACTCAAAATGTTTTTTATAAGTCAAAGTAGCTCTAACTAACCCACACCTCCAATCTCATTTCATTGATTGGACTCCAGGTTTGCTAACTCCTGACTCCAATTAGCTTTTGTTGAAGTCATTAGCCTAGGGGTTCACATATTATTGTAACTTAAATGAAGATCAGACAAATGTATACATAAATGCTGGTAATTCCAAAGTGTTCCAATCACATTCTTCGGAGTTATTCATTGTCTCATTTTAATCTATTAACATGATGAAAGATATACAGTTGAGGACAAAATTATTGGCCCCCCCCTGTAAAGATGAGCAAAAAGGGTTATAAAAAATTCACCGTTTGGTGAATTAGCTTAATCTCACACTGAAAAAACAATAAGAATCCAACCTTTAATTGACATTAATTTATTATGAGAAAAAAAAATCCCTCATCAAGAAATAATTATTTTTAACAAAACCACATTGGCCACAATTATTGGCCCCCCTGCATTTATATATAGAATAAAGTAATAATTTTTAATATTTGGTCACATATCCTTTGCATGCCATGACTTCCTGATGTCTGTGACCCAACAACATCAAAAGACTCTTGATATCTTATTTTCTGGTACTCTTACAAGCGATACTATAACATCTCTGCATTTGAATGGATCTCTATGGGAATTGGGGGGTGGGACTAGATTTAGCTGTAAATTATGCTGGAACAGTATGGAATACATGGTTGGTAAAATGGCTGTAAGTCAACAAGGGTCTGTGGTATCAAACAAGCCTTAAACAATCACTCTGCTGCCAGATATGCAGTAGATATGGCTGGATCACTTTAAGGGTTGTTTCTCCTGACAAATTTTCCTATTGAACTCTATGGAAAAATAAGTCAGGAGAAGAAACCCTTCAAGTTATTCATCCATATCTACTGCATATCTGGCAACAGAGTGATGGTTTAAAGCTTGTTTGATACGTCAGACCCTTGATGACTTACAGCCATTTAGCCAACCATACTGTTCCAGCATAATTTACAGCTAAATCTAGTCCCACCCCCCAATTCCCATAGAGATCCATTCAAATGCAGAGATGTTATAGTATTGCTTGTAAGAGTACCAGAAAATAAGATATCAAGAGTCTTTTGATGTTGTTGGGTCACAGACATCAGGAAGTCATGGCATGCAAAGGATATGTGACCAAATATTAAAAATGATTACTTTATTCTATATATAAATGCAGGGGGGCCAATAATTGTGGCCAATGTGGTTTTGTTAAAAATAATTATTTCTTGATGAGGGATTTTTTTTTCTCATAATAAATTAACGTCAATTAAAGGTTGGATTCTTCTTGTTTTTTCAGTGTGAGATTAAGCTAATTCACCAAACGGTGAATTTTTTATAACCCTTTTTGCTCATCTTTACAGGGGGGGCCAATAATTTTGTCCTCAACTGTAGGTCAGCAGGGGAAAGGGGAAATTATCAGTAACTGAAAGCTAACATGTAGGAGCACTGAAAATCGAATATAGAACAAAGAATAGCCTTGGAAGGTCTGCTGTAATTACTGCTCACCACTCCTCGCATGGGACAGGTTGGGCTCGTTACAGGTTACAATGTGGACTCCCTGCAACAACCACAGATTATATCTGACTCTTTTATAAAACAAACATGGCTGAACATTAGCCTCAATTGTTCAAGATAGCATCAGGTGACCCTACCAACATTTACTGTAATTATACTGTGATGAGGATAACACAGGCAGTGCATTCAGGCAGAAATATGTACCAATGCTCTGGTGGCTGTTCAATGTACCCCACACTGCTCCAAAAAATCATATTCAGTAAATGGCAGATTCCCTCACTGTCCAACCCGCCGCTGTTCTTCTGGACCATTAGGAGCAAGAGTTTCCAAAGAAATCTTAGAAATCTGCTTTATCTGAAGTGATGGCGGTGGATGGTGGTGATCACAGATGATGTCACATCACAAAGCACCCTGATATCTAGTGTAATAATTGTGTGCGTCCATGTATGTGGCACAGAAGTTCTTCAGAAAGGGTGGAAAAATTGAGCCTTCATGCTCTAAATTAAAATCACATTACATTGCCCAAAACGATCCGTACTGTAATTTCAGCCAGCAGCATCCATGAGTTCCTCTTGAGTGGAAAGGATATAAAATGCTTTTTTAAATGGGAAATAAATACATGCAGCTTGTAGTCAGTCAGACAGAAAGCAGGAACACCAAACATTTTTCTCTCTTCATCTCACTGGAAGGATCATGCAGTTACTTTGTGACAGTAACATCAGTACAAATATATCAAAGTGTCAAACATTTTAATGCCATTACAAATATGCCATGATTAATCTGTGATCCTGTGAACTTTGTAGCGTATGGCATTATAATTGACAGTGAAACACAACAAATAGCTATAAACCAAAGTGGAGAGAAATACTGGTATGCAATATTATAACTTCATGAAGTGATCTGAAAGAGCTCTGGATTTGTTGATTTCAGTTCCTGACAGGATCCAAACGTTATATAAGTTGGCAATTATGAGTGCCAGGGCCGGGAATGAAATTAATAGCTCTGTCCTTCCGTACAGTGTCAGCATGCACTCTCTTAAGTTATAGGCTAATGATATTTGAAACAACCATCTAGCAGAGAAGCTTTCACCCGGAATGCATGTCCCAGCCTGCCCTTGGCACCATCACTCTCATTTGAATGAGAGCTAAATTACGTTTAGAAAATTCAGATAAGATTATCTGATATGAAAATAAACTTAAATTTGCATAGAAATTTGTGTTCATTTAACACTGACAAAACTTATTTTATCATAAAAAAAGTTCTTAAGCTGATTTGGGGTGAGTGAGACAGTGGGGGTTTTGTGAACAGCAATGAAAGGAGATGTGTGTTCTTATCTGTGTGGTAAAGTGATTGAAGGTATGGCTGAAGCTATTTATTATAGGGCCTATTCAGACTCAAGATACACGAGTGCAAAGTCAATTTATGCCCAACATTGCATACCTTGTCACTTCATGCCAAGGCTTTAACCATAATACACAATATGTTTGGTTAATAATTGTATTTATTTATTCATCTTTTGCTATTCTGTGGCAGCCAGCTATGGATTACCGTCCAAAATAATTCTTATCATTTACACTAGTAAGTGTTACTTGCCATCAAAATGAATAGGCGTTGCATAAAAGTTAGGATGATGCCTTCATCTAATGGGAACAATAATGCACCAGTTTCTTGTTGTTGGAGCACTAGTAGTCACACACCACACACAGCACGTATCATTCCGTGTGATAAACTGTAATTGTGGGAACGTGTGGCGATTTCAACAAAGTTACTGGAACAAACAGTAGACAATGATTGTGGCAATTTAAGTTCATATCTTCGATGAGTGCGTATTTTGTCTCCTCCGTGTCATCGATATGATTTCCCCTATATCTAGGGTCCAGCAAGCAGGCTTTTACCAAAAGTTCTTGTAAGGCAGCTGGTTTGTACTTCCCCTCGAGAACACTGCACATCTTTCGCTTGATGTCGATGTCAAGGCGATGTCCTCGTCTGATGGTTTCAGAACATCTCCAGTCAGGAGTTTCAGGACGGGTTTGAATGATGACACGGTAACATAGCTCTCGCCAGACAGCAGATCCGTAAACACAGCCACGGGTTTCAAGGCCGCGTTCACAGACTCAAGGACAGCGATGTCGGCTCGGACACCAGCTCGGAATTAGATGCTGGTGTCGCCAGCCATCCAAAGCTCTTTTGATAGCCAGGATTTGCTCCAAGACTCTGTCCACCATTTTCTGTTTGGTGCCCCATCTCGCAGCGCCGTCCTACACAGAGTATTGGCCATTAAATTAGGACTGAAATTAGCCTACATCTATTTAGTTGGCCTAATTAACAATATAGGCTACATTTTAAATTATTATTCGATTCAATATATTTTTATTAAATGAGAAAATACATTTAAATCATCCCAGCAAGCCAGCAACAGAATATAGGCATATAGCTACCTGGCTGCAATGCCATATTAACTGTCATTAAATGTTTTAGTAGGCCAGGCCTATGTTGATGAATTTGAAGGTAGCCTAAATGACAAGTATTTTATTGAGTGTGAACTCTATGCAATTTGGTCATTAATAAAATCCTATAATAAACCTAACAGTCTAACTTTCGTAGCTTACCAGTATGAGTCCATGTTGGGGGATTTGGAGCTCCACTTGTGCTTTCGCCAGATCGCTTCTCTTCAACCAGCTCTGAGAGAACGTAATGACCAAAGTGTGGCACAGGCCCATTGCTCGGGCTGTACAGTCCTTAGCGCTTGCCATTGCATTTGTCACTGCCAAATGTAAATTGTAACTAAAGCAGTTCAGCCACGGTCAGTTCAACTTGTGCACTGCTGCTACGATGTTTGCCCCATTGTCCGTAGTGATACAACAGCTTCATCCAGGGACCACTCATTAAATGTGTGGCGAAGAGCTTCCGAAATATTATCGGATGTGTGGTTCTGGGGCATAAACACTGTTTTGAGGCAACATGATTAAGGAGTCATATTGACACTTGACCACATATCAGTTGTGGCAGAGAAGTAGTCGACATTCTTGAGCTCGCTTTTGACCGATGCCTTTACTGTGTTGTACATTTTCGGGACAGCAGTCTCTGAGAAGTAGGTTTTGCCGGACAACTCGTATTGCTTGTCGAATTTTTGAAGCATTGACTTGAATGCAGGTTTCTCCACCATGCTAAATGGAACCATCTCCTCAACCAGATATTGCGTAACAGCGGCTGTAAGGCATTTATGCCTGTTACTTTCACGGCTGCATGCAAAGGCTTCAGCCACTCCTAACTGTCAACTGCCTGAGCTGTCCCTTTTGAGGCTGCTGCGAGACTTGGTGCTGAGGGGGGCAGTTGCGCTTTGATAGCTGGATGGTAGGTAGCTAGGTGAGACCTCAAATTCGATGCATTTCCCCGTTTCACAGGGACTTTTCTGGCACAGATTTTGCATATTGCCTCGTCTAAATTGGCTGGCTCTCCCTTTTCATTCGGTTGAAAGCCGAAATGTTCCCAAACTGGCAAAGTTACATTTGGTTTTGCGACCAGAGCAGCTGCCATTGTTTCCGTCTTAAAAAACAAAGACTGAACCTCAGCAGCACCGGATGCGAACAGACAGTTGGCGGGAAAAATTACGCTCATAAAGGGATAGTTCTGAATTTTGGACATAATGTCTCAGTTACAACTTACCCATGATGTAGTTGATTGATGGAAACCATTTTCAGCTAATTCCGTGCTGTCCCTTCTTTTGGACATACACACGTTGCTAATGCTAGCGAAAAATCGGCTGAATAATAATAAGTTTGAGGAATAACAATAGGTGTGGTGAATCATCTTTTTTACTGGGACAAAAGATAGTCCTTTAGACAACAGTCTCAGTTGGTCACTACTTAGCTTAGTCTTTGAAATGTTGATCACACTGGACGTGGCTGGATCATTGCTGCTTCACCATTTCTACTTACCCCTTTCTACTTACACATTTCTGCAACCTTGCCCGCTTGCTAGTTATGTGGAGCGGGGAGTATTGGGCGTAAAAACGCTTGTTTATAGAACTGAAATCAGTGCTTTGATTCTCCAAAGACAGGTTTCTGGAGCCACGCATCGGCTAGGCTTGTTTTTGTTGGGCATGTCCTTTTAGCCACGGATAGATTTTATTACATTACATTACATTACATTACATTACAGGCATTTAGCAGACGCTCTTATCCAGAGTGACTTACACACCTTTTTTATAAGAATTTTTTACATATTATCCATTTATACAGCTGGATATATACCAAACCGATTCAGGTTAAGTACCTTGCTCAAGGGTACAATGGCAGTGTCCTACCTGGGAATCGAACCTGCAACCTTTTCCGTTACAAGGCCAGTTCCTTAACCAGTTCCTTTATCATTGCAATAGGCCTAATCCATGGTGTCTCGTCGGTATTTCTCCTTCTTCTGGCATTCAATCTCTTGCTTGTAAATCAAGATTTTGGAATTAGAGTCGTCAGTCATGATGGTCTTGAATTCAGCTTCTCATGTGCCACTTTTTGAAGATTTATTTTCTCTGACCTTTGTGAGCGTTGACTTTTCGTTTTCAATAACCAGGAGCATTACGCCTCAATCTTGTTTTGTATTTCACTGTCGGATATATAGCTTTGAGATTATGGCCTCCGATAGAGAATGTATAATGTGATATGGCAAACTTGCTCATAGTCCATTCAATAGTACTCTATTATCAAGAGGCCTGCTCTGCTGATCTGACCTACGATCTGTGTTTCTCTGTGCCCCCTAGTCCACAAAGGCAATTAAGTCATGCTGAGGTGCTTGCTTATGTATGATATAAATCTTAAAGTGGTCAGGGTGTCTTGTTTCCTTTTGAGGAGAAACACCAGAACACAAAGATATTCATGGAATCCAAGGCCTAGCGTGGCCAGAGAATACCACAGAGCCACACAGTCTCCTTTTCCATTTTAAATGTTAAATGCGAATCTGTTATTTTCAATTGAAATCATCAATTGAAAGTTTTAAGGTTTATGTAGGTAATGGTTGTTAAGCCTGCCAGTTTGTAAATTAAATTTTTGGCCCAACTCCAGGTTCAAGCATAGGCCAGGGTGTTACCACTGGTCGTCTCACATGGAGGTAATATTTTGCCCAAATTGAAGATTACACAAACTGCATAGATTTAATGATTGTACTAAAATGATTCAACTTCTGTTATTAAAAGCAGGAGCAAATGTCCCTTTCTGATGAAGTACTCAATAGTTGAGTGAAATCACCTGCTAGAATGCCGATGTTTGGACTTGTTATAAAGAGGTTAAAACCCTGAATATTTTAATAATAATTTCATGATGCTTAGCCCTGTTTTGAGCAACCTAAGTGCACATTGACATGAATTTGTCAGCTATTGGATAAGCTGTCCCGGTCATGAAAGGAGGCTGACCCCCTACCCCCTCCTTCCAAACTTACCTCACATCACCCAATTAGGGCTCTGGCCCCCTCAATGCGGGGGCAGAAAGGTATTTATGGTGAAGCTGAAGGAGAAACTTGGCTTTTTCTTACTGGGGTCTTCTTGGCGAACTAAGTTGGGGGCCGTGGAGCGGGAAAGTTCTGTGAGTGGAGCGATGCAGAATTCCTGGAGTCTACAGACAGAGAAGTTAAACTCATGACCGCTGAGTTTTATAGCTAGCATTTCTTTTATCCATCCTGTGCTATAATTTGGATTATTCTGGCAAGTTCGGGTTGATCTCTCTCTCTTTTCTGGTAACTTCAATTTAACATCTGGTTTTAATGTCTTCCTTTTTAAAAGTATAAGCAGTGAGCCTATGGTCATTAATGAATGTACGATTCCAATTCATTACTCTAATTCAATTAAATTCAATTCAATTTTATTTGTATAGCGCTTTTTACAGAGAACTGTCACAAAGACGCTGCACAGGGAAACAAAAAAAGAAGAAAGAATGTTGCCAAATTCTCTATTTGAGACAGGGCATCGGCCGAAATATTATCTTTTCCACGAATGTGACGGATTTCAAGGTCATATGCCTGCAATATCAGGCTCCAGTGCATCAATCTCTGATTGGAATTACATATGTGACTTAAAAAAAAACTAACGGGTTATGATCAGTGTAAACAAGAACCGGGTTCGAAGACGAACCCACGTACATATGGATGGCAAGAATCAGGGCGAGTGCCTCCTTCTCAACAGTTGAATAGGCAACTTGTGGTTTACTAAACTTTTAGAAAAGTAGCATATGGGATGTTTGATACCATCATCAGCAGCCTGAAGAAGGACAGCACCTGCCTCAAAATCACTTGCATCTACAGCGAGACAAAAGGGCTTTGTAAAATCAGGAAACAACAACACTGGTGCACTCACCAGAAGGGCCTTAACACGCTGGCTGGACTCAGACCAATGAAAGTCCACCTTGGGGCTAATGAGATCAGTTAAGGGCGAGACAACTGTAGAGAAATTCCTACAGAAATTCCTATAGTATCCAGCCATGCCCAAGAAACGACGTAGCTCTCGCCGGGTAGTCGGAACAGGAAACTGACAAACCGCCTCAACCTTTGCTTCTACTGGACGCACCCTTCCAATGACCTTACCCAAATAAGTTACAGTAGCTCTACCAAACTCACATTTTGCGAGGTTAATAGTAAGATTTGCTGACAGATGATCAAAGAGCTCCCGGATCTGATCCAAATGCTCAGACCACAAGGAGCTGAAAACCACCACATCATCAAGATATGCCTCACAGCCAGATAACCCAGACAACACGTGATTAACAAGCCGTTGAAAGGTGGCGGGTGCATTCCTCATACCAAATGTCATGACCTCTCCTGTAGAAAAAAATCCGGCGTCACAAATGTCGATATCTCCCTAGCACGAATGGACTCTGGGACCTGCCAGTAATCCTTCAGAAGATGGCTGACAAAGCTGGCTGATCCCACCCTATGAATGCAATCATCCATTTGTGGCAAGGGATAATAATCTGGTTTTGTTACTGAGTTAATCTTACGGTAATCAGTGCAAAAACGATATGAACCATCAGGTTTATTGACCAGTATACAGGGGGAACTCCATGAGCTTGAACTAGGTTCAGCGATATTATGAGCCAACATGTACTCTACCTCCTTGCACAAAAGATCTTCAAGGAGTTTCAAGGGGTTAACACGGTAGGCATGTTGCTTAATAGGAGATGTAAAACCCACATCTATGTAATGCTCAATGACAGATGTACAACTGGGGATGTCAGGAAAAAGAGAAGGATAGGATTGATGTTACTCTTATTGAGAACTGGGACTTCCACTGTGGAAGAAAAATCAGCCGGTGCATCAAACGCATCAGGATGCCCAAGAAAAGTGTCACTAAGATCAAGATCCTCACTTTTCAAATTACCACCAGTACCAGACTGTTTTCTCATAGCATGAGTGACTGCGCATGCTGGAAAGATATCAGGAAACTTCTGTGCACACTCATCAGGGCCTGCAAACACCAATGGCATTGAAACCACCACAGGTGGTGTATCGGACCAGGTGGAAATGTGTCCACACATTTCCACCTGCCAAATCTTTACGTGGGAGAAATTTAACACCGGGCAGTGGGAGGAAAGGCAGCACTCCTACTACAACACAATCAGTTACTAAGTCAGATGTTAATTCGAAGCAATGGCACATCAAGAAAACCCATTTCAAAACCTCTAACTAAAATACTAGTGCCAGCGGAGGTCTGCTCGGACAAAGGTAGAATCCCTTCTAATAAGAATGACTGAACGAACTGGTGTGTTTTCACACTGACGTTTTTCACCAATGTTTTTCTCCAAAGGTGACCTTATGGGTCAACACAAACTCATCAGGAAAAACAGCAGCTTCTGAAATCTTAATTACTTTTTGCTCATTGAGATAGGTGGAGACAACCTCAGGCAAACAATTCTTAAACTCCTCAAGGATCACCATATCACAAAGTTGTTATTTGGTGACATACACCACCTATCAAACAACTGCTCCTTCTCCCTTGCAAACTCCACATAAATCTCTCTATCCTGCTTAAGGTAGTGTCTGAACCTGGCACAAGCCTCAGGCTTGTGCCTCAGGCACAAGTTCGTATGCATGCAAAATGGCAGCCTTAACAGCGTCATAATCTGCACTCTCATCAATTGACTAAGAGGAATGTGAGGACACATTGCAGCAGCAAAGTCCAGACGTCTGCATTGAATTTCAAAGAAGTGGCCATCCTCTCAAAATGGGAAAAGTATTTCTCTATTTCCTTCTCTGAAAATAGAGGGACCACGCGGATGTTATGGCTAACATCAAAGCCTGTATGAGACCAAGCGGTATGTACTAATTTGTCAAGTTTTTCAATCTCTAGTCTCTGTAACTCTTTCTTTTCCCTCATACTCAAAATCTCTAACCTAGCCAACTCAATTTTTAGCCTCAAATGTGACTCAGTTTCCACTGACTGTGACGGCAAAGGAACTTGTACATTTGTACATACTTGTACACAAGTAATTATGTTCAATAGAAAAATAATGTGCTTTATTAGAAGTTTGAATATTGATAGGATCAATCAAAAATTTTTGAATGTTGGCAGCCACATTGGCTTGGCACTGCAGGGATTAGTGTTCTGGAAGACTCTTGCATTGAATGAGTTAAATACCAAGTGGACTATAGGCCGAGGCAACATTTTATTGACAGTTTTATTTGACATTTTCATTATCTATTCTACAGAAACTTGGTCACAGCTTCATAGACTGTTTTACTGAAACTTGGTTACAAGTCCAGTTTGCAAAATGTAGCAACTCGCTTGCTCAGATTAAATAGACTGGCCAAACCTTCTTGGTTTTGCCTACTGAATTGCTTATCAGAGGAATATTTTGGAAAGAAACCAACATACATTTTAGAAGATGTACCATAAACCACAGCATTGCATCCTCCTCCAAATGGTTCTAGTCAACAGTCCAAATAAACCTGCTATTTCAGGAGCCCTCGGCCCAAAATTCATGTATGTTCACAATGCTTATTATGGCTAATAGCCCATGCACAGACACTATGGTCACATCAAACGTGCATGACATCTGACAATGAATATACTCTTTATTTGTAAATTAATCCCATGTCAGGTTAAGATTATCAAAATTGGGACAGAGAAGAAGACTGTTGTGAATGTTTTCTAAAGGTGTTTCTTCTTGACATAATGTAATAGCTCTCATTCTCATAATTATCAATTAAAGCCAACAGTATCAATGGGTGTGTGAGCATAATAAACTTGACTATAAACTTTATGACATACAGTGCCCTCCACTATTATTGGCACCCCTGTTAAAGATGAGTAAAAATGGTTATAAAAAATTAAACGTTTGGTGAATTAGCTTAATGTCACTGTGAAAAAATGTGAAAAATCCAACCTTTAATTGAAGTAAATTTATTATGAGAAAAAAAATCCCTCATCAAGAAATAATTATTTTTCACAAAACCATGTGTGCCTCTGCATTTGAATTGATCTTTATGGGAATTTGGGGGTGGGACTAGATTTAGCTGTAAATTATGCTGGAACTGTCTGGAATACATGATTGGTAAAATGGCTGTCAGTCATCAAGGGTCTGAGGTATCAAACAAGCCTCAAACCATCACTCTGCTGCCAGATATGCAGTAGATATGGATGGATCACTTTAAGGGTTGTTTCTCTTGACAAATTTTCCTATTGACCTCTATGGAAAAATAAGTCAGGAGAAGAAACCCTTCAAGTTATCCATCCATATCTACTGTATTTCTGGCAGCAGGTTTAAGGCTTGTTTGATATGTCAGACCCTTGATGACTTAGAGCCATTTAGCCAACAATGTATTCCATACTGTTCCAGTGTAATTTACAGCTAAATCTAGTCCCACCCCCAATTCCCATAGAGATCCATCCACATGCAGAGACATTATAGTATCGCTTGTAAGAGTACCAGAAAATAAGATATCAAGGGTCTTTTTATGTTGTTGGGTCACAGACATCAGGAAGTCATGGCATGCAAAGGATATGAGACCAAATATTAAACATGATTACTTTATTCTATATATAAATGCAGGGGTGCCAATAATTGACCGTTAGCAAAATATCCAGTTCCACCCACCTTAGCGACTGTTGCCATGTACAACAAAAGGAGATGGAGTCAGCTGGCAGAATCTGCTTGAGTTGATTACCGCAAGAAATCACAAATGGTTTTTGCAATGTCTGCAGTTTTCCGTGGAGGGTTACATATACAACGTTAAACTAACTAGGTCACTTATAACTGCAAAAGCATATCGCTCGCAGATAAAACATGAAAAACCACACCTGTTGCTCATTGAAGTTGAAGGCACAAATATCCATGTATGCTCATGTATGCGATAAATTGCTGGTTACTGGAAAAGTTTATCTGCCATTAGCTACCGAATAGCGATTGGAATAACAATACAACGGCAAGGTTTGCAAAAAAAGTATCCCAAGATGTGCTCTTATGTTTCTAGAGCTAGTTTGACAACTTTGTACCTGTAATCTGCTGTAGCTAGCTACTGTTAATGTTAACTTTGCATTTGACAAATAAACTTTGATTTGGGTTAATCACTAGGCTAACTACAGCTATTAGATTTGATTTGTTATCCGATGTTATTAATAGGCAAAATATAGCTAAGTTAGCTAACCTTCGAGCAATTGTATGTGTGTGTCTACGGTAGCCTATTGAGAGAATTTGCACGCACATCCAAACAGCGTAACTTAATGAAGAATAATGCAGTGAAGAAAAAAACCCGCACACACTTACTCGTAGACAAACAATGTTTCGATCTGAACTGGATCTTCGTCAAGTGAAACGCCACTTTGTGTGCAGACCTTCTCTTCACTGCATCTGTCTATGGTAACGTAGTGCTATTGACATTAAGCTGTTTTATCAAGAGACACATTTCCAAGTTTGTCTACGGCCTGGGGAATGGAATAAAAATAAGAGACGTTCAGGATAGCGTGTGTCTGTTTTGCAAGTTACTCAACAACACCTTTTAACCATCTCCAGAATAAGCTCCTTGCAGCTAAAGGTTTTTCCCTTTTTCAACTAAAATGTTCTGTCTGTCGGAGGTAGATGTCGGAGGAAGTCCTACATAGCAACCGTTTCTAAGGAGGGATTGGTGGACTGCAGTGTCAATCATAAATTTGCTAACGGTCAATTGTGGCACACGTGGTTTTGTTAAAAATTATTATTTCTTGATGAGGGATTTTTTTTCTCATAATAAATTCACTTCAATTAAAGGTTGGATTTTTCTAATTTTTTCAGTGTGAGATTAAGCTAATTCACCAAACGGTGAATTTTTTATAACCCTTTTTACTCATCTTTACCAGGGGTGCCAATAATAGTGGAGGGCACTGTATATGAAAAGGATATAACAGAGAAGATTAAAGGACAAAAGTCCACTACTAATAGGGCCCTTTTCAGAAGACATACACACCTGCAAAGACACGCCTGTTGTTAAAACAGTTACTCACACCCACCTTGCATACCTGCTTATCTCTGATATTGGGTGGTACTTATTGCTTGCACCGTATGTATGTAAATTTGTTCACGTTAAGCACATGCCAACAGGTGGGGAAAAATACTGGCACTGGACTTCCACTTACACTGCATTCCTAGTATCTCTGACTCATGGAGATTTTAATTATGAAAAACTATGAAACTTGTAAAATTAGAACTTGTGAAATAAAGAGGTTTGTGTGCTTTTGCAGGAAGTTGTCACTGTGAAGCTGAGCATAGCCTTTGCTTTGTTAAGTATACTCCCTTTCTGTATTGATTTTTGAGCGATGTTGTCTCTTTGTTGTTTTTGTGCTGTAGGCTAATATAGAACTTCGGGAGAGAACCCACGAGGGTACAGAAAATGGCAGTGAGACCCCCTTGCTCCCCTCAACGGTAAGAGCATACCACCAGTAACTGAAACCCTGTTAGCCCCCTGCAATAGTAAGTTCATATTGTCCTTAACTAAGAGAAGAACAAATAAGATCATACCATTTGTAATTGAGACCCTGTTACACCCTCCATGCATACTGCCAGTAACTAAAATGCTGTTACCCCCCACAGTGCACACTGCCAGTAAATGAGACCATTTTACCCCCTCAATGGTACGATCACATCTGAAAAACGGTTACCCCCTCAGTGCACACTGCCCTTAACTGCCCTTAACCCTATTATCCACCTCAGTTGTAAGATCCCATTTGTTTGTAACAAGTGAAAGTATGGCAGGCATTGCATGTTTTATGCAGCAGAAATTATCCGCAGTGTAACATACAGTGTCATCCACAGTCTAAACTAAGATGCAATAAATATACAATATGCTTGAGTAACACATAATAAGGTGAAAAGACTGCATACCAACATATGTTCAAGAACCACATTGTAAAAATCATCTTTGATTTTGTGGTACAAGCAACCCCATGGAAATGGGTGAGGCGTCAGGCTGATGAAGGCCTATTTCAGATTTTCAGATTATTTGTGAAGCAAAGTAATCACGCCCATTTCACCATGAAAAGCACACTACTGATCTGCATAGAAACTGGGGCAAGAAACTATTCTGCTCAGGCAGAATTTCAGGTTATGGAAATACTGCTCGGCCGAGGCAGTGATATGAAGGCATGAGTGGTTTATTAAGTCTCAAGGAATCATACAGTGCCCACCAGAATTATTGGCAACCCAGGAAAATATGCGCAACAAAGGCTATAAAAAATGTCTGTCATTTATCAGCATGACCCTGCACTCAAAATATGAGAAATTGGTAAAATTCAAAGAAAATAATAATTCTTCATTAAAAAAAATAAATATATATCTTCATGTGTTTCACAATTATTGGCAACACTAGAAATAGTTAAACAAAACCTGGAAGTATATACATATACTCATTTTATATTTCAATATTTATATTGTGTTGCTCTTGCGTGATGGGGAAGACAGTGAACGTATTAATACATTGGATTGATAAAATGATCATAGCTCCTATTGATGACTGGGATATAGCCAGGGATATATCACACAAATAAAAGAATAATCGCTGGACAGCGACGCAATATTATTAAAGGTTAGTTCCACTGAAAAATGATGTTTGATTTGTAGAAGAGTAGCTCTCCTCCTGATATGAGCTCTTAGCCAACTTTCTACCTGTAGTGAGAGCAGAGATATAGCCCCAAACTACAGCGACCAAGAGCGCTTACAGTTTATGGGTGGTGTCAGACTACGCCTAGAACCGGGGTAAATACAGCCCTCATATAGGCTATCTACGTTTGGTATCGTGAAAACATTAGCCAGCCTAGCCAGAAGTCTGTAACACTTAGGCTACTCATTTCTCACCCCGGTCTTCTAACGGAAATTTTTTTTTAATAAAACGCCCTTCCAACTAGGAGTTCCATGTCGGAAATCAGGGATCGGGAAATCGACCCCGACCTCCCATTTTTCAGTATGAAATGCTTTTGTATGCAGAATGATAAACATATACAATTAAAAGTTAAAATGTTATTGTTGTGTTAGCTGTTTCAGCAATGTTTGCTAGCAAAGCCAAAACTTCTCCAGTTGTGCAACTCGTTCCACACTGATGTTGGTAATGTAATGACGCAGAAACGACGTGTTTACCGCCTCCGATATCAGACCTTAAAAACCCGGATTTGCACCTTTGTTTAATGCCAAGAAACCCATGGTTAACAAGCTAATGGCACTAGCCCAGAAAATGACATCGTAACCATTGCTTCTGTATTCGAATGTTCAAAGCCAAACCGTTCGATTATGGTCAGCTAATGGTAGTCTACTTTTCATGGTCAAGCATTATAATGTAACGTTAGTTGACATAGTTCCTTACCAGGTGATTCAGTAAGGCAGAGGAAGATGTCAGGGCATGATAGCCTACCGTAGGCCACTCCACTCTGTAACCGACAGCACTTGAGTCCTGTTTGGTTTAGTTTACCAAAACATCTTTAGGAAACAATGTAGCCTATCAATGTAATTATAATATCTGACATTATAATAAAATTACAATGATAGCTAGCTTGATCGACAATGTGTCCCTACTCAGAACAGTGACAGACACAGCAGTTTCCTCCCTCACTGGCTGCGCCTACGTGCCTATGTAATTTACACGCCCACTTGATACCACTGTAGTCTTTCAAAAACAAGGAAGTGGTGCAGGTATATGTCAAAATGACATATACCTCTACCAAAATTTCAACTTTATATTAAAATATCTCAGTATACAATTTTTTTTGGCCAGCCACAAAGAGAGACTTAATTAGTTGCGCCATGACCTGTTAAATACGGTTAATGTTGTTTTTCGGCGGAACTACCCTTTAAGTAAACAAATAAATCATTGGATGTACTTTTACGATTTACCTAATAAAGTCATGAACATAATAGCCTATATGCAACGAACCGAAAATCAAGAAAGTTGATAAGGTAAAACATGAAATATATTTTCTTTGTACTGTTTTCAATTAAATATATGTAAAAGAGAATTTACAAATTGCTTCTTTTGTCTTTTATGTGCATTTTACATACTGTCCCAACTTTTTTGGAATTGGGCTTTGTACATATTTTTCTTTTTATGACAGCTCTTTGATAATTACAAGTAGGCAAAGGAAAATAAGACTAATATTATTTTCAAAGAACATGCACTCATTCTATATCAATTTTTGCGAAGGATGTTGTATTTTTTATATCATCTATTGGCAGCGCTAGACATTTAACCACCTTTTTATTCTGAACAAATTTGCACTTAAAAAAATGATTAATTAATTGAAAACTCTGAATACGCGTATGTTGCAAACACGTCTCATTTTCATCAAATCTCCACCCCACGCGCGTATATACTGGAGAGATGCTTAAAACAGCAGATAATTCAAATGTCTGAATCACAAATATCTTTAGCTATTCAGAATTTCGGGAGTAAGTCCCATTTGCGTGTGCTTATATCAACTCTGAATCTGGTCCTAAGTCTCCAAAAACACAATTAGAGGCTTGCCAGAAGAAAGATGTCATCATACCACAAACGTAGGCACCTGGAGTTTGATGAATGTTCCCGGAATTTAGATTGGAATTGGATGCTATCGTCAGAAGAGATGAAAATTGATCTTTTCGGCAATAAAGACTAAAGGCGGGTTTGGCGTAATAAGAGGCAGAGTTATGCAGAAAAGAGCCTTATCCCCACTGTGAAGTATGGTGGTGGATCTGTGATGACGTGGGGCTGTTTTTCCTCCAAAGGCTCTGGGCGCCTTGTTAGGATACATGTCATCGTGGACTATGAAATACCAGGAGATTTTAGACCATCTTCTGGCTACCTCTGCCAGAAGGCTAAGGGTTGTGGTTGGATCTTCCAGCAGGACAATGATCCAAAGCATACCTCAAAATCTACACAAAAATGTTTCACTGACCACAGAATCAAGGTTTTGCAATGACCATGCCAGTCTCCTGGCCTGAACCCCATTGAAAATTTGCGGGGTGAGCTGAAGATGAGAATCCGCAAGTGAGGAGCAAGGATGCTGAAGGATCTGGAGAGATTCTTGTCGGGACAACAAACTACATTTCACAGGAAACACAAGTGATGTTTACACCACTGCCCCAGCATGACGTCCATAGTTACAGTGAACCAATCCTGTAGCTCGAAAAGGGCCACAAAAACTAAAACTGAATTCCAATCTTCCTCCCCCATTTTTGCTGTTCTTGTTGTGCCAGCGTCACAGCTACAGAGGCTTCCACAACTCTCTGTGGACTGCCATCTTTCTTTGTTCCCTCCGCACGTCTGTAGGTCACAGAGAGAGATGCAAGCGCCATGCCTGAATCCCGCATGGTGCTCACTGCTATAGCAACAGGTTAGCGTGTCTAACGGCATCTGACCACAGAAAAATGGAACTGAGCCAACCATTCACAACCGTGGTTAGCTTCCAAACCACGGACAGAGATACAAAACCAGGCGACAAGAAGACAATTCGTCGCTGGACTGACCACAAGAAATTCCAGGACCAGACGGACCAAAGACGTTCTGGCCATCCACCTCACGGACAAGTCAGCTGTAACCAACTCTCCGTGAACTTCAGTAAGACTGATCAAACATCCCAGGCATAGCTCATGAAGTGTAGTCTGAACTGTTTCTCTGTAGTTTGATTGTATTGACTGGTAACTGTGAGACGATAATAGCTATAACCTTGTTGCGCTGGCTAGCAAGCTAGCCGGCTGGCCTATCGTTTTATAGCTAATGTGGTAGTACTCTAACTAAAGCAGGCCTCACGGTTTGCTCATCTATCCTAACATTTGTGTGATATGGTCCCATTTTGGCTTAGTGGTAGTTGTAAAGGCTTAATGTTATTTTGTGAAAGAAGTGCGTGAATTTGTTTATAGTAACGTTATATTTGAGATCAATAACCACCATCTTGCTGCTCCCAGAGCCAGCTTACTCCACGTGACTCCTTTGTTCTCTGAACACACGTGGCACACACACACGCACACATACACACACCTATGCATACTCACACAAATACTCCAGTATGCACATAATACTTCAATTTCATAGAATGTAGTATTCTTATTTTTCCTTGTTTAATAAATCTATTTTTGTTAAACCTGATTTTTGTTTTGATGTTATATGAGCACGATAGCCGAGTCAAACTGAATCATTAGAATGCCATTCATTCAATCCTTATGAAGTAATTAGTTATTAGTGCTTTGATGATAAATTTAATTAGTAATTATATTACATAATAATCAAATGAGACCGATTTATTTTAAAATTAATTTAGGAATAATACGGGTAAACCTCATTATTTCATAGTTATTACCTATATTTCTGGCACCCTATGTAACAGTTTATATGTATATTTCTACATAAATGGTACCCAGAGTGAGGAATCATTGAGGAATCATTTTATTAATCTATCTCCACTGTTACCAAATTTTTATGCATTCCTTACATAAGTGGTGCCCCGTGTGAGGACTGTTAAGACATTTTATTTATCTATCCTCACTACTACGAAATGTATATGTAAACACCTTCCATTCCAGATACCTTCGAAACTTGTAAATTACGACCTTCCGACCAGGAAAAATACACTGGAACAGCCTGTTAACTCAGAATTAGAAGTCGGAAACTCTGGTATCATTTCACAGCTACGGGTTGCCAAGTAGGAGGGAAGTGATGTCATTCAAAATCGATGAATCTGTATTTTAATGGGAAATTCTTAACAAGAGCTCGAAACACAATTTAATTTAGTGGTAGTTTCAATGTTTATGCATGCCCACATCCTTCACTTGACAACATGTATGGGAAATATAGATAAGCTACGGGGTTATAAACAGTTTTAATGAGAAAAATATAGAAATACATTTTATATAGATACATTATATAGAAATATATGTAGGCTATTCAACACTGGCTTGCCTTATGCATTTCTTCTCTTCCTCTATGTGACAAAGTAGCTCTGGAACTTTTGGTGCTCAGAAAGTATTATAGTAAGCGACACCTTCTTGCCTACAGCTATGGTTACTATGAAGTGACCACTGGAACGCTCTGAGCTTGTAACTGAGCTTGTAAGCTGCCGAGTTCATAATGAACGCAGCATAAATGCAGGGATGTCAATAATTAAATATGAAGAATATAAATTCTTCAAAATAATCATTGTTTTGCATTAAATATTAGTATCCCCATTAAACAATTAATTTTTAATTTTTTCTGAGCATAGAAGACTTTTGATGAACAAAAAACTGATTGCCACAGTGTTGCCATGTCCGCGGTTTTACAGCTAAATTGGGCTACTTTCAAAGTGCAGTCACAGGTAAAAATGAAAAGTCGCAAAGCAGACATTTATTTAATAAAGTTAAAATATGATAATTTCTATTTAAAATATGTTGGTTTCGGTTAAAAATATATAGTTTTGAGTTGCAATTTGGCTGGAAAGTCTTGCAAGATCTGGCAACCCTGTTGCAGCCTCTCTTTGAGACGAGAGAGGCCGCGTTACTCGCTGGCAAGTTAGCCACTAATGTAACAGTTCTACTGAAAAAATACCACCACCATTAGCTAGAGTCTCCAGAAAAATGCTATATCTTCCATCTGCAGTGTGCAGGCGCTTAGGGAACGCCCCTTCTATGGGAACGCCTTTTCATACGTCACACATCACTCTTTTCTTGGCAAGACACGCCCTGCGTAGCATTCAAGCGCTAGGATTGGCCAGGCGCCCATGCTGAATTACTGAACAAGTTTTTTGTTGAAATGTTTAACTATGTAAAAAGTTAATAAACGTTTAAAGCATCAATGACTGCTTGATTTATTGAACATGCATACAACCCCACTATCTTAACAGTTTGGGCATGAGCCCGAGTTACGTGAACTCCTGTGAGGTTATGTTTAGGGGTTGGGGGTGGGGTACGGGAATCACAAACAGGAACACACAAAAATCAGGGGGTCTTTGAATTCGACATATCTTGGTTATGACTTTGTAGTACATTCCGGTTTGTGTGCTCCCTTCGAGTGACATCCTCTGAGTTAAGGCCAGTTTTTTTTGTTGGAAAACTGCGTGCAGCCATAGGGTAGGCTTACCTACCCATAGCTTACCTACCTAGCAAGCATGTGAATATTATTATAAATGAGAACTATTTTATATTATTAGCCTATTATTAATAGCCTAATAATGATAACAATGTAATTTCACCGATTGATGCTGAGCGAGACTGTGTTGAGAAAACGCAATCCTAAACGAGAAGCAGCTCGCTTCCAATGCTACAAGTTACCAATGGCCTATTAGTCTGTAGGCTGTTGTGAATGGTTATGAAGACACATTTGTAGCGTTGTAGACTCGAGTGACAGTCTATCTGATCCGTGGCATTCTGATAGCGAGTGAAATCGGATACTCCACATTCTTGAACCTTATTTCTCTTAACAAGAGAATTGTAGGCTGCTGCCCCAATGAGTTCCGTAGCTTAGCTAGCTATTTACATCCCTAACGTAGGCTATGCCCTCCATGTTTTCCTACTAAATAAAGTTTGCATCAATGTTGAGGTTTAATTACAAACGTTTTATTATTTGCTACCTCGTTCAAAACCCACATAGCCTACATGTGCATGAAAGACACAGTGAATGATATTTCAAACAATACGGTGCCCTCAAAATTGACATTTATAAACTTTATTTCAGAGGCCTCAGACAAAAAAAGGGGTAAAGTAGAAGACATAGTGAGATGTAGGCTAGCCTATTAAAGCTGCTTCTTCCTCCATTGTCCACTGAGTGTAAACTGTCACTGGAGTGCGTTTATACTTTTTGCGAACAACAACGACCACAGTGTATGTAGAGCGACAATAGAATGTTCATGAAAGTTCTGCGATTTCAGTCGAGCGACACACTGTCGCTGGACTATAAACTGGGCTTTAGGCATTCACATAGAAGGGGCGTTCCTATAGAAGGGGCGTTCCCTAAGCGCCTGCACACTGCATATGGACCCTTCTCAAAAAATGGTGGAAATATGGGCATTCATTTAGGAAAACAGCCCTTCATTTATCTACGGATTGGCAGCGTGTTCAGCAATCGATTCGGCTGTGAATTCGGGCTCAGAACCGAAAGCCTTCCACCTACGACAAAATTTAGTAATATATTAAAAACATTGCAATTTTCAAAATGGCAAAAAGCTGATGTGTGGCTTAGCTACTACATGGAAAACAGATGTATGACGTATACCTCTACCAATATTTCATCTTTATCTGCGGATATTTCAGTACAGAAATTATTTGGGCCAGCCACAAAGAGGGATTAATTAGTTGTGCCTTGATCTGTTAAATAAGGTTAATGTTTTTTGGTGGAACTACCCTTTAATTTTTGCTCATATTAATTGAGGTTGCCAATAATTCTGGTGGGTACTATACATTTAATTGAACAAAGAGTGAGTCACTCACACACATTCCTTCAACAGAGTGTCCTTCCGTCGTCTGACTATGTTTTGGTCGGCAAACGTTTTGACAAGGAAAGTGAGACGTTCAAGAAGCAAGAGGATTTCATCAAAGAATTAAAGAAGAAGAATTTCAAAATAAACGTGAGTCCCAACTTTTCTGTTATTTAAAAGTATAGAATGGTTATCTTAACCCCTTCGCGCAGATGCCTAGTGGCCATGGTGCCGGCGCCAGCATTTTGTTCAACTGAGACATAGAGATGTTCATTTCAAAATTCAGTGGTCATTTATTGTCTTGGACAATCTATTGAGAAATACACACCAGTTTAGCACGTTATTACAAGATGTGGAACGTCTGCGGACAGAACCCCATATGCCCTACCTGCAGCTCAGAAGTATTTCACATTATTCCGGTTTTATTCACAACTGTTTTATCCGATAGAGGACAGTATATCCTTTTCAACAGTGTTTGCATTTTTTTCTGGGATGCTTTCAACTGTTTTATCCGATAGAGGACAGTATATCCTTTTCAACAGTGTTTGCAATTTTTTCTGGGATGCTTTGAACAATAAATTACAGCCCAGCATAACAGCATTTTTAAGCTAGTGAATGTACTATGACGCAAACAGCTACAGAAAATTCGCTGACAGGAGTTTTTCCGTCCTTGATATGAAAAAAAATACTGCTTGTAATAATGGTGGCAAAATTTGCTATAAAATTAACCAAAATTTGCTATAATGCTATAAAGGTGGCAAAATTCTAATGGTTATTTCAACCGTTGCGCAATCGGATGTAACTTTTGCCTTTTTCTACCAAACTAAGAGGTGTAACGTTACAATCATATTTTAAACCCAGTTATGCCCATAATAAATATATGAATTAGAGACAATACGTGATTGCCTCTTATTCACAGCAAACTAAAGATCATCTGGTGTCTGTTTTTGACATTAGCCGTATTTCCACTGTCGGGCGAGACAGTGCGTGCTAGGGCCAAGTGGCTTTCCACTGGCTCTTCCAGGGCCTCGTTGGGGCTTTGTCTGGGCTTCGTCAGGGCCTACAGCCAGGACTTTTGGCCTCCAGATAACCTTGGTCCTTGTAGGGCCGGCTGGGACTAGGGGCGCAGCCATGGTCAAGGGCGGGGTTATCACAGGCTTAGCTGGCCTTTATATCAGATGACCCCCTGCAGCCATGTTTATTCCTGTGTATCCAAAATAATATTGAAAGATAACTTAACCGTCAGTTTGACATGAGGATGTGATGATTGGGTATTCAGTGCACTACCACACAGCATAGGGAGAAACTTAAGAAGTTGAAGCATAGTTACGGAGCTACGAAAATCCATAATGGGCAAAGTGGTACTGTAATAGCTAGCTCTATTCCATCTTTGCATCATTCCATCTCTATTCCAACTTGGCTGAGTGCTAACGTTAGTTGACATTAATACTAGCATGTGTTGTTCGCTGGAGAGTACAGCTAATTTACTATCTCCCTATCGATAGCTATTGAATGTTAGCTAGCTTAGATGTTAACGCAAATTAAAGCATCACCTGGTGAATTGTTTTGCAAATACAAGTAACATTACAATATTGCAAGCAAGTTGTGATTAAATTAAGTTGTAGTTTACTGTAATAGCTAGCTCTATTCCATCTACCCTAAACTTGGCTGAGTGCTAAGTTGCTAACATACTATCTAGCTGACGTTAATAAAGTTACTAATGTTAGCCTGCTGTGTTGTTGGCTAGATCTACGTTATCTCCCTTTAGCTAGGGTGTGTGACGTTGGCACCAATGTGCCACACATTGCAATGGTGCTATCAAAGCCCATAGAGAGAGAAAGCCTTGCCAACTCCAAACACTGCAATGTAACAGGAAGAAAAGTGCAATGGCATTCTTTGAGCATCAGGGGGCAGTGCTGAGGCTCTGCTAAACAGAGTAGAATCTGAAAAATACATGGAGGTGAATGGAGCTAAATGCTATAAAATTAACATCACAGTCGATTTCAAATATTTTCACGAAACTGAATTATTACTGGCAATGTTACACGGCCTAATGCTTATAATTAATACATAATTATAAGTCGACATGGAATCAATGGTTGTGTTATGATCTCTCTTTCAAAACCTTTCCACTAGCATTGATGCTACGCAGTGTTGATGAGTTCGCCGGTTCATGAATATTCATTACCGGAGGATCCTCAGTCAACGGTAGCCAACTAGCCAGTAGCTCTTGCTTGCTCAGTAAAACTATATATTCTCTAGAACCTTCTAGAAGATTGTTGTAAAAACCAGATTGTCTATAAGATATAAGGTGATGTACCGCCGGTACTAGTTAGTACTTTGTTCGTCCACATAGTTGTCATTCTTGTGCTGTTATTACTGAACGATTTCAGCTGGCTGTGGACCATCCATCTTGTTTTTGAGTCTCACGTCCAAAGCGGTCATTAATATTCATGACGAAATTTGCATAACCAGAGAAAAAAAGTAATTTTTTTCCTAAACGGTTCAAGATTTAAGATCTAAGTCCACAGAAAAGCATATTTTCTTATCTGCTGTCTGCAAACCTTCTCCAACTTACAATAAAAAATTATTATCTCTTATAGATTTGGGTTTCTGGAAAAAACTTCCATTGACCCCCATCCATTCTCGTTTAGCCCAGTTTTAGTGCTCATAGTCGCCCCTAGAGGTGAAACATGATATTCATGCAGTTGGCATATCACTGTACTATACAATCTCTGGTGCTATAGACCCGGTGGTGGGGAAGCAACGCTCAAGGCTTTAGGCCCAAGGCTAGGTAGCACTCGCACACACTCACGCTTGCAAGCATTGACAAGTGGTACAAAAGGCACAATTTGGTGACATAGCGGCAATATTTGATTACAAAACATATTTCTAAAAAAATCCTATTAGGTCGTAATGGTTATAAGGTTACATTGGTGAAGTTTTAAGATGCTACAACTCTCTAACCTTTTCATCTGGTAACAGGTAAACATCTGCTCAAGCAATCACACAAAAGTTTTTCACAATCTTTACATTCTAGTTTAGCTTTGTCATTTAGTCCAACATATATAGGGCGGCAGTGTAGTATAATGGTTAAGGAACTGGGCTTGTAACCGAAAGGTTGCAGGTTCGATTCCCAGGTAGGACACTGCCGTTGTACCCTTGAGCAAGGTACTTCACCTGCATTGCTTCAGTATATATATCCAGCTGTAGAAATGGATACTATGTAAAACGTGATAAAAAAAAAAAGTTGTGTAAGTCGCTCTGGATAAGAGCGTCTGCTAAATGCCTGTAATGTAATGTAACATATTTTTAATGTATTCTGAATCTCAACAAAAAACATTTTCAATGTACAAAAATGGCAAGTTACTAATGCATACAAAGCACTGTCTATATAAATTTTTTGGTGATATAATTTATTTTTGTACTGTGTGTTTTAACTGATAACTGATATCAGTAACTGATAATGATAATGCATGTATATTTATGACCCATAAGATAATCAAATCTAGACAGAGACATGCATACGCATATACATGCATACAGACATACTGTAAAACGTCAGTCTGAAATTATCTGGTCTGAAATTATCGCCGGGAGGGAACTCATATTTTTGCAAATAAATGCTGGTCTCCAAAAACGCCAGACACACACCAGAGGCATCATGCAGGCAAATATATAAGAAAGGCACAAGAAAATAAAATATAGCTCCAACCTCGGACGGACAGACGCTGTAAAGCACACCCATATTAGGAACTGAACTACTGGTAGGCTATATGATGTGAAAGGAAAGTAGCCTACTGTATGTATGTGTGATCTGATCATATTGTTTCTCGTGGGTGCTTCCTTTATATGATTTCAACAAGCCAGTTTGTGATTTCAACTGGACAAGGGAGACGGTAGATAGCCATGCAGCTGCTTTAATATAGCTAGGTAGCCAGCCAGCTGTATGAATGAAACAAACATGTGGCTCTGTAGCTAGCTACACCATGTTTAAGTTAAAGAGTGACTGTCATGGTTCCACCCGTGCCTGCATGGACTTCTTACGCAGCTTCTTGAGCATCTTAATTTAGGCCTAGGATGCTATTAGAAACGCTCGTAGATTAAGGGCCGAAGCATACCTTACGCAAATATGCGGACGTGGACGTTTTGAGCTACGCAAACAGTTTTTTCTACCGTGACATTTGTGAAAGACAAATCAGAGAGCACAGATCGAACAAGAATTGTGTTTTGTATGGAAAAGTAGGATGGTCCTCTTTATCAAAGAGGAGGGAACTACATTCCATTGTATTTATTTATAAGGCTTTACTGAAGAAACTTCCCCTTTATCTCATCTCTTTTTCCCCACTGCGGTCAAGCCAGCCTCCACTTCGAAAATGATGGTCAAGCTAGCCCCCACGTTCTTTTGTGGTTCGCAATATACTAGGCATTCTACGGTAAGAGCGTGTAAGAATTGATTTCAAAATAAAAGTGAAGTTCCGGTGAACGTGATAAGACGTGAAAGTAATTTCATATGCATTCAGTAAATCAGTCAGTCTGTCAGTAAACAATGAATGAATGAATGAATAAATAAATAACATACATACATACATACATACATATATAAAACAAAATGAATAATTATTAAATAATAAAATGAATAATTATTTTTTTTAAACAACTACTGCCTGCAAACTATTTCAGAGAAAAATTGAGGCTTTCTCATTTCAATTGTGTGAATAATTACTCATCAATAAAAAATAATTAACTTAATAATAAAGAATACATTTTCAATCTGACTTCAAAATGGCCACCTCATAGTGTCACTCAGACCATCTCAGGACATTCTGATGTGGAATTTGAAAATTAAAGCCCTCTAAAATGTCATATTAGAGCTGTGTTTCTTCTAAATTCAGATTGATATTAAAAGGAAACTTCCTGTTTTCACTGACCAATTTCACTTCATAATGATAGAAGAACACCTCATAGTGTCACTCAGACAACCTCAGGACATTCTGATGTGGAATTTCAAAATTAAAGCCCTCTAAAATGTCATATAAGAGCTGTGTTTCTTCTCAATTCAGATTGATATTAAAAGGAAACCTCCTGTTTTCACAAAACCATTTCACTTCACAATGATAGAAGAACACGTCAGAGTGTCAGTCAGACAATCTCAGGACATTCTGATGTGGAAGTTCAAAATTAAAGCGCTCTAAAATGTCATAGAAATGCTGTGTTTATTCTATATTCAGATTGATATTAAAAGGAAACTTCCTGTTTTCACAAAATAATTTCAATTTATTGTTATCAATGATTTATTTATAAGATTCTCTCGTTAGACACAAAAATAATAATAAGAAGAATGTTTTATATTTTTACATCTATACATCTTTTTTATATGTAATGTATTTAAACTTTGAATTCACTATACACAAATGTTTTCCTATTTAGTTATTGTCATGCGGTGAGTGCGAATGCAAGGCAACGGAGAAATGCAGACAACCCACGCAGACTGGGACAGTTGAATAATTTACAGCTAAATAGTGATGTCAAGGATGAAAAGGGTTTAAGCGCACAAGCAGCAATTCCAGCTGTCTTCCCTGGCTTGTTCCAGGTCCTCTGTGTCCATGCCCAGGCACTGTTCATGGAACCATCTTTCACATTTGTCACATTGGATCTATAAAATCACAAGGTGGAAATCTCTTAGATGATTTTCAGGCTACTTTCACAAATTTCGACCTGTCCGTATTTTTCAACAAATGTTACCCACTATGTAACTACAGTATGTGTGTTCATATAATTTGTATGAATAGTCACAATGAAGAAATTTAGTTTACTGTCAATATGTCGGTGTATCTAAATACTCAGCTTCACAGTTTACAATTTCTACTGCTTTTCATCTACAAATCCGTCACAACACCAGCAGAGCTACTGCAAATGCTACTACCTCAGAGTGTAAAGGGAATGGAACTAAGATGATGATGCAGCTTTTATCCCAGTTTAATCCAAGCCCATTTGGCCACTTCTAAACACCTTAAAGCAGCTTGCCTTGTCCTGAGATTGTCTGAGTGACAATCTGAACTATACTTCTATCAATCTGAAGTGAAATTGGTCTACTATCATTCTAAAGTGAACTGGTTTTGTGAAAACAGGAGGTTTCCTTTTAATATCAATCTGAATTTAGAAGAAAAACAGCATTTATATGACATTTTAGAGCGCTTTAATTTTGAAATTCCACATCAGAATGTCCTGAGATTGTCTGAGTGACACCCTGAGGTGGTGTGCTATCATTCTGAAGTGACATTGGTCAGTGAAAACAGGACGTTTCCTTTTAATATCAATCTGAATTTAGAAGAACCACAGCATTTATATGACATTTTAGAGGGCTTTAATTTTGAAATTCCACATCAGAATGTCCTGGGGTTCTTCTATCATTCTGAAGTGAAATGGTTTTGTGAAAACAGGAAGTTTCCTTTTAATATCAATCTGAATTTACAAGAAACACAGCTCTTATATGAAATTTTAGAGGGCTTTAATTTTGAAATTCCACATCAGAATGTCCTGAGGTTGTCTGAGTCACACTGTGACGTGTTCTTCTATCATTCTGATGTGAAATGGTTTTGTGAAATGGTTTTGTGAAAACAGGCGGTTTCCTTTTAATATCAATCTGAATTTAGAAGAAACACAGCTCTTATATGACATTTTAGAAGACTTAAATTTTGAAATTCCACATCTGAATATCCTGAGATGGTCTGAGTGACACTATGAGGTGGTTATTTTGTAGTCAGATTGGTCAGATTGAAAATGTATTCTTTATTATTAAGTTAATTATTTTTTATTAATGAGTAATTATTCACACAATTGAAATGAGAAAGCCTCAATTTTTCTCTGAAATAGTTTGCAGGCGGTAGTTGTTTTAAAAAAAATTATTATTCATTTTATTATTTAATAATTATTCATTTTGTTTTATTTATTTATGTATGTATGTTATTTATTTATTCGTTCATTGTTTACTGACAGACTGACTGATTTATTGAATGTATGTGAAATTACTTTCACGTGTTATCACATTCACCGGAACTTCACTTTTATTTTGAAATAAATTCACGCTCTTACCGTAAAATGCCCAGTATATTGCGAACCACAAAAGAATGTGGGGGCTAGCTTGACCATCTTTTTCGAAGTGGAGGCTGGCTTGACCGCAGTTTTTCCCCAGTTAGGCCTACATATGCCCAATAAAGTGCATTTTAAGGCTAACTCATGCAGTGACGCGGGTGACTTTAGTCTACAAAAATATGAATGGTCTAAAGCGCAGAGGGCGACGAAAGTCGACCACAGCCGTCTTTACTCTGCTACACCGGTAAAGAATTGTGCATTTGAGTAGGGAAAAATTAAACAATGACCAATTTACAATTACGTTCTTTTACCGTCTTTTACCCGGATTTGCTCTTTACATGGTTCTAGATGGAAATATTTAAAGTTATATTCATCCCATGTTTTAAAAAAAAAAAAAAACCTCATGTCTAATCATCTAACCAACATCGGGCCGTGGGAATAACGCGTCCCCATCAATTTGTACCAACACGTTTCTGTGCCGGTGACCAAGAATATAAAGAAATTGAACACAATCAAGTGGGCAAGATGACAAACTAGGCTACTGCTATGCTACTGTCTCAGTAACGGGAGAAAATTAAGAAATGCACTTGATCATCGCTCTATCTCTCTGCAGCGGGAGTCAATTACACGGTATCAAAACCAAATTGGCATAAGCAAAAGCTCCGCTGTAACGCAATTGGCATTCCTTAAATGAGGGAAACACGGAGGGAGGTGTGGTACAGATCAAGAGATGCAAGGGTGTGCCGCGAGATGCATATCCATTTTTGTAAGGAGGACTGTGGCCTAAAGTTCAAGACGCAAGGCGCCGAGGCCTTAGGGCTTCGCTGAGAGAGGGGTACGGGATCATCAATAATCAGAGTTTACCTGGGCTAAGAAATCATCTCTTAACTACCAAGGGGTACGGTATGTCTGCCTTAAAGATTTGCTTATGATAAATATGTTTTTTCTCTTTCTCGAGTTATAGCTTTCTAATTGACTGTTAAAGGACAATTACTTCTTTTCCAGCGGGCTATATAGCAAGTAAGTTTATTAGCCCACACTTCAAAAAAATGTTTGTCTTAAAGTGATACTGCAGTCAAAAACCGACTTTTCCCGTTGACAACCTATGTTTTGAGTTAGATTATGATCATACACAACTGTTTATGTCCGAAAATTTTATGTTTAGTAAAAATGGTTTTATCTGAGTTTTTGTGTAGACTTACCAATATGCTGGCTTCCGGGGATTCGTGACGTCACGAAAGCCTTAACATAAAAATGGGTGGACTTGAGGTGGTCCTAGGGGTGGGTCTTGGCTGGGCATGTGGTATAAAAGCAGAGAACGACGATTTTTTTTTTCTTTCTGAGATTGAGACCCTTGTACTGCTAATTAGCTAGTTCAAGTTCAAATGCGAATTGCTTTGTATTATTGCTAACGTTAATATTACGACTTATATCGAGCTACAGTTATTCATATACGACGTCTTACTACTTGGTATCTTTAGTTAACTTGCCTGCATTATGCCAAGGAGTCAGAGATGTATTGTTCCTCGGTGCAACGCCACCGGCTCTGCTAGGTTTCATAATCTGCCGAGAGACCCAGCGCTACTTAGCCAGTGGCTTCAAGCTATCGGTGTAGAGCGCGCGGACTTGCCGAAGAAAGCCTAGTGTGCAACGCGCACTTCACACCGGACTGCTACCACAATTTAACTGGCTTTGAGATGGGCTTCTATAAAACTCTGTCGCTGAAGCCAGGTGCCATCCCAACAGTGATGGATGTAATTTTGTAATCATTACATCAGCTAAGTAAAACAGCTAAGTACAATATACCTATTACATTGTATTTGTGACATTGTGTAATTGCACATGTATTGGCCACTATTATACAGTTGGGCCAAGCATGCCCGACTACGGCACAGCAGTATTAGACAAATCAAGAATAGCTTCATAACTACGCTGACATAACGTTACCTCAGTAACCTCACGGCAACATAGGTTTTCTGGAGGGGACAGGTTAGAGCAGTGGCCACAAGCATACCTGTTGGGACATTAATTTGTTTCTGTTTACATGCAAGTTATCTGTACAAACTACAACAAAAATGCTTTTGCAAACGGTTGACATTACTGATAGGTAATAGCTAATGTGGGGTTGAATGCAACCTATTGTGTGAGCTATCTTTTATGAATACGTAACGTTAGCTAATAAACGATAGCAATAATACATTTGATGTAGCCCTAGCAAAACCAGTAACCAGTTGGTCAGTAACTTGGACGGAATGTATCGATGTTAGGTAATGCAAGGCAGTCTATTGTGTGTGAGTTTAGCCCCGTTTGGTCCAGAGAGAACTGGTAACTTAGATAGCTAGTTATATTAGCTATATCATTTATGAATAATGTTAGCTAATAAATGATAATTCTCTCCGGACCAAGTGAAGTTATGAGGGCGCTACAACCAGCCATGTTCAATATACTAACGTTACTGTGTGACTGGGTTTTGCTGTGTATTTGAATGTATTCAATAGTAACGTTACTTTAGGCAGACAAACAAGCTAACTTAGCTAGGTAACGTTAGCTTTACCATTCGGTTGCTCAACTAATACAGCCATTTTATTTAGTTGTGAGGAGAGAGCTGGAAGGGGGCTGAGTCAGTTCACCAAGACACACCCTTTCACTCCTTGACCGTATGAATATTCATAATATGACTACGTGGCATCATCGTCATATGACCACACCTACTCACGAGTTTCAGTTCAAATTGAAGCGGAAAAAAGGGCCTTAGAAAAGCCTCTGCAGTATCTCTTTAACAAGTGTTTTAGTCTTGTAATGAGACTTAAAACAAGCTAATATTTTCTACTTTTGAGGGAAAATAATTTGATTTCAAGTTACTTTTTACTTTTTAAGTGAAAATATCTTATTCCATTTGCAAATCTTGAAATGAGTAAAAATCTCACCCCACTGGCAGATAGTTTGTTTTATTTAGTATAAAAGTAACAAATAAGATTCTAAAGTCTAAATATGAGATTAAAATGCTTGTTAAGATTTTAACAAATCTTGTTAAAATCTTAACAAGCATTTTAATCTCATATCTCGTGTTTCACTATTTAACATTAAGCTAACTATAGAATACAGATTGATGATGAGTATAGGGAATGTACAGAATCCAGTATAGCACTTGATGAAATGGATAGTGCCATAACTCAAATGGCTAATGGGAAATCTCCTGGGATGGACGGATTAACCATAGAATTCTACAATCACTTTTGGCCTGATATTAGACTTCTATTGCATAGCTGTCTCACAGAGTGTATAAACAATGGCGTATTATCTCCCACAATGAAAACCGGTCTTATTACTTTCCTCCCAAAACCAAATAAGGATAAATTACAGCTAGATAGCTGGAGGCCCATTACCCTACTTTCTAACGATTACAAGCTCCTTGCCTTGGTCTTCGCTAACAGACTAAAAGATGGGCTGCCAAAACTCATTGGTGAATATCAATTGCCGTAGGCACATACACAATCATATTCATCTGATTTTGGACATGTTAGATTACAACTCATTTGTTGAAACCGATGCCTTAATTTGAATTTCTTTAAAGCTTTTGTCACTCTTGAACATAAGTTTTTTTTAAGGCTTTACATTATTTTTGGTTTCGGTGACAATTTTTGTAATGTGATCAAAACCCGGCATAATGATACTTGCAGTTACATTAATCTCAACCCTATAATAATAATAATGCATGGCATTTATATAGCGCCTTTCTAGATACTCAAAGCGCTTTACAATGATGAGGGGGAAACTCGCCTCTACCACCACCAATGTGTAGCACCCACCTGGGTGATGCAACGGCAGCCATTTTGCGCCAGTATGCTCACCACACATCAGCTGAGGTGGAGAGGGAGAGAATAATTTTTTTAGCCAATTAAACTGGGGGATGATTAGGTGGCAGATTGAATGAGCCTGGGTTGGGAGTTTAGCCAGGACACCGGGGAAACCCCTACTCTTTACGATAAGTGTCATGGGATCTTTAATGACCACAGAGAGTCAGGACCTCGGTTTAACGTCTCATCCGAAAGACGGCATCTCCTACAGCACAGTGTCCCCATCACTGCACTGGGGCATTGGGGTTTATTTGACCAGAGGGAAGACTGCCCCCTACTGGCCCACCAACACCACTTCCAGCAGCAACTTAGTTTTCCCCAGAGGTCTCCCATCCAAGTACTAACCAAGCCCACAACCTGCTTAGCTTCAGCCATTCAGCAGGCGCAGATTGCATAGTGGTATGGCTGCTGGCAACCCTGGCATATCACCTAAATTCAAGGTATTAAGTGGTATTAGACAAGGTTGTCCCATTTCCCCTAAATTATTAATTTTAGCTACCAAAATATTGGCACTTACGATTTTCAATCATCCAGTGTTGCATGGAATAGATATTATTGGGAGGGGCTACTCCTTAAGTCAGTTTGCGGATGATACAGTTGTATTTCTGAGAGATAAAAAGTGATCAAAGTTTTTTCAAGGGCCTCAGTGCTAAGATTAAAATCTTACGAAATATTAAATTTGTGCATGATCTTCTAGATACAGAAGGACTCTTCTTATAACACATTGATTTTATGTCCAAATTTAACATTGTATGTTCCTGCAGAAAATACAACAAAATCTGCAAAGCTATACCAACAGCATTAAAAAATCTAATAAGGAATACAATGCTGTACAGCGAGGTTCAAATCAAGCTGCCTCGTTTGAAGATTAATGACATAAGTATGACGGATAGAAAATGCAGCAACAGGTTTATTAGAGGAGTTTTCAACAGTAAAATATTTCCAGGTTACAACAATTGCTCAATCATCTAGAGCTAGAGGGTGAGGATAGATCTTCTATATTGAAAACCTACTCTAACTATATCAAGTGGCCTTTACCACCAAAAGTAAAAGAAACTCATTTTTAAATTTAAAACATTTTTAACTAAAATTTACGCTGTTGCTGAGCTTATGAGGAAAAACATTCAAAATAGAGGCCACTCCCTGCTGCTTCTGTGCAGCCAAACCAGAAACTATTGGACAACTTTTCTTCTCATGCCCCAACACGTCCCGCTTCTGGGCTGATATCCATGGTTGGTTGTCTATCAAGATGGACAAACTGCCTGCGTTCAAAGCATTTCATATGTTAATTTGAATAATGAATAATCTTCCAAGTAAAGGATCTGATATAGTAAAACTTATACTTATGGGTAAATATCATATTCATATAAGTAAATGGAGAAATATCAAGACGTCCTTTTCCTTTTTCCTAAACGACTTTTCCTCAGTCCATATTAGAGTTTGCAGTTTCTGCACGAGCCCGACGGGGCCCGAAAAAGCTCGTCGGGTAGGGCCGGGTTCGAGCCGACAATTTATGCTAATTGGTCGGGTCAAGTAGGGCTCGGGCTGCGCAAAAAAAAAAGAATGTCTCTGTGTGTGTATTTACAGTAGGCTAATCTGCATTTTTACATGTGGTGCTGATTGCTAATTTTGGAGTCAATCAATTGTCAAGACTTTCTCTACTTGTTAAAATGTAGCTATTTATTTTATTCATCCAACATCTCCCGTTTGCTGTAACTATACGGCGAATGTAGGCGTTCGAGTTGAAGTTGAAGTATTGTCTGCTGTGTGATAAATGATAATAGGATAGGGCAATAATAATGAAGCAAGAACATGCAAAAAACACTACTAAATCCTATTACAGCATGGCAAACATTAAAACATTAGTACAAATCGAATTGCTTGCTTTCGGCAAAATTGATTTACTCTGCTGCTCTCAATTACTAAATCTGTTAAAAACTCAAAAACAGTAGGCTAAAAACACAGCAAGTTTGCTTGCTCTCTCTTGCTCTCTCTCACCGGTCTCGGGCTCAGTATTTTATATGAACTCTAGTCCATATCTCATAAAGTCCTTCTATGAAGTCTTGTTTTTATAATTGTATGTATGCTCTGCCTTACATGTTGTCGTTTTTTTTGTATACTCATTTTATGCCCCCCTTTCATTGAGATGTTACACCACTATGGGCCCTATCTTACACCTGGCGCTAAGCGGCAAGTATATCAAGATTACAATCTTCTGTTATGGGACAATGGCTATCCATTAAAAACGTTGCTGATAACACCTATATCAAGCCTAATGCGCAAATTGTCATTTACACCTAATGCGTGAATTTTCATTCAATGGAAAACTCGCGCACTGTATGCAATTGACGGACATTTCAGTTCTGAAAATGCGCTTCAGATGTCATTACAATACAGCTCTGGCTACAGTCCCTGGGATTTGCTGTGCATAAGGAGAGAGAGAGAGATGAGATTTTAAATAGATTGATTACATGTTGCATCTAGCCTAGTTGTTATAGCTGCATTGCATTAGCTGGCTGCACGTGTTTTTGCTCGCCTGCGTGTGTGTGTTAGCTAGCCTACTGCTGCGTGTTTGCTAGTCAGCCCTACTTTCCTCAAACTTTGGAATACTTCACATATATTAAAATACACTATCATATCTGTCTCTCTCTCTCTCTTAAGTTCTCTATCACTCTCATGGTGAAAGGCAGCCGTCAACAGAGGCACCCCCCCCCCCCCCCCCCAGGCATAAAACATATATAACAAATAATTATATATAATGTATATACAGTTGCACTCAAAATTATTCAACCCCCTTCACTTTTTGTACACTTTATTGTGTTGTAGATTTAATTTTAAATGGATAAAATTGCCATTTTTGCCCATTAATCTACACTCAATAACCCATAATGACAAAATGAAAACATGTTTTTAGAAATTTTTGCAAATATATTAAAAATCTAAAACTGAAATCTCTCATGTGCATAAGTATTCAAACCCTTTGCTTTAATGTATTTTTTAAGTATCATATTTCATATTTGGTCACATATCCTTTGCATGCTGTTACTTACTGAAGTCTGTGACCCATCAACATCAAAAGACTCTTGATATCTTATTTTCAGGTACTGTTACAAGCGATACTATAACCCCTCTGCATTTGAATGGATCTCTATGGGAATTGGGGGGTGAGACTAGATTCAGCTGTAAATTACACTGGTACAGTATGGAACACATGACTGGCGAAATGGCTGTAAGTCATCAAGGGTCTAAGGTATCAAACGTGCCCCAAACCATCACTCTACGGCCAGATATGGAGTAGATATGATGGATCACTTTAAGGGTTTCTTCTCATGCCTTAAACCATCAGTCTGCTGCCAGATATGCAGTAGAAATGGAGGGATTTCATATCTACTACATATTGAAGGGTTTCTTCTCCTGACTTATTTTTCCATAGAGTTCAATAGGAATATTTGTCAGGAGAAACAACCCTTAAAGTGATCCATCGATCACATGGATCCACATCTACTCCATTTCTGGCCGCAGAGTGATGGTTTGGGGCTCGTTTGATACCTTAGACCCTTGATGACACAGTCATTTAGCAGATTTACAGTCATGTGTTCCATACTGTACCAGCATAATTTACAGCTAAATCTAGTCTCACCCTCCAATTCCCATAAAGATCCATTCAAATGCAGAGACATTATTGTATCGCTTATAAGAGTACCAGAAAATAAGATATCAAGAGTCTTTTGATGTTGTTGGGTCACAGACATCAGGAAGTCATGGCATGCAAAGGATATGCGACCAAATATAAAAAATTTAAAGGCACAGTCAACTTAGTGTATGTAAACTTCTGACCCACTGGAATTGTGATAGTGAATTAAAAGTGAAATAATCTGTCTGTAAACAATTGTTGGAAAAATTACTTGTGTCATGCACAAAGTAGATGTCCTAACTGACTTGCCAACACTATAGTTTGCTAACATGAAATCTGTGGAGTGGTTAAAAATTAGTTTTAATGACTTCAACCTAAGTGTATGTAAACCTCCGACTTCAACTGTATGTAAATGAGAGATTTCAGTTTTTGATTTTTTACAAATTCGCAAAAATTTCTAAAAACATGTTTTCACTTTGTCATTATGGGTTATCAATTTTATCCATTTCAAATTAATCTACAACACAATAAAAAGTGAAGGGGTCTGAATACTTTCTGAAGCCACTGTATGTAGGTACAGAAGTTAAGGCTGAGAGTCTGTGGTCATTGTGGTTATTTATGTAGGAAACTGAAAAGTGCCAAACTTTCTGTGCTGTATAGGTGTGGGGCATGCCCCACCAAACTGTAACTTGGCAGATGGCATACCTGCCATCCCAATGTACCTGCACTCAAAATTAATTAGTTACTTGTTTGATATGGAGATCCTATTGAATGACACAATCAATTCTGAAAATCTTGTCAAACTTAAAGTAAATTTGCATAATTGAAATTCTTTGTCCTGCATACATTTATCCATTATCCTGCATCTTTCCAAAAGATGTTCTGAGAACGGCAAATAGTTACACAGTTAAATTGAGCCATGTTCATGTCCCTTTCTAATAATATATTATAACCTGTTATGACGACATGTTTTTCACTCAGACCATTGAAGATGTGGCGAAAGATAAAGTGTTCCACGGGATTCGAGCCCCAATGAAGATTTTTGACAAGTACAAGTACCTGCTGAAGGTGTCAGATGCCTGCAACTGGAGCTGTGAGCAGAATGACGCTGTCCCTCTGTCCACAAGGTGAGATGTGTACAGCAGTTCCCAAACTGTGGATCATGGGAGGGGTTGAGGTGTGTGTGTATTTCCCATCAACATTCATACAACCAAACTGCATTACGTATAAGCATCATACCAGTTACAGCGAACATGCAGTTGTTTTGACATAATGTTAAAAAGATTTGATTTGTTTGAATTCAATATTGAAACATTCTGTATGTTAGGTTACGTTTTATGAAGAGCTGGGTCACTGAAAATGCAATTATGTATGAAGTATGACGGGCCTGGAACGTTTGGTAGACCTACATAGCTTTCTTTTTTTCGGGCGTCAGGCCAGCCTAGAACAGCGAAAGTAGCTAACTGACTGACTGTCCCCTTTGTTGGAAGTCGCGCGAGAAGTGGCATAAATAGGCAGTAAAATGGTGGTAGTATACTGATCTCACGGTGTTTGTGTGTAAGCATGGTTACCTAACAACCGATGCCACTTTTTTCATATCACGCACAGTTCATTGATTGGTCAATATTGCAAAAGAAATCAACATCAATTTGTAATTGCAGAAGCTAAAATGGATGATGAAGGACACTTGTTTGACTTCCAATATTTATTGGTGTAAATATGTGCAATATCTTTCAATTTAGCAAGTGTCCAGGACGTATGTAATGTTATGCTGGCTCCCATCCCATGTCATCATATAACTAATGTTAGGCACTCAATTGAATGAAGACAGCTTCGACCGTATTTATAGGTTTCTATCAAATGACAGTGTAAACACGGCGCCATCTTTAGGACCTATTTCGGCGCCATCTTTAGGACGCTTTTTGCCCCAGGATTGTGCACGCATCCCTTTTTGTTTTCAAACAAGAAAGGGATCTATAGCCAACATGATATTTCCACTCAAGCACTTCCCAGGCAGGAACTGTCATCACACGCAGCACCACTAACAGAATAGCCTAGGCTACTTATTGCACTAGGGTGAGAAAGCCATCACCGGGGCAAGACCTCCAGCGCCCGGCATGCACTAGGTTGACCTAGTCTTGTTTTTCTGGTGTTTTTGTACTGGTACATTAGCAGCCATGTTAGTGTGTTTGTCCATGTGCACGATTTGTATAAAGCTTTGGCTTCATCCCAAAGGCAGTGAATCTTGTGCTTCTGGAAAATTCTGAGTACACTCATAAGGAAAATATGCTGGAATTATGTTCACCTTCATGCTCAGAGTAAATTCATGCATGCACCCTTTTTAACTATTTTTAAATGGCTATTTGATGGGTTGGATTAGGTTTTTTCAGTCTGATGACCTTGCTAAATTTGTTTTAAGGTGACATATGGTCATGCACACAAACATACATTTACACATATGTACACACATAGGCACAGATGCACACATATGCACACACACAAACACAAGCACATGCATAGATACACACATGATGACACATCTGACTGTTTACTTCTCCTCTGTGTATCCCACCCCCTCTTGTGCTCCAGGATAAGGATAGTCCACTTCATCCTGAACAACACCTGCATTAGCTCTGGAGGTGGGCGCTGCTTCACCTTTCAGCCTGTTTAGGCCTTGTTCTCACTGCCACAGTCAGCTATACCTGGCACATTCATGTTGGCTCTACAAGATATTGGCTCTACAAATTCTACAAGATAATCGTATCTGAGCAGTGTTATTATGCTGTAACACTGCTTCATTACAGCAGTATTGTGCTCAACTGTTCCTCCTTTGTTGTGTTTAAGCTAGTTATTTGCACTCTGCTCCTGCTGAATGGCTGAAGCTAAGCAGGTGTGGCCTTGGTTAGTGCTTGGATGGGAGACCTCCTGTAAAGATAATGAGATGTTAAACCGAGGTCCTGACTCAAAGTGGTCATTAAAGATCCCATGACACTCTTCGCAAAGAGGAGGGGGTTTCCCGGTGTCCTGGCTAAATTCCCAAATTGGCTCTCTCAACCTGCCACCTAATCCTCCCCAGAAAATTGTTCTCTCTCTCTCCACCTCAACTGATGTGTGGTGAGCATTCTGGCGCAAAATGGCTGCTGTGCATCTCCCAGGTGGGTGCTACACATTGGTGGTGGTTGAGGCGAGTTTCCCCCTCACCATTATAAGTGTCCTTGAATTTCTTTAAAGGCACATGTAAATATAATATATAATAATAATAATTTTTATTTTACGATAACATAAAAATTGAAGACTTATGTTCTTGCTACTCTACATAACATTTTTGAACAAATTTCATTGATATTGTATTCACAATGAAAAATAACCATTAAACAGTGTAATCTTATAACAAATAGCTTTAATCATGCAGCCGTAGAGCCATGAAGTAATGATCCAAAACAATATACGCGAATGTCAACCGAAAAACACACACCGGACAGAAGTGGAAGATAAGTAATTTACTGTGCTGTGGCAAGATCGTGAGGGTTTTATTATTAGTTGTGTTCAGTAACTTTTAACCTTTTATGTCATTATCATCAACACTAGGGGGCATGGAATATCTGAAATAACTAGCCTGTCCCAAAGAGGTGACACACAGTGCAATTGTCCATTTTCAGAGCCCATGGGACACATGAGCCCTGACTCCAGGGATTTGTGCAGTAGTCCAGACAATATAGTAAACAATGCTGTTTTAATGCTGTACAAGATTTGTACACTTACATTTTCTCCTGACCTTTGGGCGTCTTAAGAATCAAAATTTTGTAGTACCAGCATATTCCTGCATTTCATAAATAACTCCTTGTTAAAGCTGTAAAAGATATGTTTGTAAATGGAACAAAAAGCATGGCCATGTTGAGGCACAGTAGAATGTGGATTAGTAGAAAAACAGGCAGTCAGGTTAGCAGGGCACTGTCCCATATTCTGATGACCCCACCCACCACCCCCAACTCTTCATTCTTCACAGAGAACCTGAAAGACCTCACGACAAAGAAAGTGTTTGAAACCAGTTTCTGCCTGCATGAGGTAATATCAAGTATATTTATCCCCTGCCTTTCTTTCCCTTCTTACTTTCTTCTGTCTTGTATGACTTCTAACACCAAATGCATTCATTCATGACATGAACATGTATACATTACAGTTCCAAAGAGGTGACACACAGTGCAATCGTCCATTTTCAGAACCCATGGGACACATTAGCCCTGACTCCAGGGATTTGTGCAGTAGTCCAGACAATATAGTAAACAATGCTGTTTTAATGCTGTACAAGATTTGTACACTTACATTTTCTCCTGACCTTTGGGCGTCTTAAGAATCTAAATTTAGTAGTAACACCAAATGCATTAACTCATGACATGAACATGTATACATTACAGGTCCCAAAGTCTCAAAAAGTCCCATTACAGGTATCACATATTACACATATTAATTTAAGTTTTCATATATGTGTAGTTGACGTGACAATTTTTCCGTCCAGAAGGGATAAAAATCATTGCCATTATTGTGATTAAAATAGTGGAAAATAATAAAACTCTTCAAGTTGTATGTGGACAGGATGTTAACATATACAATGAACAATTACATTTTTTGTCAAATTAATTAAACTAGTGAGTGTCCTCTGGTGTGACTTGTCCGGAACAAGATTGGGAAACTTTAAGCATTTTATTTATAAAATATAAATAACTTAATTGCCATCTATAATCACTGGCATTATTTTACAGATGTCTTTTTTATTAATTAAACTCTAGAAGTTAAAGGGGAACTCTATATCGATTCTATATGTTTAATGTGAGTCTTGAAGCTTACCGCACTAGAACTGCGCCTCCTGGTTCTTTTGTTTCCAGCTGCAACTGCCGCTTTTCCCCATTGGAGGAGTGCGCAGTAGTGTTTTCAGTTAGCTTAGCAACTAAAGTTACATTACGTAGGCTTGCGCGCATCCATAGGTGTCAACCCATACGGTTTGCCCATATACCTATAATAGGGGTTTTCCAACCTTTCGAAGGTATATGGGCGTGTAAGGTTATGATACAGGAAATCTAGTCGAATATGTTTTTCCAACGTTTTCCAACATAGCTAATAAATGTAATCGCAGAAATCAAATTTTCTTTCTCCCTCAGCTATTCTCTAGATTTCTGAGGCCGTGGTAAAAGCATGTAGTGGAGGATTATGATCTAACACTGCATTTTATGACAATGAACCAAGAAGACGTAGCCCACAAGCTACCTAACAACTAGGCTATCTAACGTTAGTTAACCTAGTGATCAGTTAAATGATTATGACTGGACAATGTTCATGTTTATGCAATTTTGACCGAAATTAGATTATGTTCCATTTTAATGTGGTGGCTATAACTCAATTTAGCGAAGTTACAAGTTTCATTATAAATTAATTCATGGCTAACTTAGCAGTCTCCACAATGTTAACTGTTACTTGATATCCAAATTAAGATGATAGCTAAGTATATAACCATACATTAATGCTAACGTAGCTTAATTAGGCATGTTATGTAGGCTTTATGCTGTTGCATTAAAAGCTCATGCAACAGGACTTATTGTGGTAGCTAGTATTTCTCCTGCAGTCGGTTGTAAGTGTGTGGGGTCAGTCATGTGGGGTGTCTCAGTGACTGTTTAACTATTTTAAAATGAGCACCTTGCCTTATTTGTTACACAGTCATTATTATGTGAAGCTAAATACAGGAATGTATTAAATAAACTTGAATCAGACAAATAACTGTGGTGGCTAATGATTTTAATAGATAATGTTATAGAACATTAGATAGATAATGTTCTATATGGTTTTTGGTGAATTTATACAGTTTTGAGGGTGTGAAAATAGGGGCAGCTCTCGTTGGATAGTCAAAATCATAATATTGAAATAATATTGAATAATTATATTGAAATCGTATATTCCTTACTTATATATTACTTAGCCTACTTACTATACCCTTGCTTTGTTTGTGTCGTCAAATATTTAGCATGTCACATTTTGAGGACGTGCGAGACTCTGATGATAGCTTTTTGCTAGGAGCAGGTACAGTGAAACTCTTTTGAACCGCTGTACACCAGTGTTGTAGTCCCGGAACTACAAGTCCAAGTCTCAAGTCTCCAGTTCCCAAGTCCAAGTATAAGTCCAAGTCGAGTCCCAAGTCTCCAGTACTCAAGTCCAAGTCAAGTCCAAGTAACCCAATCACTAGTCCAAAACCCAATCTAAGATCTCTCTATATGTCTATGGTACTCCTATTAATGTCCTAAAGTGACTAACAGAAAAAATAATCACATTTTACAGCCATTACAAAATTGATTACAAGTAGCTACAGAGAGACATTGTATCCCCCTTTTTTATTTAGGCAGTATGAATAGGACATTATTCGAGCTACTACACAAAAAAATATTTTCAATTTGCAAATGGAAAAATCTGCCTGGCTTGTAATTGAACACAATCGTTATTTTATATTTAATCTGTGATGCTTTTGTGCATTAAGCAGCCAGACACAAAAATACGTAGGGTGCGTCCCAATATTTGAAAAATGCACCCTCCTTTGCTCCACTACCACCTCCTCTCCTCCTTGCCCCGGAAACGGATCTTTTTGTTACCCTTAACAGCCTGAACTATGAAATAATTGACAGAAAATTCAAATTTTTATTAGTGTTTATTAGGCCTCTTAACAAAATGTTAAAAAAAATATATACATTTATATTTGCATATGTGATTTTTTCTTTGTATCACATTTGATACATCAGGCATAATATGCACTTTGGTTTATTATTTGTTATAAAAACAAATAATTTTTTTGTTTGTTTTGTAAACAAAAACACACCTTTTTCTTTTCAATAATAACATGTGTCTTAACTTCAATTGGTTTTGTTCTTTTTTTCCAAACAGCTACCCTTTTTCAACCTTCCTTTTCAATCTTCTTTTATTTCGCTTTGTGGTGTGCAACAAAACAGTTTCTGTCCTTGTTCAGGCACAGGTGGACACTACATTTTCCTACAGTAGACATGTGAGAAGTGATTGCCTGTGCAGTGCTTGCATCTCTGCCGGGTTTCCCATGTTGGAAAGTGATCAATGCCATCCTTTCGCACATCTGGAGGCACACTAGAGGTTGGCCTTTTCCGAGGTGGAAGTTAAATATTTGCTCTACAGATCACATTTCAAACTTTAATGACCTTAATCAAACCATCAAAATAGTTTAGTATGCACTATGGTAGGAATAATGCATATTGCACAAAGAAAAACAATACAATGATTATGGAGTAAAACTTACCCTTTTATATACATTATACCTGCTGTATCAAATTTGCTACACACATTTTCCACTCGTTTTACCATAAACTAAAATGCAAAATGTAAAGTAATTATGAGTTGCTTCAGCTTATCTAATCACTCATTTTGAAATATTAGTAAAGATATAAATGCAAAACTCACCATAACCTCCTCAAAACAGAAAATTATATTGGGTGGTGAAAAATGCTGGTGATTAATTAGAAGCGACCATTTTGTGTCATACGGTCTGAGGCACTCTGAATACTTGCAATGCAAAAGTTATCCACCAGGGGGCAGCGGGCGTGTATCAGATTGCATACAACAGGTTTTTGAGCAAAGTATTGATTATATTGATGACGTAATAGGTCTCTGAAATCATTGTATCAAATATGATCCAAAAGGCGATTAAGGGCTGATTACTAGGGCTGAGCCGAATGCCATTTTTTACACTTCGAAGCTTCGTTGGCAAATTTCCCATAAGCTCCAAAGCTTCGTTTTAATAATAATCTATTAAAAATATATTTTTTTGAGTCTTTGAAAACAATGTTACGATACGACCAGTAAAGGGCGTGCTCACATCTATTTCAGTAATATGCGCATGAAGAAGTTTTTTATTTTTTTTATTTTTTATTGAAACAACAAAGTATTAAATTGAAATGGAACAGAAGTTCAGGACATGAAACATAGGCCTAAATAAATTTAAAAGATAAAGCCGCAGTCTTCACAGTTATGTGCAGGCCTATAAACTCTCAGACTTTACGTAGCCTACATACTGCGTATGGTATGGAAGAAAAAAAGTCTAAAGCCGAGTGTATATCATGAAATGTAGCCTAGTCAGATCGGCTAGCTAATGCTGTTGCTAGGCTATTACTCTGACGAAGATACATAAATTAGGCTACTTACATTTTTCAAATGGTTTGTCAAATTCGTAGTTCCACCATGATATGCCAATTTCTGCTGGCATATTTGGCATTCAACCTTTTTTGGATTGTCAAAATGTTTCCACACAGCTGACTTTGACATCTTGTAACTTCGCCTCAGGCTTTGGGCAACAGCGTAGCGAATGTGGAGACAAGTCACGTGGACGGCTGAACCACGCTAGCAGGCAGCGCATCCCTTGTACATTCGATAAACTTCCAGGCGATTCTAAGCTCAATCAGTATAGAATAAACACTTATATGTTGACAAACATCCAGTAAACCATCCATTTTTTGAGGGGGAAAAAATGTTTAGTTTTTTTTTTGAGGAAAAAAAAAAACGAACTATTTGAATCTGAATCCCAATCCAACGAACAAAGTTTCGGAGCTCCAAAGCATTCGGCTCAGTCCTACTGATTACATCTTAATTACATATTAATGGTTAAATATAAATTAATGTCTTGACGCAAACCGCAATGTCAAGTACTTTGTATACTGTACATGTAAATAATTGTACTCAAAACGTTCAGGGCTGCGTTTCCCAAAAGCAACGTAAGGCAAAGACGTCGTAAAACCCTTCGTACGAAGCTTCTTTGGATGCGTTTCCCAAAAGCATCTTAATTTAAGACGCTCTTAGAAATGCTCGTAGATTAACGATTACTCCAGACCAGTCGTAGACGGTTAAGTGCGTTTTAGAAGCCCATAAATCACATACTTTATTTCTTTTTTCATTTCATTTTACGGTTACCATAACCACTGATCGTTTTTTTTATAGTGATGTTAGATGCAACAATATTTACTTTATTTATTTTTCATTTACTTATTTTTATATATTTGGAAATTACCCATAAAAGCCATTCTTTAAACAGCCCTATACATAAATAAGTAAAATCAGTGGGAAAAAGATTTTATTTCGAAAGAAACTTTGACGTGCCTCACCGGCCATGTATTGGGCATCGCAATGGGGTTCGCGTCTCCCAATCTATCACCCCTCCTCCTCCTGTATCCACAGACAGAAGTACAGAGATGTAAAATCGAGGGATCAGAAAGGAAAAGTCCTGCTATATATTTCTTCCACCCATTAACTCAGCCAGCTGATTTCACTAATTAGTTCTACCCCCTGGCTGAAGAATTGTGCAAATTAGAAAATCCAGGTAATTGGAACTAGGCCTATATACTAGGGAGGACTTTTTACTTTCTGAACCCGGATTTTACACCTCTGGTTAAGTCGCACTTAAGAGGTGACTGCGCATTCACGCTTTAAGAAATGTTTTTGGAAACGTGTGTTACAAATTAAAGAGCCATCGTAGAATCACTCGTTGAAATTGCACTTAACCGTAACGCTGCGTTCTCACATCTTCGGTCTTCGGTCGCCCAGTTGCCGGAAGTCCATTAATTTTCTATGAAGCTGAGCGACGGTCAGTGAGCTGAGCAACTAGGAAACTGAGCGACCAAAATCGGCCGATAAATGTTGTCCGCATTTTAACTTTTTCACGGCCATCGGCCTCAACAGCCAATCAGATTTCCACGCTTCATATTTCAACAACCGACATGAAACCATTTTGTGAACAGTTGTTCTGTAACCTACGTAATATTGCCTGTCAAACTAAGCTAGGCGAAATAGGGTTAGCAGCGGTAACAACAGTGAATAATTTATTATATTATTGTATAATTATCAGTGTCATAACAACCTTAAAGGATATATGTGGCTTATATATCACATTGAGCCCAAACTACATGTTGAGTTTTATACATAAATCTATCTATCTATCTATGTATCTTGATAGATAAAGATCGCTAGCTCGCGACGAAGATAGATATAGCCTATCGCTAGCTAGCGAGAACACATAATTATCAGTGTCATGACATAACTATAAAGAATAGGATCATAGGCGGCGAATGTATAAGGCTTGGAGAGGCTTTGCCTCCCCAAATGCCTAATAAATTAATTAAATACATTAAAATTGGCCGAGTATTCATTGACGAACGGACTTTTGGGTCTGGCCGATAGAGCCAACAAGCACAGCAAACAGCCAACAGCGCAGCGCTGCGCTTGTTACAATGTAACAAATGTATCATTTTGATCCAACCGTAGCACGTGCCACCAGCCCCCTGCGGTGACGTGCGTCTAGACTTGGCTGCTAGCTAGCTAGCGTGTATGAAGGTGGAAGGGAGGGTGTGTGTGTGTGTGTGTGTGTGTGTGTGTGATCTCTGAAATACAATAAAATGTAATCTTGTCTATACATGAGTGTGTGTGATTTGCTACTTTTCGCCAATGCATAGGCTAGCCTACAAATTGCACATCTAGCAATAACGAAACTGAAATAGGCTAAGGCGTATCTACCAATCTGTCTGCACAAATCAATGCATGCATAGGCTATAATAAACAAACGTTAAATGCAAGATGCATGATTTCTGCAGAATGATTGCACCCATCCACGTTGCTGTATTGTCTTGCACGACCACGTTGTTTAGCCTACTAGGCTACAGTATAGGCAGTGGCGGCTCCTGAGCTGAAAATTTGGGTAGCGGAAAACTTCCCTTTAAACTGATTATTGGTCTTAATAATTTTTTATTTAAGTTTCCTTGATTAACAATAGGCTACATCAGCGTTTAATTCACCAATTACTCAATGCCATCAAATGTAGCCGGTTCTCCTAAATTAGGCAAGTAATAAAATTATTTTAACTTGCGTCGCAAAATTGTGCACATTTTAATCAACATTATAATTGTGGATACATGTGCTCTTCGTTCTCCGCACTCTTAATTCCGAAAATATTAATGGAAATTAAACGATCTTAAAGCTCAGCTTTTGTTAGATTATTTTTTTTATTTAGCACAACCTGCACTAAGTATAGGTTACACATAGCTCACAGTGTCTGGAGTTATTTAATTAATAATGGATATTAGGAAGTTTTTCTCGGTCGCGAACAAAACGGAAAATTATGTTTCACCGGAGGAGACCGGGGAAGTGGCGGGGGCAGTTTTGCAATCGCCAGAGATTGTGTCCGAGAAGGACGAGGGGAGAGTTTTAAACCTGCCGCCGCCGTTACCCACATGCTACACGGAGACTGTGTCCGAGGACGAGGGGAGACCACCGCCGCCTGCATGCACACCCTCAACGGACTGCACCGCTGCTAAAGTCCCCTCCGACCTGGGAAGGTTGTTGGTATTATTAATTAATGCTCAGGTTGGCTGCCATGCCACTTTGCCCTGTACCTCGGAAACTAATCGGTGCATTATACAGCCAGGAGTTGGATGCGCGTTGTGTGTGTGTGTGTGTGTGTGTGTGTGTGTGTGTGTGTGTGTGTGTGTGTGTGTGTGCGCGCGCGTGTGCGTTGGGAAGGGGGAGGGGGTTGTGGGTGTGTTTGGCAGTGCAGTCAAACGATCGTTCCTGTTTTTTTTGCTTAGACTACGAGCAGGCCTAGCTACTACTAGCGACAATGATCTTGTGATCTGTGTTTTATGGCTGATTGTCAGTTTTGAGTTGGTGTAACTAGGCTACTTTTGATTGATCACTCACTGATGTGGTTGGTCTAAAATGGAATGTTGCATATCATAAGCAGACCGTTCTCACTCAGCATTTGATGGCAGTTGTTCAGTCGCAGTCTGTCCGTAATCTGTGATGTGTGTGTGTTGATGTAATGGACTACTCTCAGTGTGTAAATCAATGGAATAACTGAATCATTGTAAATTCCAATGTTTAACACAATCTGTTTATTAACTAAAGTACTTTAGATCGCCTTATAGGTTGCTATTATATTTGTGCATATTTGATCTTTTCTATATGCCCTAATTTATACCAGTTTCAAGGCAGGAAACCCACTACACTTCCGCTACGCTCCTAGGCCTCTCAATAGAGGGAAAGTGATACATTTCGGATACAAATGTAGCAGCGCCACGTCCACGCTCGCATTCCAAAACTGCAACATTGTATCGCTCTCCCAATTCAAGTGCAAAATTATCACTGAAACTCTCCTTGCAAGCGACTCACTGTCATGCTAAATCAGTTTTCTGAGCACTTTTTCCAGCACATACCTACAGCGTCAGCATGAAGTGCTGTAATTTTATGACACATGAACCCGCGATAAAAAAAATTTTTTTTTTAATCCCGTCTCACTGGCCCCCCTCTCACGCAGTTTCCCTTTAAAAAGTAATTAGAATTCACTTATTTCAAAGCTGTTCTGTAAAAAAATCGCTGAAACAGAAGGAGGAGCACAGCCCCCACCCCCCCATAACGTCCTAGCCTTCCCTAACGAAAAAATCACCCGCCGCCTATGAATAGGATGCATCGCAAATATGTCTTTGTTATATGTAGGCTGCTGCCGTTGTTTGTTTTCATCAAAAAATTGTAGCTGCACGAGCTCACTTGGATGACACAACGGGAAGCTTTTGCCCTGCCCCCAGCCTAGTAGACTTGACCGACCCAGCAACCAAGTTGCTCGCTGTGAGAACGCAGCGTAAGATTGATCGTTATCGGGAAACGCACCCCAGGCAGTTTTGCATACTTCCGGGTAGGAGATGAGTGGTAGTGGGGGAGTGGAGGAAGGGAGGTGGGGAGTGAAGAATATTGGGACGCACCCCCAAAGAAAGCAAGGACAGTTAGATAACAAGCAAAAAAAAAAAAAAACACAACCAGCGACTGAACTACCTAGCTATATTTTCAAGCGACTCTGTGGAAAAACAAGACGAAAGTTTCTTAAAATAAGCGGGGATTGTGACACTATAGCCTATTAAGCTAAGATTTGGCAAGTGCGATAAGTTTTCCATACCCAAGTGATACCCATGATAATGTTTAGCTGTTGTTTCTCTCAGTCTCCTTTCATCATAAATGACAATCGAAAGCTTGTTTTCTACTCTGCTTTAAGCAGATTTACTTCAACATGAACTGCTGTGATCAAGTTAGGGCAGAGTCGACTGACAACAGCTTGGTTAATGTTTGGTTAGCCTGTGTTTTCACCAGCAATTTATTCACAATGGAAGCTTCAAGCTAGATATGAATTTCAACAACAGTGTTTTGTTTTGAACGATGAACTCCTATAAAGTTAATTTCTACGTTACATGTGCTCCACTACCAAGCCAGTCACTTACTTGCAGGATGCATAGGGCTACGGGACAACACACCGTGCCTCACAAAATTGGACGTCGTTCCCAGTTGATAATCTATCTTTCGTTTGCAGACGGTATATGTTGCGGAATGTTTGTTGTTTTATCACTCTTGGTTGTGACACAACCTAGCTGTAGGCTACGCGGTAGAGTCATTAAAAACCACAGACCATTGAAAGATAAAACACCAAATTCAAGCAACGGCAATTTCCCGCCAGGCTGCCACTGACGCTATTAGATCATACCGTTTACGTAGACCTAGGTGAATTCTAGTAGTCAACAAAAAAGCATTTTTTTAAATGTATTTTTATTACTTATTATTCATTTATAAAATTTGTGCTCAGACTGTTAAAAAGTTCAAGTCCAAGTTAAAGTCCAAGTCAAAAAACCTCCAAGTCCGAGTAAAGTCTGAAGTCACAGATGGTCGAGTCCAAGTGAAGTCATGAGTCGTGGTTATTGTGACTCGAGTCGGACTCGAGCCCAAGTCCTGGACTCGAGTACTGCAAGACTGCTGTACAACGACGAGCAAATAGCCCAACGGAGAGCCGAGTGAGCTGCACGAGCAGAGGACCGTAGACGACTTATTTTCGAAATTATTCCTCCTGAATCAGAGAGAATGCTATATTTTTCAATAGTATGAGGAAACTGAGGCTTTGAGTGGCGTGGTGTGTTTGGGTAGCCGACAGTGCGGTGCGGCTGAAAGTAGGCTACAATTTTGACTGCAATAGTATAATGTTTCCGATTTTCATAGCTAAATTATACATCGCCGAAATTGGAAGAACCTCAAGATAATGAGGATGGCATCCCTTTAGTCATATCAGACTTTTATCTATCCGCAAATCTGATCAATTTCGAACCTTCCATTAGGCTATAGGCTACAGTATAGACCTGCAGCTGGAATTATGCTGCCTGTGCTGTCGGAATTATCAGGAATACGAGTTTCTAACATGGAAGTTGTGTTACGATCCTGATACGGGACGAACCCAAGTGCAACGACCAGGAGACAGATTACAGAAAGTGGAATTTTATTTAAGCGTTGGGGTGGTCCCAAAGCTGTACAAGGGAAAAAAGACAGGTTAGTTCAATAACATAAGATGGAGTCCAACTAAGGACTGCTCCAAGCCGGAGCTGGACTGGAAAACTCAGAGCGGGTTCCAAGCCGGAACGGGTGCGGAGGTGCCCTGCAGTTCCAAGCCGGAACTGCGCGGGGAAGGTGGAGTAGCGGCACCGAGTCAGGACTGGAACTGGACCGGGAGGTCCACTCAGGAAAACAGGGGACGGCACGGAACTTGTTCCAAGCCGGAACTGGACTTGAACGGAGGTGTCTAAAACACCGGAACTGGACTGGAACTGGACTGAAACTGGACTGGAACTGGACTGGAAACTGGATCGGAACTGGACTGGAAACTGGACCGGGAGGTCCACTCAGGAAACGGGAACGGCACGGAACTTGTTCCAAGCCGGAACTGGACTTGAACGGAGGTGTATAAAACACCGGAACTGGACTGGAACTGGACTGGAAACTGGACCGGGAGGTCCACTCAGGAACACAGGGGACGGCACGGAACTTGTTCCAAGCCGGAACTGGACTTGAACGGAGGTGTCTAAAACACCGGAACTGGACTGGCACTGGACTTGGAACTGGACTGGAACTGGACTGGAAACTGGATCGGAACTGGACTGGAACTGGACTGGAAACTGGACCGGGAGGTCCACTCAGGAAACGGGAACGGCACGGATTGATTCCAAGCCGGAACTGGGTTTTAATGGAGGTGTATGAGACACCTGAACAGGACAAGACCTGGGCTGGAGCTGGGCAGGAACTGGATGGGTAGCTTGAGTAACCGGGTAGAAAGCAGAGGTTAATGGCAGGGTATTGAGACAGGACTGTAGCTGGTGATTGCACCGCCGAGTTGGAAGGTGCGGCGTGGCTCGGGCTATACAGGCGGAAGCCGGCTGGCATGCAGAGGTCCTGGCACCGCAACACGAGTACGGGAGGTACGTAACAAGGGGAGGACAAACACAGCTGCGGGGAGACTGGAACTGCGGCGTCTGGAGGTTTGAAGGGAGACAGGTAAATGCATGCAGCAGCGAAAGATTAGCAGAGATAGCTACCAGTCAGGAAACCAGACGAACAGGTATGAGACAGCAGGCTCACAATTACTGGACCAGAAGCGAGACACGAAACAAACACGGTAGGTTAGTTAACGAACTGGCGCCGACTAGCAGCCAGCCAGGGGTTTAAATGGTGCAGGAAGTGAAGGAGAAAATGAGAAACAGGTGCGATGTTAAATCAGGAGTGATTGCCGAAGCACAGCAGTGAGGAATGTGAGTAACGAGAGGGGAGAGTGATAGGCGGAAGCTAAAGTGGAAAATGAACCCAAAAGTACCCGAGGGAAACGCCCAGTCCACAGCCAGGGGGAAAACACGGACAAGGGATCCAACATGACACGGAAGGAAACAAGGAAAACATGGAAAACGGACAGGAGGGGAACGGAACGTTACAGTACCCCCCCCTCAATGTACGCCACCTGGCGTACCCGGAGGCCTGGTCTTGTCAGGGAACAGCTCGTGGAAGTCTTGGATTAATGAATGGTCCAAGATCAGGCTCTTGTGGAGCCACGACCTCTCCTCAGGACCGTACCCCTCCCAGTCGACGAGGTATTGGAAACCCCGGCCCTTGCGGCGGATATCGATGACACGGTTCACCGTGTAGGCCGGGGCATTGTCAACAACTCGGACGGGAGGTGGCGGGATGGTAGGGGTACTGAGGGGGCTGGAGGAGACAGGCTTCACTTGGGACACATGAAACACAGGGTAAACTTTGAGGGAGGCGGGGAGGGAAAGTTTAACGGACACTGGGTTAACTAGACAAATGATGGGGAAGGGACCAATAAAACGGGGCTGGAGTTTTCTGGATGAGGAGGGAAGGGAGATGTTAGCAGTGGAGAGCCAGACCTGCTGCCCGGCCCTATACCGTGGGGCTGCGGTCCTGTGAAGGTCCGCCAGACGTTGGGAGCGGGAATTGGCGTGAAGGAGTGCGGTGCGTGTGAGTCTCCAAATGTGTTTGCAACGAAGGACATGGGCCCTAACAGAGGGGACAGCTATCTCGGCCTCCTGGGTCGACAGAAGAGGGGGTTGATAGCCTAAAGCACACTCAAACGGGGATAGGCCAGTAGAGGCACTCTTAAGGGAGTTATGTGCGTACTCGACCCAGGGGAGAAAACGGCTCCAAGAGGCGGGATTGCGCACTGTAACGCACCGCAGGGCGGCCCCCAGGTCCTGGTTCGCCCTCTCTGCCTGCCCATTAGACTGGGGATGAAAACCCGAGGAGAGACTAGGTGAGGCACCCAGGGCTGCACAGAACGCCCTCCAAACCCGGGAGGAGAACTGGGGCCCACGGTCTGACACGATGTCAGAGGGGATCCCGTGCAGCCTGACCACGTGTAGCACCAAGAGCTCAGCGGTTTCAAGGGCGGACGGGAGCTTGGGGAGGGGAACAAAGTGAACCGCCTTGGAGAACCGGTCCACTATTGTCAGGATAACGGTGTTCCCTTCTGACAACGGCAGACCGGTGACAAAGTCCACACCAATGTGACTCCAAGGACGGCCGGGGACGGGGAGGGAAAGGAGAAGACCGGAGGGAGGCTGGTGGGAAGCCTTGCTCCTGGCGCACACCGAGCAGGCCAGGACGAAGGCACGGGTATCCCCTTTAAGGGTAGGCCACCAGAAACTCCTCCTGACGAGGGCGATGGTTCTGGCGACACCTGGGTGACATGCCAGGCACGAGGCGTGAACCCATTCGAGGACCTGGGAGCGGACGGAATCGGGGACAAAAAGACAGGAGTTAGGGTTATTGCGGGGGTCCGGTTGGGAAGTCTGGGCGGCCTTCACAATGCCCTCAATCTCCCAGGAGACCGCAGCCACCACACAGGAGGCCGGCAAAATGGGCTCCGGATCAGCAGGACTGGAGGGAGGGGAAAAAATGCGGGATAGGGCATCTGCTTTAACATTGCGGGAACCAGGGCGGAAAGAAACAGAGAAATTAAAGCGTGCAAAAAATAACGACCATCTAGCCTGACGAGCATTAAGCCTCTTGGCAGATCTTAAGTAGATGAGGTTTTGATGGTCGGTAAAAACAAGAAAGGGGATACCTGCCCCCTCCAGCCAGTGGCGCCACTCCTCAAGAGCCAGTTTAATCGCCAGCAGTTCCCGATCCCCGACATCATAGTTCCTCTCGGCGGAGGACAGTCTCCGGGAGAAGAATGCGCAGGGATGGAGCTTGCTATCGGAGGCGGATCGTTGAGACAGAATGGCCCCCACGCCTGTGTCGGAGGCATCCACCTCAACGACAAACTGCCGAGAAGTGTCTGGATGAAGGAGGATAGGTGCTGAGGAAAACCGAGCCTTGAGTAGTTCGAAAGCTCGCTGGGCATCGGAATTCCAACAGTAAGGCAGGGCAACGGAAGTGAGTTTAGTCAGGGGAGCAGCAATGGAACTGTAATTACGAATAAAGCGGCGGTAGAAATTTGCAAACCCCAGGAACTGCTGAAGGTGCTTGCGGGAGGTGGGTTGGGGCCATTCTGTCACCGCCTTGATCTTCACAGGGTCCGCCCGGATACTGCCCTCCTCGATGATGAAGCCGAGGAACGGGACAGTGGAAACATGGAAGGAACATTTCTCAGCCTTGACAAAAAGCTGATTCTCCAACAGCCGCTGGAGAACCTCTCGAACGTGAAGGACATGCTCCTGCGGGGATTGAGAAAAAATTAAAATATCGTCAATATAAACAAAAACGCTCCTCCCTAGGAGGTCCCGCAGGACGTCGTTCACCATGCTTTGGAAGACTGCTGGGGCGTTAGTAAGGCCGAAAGGGACCACCAGGTATTCGTAGTGGCCCAACGGGGTATTGAAAGCAGTCTTCCACTCGTCCCCCTCACGGATACGCACTAAGTGATACGCATTCCGGAGGTCGAGCTTGGTGAACGTAACAGCTGGAGAGAGGGCTTCAAAGGCGGTGTTAATGAGGGGAAGAGGGTACTTGTTACGGATGGTGACCTGGTTGAGGCCCCGGTAGTCGATGCAGGGTCGCAGGGAGCCATCCTTCTTCCCAACGAAGAAGAACCCTGCACCGACTGGGGATGAAGAGGGACGGATAATACCCGAAGCGAGGGAGTCGTGGATGTATTCCTCCATGGCTAGTTTCTCCGGTCCAGACAGACTGTAGAGGCGTCCCGATGGCAGTTTAGCTCCAGCCAGTAGGTCAATGGCGCAGTCATACGGCCTGTGAGGAGGTAAGGACAGAGCACGTGATTTAGAGAATACTTGCGCGAGGTCGTGATACTCGCTGGGAACATTAGTCAAATCCGGTATAGGTTGCATGGAACAGGGTTTACTGGACCCCGGAGGGGGTAGTGCAGAACGGAGACAGCTGGCTAGACAGTGGGCACTCCACGCCAGGATGCGACCGGCTTTCCAGTCAATATGGGGGTTGTGGAGGCGGAGCCAGGTCTGACCTAACACAAGAGCAGATTGTTGGGAGTTAATCAGTAATAGCTGAATGGACTCCCGATGATTGCCAGATAAAATTAATTGGATAGGAACGGTGGAGTGGGTAACTAACCCTAAACTCCTACCGTCCAGAGCTAGAGCAGAAATGGGTGAGGTGAGACGTTCCGTGGGAATGCCGGCCCTCCTGGCGAAGGTGATATCCATGAAGCTGGCGTCAGCTCCGGAATCAATTAGGGCCGAAGATGATAAGGTCTTGTCCCTCCAAAGGAGAGTAGCCTTGAACATGAGGCGGTCCTGGGCTGCATGGTTGGGGACGATGGGGCTCGTCAGTACGCCCAGTCTTACTGGCGAGCCCCTTCTTTTGGGCGAATGGGACAGGAGGCGATCTGATGGCCAGGCTTGCCGCAATAGAAACAGGATCTGGTGCGCTGACGGCGCTGACGCTCCTCGGGATTGACCGCAACTCTGCCCAGTTGCATGGGCTCTTCCTCGGACCCGCCCGTAGGCGCCCGAGATCCAGTGATGGAGTGTGAACGAACATTAGAGAAGACGGAGGGCGAATGTCGCCCGGAACTTCCTCCCCGCTCCCGGGCCCGGATGCGGAGACGATTATCAATGGCTATAGCGAGGCTGATGAGGCTATTTAGGGAGTTGGACTCCTCCCGAGTGGCAAGCTGGTCCTTGAGTTCCTCGCTGAGAGCTTGGCGGAAAGCCCCCTGGAGGGAGGCGTCATTCCATCCTGACTCCGCGGCGAGGGTACGAAACTGAATGGCCATTTCTGCGACACTGCGGTTGCCTTGGCGAACTTGAAGCAGACGCTGGGTAGCGTCACGCCCACAGGTCGGGTGTTCAAACACACATCGCATCTCTGCAGTAAAGGCTGCGAAGTTGCTGCATAACGGAGCCTGGCTGTCCCAGATGGATGTAGCCCACTCCAGGGCGCTCCCTCCCAGGCTGCTTATAATAAACGCGATCTTGCTGGAGTCAGAGGCGAAGGAGGAGGGCTGCATACGAAACACTATGTCACATTTAAGTAGAAATTCACGACATCTCCCCAACCCCCCGCGATATAACTCGGGGTGTTGTACACGGGGCTCACGGCTAGAAGTGGGAGCCGGTGCCTCCGGATGGGGTTCGGGAGAGGAAGGAGTAGGGTTGGCTGGAATCCGTAGTAGCGGTTGGTGGAGCGAAAGTTGGGATACTTGCTCCGTGATGCCCCTAACTACTTCCAGCACATCATCCAAACGACGACCCTGTTGGTCACTGATCGCAGTTTGGCAGGAGAAGGCGTGGCGAATCTGTTCCAGATCGGCTGGGTCCATATTGTTGGCCAGTTCGTTCTGTTACGATCCTGATACGGGACGAACCCAAGTGCAACGACCAGGAGACAGATTACAGAAAGTGGAATTTTATTTAAGCGTTGGGGTGGTCCCAAAGCTGTACAAGGGAAAAAAGACAGGTTAGTTCAATAACATAAGATGGAGTCCAACTAAGGACTGCTCCAAGCCGGAGCTGGACTGGAAAACTCAGAGCGGGTTCCAAGCCGGAACGGGTGCGGAGGTGCCCTGCAGTTCCAAGCCGGAACTGCGCGGGGAAGGTGGAGTAGCGGCACCGAGTCAGGACTGGAACTGGACCGGGAGGTCCACTCAGGAAAACAGGGGACGGCACGGAACTTGTTCCAAGCCGGAACTGGACTTGAACGGAGGTGTCTAAAACACCGGAACTGGACTGGAACTGGACTGAAACTGGACTGGAACTGGACTGGAAACTGGATCGGAACTGGACTGGAAACTGGACCGGGAGGTCCACTCAGGAAACGGGAACGGCACGGAACTTGTTCCAAGCCGGAACTGGACTTGAACGGAGGTGTATAAAACACCGGAACTGGACTGGAACTGGACTGGAAACTGGACCGGGAGGTCCACTCAGGAACACAGGGGACGGCACGGAACTTGTTCCAAGCCGGAACTGGACTTGAACGGAGGTGTCTAAAACACCGGAACTGGACTGGCACTGGACTTGGAACTGGACTGGAACTGGACTGGAAACTGGATCGGAACTGGACTGGAACTGGACTGGAAACTGGACCGGGAGGTCCACTCAGGAAACGGGAACGGCACGGATTGATTCCAAGCCGGAACTGGGTTTTAATGGAGGTGTATGAGACACCTGAACAGGACAAGACCTGGGCTGGAGCTGGGCAGGAACTGGATGGGTAGCTTGAGTAACCGGGTAGAAAGCAGAGGTTAATGGCAGGGTATTGAGACAGGACTGTAGCTGGTGATTGCACCGCCGAGTTGGAAGGTGCGGCGTGGCTCGGGCTATACAGGCGGAAGCCGGCTGGCATGCAGAGGTCCTGGCACCGCAACACGAGTACGGGAGGTACGTAACAAGGGGAGGACAAACACAGCTGCGGGGAGACTGGAACTGCGGCGTCTGGAGGTTTGAAGGGAGACAGGTAAATGCATGCAGCAGCGAAAGATTAGCAGAGATAGCTACCAGTCAGGAAACCAGACGAACAGGTATGAGACAGCAGGCTCACAATTACTGGACCAGAAGCGAGACACGAAACAAACACGGTAGGTTAGTTAACGAACTGGCGCCGACTAGCAGCCAGCCAGGGGTTTAAATGGTGCAGGAAGTGAAGGAGAAAATGAGAAACAGGTGCGATGTTAAATCAGGAGTGATTGCCGAAGCACAGCAGTGAGGAATGTGAGTAACGAGAGGGGAGAGTGATAGGCGGAAGCTAAAGTGGAAAATGAACCCAAAAGTACCCGAGGGAAACGCCCAGTCCACAGCCAGGGGGAAAACACGGACAAGGGATCCAACATGACACGGAAGGAAACAAGGAAAACATGGAAAACGGACAGGAGGGGAACGGAACGTTACAAGTTGCACATGAACAAATTTCTCTCCTTATAGTGACCAGGCACGACAACGTAGATCCAAGAAGAAAATGATTTATTTTTCTGCAGAAAGAGTCCAGTACCCACAGACAAGGTGGTCAAGCATGAACTAAAGAGACGGAGGCAGTCTCTGCCATATATAATCAAAAAGTATCTTTGCCAATATATAGATTATCTAACCTCTGGCGCACAGTTAATACATAGGCATAGAGTAGAATACATAATTCTATCATTAATTCTATTGTCAATGATTGGTTAGGTCTTATCATATAGCATGCATATTGGATGAGCGCACAGTGACCCCTAGCCCTTAACGTCTCACAAACCGTTCCAATAACTATTTGGTCTCCCAGAGTCGTCTTGTTTTCAGGATTCAAGATGAAGTGTCTCTTCTGGCTCTCTAGCGATAATATGGGCCATATATCTACAGGTTTCTGAATCTGTGGAAATTTTTTAAATAAATCTTAAGACACACCTTTTTAACATTGCTTTTACCTAGGTTTTTTGCATTGCTTTTATTTATTTTTATTGAATTTTATTATTATTATTATTACTTGTTTGTTTCTTTCCCTTCTTTTTAATTACTTTAATCATTCTTTGCAATTATTTTCTGTGAAGCGCATTGAGTTGCCCTTACTGTATGAAATGTGCTGTACAAATAAAGTTTGATTGATTGATTGATTGATACAGTTGAAGTCGGAAGTTTACATACACTTAGGTTGAAGTCATTAAAACTCATTTTTAACCACTCCACAGATTTCATGTTAGAAAACTAGTGTTGGCAAGTTAGTTAGGGCATCCACTTTGTGCATGACACAAGTAATTTTTCCAACAATTGTTTACAGACAGATTATTTCACTTTGAATTCACTATATCACAATTCCAGTGGGTCAGATGTTTACATACACTAAGTTGACTGTGCCTTTAAATTTTTAATATTTGGTCGCATATCCTTTGCATGCCATGACTTCCTGATGTCTGTGACCCAACAACATCAAAAGACTCTTGATATCTTATTTTCTGGTACTCTTACAAGCGATACTATAACGTCTCTGCATTTGAATGGATCACTATGGGAATTGGGGGGTGGGACTCGATTTAGCTGTAAATTATGCTGGAACAGTATGGAATGCATGATTGGTAAAATGGCTGTAAGTCATCAAGGGTCTGAGGTATCAAACAAGCCTCAAATCATCACTCTGCTGCCAGATATGCAGTAGATATGGATGGATCACTGTAAGGGTTGTTTCTCCTGACAAATTTTCTTATTGAACTCTATGGAAAAATAAGTCAGGAGAAGAAAGTTATCCATCCATATTTACTGTATTTCTGGCAGCAGAGTGATGATTTAGGGCTTGTTTGATACGTCAGACCCTTGATGACTTACAGCCATTCAGCCAACCATGTGTTTCCATACTGTTCCAGTGTAATTTACAGCTAAATCTAGTCCCACCCCCCGATTCCCATAGAGATCCATTCCAAAGCAGAGACGTTATAGTATCGCTTGTAAGAGTGGTGGCCTTCCTGTCCAGGCGTGAATAGTCGACTCTTACCAGGGAAAAAAGATGTCATTGGCAGGAAAGAAAAGCAACAGAGGTGAGTTCTGATGAAATCCCTCTGAGACCTGTACATGGACTACATGAAGGACTGTGACAGGAGTTACACTCTGCCTTACAGACAATTCACAAGGCCATTCTATATTACAGAGCCAAAAGCCACTGATCACAACACGTGCATGTAATCAGCATGAGAACATATGAGCCTTTTGATTGACAGCTTGGTTCATAGTGGCATACTGCCAACAAAAAGTTTGTCTGCACTTCTATCAAACATAACATGCAACATAGAGAACAAAGCATGCATGAACAGAGAATGCACCGAATGTTGCTTTGAGGAATGGCAGAATCCAGATGGCAGAATACAACCCCAATGATGCCGCTAAATGGGAACAATGACAGAAAGAAGATGTAGTGGTAGGAGATAAGGTGTACAAGAATTGGGTCAAGAAAAAGAAGCATGGCACTGTAGGAACACTCATTGTGGACTTCAATCGTGGGCTTGAATTGATTGCTTGTCATCAATTTACCTGGCTTCATCAAGCAACGGAATTCAGAAACATCAAAGATAACCTGAAAGAAAATGAACTCATCCTGCACATGGACTTTTTAGAGAACTATGCATGCAAGCTTAATTCTGAAATCTAGGCATTTAATTTAGGTGGCGATCGCAAGCAGGCCAGCATCCATACAGTGGTTGCTTACAGTGTTCAAGGGTCCCAGTCATATGCCACAATTTCACCATCACTGCGACACGATAAGAGGGCAGTGTGGGCGCACCTCAAGCCAGTGGTGCAGGAAATGCAAGGAAAAAATGGCCCGATGGACACTTTGCATGTCATTAGTGATGGGCTCGTCACACAATACTGTAACAAGACTAACTGCTACCTCATGAGCCAACTGCCCTTCATGTGGGGTTTCAAACACGTTACATGGAATTTCTCTAAGAAGGCTCATGGGAAGGGTGCACCAGATGGGGTTGGGGGTGCTGCGAAGAGAATGGCGGACATGCACATCCACGCTGGCAATGATTTACAAACTCCCCGGGATGTGTATGAGTTTCTTCTCAGCAAATCATCCACATCTAACATCATCTTCAAATGGATTGAAGAAACAGATATTGCCACTGTCGACAAAACTCAGCCTCCATCTGTTCAGAATGTTCCAGGAATTCTCAACATGCACCAGGTTCTAACTTCATCTCCAGGAGTGATCTTCTACAGGGATGTAAGCTGCTTTTGTAAGAATCCACAAATATGCTCCTGCCACAAGCCAAAGAAAGTTGTAAAATGCTCTTCAAGTGCAGGAAATGCAGGACACTCACTCAAAAGAAACAAGTGAAGATGAGGAGGAGAAATACACATATGAAATATGTCATTGTGAAGTATGATGACGAGCCATACATTGGCCAAATCACAAAGATCCAAGGGGAGGAAATCAAAGTCAATTGCATGGTGCAGAAGGGCAGGAGAAGTGCTTTTGTTTGGCCGACAAAACCAGATTGTATCTATTATACACAGCAGAACATTGTTAGCATTATCGCAAAGCCAGAGCCTGGTCATCATGCTGTCAAGCGTGCAAATTTGGTTTGGCTATTATTCAATGAGATTTGAATTAGCAAATGCCAATTAATGGCAATTAAAAACTGCCTTCAGAGTTTTCCCAATCAGATTTGGATACGACGTGATAGATTTAAGTAAGATCTGTTTGAGGCCTGTTTAAGAAGGTGTGTTTGTTTCTGGGTATATATGGTTTCTGGCAGCCTCTGGTTATTTCTACGGTCGTTCTTTTTTTTAGTGACGTCAGGGTACTCTATCGGATTTTCCGTCTCCATTCCGGTTTTTGGATCTCGCTCGGCTATTATTCCCTACACCTGTTTTGGGTTTCCTGCCAGTTATAAATAGCCCAGGACTTCCGCATTCCGGCACTTCAATATTGTATTTCGACAGCCTCATAACAAAAGTGCCTCTGTCATTTTTTATAGTCTTGAGAAAAAGGCAAAAATAAATCTGCCTAAATCAAATCGTGGATTTAAGCAGAATAGCATAAAGCGGTTCAGGAAGTGCACAGCGACATGCAGTGACTTGAGCATTTTTACACTGTTGACGAATGATAAATCAAGTGATTTAGGCAGAAAATCTCAAAATGTCCAAAAAATGACTTTTGTTATGAGGCTGTCGATTTGCTATGTTGACAACGGAGTCGGTAAGGTATAGGGAATTCGGTCGCTGCATTTCTGGTTCGTACGAATTGGAAACGCAGCAAGTCCGGTTAGAGAATTAGGTTTAGATTGATTTTCTCTTATTTCCACTCTTTCTCTTTATCCTTTATTCTTGTTACCCGTTATCTTTGGGTCAGCTCTTTCACCACAGCTCTGGATAACGGGTTTTCTTTTTTATTATTTTCCTTCACTCGTTTTATCAAGTTTTGCTTTGTTTCACTACCTCTTGTTACGCCTAATTATTTAGTGCGTGAGGTTCTTTTGTTAGTTATTCTCGCTGTCTATCGAGATCGCCTCAGTTTTGAGGTTGCTTTGTTTTGCCTTGTGCTAGGGAAGTTTTGCTCCCGATCCTGTGTTATCTCCGTCCTGGTGCGGTTACTTCCGCTTTGTGGCGTATCTTTCTAGATACGCTTTTAGAAATTCTTATCGGTCACGTTTGGTTCTCCGAACCTTACACTCCCCCTCACATGTTATTTGCGTCCTTTTGTGTGATGTAATATGCTTTAGTGTGACAGTCATAAACCATTAAAATAACAACTTTTATTTTGGTCAAATTATAATGGTAAATAATGATATATCTAAAACATAGTATTATCTTACTATACAACTAAATTAATTGGTTTATTTTTAAATTTTAATTATCACAATTATAGGTCAAAATTTACTGAAAAACATCCACTCATCAACATTTTCCTTAAAATGCTTGTAAACCAAATTTAATTAAAGTACAATACTTAATGAGGTTGAATCAGGACTTTCTGAAATGTAAAGTCAGCATTAATATGGAAATGGCTTTTAGTGTTTTTGTTTATTTTTTCAGAAATTTTCATGTCACACCGGAGGACAAATTTAAGGTAGATGTGAGATTAAAAGTTGATCAAAATTAGCTATAACTAGAAAAACAAAAGAACCATATACATTTTTCTTAAGTTCAGACTCTTTAGCATGCAATTATATGACTTTCATGAAGAAAAAAAAACGAAGAAAATAAAAAAAGGTTTCACTATATTCAGTTATATATAATTCACTATATCACAATTCCAGTGGGTCAGAAGTTTACATACACCACGTTGACTGTGTCTTAAAATTTTTTATATTTGGTCGCATATCCTTTGCACGCCATGACTTCCTGACGTCTGTGACCCAACAACATCAAAAGACTCTTGATATCTTATTTTCTGGTACTCTTACAAGCGATACTATAACGTCTCTGCATTTGAATGGATCTGGGGGGTGGGACTAGATTTATCTGTAAATTACACGGGAACAGTATGGAAACACATGGTTTGGCTAAATGTCATCAAGGGTCTGACATCAAACAAGCCTTAACTCATCACTCTGCTGCCAGAAATACAGTAGATATGGATGGATAACTTGAAGGGTTTCTTCTCCTGACTTATTTTTCCATAGAGTTCAATAGGAAAATTTGTCAGGAGAAACAACCCTTAAAGTGATCAATCTATATCTACTGCATATCTGGCAGCAGAGTGATGGTTTGAGGCTTGTTTGATACCTCAGATCCTTGATGACTTACAGCCATTTTACCAATCATGTATTCCATACTGTTTTAGCATAATTTACAGCTAAATCTAGTCCCACCCCCCAATTCCCATAGAGATCCATTCAAATGCAGAGACGTTATAGTATCGCTTGTAAGAGTACCAGAAAATAAGATATCAAGAGTCTTTTGATGTTGTTGGGTCACAGACATCAGGAAGTCATGGCATGCAAAGGATATGCGACCAAATATAAAAAATTTAAAGGCACAGTCAACTTAGTGTATGTAAACGTCTGACCCACTGGAATTGTGATATAGTGAATTAAAAGTGAAATAATCTGTCTGTAAACAATTGTTGGAAAAAGTACTTGTGTCATGCACAAAGTAGATGTCCTAACTGACTTGCCAACACTGTTTGCTAAAAACTAAAAACAGTGGTTAAAAATTTGTTTGAATGACTTCAACCTAAGTGTATGTAAACTTCTGACTTCAACTGTATCCACAAGGCTTATACATATGCACTCAAGTACAAACACAAGTATGTGTTATGCTTTACAGTATATAATTTTAAAAAACTATATTCAACCCAAATTCAAAGGACCCTTGATATGTTCCCTGCTATTGCCATTACATATGCTGTTTGCTGACTTACCGGTGGTCCCTCTCCTGATGGCTGGACAGACAATTGTCAAGGTTTGATCTAATCTTAAAGTGTAAATTACTATGAGGATTAGAGCATAAACATATCTGCTGCCTTCCTGCCTTCAGAACAGCTTCAAGAGGGGATGCATGATGACGGTTGGAATTCAAACATGCTTCACAGATCAGTAGTGATTTCAGGTGCACACATCCTGGCGCACATTCTGGGCTCAACCTTGATGATCTTGGCGCATGGTCTACAACGTTAGGTGCAAGTGCATTTAGGGCGTGTCCAACTCCACTTTTGCTAGTTAGACAGCATGTTATTTCAACACTAAGTAAGGCGCAAGGTGCAAATGGGCTGAATTTAGCCTCTTCATAAATAGGTGTTTTGGGCGTAACATGCAATAAACCAATCGGAATGTCATCTCCCATTCCTTTTAAAAGCCACCTGCGGCTGCACCTTGGCGGATTGCTAATAGATTGGCTGAAAGTAAGACTGTGAAAAGTGTGATTTACAGATAGTGAGACAGACCTGCTCGTGCATGAAGTTAAAGCACACATGAAGAGAACATATGGCATTCAAATTAATTGTGTGATGTGCTGCAAATGTTTTTGTTTCTAATTAGACACTTAGTTCTCTTTAAAATCATTATGGAATAACTGGTGAAATCAGCAGGGTTTTAATTGCTGAGAGTATGGAAACCTGGTCACTGTAATTAAAAAAATATGAAGGACGAAGAGTAGTAGTAATTAAAATGTGAAATTTAAGAGAAATTTAAGGTATGAACCAATCTGCCCAATGATGAGTACATGTTGTTTGAAATACAGTAGACCAAAATAACTACAGAACCATTGTTACACATCCACTTGAACATTAAAGGTATACTATGTAGTTTCAGAACACTAGATGACGATATTGAGCACGTAGGAGAAAAGGGCTCCCCAAAAATGGCTTATCACGTGTTCTTCTCAGACGCGCACGACGACACACGAGCATTGTATTGACGTTTCACACATATTTTCTCTGACCGTACGTACACTTCAATTTGCTTTATTGGCATGACAAGACATTGAATCTGTATTGTCAAAGCATACTGCATTAAAACAGTCGAAGACATACATCTAACTCTGAACTCTAACTAGAAACGAATGAACAGTAACCATACATGAAAACAAGAGCTTTTCTTTGATTATGGATTTAGAAATAACAATAATGTAAAATAATAAAGTACAAAAAAAAAAAAATCAATAGATGATAATAATGATGATGAGAACGATACATATGATCTTATAAAGTGAATATAATAAATATAAAAAATTTAAATTGGTTTTTAATGATCTCTGTCACTCACTGTCCCTAAGACGATGGCAGGCAGCTATATATTGTGCTGCCAGGTCACAGCACATCCTCTCCTCTCCTAAGAGGATGGGGAGTTTTTGGATGTCTGTTAAATTTTTTAATTGAGGGTATCTCCGATTTATTTTGGGAAAATATTTATTTCTTATTTGATTGTATTTTTCGCATTTTGTGATAAAGTGCCGCTGAGACGGCAATGTTTCTCCTCCCGGAGTCCTGTTGACTCTATCACGGTCACTCTGATCAAGCTGTCCTCTTCCCCTGGCCCTGCCTCGCCCACCACGAACACGATTGTCGCTTTGGATAAAAGCGTCTGCTAAATTACTGTAATGTAATGTTTATGTAATGACTGCCCTTCACCCTTACTCTGGGGCCGCAAAAACTGGATGTTGATGGCTACAGAATGAACCTAGCAGAATTACAAAATTATGATTTTTTATTATTTTATGAAAATGAACAGTGGTCAAATTTACAGAGGAATAGCTAAGATTATTAACTTATATGCTTTGAGCATGTAACATAGTCTCCATTTACATGATCAAGGTTTGGTCAAACATGATAGACTATTGTCAACAATAAACAAACATCACAACAATAGATAGCCTTAGCTATCGATAGTTGCTACGTTATGGGAAGGATGTTCTTTGTCTTATCTGTTCTGTAGTTACTTCGATGACGTTTCTGTATGCACTTATTGTAAGTCGCTTTGGATACAAGCGTCTGCTAAATTACTATAATGTAATGTAATGGGCGCTATTTTTATAATGATATTGTTACCTCCTCGGCTGAAAACATCTTGCTAATGAGTAAGGGCAGAAACATACCTCACGCAAATAGCTACGCGAACGTGGATGCTTCGAGCTACGCGAACAGTTTTTCTTTTGCCATGACATTTGTGAAAGACAAACCAGAGGAAAGCACAGATCGAACAAGAAAGTTGTTTACTGTTATTGCAGCTATAGCGTCCCTTGCTGCAACGCTCTGGCTTGTCTTTCACAAATGTCATGGCAAAAAAAAACAGTTTGAAGCGTCCATGTTCGCGTATTTCCATGAGGCATGTTTCGGTCCTAAGCTAAGATAAGAATGTACCTGGAAGCCTGCCCACATGGCCTGGCCATGTCAATCAAATGAGCAGGAACTGCCCATTCATGACGTTTACACGATTTTAGCTGTTTCTGGCTTTAAAAAAGGCCACGGGATGTCAACAGTGTAACATTCAAAACATTAACAAAAAAAACACTTTGCGAACGACTTATGAGGTAGGAAATACATTCAACATTCGGCTCAGCCCGAAACATAATCATAACATAACATTACAAATTTCATAACACATTTGAAATAAAACAGATTGAATCATGACAAACAACAAGGACACATACAATGTTTTTTTAGGGAGAAAATATGAATGTAAACAAAGAACGAGTTGTTTACAATGAAACTACATAGTATACAGTTAAATAAACACAACTTAAGATTTCTGCCAATAAACACATCCACTAGAAAATGTATAGCTACACACCGCTAGAAAGTTCAATCAATTTGCCTCGAGAGCGCCCTAATAGACCAGAATAAGATTGAATAACATTACAAATATTATCATAACATAACAGCCTGTATAACATAATTAGGGCTGAGCCGAATGCCATTTTTTTACACTTCGAAGCTTCGTTGGCAATTTCCCCCGAAGCTCCAAAGCGTCGTTTTAATAATAGTCTATTAAAAAAAATTATTTTTTTTGAGCAGGCAGCGCATCTCTTGTACGTTCGATAAACTTCCAGGTGATTCAGTATAGAATAAACACTTATATGTTGACAAACATCCAGTAAACCATCCATTTTCTTCTTCTTTCTTCTTTTTTGAGGGGGAAAAAATGTTTCATTTTTTATTTTTTGAGGGAAAAACTATTCGAATCTGAATTTAGGATCCCAATCCCAATCCAACGAACGAAGCTTCGGAGCTCCGAAGCATTCGGCTCAGCCCGAAACATAATTATAGCATAACATTACAAATTTCATAACACATTTGAAATAAAACAGATTGAATCATGACAAACACCAACAGATATATTGTAGTTAAACTTGAATTTTATTTTGTGCATTTTTCAAATTGAATAACAAATCTGTCCATAATTCTACTTAGCTTTAAGTTACCTTACTGGAATAGGCTACACATGCCTATTTATTATCTGACTGGTTTACTATTTTAATTGTTCTTGTTGCAGAGATACAGTGCATCCGGAAAGTATTCACAGCGCTTCACTTTTTCCACATTTTGTTCTGTTACAGCCTTATTCCAAAATTGATTAAATTCATTTTTTCCCTCAAAATTCTACACACAACACCCCATAATGACAATGTGAAAAAAGTTTTTTTGAGATTTTTGCAAATTTATTAAAAATAAAAAACTAAAATTTCTCATTTACATAAGTATTCATACCCTTTGCTTTAACGTATTTTTAAAGTATCATATTTCATATTTGGTCGCATATCCTTTACATGCTGTTACTTCCTGAAGTCTGTGACCATCAACATCAAAAAACTGTCGATATCTTATTTTCAGGTACTGTTACAACCGATACTATAACCTCTCTGCATTTGAATGGATCTCTATGGAAATTGGGGGGTGAGACTAGATTCAGCTGTAAATTACACTGGTACAGTATGGAACACATGGCTGGCTAAATGGCTGTAAGTTATCAAGGGTCTGAGCTATCAAACGAGCCCCAAACCATCACTCTGTTGCCAGATATGGAGTAGATGTGGATGGATCACTTTAAGGGTTGTTTCTCCTGACTTTTTTCCCCATAGAGTTCTATAGGAAAATGAGTCCGTTTTTTTGATGATAAAGTTTTTGAAATCTTTTTGTTGACTTAACCTGTTTGCGCAGATGCCTAGTGACCATGCTGCCAGCGGCAAGATTTTGCTCAACTGAGACATTTGTTGCTCCTGCAGCCAAACTATAAATCACAAACTCTGTTTTTTTTAACTTTGTTGGTAGATGATTCGTGATGATTTCTGCCGATTACGGAGTTTCTAAGTGTATGTGCTACGGGAAAGTATTTTCCCGTAGCAAGTCCATTTAACAAGCAACCCCCCACCCAGTCTATACCTACCCATGCGTGACATAGTGGAAAATAGAGCTCCGTAGTCCCGCCCACTTTGGTGACGAACTTCTGGTGCCACATTTCGGAAAAAATATAATGGGAGTCAATGGACTGAAAAAGTTTTTTTTCTATATTCAGGCAGCTAGACGTTCAAAGCACCCAAGAGAGGGGTTGTCATATTTTAAAATAATTTATAAAATTGGTCATTTGAAATTATGTCCAACAAATAAACAACGAGAGCGCTTTCAAAAAAACAACCAAAACGACTACAACATCCGGTGTACTCACTTGCTCACACTGCTGAAGTGAAAGCCATAAAGCTGACACTTTTGACATGGCCAGACTGTCAGTTTCACTCCGATAATAAGACAAAGTGATAGCCATTTTCGCTAGCAGAGCGACCGGTAGCGACTTTGTTAGCTATGTACGACCGGGGATTCTGGGTAGTGTAGTCATGTTTCTCTTTAACTCCGTTAATTATACAATTAATATTTGATTTAAACGCAGTGATGAGTATGTAATGGACTATGTATCACATATATGTACAAATTTTGGCCCGTACAATGCCACATATCATCATAAGGGTGAGGGGTTGTTCCCGAAGTGGGGAAAAGTAATGGCTTCCGGCAGTCTTCCGGGACCAGCCAGGGCTAGGAGGGGGCGGGACTACGGAGCTCTATAGCATCTATGTTTGAGTTCATAAATACATTTGTTCATCATATAAAATTAGAATTCCGTCATAGCAACAAGATAAACCCGACAATAGCCTGATTGTATGCCAGAAAAGCAGTGAAAAGCCCACTCAAATGCGTAAATAAACATATTGTCTCATTCTGCCATGTATTCTACTATGAATATCTGCTACTAAATATGAAATAAATATACAATCCTACCATTGGTTTTACACATTGAGATGTTCCTTTCAAAATTCAGTGGTCATTTATTGTCTGGTACGATCCGTTTGAGAAATATACAACACTTTATACCGCTATTACACCATCTGAAATGTGGACTCGTAATACCCCCCATGCCCTGCAAGGCTGTCTTATTCATTACAGTTCATTCTGGTTTAATTGTTGGCTCTTTTATCCAATAGAGTACATTATAACCTTAGCAACGGTATATGCCATGTCTTTTTGGGTGCTTTGAACAATTCATTAAAGCCCAGCGTAACGGCAGTTTTCATTTTAACGGTCTAGTATTACGCAAGCTCTATAGAAAATGCATTAGGGAGGGGAGTATTTCCTTCCCGATATGCAAGTATTTTTTCATCTAAAATACGGTTGGTCTCGCTGGCTACATATCTACTGTACTCCACTCAAGCACTGTCTTTCCAATAATATTGATAGGCCTATTGTTATTTTCGCATTTTGAGTGCATTTCACATACTGTAGTGCAATCGTTAAATTTATTTTTGATGTAGGCTACCGATTTTCATTGAAGATAGAACATTTGGCAGCATTTTGCAGATGGTGGAATACTGTTTTATTTTCATGTTATTGTACATAATATAGGCTATGGCGTATATACTTGTCACTTAGGGCATGGCAAATGCTCATTCCAATTTACTGCGCACTGATATGTGATAGATTAATATACATTTTTTCCTTGGAGTCATTATGAATGAGAACATAAAAACAAATTATAATTAAAAAATTAAAAAACTACAGAAAAATGCAATCCCGGGGCAAAAGTATACATACTGTAGAGTACAGGGAAAGTGATGTTTTATTGAGGTACAAGAGTGAATAATTCGGCTACATATTTAGGTGTATATAACACTGTGATATCAATGTTTTTATATAAAATCATCAGAAGGGGCAAATGTATATGCTTTATAATGGACAAAACTAATTTTATTCATTTTATGACATGTTTTGCAGAGGGGTTTTGGACCCATCTACCCCCCTATACTGATAAAAATATAGCAATTCCCACTTGAAAATTATGCAAAAATTCTGTATATCATCCTCAGATTTTGCACACTTGTGGACATGGAGTTTATGATCCAGGAAATGTATATGCAGCCATATTAATCGATCTCATAGGGAAAAACCAGTTTAAATGTAGTTATAAGGGTGGAGGAAATAAACGTGTATTTAATTAATACCCCCTTTATGTCCTTTAGTCAGTAGAACCATGTTTATCAAACCAGGCCATTTCAGTCTTGACTATCCTCGGACGGGTACCAATTATGTATTTAATTAATACCCCCTTTACGTCCTTTAGTCAGTACAACCAAGTCCATTAAACCAGGCCGTTTCAGTCTTGACTATTCTCACACGGGGCACCAAATATGTAGGGGACATACCTCTATATCCTTATACAAGGCACCACCTATGTAGGTGTAGCAGTATAACCGCAATTAGTAATCAGTCTCATAAAATTACCATTATCTAAAATATTTTACCATAAATTTGGAACTTTAATTAATAATCAGAATTACAAGTATTAGTGGACAAATGTAATTAAATCAAAGATTTAATAGATAATCTGAAGGATGAAGTTCTTGGATAGACTATTTTGGCTCAGATTCTCATGTTTACGCAACATCAAAACAGACACGGGTTTAATAATATAATTTATTAAACAAACATGTAAAAATACAGAGCAATCAAACTAATCTAACAGGGGAAGGCTACGCTAACTATGGAAGTGTGTGTGTGTGTGTGTGTGTGTGTGTGTGTGTGTGTGTGCACGTGTGTGTGTGCACGTGCACGTGTCTGCGCACGTATCCTTTGTCTCTGAACAAAGGGGAAGAAAACTGCACGTGTAGGCCTGTGCAGTGGTATCAGCGTGGTTGAATAACCTAGCTTAGCTACAATTAAGTGTCGGTCCTAGCAGTGCAGAAGATGGACGAAAAACTGCAGCTCCTAACCGATAACGTTACATGCACCAAATGACTCGTTACTCACTGAATACCGACTATATTAATATTGTTAGTAATGTGGAGAGTTGAATGAAGAATTAGCATGCAGGAAGAGAGAAACCACGTGGGTGGTGTTTCTCTATGTAGGTAGCTTGCCAATTCGAACAGGGTAAACACGGCAAACTGAACTCATTAAAATAAACAGTAAACGGACAGATATAACCACACAGATTCACATTAACCTCAGTTAAGACGAAACTAAACTGTAGCTACTGCCTGGGATGCTTAGTCAGTCTTACGGAGATCCTTCCACCTGTGTTGTCTCCGGTGGTCGCTGTTGCGTTCCTGGGAACACACGAGGAGTTGTGAATTGTGGAGGTTTTCCAGCAGTCCGAGCTGGTGTCCTTTTCGCAGCGTGGGTGGCGATGACAGCTGGTCTCCTCCAGTCGTCTGGGGGTGTCCCTCTCGCTGTTTGTAAAGTTCGTTTTGCTGAAGTTTCTTGTGGTCAGCTAGCGCAGTGCTGCACGCACGCTAGTTTCCACGTGGGATGAAGTAAACTTAGTCACCGCAAGGTGAGCTAAGTCAGCGGCCCCTTGGAGAGCCACGTTCTCTGTGTTTTCACAGAAGTCTCCTCAGCAATAGCAGCAATCCTCTGCATTCTGTGAACCCCAGTATTAGGAGAACTCCACAGAATTGTTGGAGTTCCGGAGCTCTGTGAACTCCACAGTGTTGTGGGAGTCTCAGGGAAAAGTGACCAAGTCCTCTGGATGCAAGGGCGAGAAGAAGGGTGCGATGGTCGTCACTCCGTTTTATTAACTTGGTGGGGGGAAGGGAACCTTCACACCGGTTCACTGTGTGATGGGGATTTTAAACGCCGCGCGCGCAGATGACGTCATCAGACGCGCCTCCATGTTCTTAAAGTGACAGTCAGTGTTTGTGTAAGGACTGTCAGCTGGCTGTTGGTCCCTACATATATGATCATAAATAACCTTATAACAGGGCTTAAAGGGTAAGTTCGCTATTTTGGACCTTGGACCCTATTTGCGGTCCGTCTTCCATGAACCTGACCCATGAAGTCCATTTTTTCGCTGATCGGTCCAGTATTGAGTTCGGTACAGATTTCCTGTCGGCTCTCACTGGGCTACAATAGAAGTCAACGGGGCAATTAGAAATGTTATGGAAAAACAACGATAAATGTGCTTTTATAGCTCAGTGTGTATTCTTACGGTCTCAGTATGCTCTCCTGTGAAATGTAGGCTATCGCAAATGCAAACCGAACGTTGAAACAACAGTTCCATTTGAAACAGAACTATTTCTCCGACCGCACTACCTCGCACTGACTTCGGATAACATTACCTGCGCAACTTCAGCCTCTCTCTCTTCTCTTGCTCTCTTATCATCCATCTCTTGTAGTTCCGTGTCCGTGTATTCTGGCTCAAATCTGTAGCGAGTAACGTCAGTCAAAATCGAATTCTTCGTCTTCGTAATCATTATAGTCATCCATCATCCAAGTTTTTTTGTGGAAATTGTAGCCTACGTTGCTGCAGGTAAACAAACGCAGACTGCTCAACTAGATAGTTTCGTAAACGGCCGGCACACCTTCCCGCTCCCCTACCCCCGACACATAGTACTCCGCGGGAGCAGCGAAAACAAGCAACAGAGAAATGCTTACTTCCAAGCCATGCCAAGCACGTAAAAATGTTCGGATTGAGATACATTTCACAGGAGAGAATACTGAGACCGGTAACAATACACCCTGAGCTTCCCGTCTCATTTATTGTACATGAAAGCACATTTATCAAACATTTCTAATTGCCCCGTTGACTTCTATTGTAGCCCAGTGTGAGCCTACAGGAAATCTGTACCGAACTCAATACTGGACCGATCAGCGAAAAAATGGACTTCATGGGTCAGGTTCATGGAAGACGGACCGCAAATAGGGTCCAAGGTCCAAAATAGCGAACTTACCCTTTAACATGCTAAATACCGAACTTCTCCTTTAATGATTGCACTACAGTATGTGAAATGCACTCAAAATGCGAAAATAACAATAGGCCTATCAAACATATTGGAAAGACAGTGCTCGAGTGGAAACATGAACGTACATATGCAGACAGCAAGACCAACAGCATTTTAGATGCAAAAATACTTACATATCGGGAAAGGGAATACTCCCCTCCCTAATGTGTTTTCCATAGAGCTTGCGTAATACGTAATACTGGTTAAAACGAAAACTGCTGTTACGCTGGCCTGCAATAATTTTTTAGTCTGTGCAGTTGCGCCCCGAGGATCGGGGGTTCGATCCCCGGTCCTGCCAGTTCCTGAAAGGAACATCATCTGTAAAACCAATGGTAGGATTGTATATTTATTTTATATTTAGCAGCAGATATTCATTGTAGAATACATGGTAGAATGAGACAATAATTTCACGTTTATTTTGCATTTGAGTGAGCAGGGCTTTTCACAGAGTTTTTGGCATACTATTAGGCTCTTGTTGGGTTTATCTTGTTGCTATGACGGAATTCAAATTTTATATGATGAATAAATATATTTATGAACTCACGCTAAGACGCTATTTTCCACTATGTCACGCATGGGTAGCTATAGACTGGGTGGGAGGTTGCTTGTTAAATGGACTTGCTACAGGAAAATAGTGACACTTAGAAACTCTCTATTCAACAGAGTTTGTCACAAATCGTCTACCAATAAAGTTAGAACACAGAGTTTGTGATTTCCACTAATAGTTTGGCTGCAGGAGCAAGGAATGTCTCAGTTGAGCAAAATGGTGATGCCAGCACCATTATCTACACAAAGGAGTTAACTTTCTCACAGCTAGCATAGGCTCAATAGTTGCCGATAGAAGGGCGTTGATTCAGATAGATTGGGACACATCCTTTGTTTAGCAGAAACCAATTTAGCTAACAGTTAGCTATCTAGCTAGCCGCATGTCCAAACAATGTATCATTTGCAAGCATTTTTGTTGTGATATTCTTATCTGTCTGTCTTTGATGAACACAAACCAAGTGTCAGGGTAGGTGGAGACAGGACCCATTCGCAGGCAAAAAGTGCAAAAACCGAAGTTTAATGATGGGGCAAGGCAGCAATCCGTGGTACAACAGGCCGGGTCAAAAAACCGAGGAGACAGGACAACGGTATAAAAGCAGAGTCCAAAGGGTAGTCACTGAACAGGCAGGGGTCAGAACCGGGAAGACACAGCAAAGGCACAAAAACAGAATCCAAAATCAGGGTCGCGAGAACACAGGCAGGGGTCAAAACCAGGGAGGCGTAAGAGGAACAAAAAGAAAACAAAACGAAGACAACAACAGGTGAAGGACTAGGGATAACAAAAACTCGGAGACAGATAACTAGGGCAGGTACTCTGAAAAATAGAAAGACACACAGTAGCAAATCAATGGTGAGGAACTCGCGAAGAAACACTGATATGACAAGGTATATATACACAGAGGGAGACAGACATAATGGGAATCGGGTGTGCAGAAGCGGGGAGGTGAGAACAATGAGGGTTAACAAGGACCAATAATACAATAACAGGGGAAACGTAAGACACGGACTGGAATACACATAGACACAATGATAACAAACGGCCTGGGGTTAGCAGGTAGACACATGCACAGCTTGGAGGGGAGGAACGCGGAAGTGGACACACGTGCAGAGAATGAGAAATCACAGATAGATGCAGGGATAGGATAACGAGGAGGGAAATGACAGCTGCAGGTAGAACCTCAAGATGAATTAGTAATTAGCAATGTTAGTAGCGAACTCTAAAACCCTAATGTTAGTAGGTTAGCTGGTTAGTATTATATACACATTAGTTTGTTAGCAGGTTAGTATTAAATCTAATCTAACAGTAAGTATGATTAATACATTAGTATTTTATAAAAATATTAATAAAGCCAGAAGGAAGAAAACGAGATACGAAATACAGAGGAAACCCGAATGTTCCCAAAATCACCCGAATAGTGCAATGACAAAGACAGGGAGTGGAATCTCAGGAAACATGGAACGCGGACTGACAATCGCGAGGGTAATGCGGGAAAATAGGTAAAAGAAATCAAGAAAAATAATTACACAGAATAAACAGACAGACAAAGTACAGGATCCTGACACCAAGCCCTTGCTGACTAAGCTAACAGTTAGCCTTCTAGCTATCCCGAGTCTGATACTCTAGTGGGGGAGTTGTTGGGGGTGGGGTTAGCCAGCTACTTTTCACACCCATTAACTTTGCAAGCCTCAGGTGTGAAGTTGCAAATCTTTGAGGGCTGTTTTTTCAGGAAAGTGTTTTAAGGTGTACCAACATTCAAAAAAGCGTAATCTTCTTCAAATATGCGCATATTGCAATGAGGCGTCATTTGAAAGCTCAGGATCTGTACTTTCATAAACACAGAAAAAACAGAAAAATGACCACGTGCGACTTGTGGACCGTTTTACCAGCACCAGTCACATATGTTAGAAATGCTGTCGCTTTAAGACCTGCTGTTCACTGTGGGGGGGGGGGAAGGAGGTATGTAAAAAGGTTCCCCATAGGTTCATTGAAAAGAGAAGGTAACCTGAGCAAGGCTATACGTTTGTATTTATCAGCGTGCTGCTGTAGGTGATGCAGATATATTTGAAAACAAATAAATAAAAAAATCCAAGGTACAAGAAACTCTCCGGACGGCATCGTTGGTTCTTCATCTACTCCATACGCTGTGCAAAAGGATAGGTGGAGGCCGTCAGCATTTGTTTGAGACTTGAATCTCAGCGTGGGAACTTCGTCCATTCTTTCTGGTGAGATCATTCTTGACGGTGTTTGAAGTTTAGTTTTTGTGGATTATTATTATTATTCTGAAACTCATTCACAGACAATTTTTTGAAGAGAATGACATACATTTTCTGTGCGATGTTTAATAAATAATAATGCATGGCATTTATATAGCGCCTTGCTAGATACTCAAAGCGCTTTACAATGATGAGGGGGAAACTCGCCTCTACCACCACCAATGTGTAGCACCCACCTGGGTGATGCAACAGCCATTTTGCGCCAGTATGCTCACCACACATCAGCTGAGGTGGAGAGGGAGAGAATAATTATTTTTTTAGCCAATTAAACTGGGGGATGATTAGGTGGCAGATTGAATGAGCCTGGGTTGGGAGTTTAGCCAGGACACCGGGGAAACCCCTACTCTTTACGATAAGTGTCATGGGATCTTTAATCACCACAGTGAGTCAGGACCTCGGTTTAACGTCTCATCCGAAAGACGGCATCTCCTACAGCACAGTGTCCCCATCACTGCACTGGGGCATTGGGGTTTATTTGACCAGAGGGAAGACTGCCCCTTACTGGCCCACCAACACCACTTCCAGCAGCAACTTAGTTTTCCCCAGAGGTCTCCCATCCAAGTACTAACCAAGCCCACAACCTGCTTAGCTTCAGCCATTCAGCAGGCGCAGATTGCATAGTGGTATGGCTGCTGGCAAATAGTAGTGGTAGAGTTGTTAGTTTACAAGTTGCTTTGTTTGCTGATCACTGACGCACCTTCTCCAAAGCACCTAATTCTGCTATACACTTTGTTTTCTTGGAACTACCTGCATTCATGCAAATTTTATGTTTCAGTTAGATTATATATATTACATATACAACGAACGCACATTCTCTTGTCTGTCTTTATCCTTCTTCCTTCTCTTTCACTCCAAAACCTTATTGACATAGCTTTATTAGTGTTCTAGTAACCTGGTAAATTGTTATAGATGGTGGCCCGTATGGGGCTTTTTTGGTAGACAGTTAATCATTTAATTATTTGATTGATTCATTGGTTGGTTATAATACTTTAATGGTAAAGACATATCTTAGATTACATTCAGTATGATTGATAAGGAGCAGTTTGTGGGAGAGTATGCAGCTAAAGTTGATAGTCATGCAGCTGCCTTTACTGAAATCAGTCTAAATATTTTAATTTAAGGGTAACAGCCAAAGCATAAAAAAGAGCTGTTTTTGTCACATTTAGAGATCCTCAATTGAGGCCAAAACGGCTAGTTTGGAGGAGGAATATCAGAAGTCATTTGACAGTGCAATCAACAGGGAAGAGAGCCTAAGAGGTCATGTGGAGGGTTTGAAGTCAGACATGCATGCGGCATTTAAACAGCTAGAGCAGGGTGTAGTATAGTTTTTGATGAGAAATGGAAGATTGAAGCCAGGAAGCTGAAATCCTTTTGTCATCCAGCTACTGGTTCTTATTGGCCCTATGAGTCAACAACTCCTGTAGGGCCTCCACTGCCCATTCCCTTTCAACATTCTACTGTGAGTGGCCTCATAGCACTGGGCCCTCTGCACAGCCAGGGTACATGCCAAGCCCCCCTGACGCCTCAGGCCAGCCGAGAGCCATACCACTCCCCCAAAACCTCTCTGCTTAGCCAAGGACCAAGTCACCTGACTCAGACTACTGTGTATTCAAAGCCTCCTGTGAGTGTGGAATTTCCCAAATTTGGAGACACACGAGACACAACGGCAGTGCTCAACTACATTGAGCAGTGTGAGATCTTTCTCTTGTTGCAGCCTCTTTCTCTCTGATGTTGAGCTCATTGGAACACTGTCCACAGTACTGCAAGGAACAGCTGGGAGCCTGCGGGCAGCAGGAAAGATGAAGATACGTACCTGGGAGGAGTTTAAAGCAGCATTCCTGGCAGCTTTTCTCCCTACAGACTATTTGACAGTGGTTGAAGAGAAAGTAAGGGGGCTATTGCAGGGCCCAGGGACTTGCAAGGGACTGTGCACAATTTGGAGCAGCTGGTCAAAGTGGGTTCCATGATTGAAAGAGACTGGGCTTCTAAGAAGGAGTATTGGGTTAAAGCTAAGGCACAGACTAACCAGGACAAGGCAAAAAAGTTCAATCAGAAGGGCCTGGCACCAACAAAGAATACTGAAGTTGGTGTAGTCCAGAATACTGATGCAGTTTATCTTGTGGTGCCCATTGAAGTGTGGGGCATGAAGGGTGAGGCTGTATTGGATACTGAGTGTACGCTGTCACTGATGCAACATCAACTCTGGCAGAAACTCAAGAAAACGGGAGAGAAACTCACCCCATGTGAAGTCCCCTAGTGCCAAATGTACAGCGAAGCAAGATTTTTACATTGATCACCCGTCCTCTCTTCACACTCTTTTCCAGGAGTGGCCCTCTCAACTTTAGCCACCCAAAGCATCCACACTACAGACGAAATACCTGTGAGAAGAAGCAGATGTTGGCTGATGACAGAGCCCTCTCTGTCTGCCTGGGCCTCGCCAGCTCTCGCTAACAAACCTGGTGGGACCTACAGATTCTGCATTGATGTCAGGGAACTTAATGCAAAAACCCAACTTGATGCATACCTTATGCCTATCCTTCAGGAAATACTGGAGTCCTTGTATGGAGCTTTGGTGTTCAGCTCCCTTGACCTACAGTCAGGTTATTGGCAGGTGGCCATGGACAAAGACAGCATTGTCAAGACAGCCACGGCCTTTGGGCTGTACCATTTCAAGACGACACATTTCGGATTAAAGAATGCGGCGGCAACCTTTCAATGCCTAATGGAGAGGGTTCTGGGTGAGCTGAGAGGCGTCAACTGTTTTGTGTACATCGACGATATAATTGTATATTCTCCTAACCAAGAGCAACACATCAATGATCTGCGAGCAGTCTTTGAGAAACTCCACGCTGCCAACCTCACGTTGAACATGAAGAAGTGCAGGGGCTCTATCTTGGCGATCTTAGCGCTTTGTCTAAATGCATGGTGTAAAGTGCATTTAGGGCATGTCCAAGTCTACTTTTGCTAGTTTGACGGCGTGTTTTTTTTTTAGCGCTAAGCACGGCACAACGTGCAAATGGAATGAACCTAGTCTCTTCATTAATTATAGGTGTGTCTTGGGCGTGACGTGCAATAAACCAATCAAAATGTCATATCCCATTCCCTTTAAAAGCCTGATTTTCCACGTTGGTGGATTGCTTATATGATGGCGAAACTGACATGCTAATGTGTGTTTACTGCGATCAAGGAATAGGCTGTATGGATCAATAGTATGATCAATATTATTTGGACTAAACATTGAGTTCCCGGTAATTCCCGACAGTGCTGTTATTTTGCAAAATATATGCGGTTGAATTTCGTTAAAAGCACCTGCAACAGCTGAGAATAAGCTACCAATGGCTTCCGTCTCACCTTAGAAAACGCCAAATTAGCCTGCTTGTTTAACAAATTTTGTTTGATTATAAAAACATCAATTCCATGAGGATGTTCTCAACATAAATACTGTTATTTTGCCTTAATGATGACACTAAATACAATAAAGCTGTCAGGTTGGCAACCCATAGGTTCATGCATATTTTCCCTTGTTTTATAATGTCATACTTATGGAAATCTGACCAAACTGGTAGCGTAATGCTTTAAAACAATCCACTTTCCCAGGAAGACTGAAAAGTGTGATTTACAGCAGGGGAAACAGACCTGCTCCTGCATGAAGTTAAAGCGCACATGCAGAGAATCACATTAAACTTAATTGTGTAACATGCTGCAAATTTGTTTTTGTTTCTAATTAATGCTTAGTTCTCTTTAAAATCGTTTTGTTCAGTTATGGAATAATAGGTGAAATCAGCTGGGTTTTAATAAGCTGAGAGTATGGAAACCTTGTCACTGTAATTAAAAAAATATGAAGGATGAAGAATAAGGTTCAAATTCAGTTAACATGGTGACATTTATCTCCGTTTTTTAACCGTAGGCTATCGAAAAACCTTATGCACAACGAATCCGCTGTAGCCTAGGCTATTTGAAAAACAATAAAAGCAATATTCACTGGACAAGGTTTTGGACTTTTTTCAGTCAAAACCATTCTATTTACTTACAGGCTGTAGGCCTAGAGAGCTCTATTGTAATGACATTTGAAGCGCATCTTCAGAACTCAAATGTCCGTCTGTTGTAGTGCGCAGGTTTTCCATTGAATGACAATTTGCGTATTAGGCTTGATATAGGTGTTATCAGCAAAGTTTTCAATGTGTAGCCATTGTCCCGTAGCAGAAGATTGTCCCCCCGGAAGATTAGGCTACCGGAATTATTGGCAAATATAGCTTGATCTTGGATAATTGTGAATAGTCAATACATGTAACCTTACACGTACCATCGCACATCGCCTGGATGTTGATGGAGTGGGCTGAAAGCAATTTAATGCAGTATTCCCCTTCGCTGAGGGACAGGTATGTGGTCTTTGACCTATGGACCCTTTTATTATTATGGATTTTTTGATATAGCCCACACACTAATAATATTTTACATTGTAATCTTGATATTTTTAGTCATGCTTGTGCACGCCCCTGTCTGTAACAGACAGGAGGGTGTACGGGCGTTGTGCACACGCCTATGTAGATGCACTTACGCCATTAAAATAGCATGTAAACAACTGGGACATGACTTTAGACCAGGTTTGTGGTGGTTTTAGCACAAGTGCTTTCTGCTGGTTCAAGATGGCAATACGCCAAAAATAATCCTGGCCACTCCTCATTTTAAGACCAACCCGCCCAGTTCACTTGCTATGGGCGCAAAATCACTTGGTATTTAAATGAAGTGAGCGCTAGGGGCTATAATGAACCTTGCGGCAGGTGTAAGATGGCAAAGACACTTGTGTTTGGGTTAGCGCCGTTTAGCGCCGGGTGTAAGATAGGGCCCCAGGTTCTTTAAGAGCGAGCATTTTGGGCCACATAGTGTTGGGAGAGGGGGTGACAGTCGACGCAGCGAAGACAGCTGCAGTTACATTTGTAGTTGTAGCTGTAGTTATCCTACCCCACATGATGTTAAGTCACTCCAGCGGTTTCTGGGATTGGTGGGATAGTATCATAAATTTATACCACATTTCGGGGGAAATTACACTGCGATCAAATATCTATTTTACAGGTGTGTCCTGAAAATCTGGCTTAAAAAAAAACAACTTAGTGTATAATTAACATTAGTCTGGGGTGAAAGGTCAAACTTTGACGGCTCTGACGCAACATTGTAATGTTATCAAGGTCAAAACAATGAAGCGAGTGAAACGGAGTGTTAGATGTATTTTTACAATTTTTCCTTCACTCGTTTTATCGAGTTCTGTTTTGTTTCACCACCTCTTGTTACGCCTAATTATTTAGTGCGTGAGGTTCTTTTGTTAGTTATTCTTGCTGTTTATTGAGGTCGCCTCAGTTTTTGGAGGTTGCTTTGTTTTGCCTTGTGCTAGGGAAGTTTTGCTCCCGATCCTGTTTTATCTCAGTCCTGGTGCGGCTACTTCCGCGTTTTGTGGCGTATCTCTTTAGATACGCTTTTAGAAATCCTTATCGGTCGCGTTTGGTTTTCCATACCTTACACTCCCCCTTACAAAGACGTGCCTAGAAAACATGATGGAGTTTTTGGTGCATACACAGGAAGAAAATCTGGGTGGGTAAGTGGGTAATAATGTGGGAAAAAGCCGGAATCTAGATGTATAGACGGGTGCAAATCTTGAAAGACATTTTGACATAGACGGACTAGGTTAACGTTAGCTCAGGTTTTACATCCTAGTTGGCAATAGAAAACTTTCACTTTTCAACCAAATATAGACGGTTTTTCAGCTGAACGCTATAGCCGTTTCACTGACTTTTCAACACAAAAATGTTTGGTGGGGTTTGTGTCTCTCCTCTCCCAGACGAGTAGCCTAGGCTAGCTATTCAAAATTTTTTAAATCATCATACTAAATACATACTGCGTAACCCTTGCAATTGTATGGAAATTGCGCAAACATGATTTCCCATAATGAATTTACGATAAATTTTTTTTCCCATAATGAACAAACGACCAAAAACCACTGACACACAGTAGCCTAGCCTACGTTGACAAATAGCCTATATTGAGAAAGCAGTTAACCTAATAGCCTACGTGATTTGTTTTAATTCATAGAACTATAGGCCTACCAATGTTCAAATTGTAGTGCATTTTTTTCTTTTAAAGACAAGGATGCATTATTTTTTCATTAACCTTTTAATTTATTTGATATTGTTTTTGAGCAAATAAAAAAACTTGTGAGAATGCTGTCAATGTGTGCATTCTCTGTGTACAGAAAATGTCAACAGGTCATTAAACACTTCAACTCTCCATATAGGCTAACGATTAATAAATTTATATTTTATGAACTAAACTAATGTGGTATCTAAAAAAAATCCAGTATCCATTTTTATCACAATATATAAACAGGAGCAATCTGGAGCTTGTGGAGTTGTAACCTCCTAATAGTGCTCATCACTCTAATTAAATTGCGTCTGCTTCCCCTCCTCGTTCGCTCCCGCTCACATACTCTGACACACACCTTTGAGAATCAGATGCACTCCATCACCCCGGTATGCAGGCCAACCTGCAAGCTCCAGAACAATATCCACCGTGCCTTGTCACATGTTCCCCACTGGCTGCATACAGGCGTCTAGGCTGAGCTAGGCTTGCTTTTAGTTCTCTTGAGTCTACAGCAGGGCTCGCCAACCCTGGTCTTGGGGAGCCGCAGGGTCTGCTGGTTTTTGTTTTCACCTTAAATATAACAACCGTTTAGACCAAGGAAAACAGGTGAGGTGAGTAAACTGTGTAATCAACTGCTTTAATCAATTAAGTGCTGAGTAACAACAAAAAACAGCAGGTTCTCCAGGACCGATGGTGTAAAAGGATATGCTTTTTTATTCCATCAGTTCCAATCTGATATCTCTAAAATCTATTTTTTTGAGTCGTACATGTACTTACAAACTGAGATGGCCTCCTACGGATTGTCGTATCTTCACAGAAAATTGTCTTTTTACAAATTCATATTTCTATAACTTTAAAAACAGAAGTTGTGATTTTCTACAAAGTAAAAGTTCTGATTCACAAGTTACGAAAAACAGTTGATTTCAAATTTTTTTTAAAATCACAGACTTTGGTGGAAAAGTTAAAGCATCAATAAATATTGGAATATTTATAAATATTGGAATATTTTTGGCATCAGACTCACTATAAATGGCTTGCAACCATAACGTGGCCAGGTACCAGGCTGGATTAGCGTGATTCTAGTCTCAAACCCAGAACCCTCTTTCTCTACAGCATCTGGAAAAGGAAGCTACAATTTGTGCATACGTGTTGGTGTGGTTTTGTATTGTTATCTAGCCAATAAAATAAAAGTATTTTATTTTTTTCTACCGATTGTGTGCCTTGGAGTTTTTTAATTTTCTTCTGTGCGGACACAAACCCCACCTCACCTCTCCTTTTTGACACTATTTTAAGCCAAGGCAGCCTTCTTTTTCAGAACATTTCTACAGTTTGTGCAATTGGTGTCCAACAATAATTTTGTTATAGCATTATGTTATAGGTGAATGGTTGAACAGGCTTCACCAAGCAAAGCATATCCGCATAAATTGGGCAAACTAATTTCACATCAGAGAGTCAACGTGGTCAGACTAAGGCTCATAGTATTGCTAGGTTGTGAGCCTGACAAGTGAGGCTGGTGTGGTTCACACCTGCTGTGAGCTTTTATGCCCATCAGTCTGTATGTGCACAATGTACTGTGAAATCAGTGAAACAACAGAATGACAGCCAGCGTGATTCTCTGGTCTTATCTGGCTCTGTCAAGTGTGAGTCATGACATTTCTGCAAAAACCACTGTAAACATCCTATTGTTCTCAGATTTTGGAATTTCCCACTGTCATTGGACATTCCTGTATGTGCTAAAAATACAGAACTGGATATATTTAAAGATATATGTCCCTTCACTGATAATAGTTTTGAATACTTTCTTATGGCTTAAACTCATTCATCTTCCTAAGAGCCATTGCAACTCCATTGTCCACATATAGAAGACCTACAGTGCGGTATTTAAATGTTTGAACAGCGAAGCATTATTTGTTGTTTTGGCTCTACCCCAGCACATTGCATTTGAATATTAATGAATATTAGGTTAAAGTTGACGGTATTTACATCCATATTGTGTGATGTAGGAATTGTCAATGTAGGAATTAGACCTGATTTAATGCATACTGTAGTTCCCCCATTTTAGAGGAGAAATTGGACAAATTAACATAATTAGACAAAGCACAATCTTAAATAAAGTCATCATATTTAGTACTTGGTTGCAAATCCTTTGTATTCAGGAAATCTGCCAGGCCTGTACCGCAGTCATCTTCAGTTGTTTTGGGGGGTTTTGCCTTCAGTCTTCTCTTAAAGGGATAGTTCAAAATTTATATTGTTTTAAATTGAAAATTTAAAAATGTTATATTGTTTTACTTACCCCCAAAATAGTATGGTAAGGCTGTAGTGATGCTGTCCTGGTCTCACCATTGTAGCTAAAATTGGCAAAATCTGAATTGGAACAATGCTAACAACTAGCATCTTGCCATTCGATTTATTTGACCCCCAGCTAACTTTTGTTTAAATAACCACCTAAATCCACTGAAATTGTTAAATAAACAAAGGCTTAGTTTGATGGTATGTATTCATAAACACAACAAGCTTACCATAAAAGGAGAAAACAAGAAGCAGCTTGCCACAACGTTCTCACGCGGAGTGATACTAAAAGTTAACGGCTCTCTTACCGGATGTTCATAACTTAAATCTGAACAGAGGCTGAAACAACATAATCATATACAGTAATTTGAGTGAAAATATCGTCATTTTGCACTCTAATCATATGTGCATTTTAGTTTCCAACAACGACACTTGTAAATCTGTTTTTAAACCTTATTTTAGTGGATTTAGTCGGTTATTTAAACAAAAGTATCCTTCTGATTAATCAGGGCTAATTGGCTTCAGATGAGCAGGAAGTTCATCTTACAAGCTGTTAGTCAACTTTGCCATGAGACAGGTTAGTCTGGGTCTCAAGTGTGATTCATCATTCTTGCTCTTGATTTGCAGAATCAAATGTGTACACTGTGTTATATATCAAATATTTTCCCTTTCATCTCTGGATCTATTGATATTCCCTTTCAAAATGGATTTTGTGTTTGAAATGTTTTATTACTCAATATAACAAGGCAGGAAAGTGCTAATACATATTAAGAAGCATAAAATGCAGTATAGTTGACATTTTTTGGACATAATGTTTCGCTGTACATTAATATGTGTTGAAGGGTATGCCTTTTTCTCTCTGGTTTTCGCTAATAGAAAAAGGAACAGAAATCCTTGAGGGAGAGTTGGGCCCGGTGGACAGCCTGTTTCCAGGGACAGCCCATAGGTCATGTCAGGTATGAACAATGTGGCAAATCTGCGAAACCTACTGTGAATATGTAAAATTATTTTCTAATAGTGCTTTGCCTGTGGCCCCAGTGCCACTTTAGAGCTGGTTCCTACACCAAAACTAATTTAATCACAGATGCAAAATAAATATTTCAGTATTTTTTTCAATCTATTATGAAATAAAATCTAACTCATAAATGATAATGTTTTTGTTGCTTTTTTATTACTGCATTCATCAATAACCAAAGGGTCTGGTTGAAACTTTACAACAGATAACATGCTCTCACAAAAAAAACTAATTCAATCACAGGCCCAATATAAATATTTTAATAATGTACTATTATTTTGATGTTATTTTTTATTACCTTTCTGTAAAGAGTTTTATAAAAAGCTATATATAAAATGTGTATTTTTATTATTTTTGTATTTAATCACGTATTTTGAATCCATTATTAAATCAAATTCGACTTATGAATAATCATTATTCATATCGTTTATCATTAATCAGGATGTCAGTGGGTTATGATAGCTTTTTTCTTGAGGGAAAATCCTAGCACATTTAGAACAAAGCCATGAAAACTGTCCAGCTCTGTTTCTCTGTCTGTGTTTTTCAGAAAGTACTTTGGTGAGAAGGTGGCTCTGTATTACCTGTGGCTGGGCTGGTACACCTTTCTGCTGATCCCTCCAGCCATTTTAGGGCTCATTGTGTTCCTTTATGGCATGGCTTTCTTTAACACCAGTCCCCTCATGTGAGTTTGCTCCTAGACTTGACTGTGAACCCCAATAAATGGTGGGCTTGTACTGTTTAGTGTGTGTGCCCCTCAGTTCAAGAGTGTGTAGGGCATGTTCCCCAGAGTTGGTAGCTGCCCCCTTAACATGCTGCATCTATGTATCTCATTACAGCAAGGAGGTCTGCGAGGCCAACACTATCATGTGTCCCATGTGTGACAAAATATGCAAGGTGTGGCAGCTCTCGGACACGTGCCTGTATGCCAAGGTACACCCCTAATGCTCAAACTTCCACTCAGCTCCCTGAATGGAGAGGGGGTGGACAAGAGTTGGAGGGTAGAGGGGAAGGGTGTTGGAGATGTACAAAGAGATCAAGATGGTGAGGAGAAAAGTGGTGGGAAACTGAGATTGAAGAAGAGATTGATATAAATGGGTTTTACTCTTGAAGTGAGTTTTTTTTTTTTTAAGGGAATTTCACTATCCTTACGTATCCACAAATTTTAATCATGGTCATGATCCTTCTGCAAACAATTACATTTTACAAGCATTCAACTTTTTGAATTTTATAAGACAGTACAATTTTTTGAATCACAAAATGTCAAAAGATGTCAAGTATATTTAATTTTAAAAGGATAAAATAGCAATTTTTGCCCATCAATCTACACTCAATATCCCATAATGACAAAGTGAAAACATGTTTTTAGAAATTTTTCCAAATGTATTAAAAATCTAAAACTGAAATCTCTCGTGCATAAGTATTCAAACCCTTTTCTTTAATGTATTTTTAAAGTATCATATTTCATATTTGGTCGCATGTCCGTTGCATGCTGTTACTTCCTGAAGTCTGTGACCCATTAACATCAAAAGTCTCTAGATATACTTTGGAAAACCGTTGTTAGTAAACACAGTTGGTCGATGCATCTACAAATGCAAGTTACGCAAAGCGTAAGCCATATATCAACAACATCCAGAAACGCCGCCTACTTCTCTGGGCTCGAGCTCTTCTGAGATGGACGGACGCAAAGTGGAAACGTGTTGTGGTCTGACGAGTCCACTTTTCAAATTATTTTTGTAAATAATGGACGTTGTGTTCTCCGGGCCAAAGAAGAAAAGGACCATCCAGATTTTTACCAACACAAGGTACAAAAGCCAGCATCTGTCATGGTATGAGTGTGTGTTAGTGCCCATGGCATGGGTAACTTGCACATCTGTTAAGGCACCATTAATGCTGAAGGGTACATATGCATTTTGGAGCAACATATGCTGCCTAGACAACGTCTTTTTCAGGGATGTCCCTGCTTATTTCAGCAAGACAATGCCAAGCCACATTCTGGATGTGTTACAACAGCGTGGCTTCATAGTCAGAGAGTGCAGGTGCTAGACTGGTCTGCCTCCAATCCAGACCTGTCTCCCATTGAAAACGTGTGGCGCATTATGAAGTATAAAATACGACAACGGAGACCCCGGACTGTTGAGCAGCTGAAGTCTTATATCAAAGCAAGAATGGGAAAAAATGTCGCTTTCAAAACTACAACAATTAGTGTCCTCAGTTCCCAACAGATTACTGAGTGTTGTTAAAAGGAAAGGTGATGTAACACAGTGGTAAACATGCCCCTGTCCCAACTTTTTTGGGACGTGTTGCAGGCATCAAATTTCGAATGAGTGTATATTTACAAAAAACATTGAAGTTGATTAGTTAAAACATTAAATATCTTGTCTTTGTACGGTTTTCAATTGAATACATGTCAAAAAGGATTTGCAAATCATTGCTTTCTGTTTTTATTTACATTTTATACACTGTCCCAACTTTTTTAGAATTGAGGTTTGTTTATATAAATTGGAATACCTGAATATGTACTTTGTCATTATGTAGCCATTTTGTGGTCATTTCTATCAAATGAGTCTTTATTTTCCTTTCCCAGACCCAGTACAAATGTATTGAGACCACCTCAGTAGTCTTAGTATCAGAGCAACTCTTATGTAAAAATCATGTTTGTATTCTACTGTTCCTCATTACAGGTGAATCTTCTGTTTGACAATGAGGGGACTGTGGCTTTTGCGATGTTTATGGCTGTGTGGGGTAAGTCCTCCTTTTGCTCCTGTTTAACTCTTTAAGTGCCAAGGTAGCAAAACGTGTAAAACAGTGAAAACTTTTAAAAATCCAATCAAAATGCTGTTACTAGCTATAAACCATGACATCATGCCTAAACGCTATCTATATGGCTGTATGAGTGGGCTGAGCTCATAGCAGAATATGTTTTGAGTCCGGTCCCAGCAAATGCGTGACCTGTCGAGAGTGACAAATAAATAAATAAACAGCCATCCAATTCAAAGCATTTACTCATGTTCGTCTAACAGTAAATTTGCAAGTTGAAAACACAAGGTACAAACACAACAACATGCCTACATTCTGCTCATAGTCCAAGATAACGCGTGGGCTAACTATTAACGCTGAGTTATGTCTGAATGAATGTTCTGTAACAAACTCGCTACAGCTGTGATTTAACTTTTATCAGAAAAAATCTAAAAACTAAAGTGAGCATATCACGCTTAATATTTATATTAAGTAGAAAGATAATATTGGTATTGCCAGAAAGCTGAAAATGTACTATAAAACTCAAAAAGTGTTTCTAAATGTGTCAAATTGTCCTGCTGTGTCTGACTTACAATATCTCAAGCAAAAACTGATTTTGATGAAAAACAGTTTTCACTGTCATTACACTTCACCAATGATTAAAAAGTAATTACACTACTCACAAAAAGTTAGGGATATTTGGCTTTCGGGTGAAATTTATGGAAAATGTAAGTTCACGCTACAGTGATATTATACGTATCATGAAAGTAGGGCATTTAAGTAGAAGCATGCAATGGTGATTTCCTCATCTCAAACAATTTATTGAAACAAAAGCCAACAACAGTGGTGGGTATACCACAACAAAAATGTCAATGTCTCAATAACTTGTCATGTGCCCTTGAGCATCAATTACAGCTTGACAACGACGTCTCATGCTGTTCACAAGTCGACTTATTGTCTGCTGAGGCATGGCATCCCACTCTTCTTGAAGGGCGGCCCTCAGGTCATTGAGGTTCTGGGGTACAGAGTTACGAGCCTCTACACGGTGAGTCAGCTGATCCCATAGGTTTTCTATGGGATTCAGGTCTGGAGAAAGTGCAGGCCACTCCATTTGAGGTACCCCAGTCTCCAGCAGCCTTTCCCTAATGATGCGACCTCGATGAGCTGGAGCATTGTCGTCCATGAAGATGAAATTAGGCCTGTGTTGTTCATGCAGGGGCACAATGACTGGATTAATGATGTTATTCAGGTAGTATGGGCTTGTCACTGTACCATTCACAAAGTGTAGGGCAGTTCTGTATTGACTAGACACACCTGCCCACACTGTAACACTGCCACCACCAAAGGGTCGTCTGGTGACAACAGTGGCTGATGCATAGCGCTCTCCTTGACGTCTCCAACATCGTTGGCGGCCATCATTTCTGCTCAACGTGAATCGACTTTCATCAGAGAACAGCACTGAGGCCCACTGGTCCCTCGTCCAGCGTAAATGCTCCCTGGCCCATGCAAGACGATGACGCCTGTGCCTGGTGGTGTGGTCAGGTACCCTTGCAGGTCGTCTAGCACGCAGACCACGCTGATGTAAACGGTTTCGAATGGTCTGACGTGACACTTGGGTGCCTCTCACCTCCCTTAAATGTGCCTGGAGTTGAGTGGCATTCATCATCCGGTTCCGCAGGGCACTGTTCACAATGAAGCGGTCATCAGTGTGGGATGTGGCCAAAGGACGTCCACTTCTATGCCTTTCTGTGACTCTTCCAGTCTCTCTGTATCTCTGTTGCAACCTGCTGATGACACTCTGTGACACTCTAAACTCAGTGGCCACTTCCCTCTGAGAACATCCTGTTTGAAGCCTCGCAATGGCGAGGTACTGTTGATCAATTGTTAGGTGTCGTCTTGGTCTCATGATGTCAAAATGTGAACAGCATGATGAAGAGGACTGTTTAAATACCAATTCTAATTGAACCAGGAAATGTATTGGTCGATTCATGGATCAAACACCTGTTGTGAATTTTGCCGTTCAGCTCCTTGTTAGAGAACAGCAAGTTGTGCAAAAAGTACTGAAACATTGAATAGTTGGACATGTGCATTCAAAAGTTTAGAGAAGGTCAAATTAATTTCACCTGTAAAGGTTATAGTGCATTTTAGGTTCATCCTGAAATTTCACCCGAAAGCCGAATATCCCTAACTTTTTGTGAGTAGTGTATGTTAAATAAGTAAAATAATGTGTTCTATTTCATATTGGTCAACACTACACGTTATGGGTCATCCTCGACGTGAGGGTGAGCTACAAGGACACTGAATAGCAAATTAACCAGCACTACAGGGCGGACACCACGTCCACCATAAGTATGGTGCGTGTCCACCGGCCAATCTCTTTTTGCCTCCTCGAGATTGAGCGTGAGACTTGAATCTTTGCTTTCGCCTGGATCTGGAAAATTGCAGCTCCTCCTTGCCCTCTCCCACTCCCAACTGGAGCCTCTTCTTCTTAAAAAGAAGTATGCTACTGGAGACTTTTTCTCCCCCAGCAACGGGTTACATTGCAGTGGTGATAATCTACTGTTTGGCGCAGGTGCACACATCAGGTAGGATGAATCCGTAGTATTTGTTCAGTGTGGTCTTTTAAGCGGCTCATTTCTGTCCTTGTTTTCAAACTATATCAGTTTTACTACTGAGTAAATACTGATATATAGTTTCACCTTCAGCAACGTGTGGCGTTGTATTTTGGGATTTAATCTTACTGAGTATTGTGTGTGAATTTCCAGTAAGGTTAATCGGTAGAGTTTGTTTCCCGTGGTTGTTTAAGCAGTTCACTGCCATTTCCTTTTTGAAATTATATCAGTGTTACGACGACTGATATCTTTCTGGTTATAACAACCTATATTGAGTTTAATTGGATTACATGTTTGTACAAACATTCAAAAGCTGAAATGAGCTGAGCTGCTCTTTTCCTTAAAAAGGATTACACTACCTGGGGCATTTTTACTACCAGCAACAGGCTGCTTTGTATTTTGCAGTTAATCTAACGAATGACACATGCGCATTTTGGGTAAGCTTAATCGGTAGTGTTTGTTCACTGATATTTTTCTGGCTTTGGTAGCCTATATCGAATATAATTGGTTTTACATTTTCGTTGAACAACACATAGGCTACTGTTCAGGCCCATGGCTTGCTTATTGGTGTTGTGCGCACTTCAGCATTAAATATGTCAGAAGGTGCGCAGAATTCAGGAGGTGGTGGCTCGTTTGGAGTGGATGTCCCACCTGGGAAATCGGTTTGTAAGGAGGGTGATGAGGAATTGTACGTGCTGGTGCCCATTGCCAAGAAGTGTGCTAAGAAGCGCCAGCATCAGGAGTCTGAGCTCATTTAGCTTCAGCTGCAGATGCAGACAATGCAGCAGACGCCCTCCTTGTGACCCTGCAGTAGTGCTGCTCGGGTCTGTGCTTTATCAGGACGTATGTACGTCAACATTCATTGTTTCGAAGCTACTACACATATCTGAGAAATTGTAGTACTTCATACAAACAGGAGTACTACAGGAGCATTTGTGGAGCCGAAAGGAGCCTCTGTGTCCGTGAGGGCATACACTACCTGAGGCTTCTTCACCCCCTCAAGACCGTTTTGGTTTGTGGCTTATTGGTGTTGTACACAATTCAGTGTTCATTCTGTCGGCAGCCACTTAGGCCCCGCGACTCATGGCAGCCTGTGTCTAGATGGCCTGACGTCACCCCCATATGCTGTCCACTGCAGAGTTGGACAGCCTGGATTGTCCGCTTGACCTCCAACAGTCAGAGACTGAGGAGAGGAGTCAGCAACTGAACAGGAGTATTCCTCTTCATCCGGGTCCCCAGCCCTGGATTTCTCCGACTGGGCTATGATCTTTAGGGTGGCTGAAAGTGCTCGCCTTCCCTCATGGCCCCCTAGTGCTTCAAGCAGAGATTTGCCACTGATTGAGTTACAATCATTCTGGCAGCCTCCTGGAACTTTTGCACCCCCCCAGGGCCCAGCTGGCCAAACTGGCCAGTGCTGCGTCCTATAGGGTGGCTGTTTTTTCTCAGGTAATCGACCTACAGTTGTGATGCTTGCAGGGGCTGCTTGCACTACCGATGTGATTCCCAGCATCTCAATAACCACTACACAGGAGTGCCGGCGTGTCCCCTGCCGCAGGGGTGGAGGCTCACTCCACTCAGGGTGTAGCTCCCTCACAGTCTTCATTTCATGGTGCCCCGCTTTCTGACAATTGTCCTGTGGCTGGCAGGGCTTCGTCCCTCACATCACCAGGGTTTATCGCCTGGATGTAGTGTCCTTCAAATCGATTGGCTCCTCGGAGCAATCTTGAGTATGACTTGCATTACTATTTTATGTTGTTTTTATCACCAGTGTGTATTTGCACTTTAAATTTGCTTCTTTCAAAGAACAAGCGTCTACAAACCCCAATTCCAAAAAAGTTGGGACAGTATGTAAAATACACATAAATGCAGAAAGCAGTGATTTGTAAATTCTCTTTTACATACAGTTGCAGCCACTATTATTGGCCCCCCCTGTAAAGATGAGCAAAAAGGGTTATAAGAAATTCACCGTTTGGTGAATTAGCTTAATCTCACACTGAAAAAACAAGAAGAATCCAACCTTTAATTGACGTTAATTTATTATGAGAAAAAAAAATCCCTCATCAAGAAATAATTATTTTTAACAAAACCACATTGGCCACAAATATTGGCCCCCCTGCATTTATATATAGAATAAAGTAATAATTTTAAATATTTGGTCACATATCCTTTGCATGCCATGACTTCCTGATGTCTGTGACCCAACAACATCAAAAGACTCTTGATATCTTATTTTCTGGTACTCTTAGAAGCGATACTATAACATCTCTGCATTTGAATGGATCTCTATGGGAATTGGGGGGTGGGTCTAGATTTAGCTGTAAATTACACTGGAACAGTATGGAACACATGGTTGGCTAAATGGCTGTAAGTCATCAAGGGTCTGACGTATCAAACAAGCTTTAAACCATCACTCTGTTCCCAGATATGCAGTAGATATGGATGAATAACTTGAAGGGTTTCTTCTCCTGACTTATTTTTCCATAGAGTTCAATAGGAAAATTTGTCAGGAGAAACAACCCTTAAAGTGATCCATCCATATCTACTGCATATCTGGCAGCAGAGTGATTGTTTAAGGCTTGTTTGATACCTCAGACCCTTTTTGCCTTACAGCCATTTTACCAACCATGTATTCCATACTGTTCCAGCATAATTTACAGCTAAATCTAGTCCCACCCCCCAATTCCCATAGAGATCCATTCAAATGCAGAGATGTTATAGTATCGCTTGTAAGAGTACCAGAAAATAAGATATCAAGAGTCTTTTGATGTTGTTGGGTCACAGACATCAGGAAGTCATGGCATGCAAAGGATATGTGACCAAATATTAAAAATTATTACTGTATTCTGCCAGATATGCAGTAGATATGGATGGATCACTTGAAGGGTTGTTTTTCCTGACTTATTTTTCCATAGAGTTCAATAGGAAAATGAGTCAGGAGAAACAACCCTTAAAGTGATCCATCCATATCTACTGCATATCTGGCAGCAGAGTGATGGTTTGAGGCTCGATTGATACTTCCGACCCTTGATGACTTACAGCCATTTAGCCAACCATGGGTTCAATACTATTCCTGTGTAATTTACAGCTTAATCTAGTCCCACCCCCCAATTCCCATAGAGTCATTCAAATGGAGAGAGGTTATAGTATCGCTTGTAAGCGATCCCTCTCGGCGAGGATGACCCATACTGTGGCGTGTTGACCATATTCATAGAACCGAGGTTACCTACGTAACCATTAGTTTTATTAGATGTTTGAACATTGACAGGATCAATCTAAAAAATTGGAATGTTGGCACCCATATTGGCTATGCCATGCAGGGATTCTAGTGTTCTGGAATTGAATGAGTTTAAATTCCTGCAGCGTGTGGAACCTTCAATAATTTGTTGATTCTGTTTTACAGCCACTGTATTCCTAGAGTTCTGGAAGAGGCATAGAGCATTGTATGTCTGCAAGTGGAAAGTTGATGACTGGTGTGAGGATGAGGTACAGTTTTCCCTTTCCTAGTAGTTCTTACTGAATCTATGTGAAATGTAACTGCTAATAAATTCACCACTCACAGCAATTATAGGACAACTGGGGAAGCTCTTGGATCTATGTTTTCGGAATATAAGCAGCTCTTCTAATTTAGACCTTTAGGTTTTGCTACATGGACAATATAACTATCCTAATAATTAAACATTCAAAGATTAATTCAAAAGTAATTGTTCAAAAGCCATGTCAGTTCTGTAAAACCACTCTTATTGTCATACATTGTCCACTAGGGGTGTAACGGTATACAAAGGTCACGGTTCGGTACATTCGGTAGGTTTTGAAGTTAACAGAGTGCATAATTGCTGCGTCGTGGATCGTCTAGGCTACACTCGGACTCTGATAAGCGTATCTTTTTTCATTGCTTTCAGCTGTTGTTAGTTAATTGAACAGATTGGAGTCACTCGGTAGCTTAGTTTATTTTGAATTGTTTGCAGTTAGTACTTAGCTTGCTCGCTGTAATTGGGCCAGCTACCTGTCTTTTGTGTTGCTAATTAGAACTAGTTGAATTAGAACTCACTCTGAGGTGATGAGCTGCAAACACGCTTAATATACACAGGTGAAACTGGTTCCAACTGTGTATGCTGGTTTTCATTGCAATCACAGTTGCAATCCCAGAATTTTAACAAGCTGTTAATTTTTCTTAATTAGGTGCTTGTCATGTTTGGAGGAATTATTCACCCTCTTAAGCCACATTATATCAGAAATAGCTGTGGATGCCATGTAGAATAAACACCCCATGTTCACATTGTGCTTATTGTGCTATATTATTTTAAAAAGATAAGAAAATTATTTAACAGATCCATTTAAAGACTGATTTGAATCAATAGGCTCCTAATTGGTGAAAGTGTGGACACATGGCCACTAAAACTAACCATTTGGTACATAATGATGAATTCAAACACAAAGCAAATGATAACGAGCCAAACCTGCATTGTGTTAATAAGCTTAAAGAAAAAATTGAGTTAAACACATGTGTTCAACAACCTAATTAGGAGCCTATTGATTCACTTCACTCTTTAATTTGAGTGAAAATACATTATTTTATAACCTCTTTTTATGTAATTGTTGCAATATAGCACAATAAGCACAACGTGAACATGGGGAGTTTGTTCTACATGGCATGCATAGCTATTTCTGACATAATGTGTCGTAAGAGGGCGAATAATTCCTCCAAACATGAAAAGCACCTAATTAAGAAAAATTAACAGCTTGTTAAAATTCTGGGATTGCAACTGTGGTTGCAACGAAAACCAGCATACACAGGGGTCCCCCAGGACCGGTTTGGGAACCCCTGGCCTAGACGATCCACGACGCAACAATTATGTACACTGTTAACTTCAAAACCGAAGTACGTACCGAACCGTGACTTTTGTGTACCGTTACACCCCTATTGTCCACACAAGTGACAAAGTAGATTTGGAATGACCTAGGCCATGTTTCTGTGCTAGGAGGAACTGATTCTGGATATTGTGAATGATCCAGACTGCAAACCCAAGGAGTACAGCCACTCCTACCTGCACAGCACTCTGGTCCTCATTTTGGTCACACTCATGGTAAGCCAGATTTTGGTCACACTCACTATGAGCCTGATTTTGGTCACGTTCATGGTAAACCTGATTTTGGTGATGCTCATGGTGATGATGGACTATGAAGGGACACTTAACTGTGGAGGGACAGGTGCTCCCATGGGTTTATTTTGCCCTTTGGGAGGTGGAAGAATCCTAAAATAAGATGTATCATAAGAAACATGCAGCAGTGGTCGGGGGAGGTAACGGTGGACTAAATAAATGTAACAGAATAATTTAACCAAAATTAAAGATCAGGGGCTCTATCTTGGCGATCTTAGCGCTTTGTCTAAACACATGCCGTAAAGTGCATTTAGGGCATGTCCAAGTCCACTTTTGACGGCGTGTTTTTTGAGCGCTAAGCACCGCGCAACGTGCAAATGGGCTGAACCTAGTCTCTTCATTAATTATAGGTGTGTCTTGGGTGTGACATGCAATAGACCAATCAAAATGTCATATCCCATTCCCTTAAAAAGCCTGATTTTCCACCTTGGCGGATTGCTTATATGATGGCGAAACAGACATGCTCGTGCGTGTTTAGTGTGATCAAGGAATAGGCTATATGGATCAATAGTATGATCAATATTATTCTGACTAACCATTATGAGTTCCCGGTAATTCCCGACAGTGCTGTTATTTTACAAAATACAGTCAAGTCGGAAAGTCTGCACACCCCTTTCACCTTCTCCACGTTTTATTACGTTACAGACATATTCTACAATAGATTGAGTTAATTTTTTGTCTTAAAATCCTACACAAAATAGCCCATAAGGACAAAGTGAAAACAGGTTTTTAGACATTTGTGCTAATTTATTAAAAATAAAAATGTAAAATATCATATGTACACAAGTGTGATATGACACCCAAAAGTGAGCTGAGGTGCATTTTGTTTCCACTGATACTGCTTGAGATGTTTCTACAACTTAATTGGAGTCCACCTGTGATAAATTCAATTGATTGGACATGATTGGGGATTGCCAACACCTGCCTATATAAGGTCCCACAGTTGACAGTGCATGTCAGAGCAAACTCCAAGCCATGGGGTCAAAGGAATTATCTGCAGACCTCAGAAACAGGATTGTGTCAAGGCATAGATCTGGAGAAGGGTACGGAAAAATCTCTGCAGCTTTACAGGTCCCAAAGAGCACAGTGGCCACCATCATTCGTAAATGGAAGAAGTTTGGAACCACTAAGAATCTTCCTAGACCTGGCCGCCCGGCCAAACTGAGCAATCGGGGAAGACGGGCCTTGGCCAGGGAGGTGAGCAGGAACCCGAGGGTCACTCTGACAGAGCTCCAGCGTATCCTTGTGGAGATGGGAGAACCTTTCAGAAGATCAACCATCCAGGCAGCACTCCACCAATCAGGCCTTTATGGTAGAGTGGCCAGACGGAAGCCCCTCCTTAGTAAAAGGCACATCACAGCCCGCTTGGAGTTTGCCAAAAAGGCACCTAGAGGACTCTCAAACCATGAGAATCAAGATTCTCTGGTCTGATGAAACCAAAATTGAACTTTTTGGCCTGAATACCAAGCGTCACGTCTGGAGGAAACCAGGCACCGCTCATCACCTGGCTAATACCATCCCTACAGTGAAGCATGGCGGTGGCAGCATCATGATGTGGGGATGTTTTTCAGCAGCGGGAACGGGGCAACTAGTCCTGATAGAGGGAAAGATGAATGCAGCTAAGTACACCGAGATCCTTGAAGAAAACCTGCTCCAGAGCGCTCTGGACCTCAGACTGGGGCGAAGATTTACCTTCCAACATGACAACGACCCGAAGCACACAGCCAAGAGAACAAAGGAGTGGCTTCGGAGAAAGTCTGTGCATGTCCTTGAGTGGCCCAGCCAGAGCCCAGACCTGAGTCCAATTGAACATCTGTGGAAAGAGCTGAAAATGGCTGTGTACCGACTCTCCCCATCCAACCTGACGGAGCTTGCAAGGATATGCCAAGAGGAATGGGCAAAAATGTCCAGAAACAAGTGTGCCAAGCTCGTAGCTTCTTTCCCAAGATGCATTGAAGCTGTAATCACTGCCAAAGCTGCAGCAACCAAGTATTAGGCTAAGGGTGTGTACAGATATGTAACCCCTAAATAACCTATTTTTGTCAGTAAAATAAAATTGCATATTTTCTAAAAACCTGTTTTCACTTCATCATTATTGGCTATTGTGTGTAGATGTTTGAGGCAAAAATGAACTCAATCTATTGTGGTATAAGTCTGTAACATAATAAAATGTGGAGAAGGTGAAAGGGGTGCGCAGACTTTCCAGCTTGAGTGTATATTTCGTTAAAAACACCTGCAACGGCTAAGAATAAGCTACCAATGGCTTCCGTCTCACCTTAACACCAAATTAGCCTGCTTGTTTAACAAATTTTGTTTGATTATGCAATGAAGCATTGTCAAACATTCATTTCATGAGGATGTTCTCATGGAGTTCTCGAAGTTCAAGCTTCATCCGAAGTTCATTACCTGCATTCTATTATTGATTAATAACATGAATACTGTTATTTTGCCTTAATGATGACACTAAATACAATAAAGCTGTCAGGTTGGCAACCCATAGGTTCACGCATATTTTCCCTTGTTTTATAATGTCCTGCATATGGAAATGTGACCAACCTGTTTTACTGGTAGCGTGATGCTTTAAACCCACTTTCCCGGGAAGACCGTGAAAAGTGTGATTTACAGCAGGGGAAACGGATCTGCTCTTGCATTAAGTTAAAGCGCACATGCAGAGAATGGCATTAAAATTAATCGTGTGCAAATTTGTTTTAGTTTCTGATTAGACGCCTAGTTCTCTTTAAAATCGTTTTGTTCAGTTATGGAATAACAGGTGAAATCAGCTGAGTTTTACTGAGCAGAGTATGGACACCTTGTCACTGTAATTTAAAAAATATGAAGGACGAAGAATAAGGTTCAAATTCAATTAACATGGTGACATTTATCTCCGTTTTCTAACCGTAGGCTATTGAAAAAACCTTATGCACAGCAAATCCGCTGTAGCCTATTTAAATTCACTATTCAATGGACAAGGTTTTGAACTTTTTTCAGTCAAAACCATTCTATTTACTTACAGGCTGTAGGCCTAGAGAGCTGTATTGTAATGACATCTGAAGCGCATTTTCAGAACTCAAATGTCCGTCTATTGCAGTGCGCGACTTTTCCATTGAATGACAATTCACGCATTAGGTGTAAATGACAATTCGCGCATTAGGCTTGATATAGGTGTTATCAGCAAAGTTTTTAATGGATAGCCATTGTCTCGTAACAGAAGATTGTCCCCCAGAAGATTACAGGAATTATTGGCAAATATAGGCTAAATCTATGATCTAGGATAATTGCGAATAGTCTATACATGTAACCTTACATGTACCATCGCACATCACTTGGAGTGGGCTGAAAGCAATGTAATGTGGCATTCCCCTTCGCTGAGGGACCGTTTTATTATTATGCATTTTTTGATATAGCCTACACAATAATAATATTTCACATTGTAATCTTGATATTTTTAGTCATGCTTGTGCGTGCTCCTGTCTGTAACAGACAGGAGGGTGTAGGCGCGTTGTGCACACGCCTATGTAGACACACTTATATGCGCCAGGTTTGTGGTGGTTTTAGCGCAAGCGCTTTCTGCTGGCTCAAGATAGCAATACGCCAAAAATGATCCTGGCCACACCTCTAGACCACACGCCCAGTTCACTTGCAATGGGCACAAGAATACTTGGTATTTAAACGCCGTAGGGCTAGGTGCTATAATGAACCCTGCGCTGGGTGGAAGATTGAAAAGACACTTGCGTTTGGGTTAGCGCCGGGTGTAAGATAGGGCCCCAGATGTTTCTCATATTTTCAAGGTCAAGCTGATAATCAACAGACATTTTTTTTGCCTTCTTTGCTAATATTTTCCAGGGCACTGTACACCAGAGTTCTCAACGGGCCTAAAAGTTTGAGCCTGACCGCTGCGGTGGTACAACGTCAAGAGCGCCGATTTTTAGTCGGTGCAGTTGTACTCCGAGGATCGGGGTTCGCGCCCCGGTCCTGCCAGATCCGAGCATGGCCGGCGCCCTGTGGGAGCGGCAATTGGCGGCTGCTTCCGGGTGGGAGGAGGGGCTCGTAGAGAATCGCTGCGCGCATAGCGGCCCTGGGCGAGTTGAATTACGGTCAGGAGCCTGAGGAGGAATCGCGCCCCGAAGAGGACGTGGCGCCCTCCCGTCCTACCGCCAGCTGACGTGGTTGTGTAGCGGTGATTCTCTAGCGGTTGCTACACGGGGGAATTGAATTAGAATAGGGGTTCAATTGGCTACTAAATTGGGGAAAAAATCAGAAAAAATAAAATAAAATAAATTTGAGCTTGAACTGAACCCGGCCCGGGTGACGTAAGTCCTGGCCCAGTAATTGCAAGACATTAAATCCACCCGACGGTAGATTTACGAGGGTCGGAAAGTGTTGCCTTATCGCCTACAGTGTAGCGAGCAGCAGAGCAGACACAGACTGCATGCTGGGTTGATGAGGAGGGCGAGACACACACTGCAGAGTGCAGACAGTCACAGAACAAAAGGCTGCAATGCACAGCATTGATTGCATTTCAAGGTATACTATGTAGTTTCATTGTAAACAACTCGTTCTTTGTTTACATTCAAATTTCTCCCCAAAAAACATTGTATGTGTCCTTGTGGTCTAATAAACATGTTGAATGTATTTCCTACCTCATAAGTCGTTCGCAAAGTGTTTTTTTGTTAATGTTTTGAATGTTACACTGTTTGTCTTTCACAAATGTCATGGCAAAAGAAAAACTGTTCACGTAGCTTGAAGCGTCCACGTTCGCGTAGCTATTTGCGTGAGGTATGTTTCTGCCCTTACTCATTAGCAAGATGTTTTCAGCCGAGGAGGTAACAATATCATTATAAAAATAGCGCCCATTACATTACATTATAGTAATTTAGCAGACACTTTTATCCAAAGCGACATACAATCAGTGCATACAGAAACGTCATCGAAGTAACTACAGAACAGATAAGACAAAGAACATCCTTCCCATAACGTAGCAGCTATCGATAGCTAAGGCTATCTATTGTCGTGATGTTTGTTTATTGTTGACAATAGTCTATTTATCATGTTTGACCAAACCTTGATCATGTAAATGGAGACTACGTTACATGCTCAAAGCATATAAGTTAGTAATCTTAGCTATTGCTCTGTAAATTTGACCACTGTTCATTTTCATAAAATAATTCAAAATCATAATTTTGTAATTCTGCTAGGTTCATTCTGTAGCCATCAACATCCAGTGGTCGCGGCCCCAGAGTAAGGGTGAGGGGCAGTCATTACATAAACATTACATTACAGTAATTTAGCAGACGCTTTTATCCAAAGCAACAATCGTGTTCATGGTGGGCGAGGCAGGGCCAGGGGAAGAGGACAGCTTGATCAGAGTGACCGTGATAGAGTCAACAGACTCCGGGAGGAGAAACATTGCCATCTCAACGAAGTTGAGACGGAGCGGCACTTTATCACAAAATGCGAAAAATACAATCAAATCAGAAATAAATATTTTCCCAAAATAAATCGGAGATACCCTCAATTAAAAAAATTAACAGACATCCAAAAACTCCCCATTATTATTTTACATTATTGTTATTTCTAAGTCCATAATCAAAGAAAAGTTCTTGTTTTCATGTATGGTTACTGTTCATTCGTTTCTAGTCTTTGCTGTTTTGTATTGTTCAGAGTTAGATGTATGTCTTCGACTGTTTTAATGGAGTATGCTTTGACAGTACAGATTCAATGTATTGTAATGCCAATAAAGCGAATTGAATTGAGTCCACGGTCAGAGAAAATATGTGTGAAACGTCACCACAATGCTCGTGCGTCGTCGTGCGCGTCTTAGAAGAACACGTGATAAGCAATTTTCCGGGAGCCCTTTTCTCCTACGTGCTCAATATCACCATCTAGTGTTCTGAAACTACATAGTATACCTTTAACGAGGCAGCGATATTCATAACACATCCAGACTTCCACTGATAAAATATGCTATAACTCGCTTAATTCTCAACTAATTTTCGTGAAATTTGACTGTTATAAACATAAGAAATATCTGCATAACACAGGTTACCTTGTTTCCAAATTTCCCAGAACAGCTAGACTATTTGTAAAACGCCCTTTTAAATAGCCTATTATAGCCTACAGGAAATGTCAAAGTGTTGTCAGAGCTGATTATGATATAAGCTATGGTAAAGGCATTAAATCTGTGGGTTAATAATGCTAGACTGCATGACATATGATAGCCTATACTAGGGCTGTCACATTGCCCCAAAAATGAAATTAGAATTTTTAAATGTGAAATACATATTACTTGATTTTGAATATATATTATTAATAATATCATTCAAATACAGCGTCAACAAAATTCTGTTAATTATGATGTTGGGTATGCCATAGAAGTTCTTAACAGGATATGTATATTTTAAAAAATGCTATATTGATAAGATACATTCGATAAACGTGTGGATCCTTACAAACTGCCAGCTAGGTTTTGTAGTAGAGATTTGTTCTTTACAATTTAACGTTAGTTGCGAGTGTTACAGTGTTTCCTATAGCCTAGCTACAGTATGCATTGTGTTTCCCATAGCCTAACTACAGTAGGTTATGAATTTGACTTTTTAAAGATTTGCTTAGATGATTTGGCCTGAGCTAAAAATGAGCAGACGTGGGATGAAGTGTGTCATTTAAAACATCCGTGTGCAGTGCAAAGGTTTGTAGAAAATTAGCTTTCTACCTGTAGTGAGAGCAGAGATATAGCCCAAAACTACTGCACATGTACCAGGTACATGGTTTACTAAAAAAGGCTGCAGTTTTCATTGGGAAACTAAGTTCAGACAACAGGTTGCCATGCCCACTGAATGACATAACAGAAGCTGGGGAACAGAGGCCGAGGCGCTGGCCATTTTACTGCTAGTGTAGTGCCTGTCTGCAGTGTTTATTCGAGACTAGATAGGCCACGTAACTCGCTGGCAAGTTAGCCACTAATGTAACAGTTATACTGAGAAAATACCACCATCATTAGCTCAGTCTCCAGAAAAACGGGGGATATACGGCCCTTCATTTATCTACATTCGTGAAAACATTAGCCAGCCTAGCCAGAAGTCTGTAACACTTAGCTAGGCTATGAATTTCTCACCCCGGTTCCATGTCGGAAAATCAACCCGACCTCCTGTTTTTTCCCACATCCCAATACAGAATATTAAACATATACAATTAAAAGTTAAAGCGTCATTGTTGTAGGCTATTTGTTAGCCGTTTTAGCTATGTTTGCTAGCAAAGCCAAAACTTTCCCAGTGCAACTTGAACGCACTGATGTCGGTAAAAACATGGAAACAACGCGTTTATCACCCCGATATCTGACCTCCTTCCATTAACGAATGCAAGGTTAGCTACTATAGCATACTGCATGGCAAACATACACTGCCTGGCCAAAAAAAAGTCGCCGTTGCAAACGTTATGCGTAATGCCCACTGTACAAGCCTCTGGAGGCAGTGCTATGATCTGGGGTTGCATCAAATGGTCAGGTCTAGGCTCAGCAACGTTATGCAGCAATAAAATGAAGTCAGCTGAGTACCTGAATGTACTGAATGACCAGGTTATCCCATCAATGGGCATATTCCAGGACAACAATGCCAAGATTCATCAGGCTCAAATTGTGAAAGAGTGGTTCAGGGAGCACGAGGAATCATTTTCACACATGAATTGGCCACCAGAGTCCTGACCTTAACACCATTGAAAGTCTTTGGGATGTGCTGGAGAAGACTTTATGAAATGGTTTGACTCTCCCATCAAAATGAATGCAACTCTGGACGGAAATAAATGTTGTGACGTTGCATAAGGTTGTCGAAACAATGCCACGACGAATGCGTGCCGTAATCAAAGCTAAAGGAGGTCCAATGAAATATTAGAGTGTGCGACTTTTTTTTTGGCCAGGCAGTGTATTTAAAAACCAATTTGTTTTATGACAAGAAACTTTGCTAACAACGTTAGGCACTAGCCCAGAAAAAATACAGTGCTTCTGTAATCGAATGCTCAAAGCAAAACTGTTCAATTATGGTCAGCTAGCTAATGTTAGTCTACTTAATGGTCATGGATCATGATGTAATGTTAGTTGACATGGTTCCTTACTGGGTGATTCAATAAGGCAGAGGAAGATGTAGGCTACAGGGAATCGGGGAATACCGGAGGAGCTCCACTCTTGTTTTAGTTTGCCAAAACATCTTTAGGAAATAACATAGCCTATCAATATAATTTTCTGACATTATAATAAAATAGCAATGATAGCTAGCTTGATCTATGATGTGTCCCTACCACAAAACGCGTTCTGTGGTCCCTATTCAGAACAGTGAGAAGCAGGCAGCAGAAATTTTCTTCCCTCGCTGGCTCTGCCTACTTGCCTGTGTAATTTACACGCCCACTTGAAAACCCTGTAGTCTTTCAGAGACCATTAAGTGGTAGAGGTATACGTGATTTTGACGTACACCTCTCCCGAATTTTCAACTTTATATTCAAATAACTCAGTACAGATTTTTTTTTGGCCAGCCACAAAGAGAGACTTAATTAGTTTCGCCTTGATCTGTTCAATAAAGTTAATGTTGTTATTGGGTGGAATTACCCTTTAAGCGAGTTATAGCATATTATATCAGGGGAAGTCTGTATCTGTCAATACACAACCAAAATACGCTGATCTTGACCACCTAATATGGCGGCTGTGCATAAGTGAGCGGTATTTAGCTTTTTATATCTATGAACTGAGCAACCAGCAATGTTCTCACCTCATGTAACCACACAGCATTCAGATACAACTTCACACGTCCACACAATAAAGCCCCAAACTTGGGTTATTTTGGCTCTTCTTCTTCTTCTTCTTCTTCTTCTTCTTCTTCCCATTTTTCCTGCCTACCCAGAGACCCTCACTACCTGCCTGCCTCCGTACCCTCAAATAATAATTCTCCCCATTGGATAACAACATTGCATACCTGCTCTCCCAAGCTAATCGCCCAATAAAAACGCTTCAAACTAATGTGGACACATCACAGAATCACAGTCAAAAACGCTATATGGCTTTGTGTATTCCATGAAGCTACTGTGGCCTACTGGTTACAGTTGCTGCCTCTCAGACAGAGGATTGGGGGTTCAAGCCCAACAGGGCACAAGTTTATTTTCGACAAAAACAATGTGCAACTGTTAAATACTTTTCATTTATTACACTGTTATTATTTTCACATTAACAAACGTATTTTTATTGCAAAGGCAAAGGTAGTTTCCAATATTAACTGTTCAATGTTTCACTTGTATTTCACTTGTACTACAGCAAAATGGTGAAAGTCAGACGGACACTGACAAATGGCCTATAGCCTTATATCACGTGACTGTACCTCTTTGGTCTTCTTTAGCGTCAAGCCTTAGTATGCGAGAGACCTGGGTTCGATCCCCGCCTGGTACTAAAGTGTAATTTCATTTTGGACAGTGTGCACATGTTCTGGTTTTCTCATACAAGAATGTTGTTTTTATTGCAAAGGCAAAGACATGTTTTCAATATTAACTATTCACTTGTAGCCTGTTAGTTAACCCAATTTACTTTGGCCCTTCAGAGGCAATTTCCTCCTGGTTTCTACTAGTTTTATTTAAATGTCAATATCTAAAAAAATATTCCCTGCACATCCATGGTTTTAAGTTCGAACTGAAGAAGCTGTATCATTCAGAAATTTGCTACAGAATACATTTATTTCAGAATAGTCACATACAGTATATATATAATAACCATAACATACGCCGCCTAATGTATTTAAATACGTTTAAAAAAGAACGTACAAAAGCGCGTGTGTATTCACACAAGTACAGCAACGTATTTCAGCCCTAAGTGCGAGGGGTGTTCGCTGCTGCAATGTCGACTGTACGGGACTTTGGCGAAATATAACGAGATAAACTCTTCAGGGTTCATCACAAAACAGCTGTAGCTGAATATACTGGTAAGTACTTGGTTTCTTAAACATATTTATACGAGAGATTTTGGAGAAAAAAATTAGGTGTCTTCTAAACTGAAAGTGCATCAGGTACTGTATATAGTACAGTAAGCAAGGGAAAACGGCGATTGCTCATTTGTACAACGTTTTTAAAAAAAAATCATTGTTTCTATACGTGAACATGATTTTCTTAGCGTGTATAAACGGTGCATTTTATGCATTTTACAGTCTGTGGCTGTAGCCAGAGGAGGGTCGTAAGTGCTTTGGGCTATTAATAACGCCCTCCTAATTTATTGCACTGCAGTGTAACTGGAGGTTTTCGCAAGAGGCTACCCTTTTAAAAAATACTGCGTCAAAATGTACGGGGTTTTCTTAAAGCTGTAGTTTATATTTTCAGATGAACATGAATACTGTAATTGAGACGCATGCGTCTCAACCACTAGGGGTGAAGTTTATAGAGTTAAACAATTCAGTCACTGGACACCACGGCAGTTATGCAATAAATAGGCTAGCTAACGTTATGGGAACAGGCATCCCATGGCCATTTGTCAAGCAAAGAAAAAAGTTTTAACGCAGAATATCATCTGGTTAACATTGCGTTGTTGCATTAATGTAAAAAGAATATTCTATAAATAACTGTGCCATTGGCTACATGTTTTAATCTCACACAAATGCTGACAAAAAAATTTGTCTGTGTGGAGCCTGCTGTGCTCTTGCGGTCATGTCTGTGGAAACCGAACCTTCAATGCTCGCCTCGGCCAACATTTCTTTATTATGTCTTCATTAATTTCTTCACTTCAGCTCTGTTCAGTTTATCCTTTTCACACATAACACAATGTCACCATAAAATTAACTACTAGGAAAATTAAGAATTTACGATAATACATTAAGAATTGATGATAGCCTACTATAAGCTGCAATCCCTTAAGAGATCGGATTTATAAACCTCTAATTCCCCAAACATATCTGTTTCATGGTTAGTCACTTTAAAAAAATTACAATAGCCTCTGAACATGGCTCTAGTCTACGCTACTCTGCAGACAATGTAGCTTACTGCAAACACTTTTAATTGTAATAATAATAATAAGAATAATCTCTAGTAGGCTACTTTCTTAGTAGTATCTATTGTTTTCTTTCTGGCTATGCAGTTTGATGTGGAACATACAGTTTATTTGACCACATTCTCTTGAGATGGTAAGATGAAGAAACACAGGGCCAAGTTGCATTAAATAATTTAGGAAAGTTTGGATAGCATTGCTTTGGAATAGAGCTAGTTTATTTAGTGTGAGCTACGATAGGCAATAATGTTAGTTGTAACTTGGCCACATTTTGATATCAATACTTTTAAAGGCAGGCCTAGTTTTTGCAAGTTGGAATTAAGGACTTATAGACAGCGCTCTGTAGGCTATGCGTGAGTAACTTGGCTTTTTTTTTACGTCGGAGACATTTTTGATCAGATACGCCTTGAAATAAATACCCATTGAAATAAATAAGTAATATAATGAATATTCATTTACAGTGAGCACCATAATTCATTGGACAGTGACACGTTTTTTGTTATTTTGCTTAAGTACAGAACCAAAATAACAAAAAATGTCTCACTCTCCAATTAATTATGGTACTCACTGTATTTCATTATCTATTTCATTGCTTACTTATTTATTTAATTTAGGTTAGTTACATTTGGTCTTCTATATTAGCACACAGGAGGAAGGAATAGCCTAGTAGTCACAAAATAGCGATGTTAAACTTTGATGACTTGATGGTGGTTATTCTAGGCTATAAAGTAGCAAATTTCCAAACAAGCAGCACCAAGGCAATTCAACACCACGGACAGCGCTCTGCGAGCAAGGTGTACGCAGTCTTCTCCCCCTCCCCCTCCCTCCCGAGCCCAACCCAGCCCGTGGAAAAATGCATAAAATTCGTCCCGTCCCAGCCCGTCAGGTCCTGTCGGGTTCGGGCTGATTTTGAAAACTCTACTGTACACTCAAAAGTTTGCTGCCCTCTAAAAATGATAGCAATAATGTATTGCAAGTAAAACCAAGTTGAATGGCAAGAATAGAGAGTAGGACTGCGGCTGTGTTCGAAACAGAGCCTATCTACTGCATCCTGTTCTCCTGTGTACTGTGTACTGGCAGATGTGTGCTATTTCATGTGCACTGTTTAGTATGCGACGTGCAGTACACAAAAAATATTTCCTCCATACTATTTTCCAACCGTACTGTGGAAGTGTCTTAAGATGTCCCACCCTTGCCATGTCACATGTTGTTTTTCTTGTGATTGAAGGAAAACATCAGCGAAGCTGCGCGTCATATTTGTGACGCGTGCTGGTAAAACGGTCCGCAAGTTGCACTTCTGCAATTCACGGTAGTGTCAGGATTCTGTATTTTGTTTATTTATCTGTGTATTTATGTTTCTGACTATGTTTTCATTCATAATTTTCTCATCATGCATTCAGTTTCATTTATGGTTTCACTGTCCCGGTTTTCATTGCCGTCACTCCCCTGTCTTCGTCACACTTTTCGGTAGCCTTTTGTGATTGCGGTTTTTCTCTGTATTTCCTCTGTCATGCACTTCCTTCTTAACAAATTATCTCATTGTATATAATACGAATTAACTAACTACTACTAACAGCTTAGATTTAGGTTTTGTACTAATGAACTAACTCACTAACGTAATCTTAGTTTCTATCTGCAGCTGTCTCTCTTTCTACCTGTTCTATAGCTGATCATCTTTCTTTGATTTTCTCTTTTACTACAGCTGACTCTTGTTTCTGCTTTCCCTTCTCTTATTGTATGCACTTGTCTTTTACTACCCAGTTCATGTTCAAGTCTATGTGTTATGTGTGAATCCGGTCCACGTATTACATGTTACCTTGTTAGTGAATTATCAGCTTCCCTCATTGTTTCATTACGCTCACCTGTTTGTCATTTCCCTTCCCCGTTTCCACACACCTGATCCCCATTGTATCTCGTCACTCCCTGTGTATTTAAACCCTGCGTTTCAGTCTGTTCCTTCTCAGAACATTGATCACATTTCCTGAGCCTGTGTTTAGTAAAGCCAGAGATTTGTTGAGATTCCCAAGAAACCCTTCGTACGACTTTGATTCCTGCCTGCCGATTCTGTTTTCTTTGCTTGTGTTATTTTTGGTTTTTGACTCCTGCTTGTTTTTGTGACTTCGCCTTTGCCTGCCGCTCCTGTAATTTTTCTGGTTACTGATTTTGGACTGTCTCACTATTCTTATTGCCTGTCGATTTGGATCTGTCTCAACCTCTGATTACCTGGCTTTTGATTTTGGACTGGAAGTAAACATTCTCTTTTGTACATCCTGGTCTGCGTTTGGGTCTCTGAACGGTACCTGACAGGTAGAGCACAAAATAGGGAGGAAAACGAAAAAATGTGTTTTTTGTTTTTTTTCCCCATATAACGAAAGTTCCAGTGTTTTAGAAGCCCCTTAATATGATCTACGATGTATTTACAATCTCTAAATACCTGTAATAAGTAACACAAATATGCTTGTTAAACTATGTTTGCTGGGGGCGGGCTTCAATTTGATGGACAGACTATAATCAGCTGTCTATTAACACCTTCCTAGTTTCGATTGACTCTGAGGTTCGGTATGCCTCGCCCATAGAGAGCCTACTTCTGTGAATAATGTAGCTGCCGGTAGAAGACAACGGATTTATCCTACAATTCTGAACGATGGTAATAAAAAAACGAACACGGCATCATCAACAGCAGACAACAGAGACATGCTTATTTTAGGAACTGTATTGACACGTATTAAAGTTAGGCTTATGATTCCGAGATTACTGAAACATCAAAGATTCCAAGTAAAACGAGTCGAGAACGTAACCTACACAATTCACAGTAGTTACTTGCTCCATCTGGACCTCTGGCTTTCGATATGAATATCTTCAGACAAAACTCCATAGAAAAAAGCTAACGCTTTAACTTAAGAGCCATTTTGCGGCCGAATGGAATCGAGTTCAGTAATTCTGTAGTTCTTACCTATTTTGGCACTTGTCCTCTCCACAAATTGGTTCTAAAGTTTCAAATGTTCGTTTCCGGAGGTCATGCTTTTCTATATTGGCGTAATCCGCGTTGTTTGCATTTGTTTATTTGTTAAAAGTGTGCTTTTTGAGACCTATTTTGGAGAGAGACAAAAGTTATCTCCGCCCACCCCTCCCCCCCAGACTCGAAGCTCAGGCGGGTTGCCAGGTTGAGGACACTGAATGAACACGAGCGCAACAAGACATTTTCAGACAAGCGCAATTATTCGACAAGCGACGACGAGTCCTACACTGTAAGTTGATCAGCTAATGTATACGTTTGTGATTTATTATTTGCAAATTATAAACCAGCTCATGTGGATTTTTTATAACTCTGTCAATGTTAGCTAGATGCCTGGCTGGCTATGTTTATGGTCACACAGATATAAGCTAACGTTAGTGGTATGTTTAGCTAGTAACTATATACATATATATATTTAAATCTTTAGCTACCTAGCTAAATGAAAACGATGTTGAACTTAGCTTAGGCATTTGTAAATCGGCTGTCGGAGTGCCGGAGTACATCTGGTTGTTCGTATATTCAGAGCATTGATAAAATTGTCACTCTCGGAGCTAGCAAGCTAAATGAATATGTTGAAGCTAACTGACTTGCCTTCGTATCGTCTCAGAGTTCCAGAGAACACTGTGGTCATTCATAAATTCAGAGCATTGATATGTCTCACTCTACGAACGCTCCGGGCACTCTGACTGAAAGAACTGGGTTGTCATTTCAAAACAACACGACAAAGCAATCGCTAACTCGCCACAGTAATACCCTACAAGCAGCAGCACTGCTGTAACCTAGGGATTAATCTAGCTAATAAGCATTTTTTTAAGTCAATAAGAGCGTCAATGTGTCTTACAAACAGTGTTGGGCGGATTACTTAGAAAATGTAATGTTAGCTAAAAGAGAAAAAACTTTCTTTGTTGTTCGACCAAGAAGGACTATCTGTAGGTTAACTTAAAAACGGTGTTGGATGGATTACTTTAAAAATGTAAGACAACAAAATTCCTTTGTTGGAACGATGTAACCTTAGCTAGCTACGTGTTTACTCGTGTTTTAGCACAGCTCCGGTCGTGCAGCTGTTTCGAAAGAAGACGAGGCTTTTTAGGTTTGGTAGAATCTAGTACCATCACAGTTGATCCAGTTCGTTTGCTTGCTTCCATAGCTGCAGCGCGCTGTGTTTGTGTGCCAAATTGTTTCATATCAGGCAACCCGGTGTGTGGAAATGGGCAGTGGGTGGAGTCAACTCGGAGACGATCGGGCAGTGGGCGGAGTCAACTCAGAGAAAAGTGAATCACACAGGACAAAAACGGACGTTCTGGCAGTGTAGTATAACGGTTAAGGAACTGGACTTGTAACTGAAAGGTTGCAGGTTCGATTCCCAGGTAGGACACTGCCCTTGTACCCTTGAGCAAGGTACTTAACCTGAATTGCTTCAGTATATATCCAGCTGTATAAATGGATAAATGTAATAAGAAGTTGTGTAAGTCGCTCTGGATAAGAGCGTCTGCTAAATGCCTATAATGTAATGTAATGTAATGTAACGTTCCGGCCCAGAATGGAAATTTCAAAGGAGAATATACTGGCTGTAGCATTGTTGTCGGAGAAGCCAGTATTTCGATTTAGCATGTTTCCTTAATCTCTGATGAAATATCATGGTCATTTTATGATTTAGTACAGTAAATGTATTACATATAGCCCCTTTAAGTGATGTTTGTGTTCTGAGCTTCTGTTCTACCCAAGAAAAAATCCCAACTAAGAAAACATTGGTGAATGCCAGAATGTTCATAAAAACGTTTTAAAGAAAGTCTTAAGACCAAATTTGTTCGTAGAATGGTTGGTGAATGAGGCCCACTGTTCCAAATTTAACTGCTGCATGCTCCACATTTAAGGTTATGGTTAACATGCATTGGTAATTTGGTACATGGGAAGTCATGAGAAATGTAAATTAGCCTAAGCAATAGCCAGTAATAATTTTGTTCATTCTACATGTATTTTAATGTGAAAAGCTACACTAGTGGAATCCAAATATTAGTTAATATAGTTAGCACCTACCAATTTCCAATAGCCCGGCATAAGCGAGTGGAACCTCTTTGATTTGTCTTGCAAAGCAAGAAAATTTGGGAAACTGGATACCAGTTCAGTGAATAAGTATATGGGTTCACATTGAAATATTTTTCAATCATTCTTTAGTTTTACACTAAGCTTTAACTGTTATTTACTGTATAACCCCTTGTTTGTATGTTTTTCCTGTTTTTATGTCTGTGTGCGTGCGCGTGCGTGTGCATGTGAACGTATGTGCATTGTTTAGTTGGTGCTGATCATTGGTTTAACTCAAGCGCTGGTGGTGTTTCGTGTGGTCGCCACTGTGCTGCTGTCTGAGGGGAAATGGCAGTTCCTGAGCGAGCACGCTAACATGGTCGCTGTCATGCTGGGTGCTGTTCTACATTACCTCACCATCACCATCATGACCCGGGTACAGACCACTGCTGTGAACAATCCTTTTACATTCAGCTTCGATCCCAGCTGGAGCTGTGTGCTAAGACCTTCTTCTCTCATCTCTTACAGGTCAACAGGAAAGTGGCCTTGAAGCTGTGTGATATAGGTTGGTGGAAAAGTAGCTGTCATACTGTCCCTTTCTGGGGCAATCCAACTGAATTCATGTACTTGCAATTAAGTGTATACCCAATATTTTTGTAAAACGAGATATGAAGACATACGTTATGCTACTTGCACCATGTTTATTAAATTACTTATTTATTTGACAGAGACATTGTAAAATGTTCTACATGGACTTTGGTGCAACCAGTAAATTACACCTGATCATACAAGAGCGTTCACGTTATTTTGTGATTAGCATAAATCCACGCCCATGAATTGCCTTATATGGAGGTTGTCACTTCCATTTGAAGGTCCATACAAAGTCAAAATGGCCCAGAAAAAGCAAAAGAAAGAATTATTCCAACACTGAAATCAAAGTTTTATTAGCACATGTTCAGTCAAGGAAAATAAATAGTTTAGTATTGTCCATTCTGGTCTCATAAAGTAAATGGTAATGTAGCCTACATGGTAAAGTAAAAAGACATGGCAGGATATAACATGCAGGAAATGCAGAATCTCCGGTCACACGAGCTGTTAAAGTGCAAGCCGATCTTGATCGGACGAGCGCATTGCCTCTATCTGCCAAGCACTAGGCTGTGGTCTTTCTCATAGCCTGGAAATAAATAAAATAATGAATTCATTAATTTCATCATTTTGTTGGTGTTCTGTGCGTGCAAGAGGTGATTTGTTGGTAGTGATTAGTCTGACACAGTAAATTTGACGTAGCTACACCAATAAGCCAGCCATCTCTCACCACAGCGTTCTGCAAATGAGTGCTAACTGAAGCTGTTGTGGGTCCCACCCGTCTCCAGGACGTTGAGCAATACATGTCGCATGACATATGAGCTGCACAGTTGGCAATTTCATAAAAAACCCAAAAACCAGCCATACGTCACTTTCAGCCAACAAATAGCTTTTGCGCGATCCTAAAAATGTGTTTGGTTCTCTCCAAGCCAACTCCAACAGCTCAAGGTCAGCCATTGCAATGATGGCTATACAGACCTTTATATATATATCTATACAGCAAATTTTGTTCATTGGTCAAATGTGTTTTAAATAGCATATTTAGCATCACATAAGTTAGCATTTAAATTTTATTTTTGAAAAATAGTACTGGGAGCATTCATTACATTATGAGTCTAATTAAACAAGTTCATAGAAAAATGTGCGCCATGTCATTGTCATTCTTTTCTCCTCTGTCCAATCGCACGAAAGTAGAGGCGGGCCTTGATTCTGCCGGTCGGTTCCGTGTAAACAAAGACGATTGAAAGAGAAATCGGTAACGTTCGTTGGCGTTTCAGCCCACCCGGAGTTATATGATTTCACTAATAGTGAATACCATGATAAAAATAAGCAATCCAAGGCACTCCGCTTATACACAACTTTTTAAAGACAAATAATGAAGCAAACTTTCGGGTAAACTTAGTTTGCTAACACCGTTAACAACGTAAGCTAAGTGATTGACAGGAGCGGAGTTTGGTTGCCTAGCAACAGCAAAAAAGACGCCTCCAACTGCTTTTTCAGAGTAGGCTTGCGTAAAATCAAGACAGGCAGTGCTCCTCGCGTTTTGAAGCCTACAAAGTGCGTCCGGCATGATCGCGGCCTAAGGGTCCCAAGGGCAAGGAAAAACAATTACAAAAAGTCGTTTGTCCCCTCTGCAATCACCATCCTCAATAATGGACTAACCAGGAACTTGGACCTGAGGATGTAGCTGATAGTAACCAGGAGATGTTATTTGAAGGATGGCTGTCTATGGTTGTCTAATGTCTGCTGTCCTGTTTTTAACCAGTGTATTGTCTGTGTTACCTGTAATGAGCATTGAGCTGAAGGAAAGTTTCCATTTTATTTTATATTTAATGGACAATAAATTTTTCTATTCTATTGCCTATTCCATGCTCGCACGCTTTAAGTATGTGCACGAGCTTGTCTGTTTTTCAGTCTTACTGTCCGCCATCATATTAGCAATCCACCAAGGTGCAAACGGAGGTGGCTTTTAAAGGGAATGGGATCTATAAAAGCAGAAAGCAATGATTTGTAAATTCTCTATTCCATATATTTAATAGAAAACAGTACAAAGAAAAGATATTTAAAGTTTTATCTTATCAACTTTATTGATTTTTGGAAAAATACGCTAATTCCGAATTTGATGCCTGTAACATGTTCCAAAAAAGTGGAATTGGTGGAAACAAAAACCTGCATACACACCAGCCCTCCAGGAATGGGATTTCCCCACCCCTGCTATAACCTCTCTGCATTTGAATGGATCTCTATGGGAATTGGGGGGTGGGACTAGATTAAGATATTGTAGTAAATTACACGGGAATAGTATGGAACCCATGGTTGGCTAAATCGCTGTAAGTCATCAAGGGTCTGAGGTATCAAACGAGCCTCAAACAATCACTCTGCTGCCAGATATGCAGTAGATATGGATGGATCACTTGGAGGGTTGTTTCTCCTGACTTATTTTTCCATAGAGTTCAATAGGAAATGTTAGGCTAATAAAGTAATTAAGACCAGAAATTGGCACGAAAACCAGAAACAGATATGGCCCTCGTTGCCCACCTCTGGGTTATAGTATAGCTTCTAAGAGTACCTGAAAATAAAATATCAAGAGTCTTTTGATATCCTTTTATACCATCCTTTTTTTTTTTGTTTTGCCCCTGTCCCAACTTTTTAAAACTTTCTAAAATTCGAAATTAGCGTGTATTTACAAAAACCAATAAAATTGATAAGGTAAAACATTAAATATCTTTGTACTGTTTTCAATTAAATATATGTAAAAGAAAGTTGTTACTGCTGGTTAATGTTTCAGTTGGTTAGGAATCTTGATGATTGCTCCTTTTCTCCAGTTAGATTGAAAATTTGCTTTCATCCAGATGTTAGTAAAGAGGGATAGGAGGAAACCATACAGATGGGACCATACAGAAATTTGTCCTGCAAAGCACATAGCTTCTTTAATTAATTGAATGGGTAGCTGAAACTCTTAATATTTAGCAAGTTAAGTAATCCTACCAGCTTTTCAGGCAAAACATTGATATGGCAACTTGAAATTTATGAACCTGACATGTTTAGCTAGTGTGTATGTCATTTACCTAATAGATAGCACTAGCAGAAAATGTTCTGGCTTTGAATCACTGCCTTTAGCTAGAATCCTGCCTCCAACAAGACAAGATTATCATGGCATTTCTGAAGTTTCAGAAACTTGTACAGCTCCAGAAACTGCATTCTGCATTGCTTACCAGGAGTGGCCATTCGGATGAACACAAATATAGAAGTCTTTAGTTCAAGCAGCCTATAATTTGATATCCTGGTGTGTAATTACCTTTAATTTATATTCCTGAACCTATGGCATATGCATGCCAGCTTTGTGACAATTCCTCAACAGTCAGCATCATCATAATCCATCAGGAATAGCAGTGCATTAACTAACTGTTTAATGCATTGTGCCATCTTTTGGGGTGGAGGTGAACTGCAGTGTAGGGAGATGTCTGCCTCTGGCAGTCTCCACAAACCTGCTTCTACCTTTTGTCTACAGAGAAAACTCGTTCCTTAGCCGCCACAGAGAGAAGCTTTACTGTGAAGATGTTCACCTTCCAGTTCTTCACCCTCTTCTCATCCCTGATCTATGTGGCCTTCTTCCTGGGCAGGTAAATGATTGTTCCATATCTGAAGTGATGGATCAACTGTGATGGTCAGTGCAATGAGATGTTCTTTTTTTGGCCCTGCTTAGAATTAATGGTCACCCTGGCGGCTACGTCCGGATTGCAGGGAAATGGAGACTGGAGGAAGTGAGTGATTTAGTAGAGATTGTAAATAAATTTTATCTTTTGACAAGAGTATATTCAGGTGAAGGTGAAAAACACTAAAGTAATCATCCATGAAGCTGGAGTATTATATTCGGTTCAGACATATACAGTATCATTATCTAATGGTACCAGAAGCTTAGCAGCTCTGTGTTTATAGGAGATATGGTGGATGAATCTGTGCTATACAAGTGACATTTTACAGTAATGCAATCTGACCATTGGAGTACACTTTTGAAAATATATGTTCTGTAAAGCACTCCAGTTTTTTGCTCTTTCTGTTTGACCCCTCAAGCTTCAGTCTTGGTTCTATAGCCATAGCGATTTTTCACCCTGAGAGATTGCACCCTTTGCTTTTAAATTAATTTTTTTATATCTTGGATCAAGCATTTTACTTGTTGAGTTAGGTTTCTGGGGTAAAATACCTTTTGCCAGTTTAGCTGGTTTTGTCAGTTAAATGAGATATCCCACTCTTGCAGTGTCATCCCAGTGGCTGCCTCACTGACCTCTTCATCCAGATGGCTGTTATCATGCTGCTCAAACAGACTATCAACAACGTCTTCGAGTTTTTAGTGCCGTGAGTTTGCCCTTTGTCTCCCCAAGGTCTGAGAAGGATTGAGAAATAACAGCCAACACCCTCACAATCGCTTGTCTTTGTGAAAAGCCCAAAAAGAAGAGACCAAACTGTCAACTGGCTTATATAGTATACTAGTCTGCTAGTCAGCAGCAAAGGAAACACAAATATACTGTATCAACAATTTTTTCAAAATGCCAGTTGGCTTTTCAGTCCCAAAAATAAGAATAAAAATGTTTCAAGAGAATTCAAATGTGTCAAATGTGCAGTGTTTGAGGTTCAAAATAGGGACATTGGGGCTAATATGGAACCTGTGTGGATCAGAGGCATTGTTAGGCTATATCACATGACTTCACCAGACTCCCCCCCTCCTGCCCTCTGGATTCTTCAGCTGGTTCTGCAGTTGGAGGAAGAAGAAGAATATCAAAAAGAATCTACGGAGTATGTGTGGCCACTTCAATAGGAAGGAGTCCAAGGGTACAGAGGAGGGTTCGGAGCAGTATGAGAAGTCCAACATGCAGAACTGGCAACGCAACTACAGCTTGAAGGAAGTCAATGCCTTCAGCCTCTTCAATGAGTTCCTGGAGATGGGTAAGTCTCCAGCTCCAATCACCTGCACAGGTTTCTGTCAAACTGAGCTCTTCACAACACTGTGGGCTTCCAGCTTCCAACACTCATGGTCCAGTGGAAAGTAGCTTTTCGATCTATCTGGCTCCAGCGTACCATACAAAATAGCTGTCAAACAATTCAAGAGACATGCAACACTTGTCCAAAGGACAGGGAATGTCTCTGCAAGATCATTGATCCATAATCCGGCCCAATAACTGCCAAATTATATATTATATGCAGCCCGAACAGTTACATGTGTATATATACAAACCCCAATTCCAAAAAGGTTGGGACAGTATATAAATGCAAATAAAAGCAGAAAGCAGTGATTTCTAAATTCTCTTTTACATACGTATATTTAATTGAAAACATACAAAGAAAAGATATTTAATGCTTTACCTTATCAACTTTATAGACTTTTGTAAATATACGCTCATTCTAAATTTTATGCCTGCAACACATCCAAAAAAAGTTGGGACAGGGGCATGTTTACCACTGTGTTACATCCTTTCCTTTTAACCTCTTCCTACCGAGGGCAAAATAGGCCAAATTTTGCCTGTTTTCACTAGTGACAAACAAAGGTGGTTATCTCAAAAACTATAAATGGTACAAATATGGTTCATGGCTTTTATTAAAGCAGACACCTGCAGTATTACGACTAAGCAGTGAGAACTCATAGAAATCCAGTTTTTGATACTTAACTACAACAATTTATGTACAGAAAATATAAAAAAACTAAAAAACGGGTACCTACATTCAAGTTTAAGAATTTTTACCTGGGGAGCTACAAATGCAATCAAGGAAATGACTCCTCTATCTGATTCATCAATATGCTGCCTACCTCTGGTAACAATCTGGTGTCAATATCTCAAACCATTCAAATTTTACAGGGTTTTTTTCAGGTGAACCTTTTTCGTTATCCAAATGGTGCCAAATGGTGCCAAATGTGCCAAAAATGGCAATGTTCCAGAAAGGTCTCAATATGATTTATTTTTTAGGTTTTTACAATAAAATGAGATAATTTGTCAATATTGGCAATAAAAGTTCATTTTTAGACGTGTTCTTGGTGTTCTGCATATTACACAACTAACTACCCAAGGTTATAAAAAGCTGTCAAAACCCATGTAGCAGCACAGTGAATCTTGTGTATTTCACCAGAGCCCCATTAGCCAGAAATGAGTCCAGGAATGTGCAAACAGGTTTTCAAATGAATAATGGGAATAGTATGAAACTTCCCTACACATTAATGCTTGCCAGTCATGTCCTTTATTCTGTTGCCACCTCCTATGACAGGGACGTTGGGGTTGGGTTTTAGGAGGCAAAACTTTATACATGACAAACATATATCAACTATATACAAGTGCACTAAGGTGTACTACTAAAAGTGCAGTGGATAAAAAATCAAAAGTCCACCAGTTTCCTAGATAAAAAATAAAAACACCCCTGCTGTAACAAATAAAAAGATCCTTGCCTCTAATTGCTGAAGTTACCGTATTTACACAAAGAAAGTACAAAATGGCAGGGTCCAAAAAGCTAAAAAAAATGAACTAAAAACAAAAAAAGGTAAAGGATCAAAACATCGGGGTGGAGGTTGAGGAGAGATTATTTAACCATTCATACAGAAGCCATTTAGACTACACATTCCCTCAGGAGAGCAATCTGCATCATTACAAATCCCACTAACCCTGTCCATGGAATTGTCCACCATGTTGATATACCCATTAGTCCCCCTTATACAACAACAATCAACAATAATAATAATCAACAAGTACTCCCTCATGTTATCATGTTCTCTCCCTCATACCATGCATAAATTACCATTTTGTTTACCTGCACAGCCTTCTGTACTGCATACAGAACAATTTACTCAGGTGGAACAATGACTTTACTAAACACTTCCAGAAGCCATTTCACACTCAAAAAAATCGTTTTAGTAGCTCATCTCAGACACAAATAGATAGCTAGCTGCTTGTTACCTGTAATTTTGCTTGCATTACATTACATTTATTTAGCAGACGCTTTTATCCAAAGCGACGTACAGTAAGTGCGCACAGAGACATCAAGATCACTACAGAACAGACAAGGCAAAGCACATCCTTCGCATAATGTAGCAGCTATCCCTAGCAATGAACGTCGACTGTAGTTCACAGTAAGCTGTGGGCAAATCAGCAACACCACACTTCCATTCCTAATACTCGTATAAACTATAATAAACAGACAGGAAAACACAGGGATGCTTGCTAGCTTGCCACTGTAAAGGCAATACTATCTATATTAATTTAGCTGAGAGGGACCGATTTTATGCATAAGTATATAAGGTTAGTTAGCTTCACAGAAGAAACACAGGGATTCACGCATTGCAGCTAAATTTCCTTCGATGCTTACACCAATACACCCTAAGTTTACTTCATAAATTATGTATCATACCGTTGGAATGTGCAATTTGTAATATTAATTGTATGAAAAACAATAAAATACAGTTGACAATGTAATTACGAACCCGCATGGCATTGCGTGAATTCACACTGGTATATCGAAAAATCGGTAATACCACCAGCCCTAACGACGTTACCTGCCATGGCGAAATTCAATGCGTTTATAGCATAACACTGTTAGTATGATAAAACAACTTACATGTCAGCAACATCATCTCGGTCATCAGTGGATTCAGCGTCACTGAGACAGGATGAGTCTCCCTCGGCAAAAACATCTTCTGGCTTATCCAGTTCGTCTAGCACTTGGTGCACGGATAAACGCCTCAAAAATCTCGACATAACTACACAAAAACTTATCAAAAATACTCTAAAGTAAAAAATGTAACTGCGGGCCTTACCTAATTAATTGTGCTTTGCTAAACGGAATGTAGCGAGCTACGCTACAAGGTAAAAACACTGCGCCATTTTGGTTCGATAATTACGCGTGGCTCGCCACTTCCTCATACGCACGGCTCGATTTCCTTTTTTACGACGGCTATTGTATTCAATAGCCGGCTTGTTTCAAAGATAAGAGTCTTGGCTATTTCCTGGAATATTTGACAGACAGTTTTAAAACCCAATGGAAAGCTAATAATACTCAGAGTGGAGGCGGGTGGAAGACGGTTTTTCCCACTTCAGATAGGCCTATTGTGCTATCAGTCAAAGAAATACACCCAATTGACGACGGTTTTGCATAAATCTCTGCAAGCATGTTCAAAACTACTCTGGCTAACATATACTAAGCCATGGGATTGGTACTCCAGAAACTGGCTGAGTTTCACAACGCCAAAGTGAACACAGCCGAACGAGTCGTAATCAAGTGCAAAAAAGCACAAGTCGGTTTAAAATTGGAAAAAAATAATGTACAGCCGTATGAAAGTTTTAAAGTATTTTTTCTTGAAGCCTAAAGGTATAATGATTTTTCAAACCAAAGTTTTGTGAAATACAATTAAGCAGAACAGTTTACCAGCACATTGTTTATGGTGTGACATCAAGCTGCAATACATGTTTGAGAATTAGGTCCGAGTTTCCAACGTTATTTACGAAGTTTTATCCCGACGTTTTGGGCTTAAAAACCACTTTCCCAGAAGGAATGGATATATCTTAAGGATATTTAATCAAAATATTGAGGTGAGCAGTTTATTATATATTATTAAATTAATGAAATGTATAATGTAATAATTTCCGTCACGCCGGCGTGACCGCTAGGGGGCGTTTGGCATTAAGAGGTTAACAACACTCAGGACACAAATTGTTGTAGTTTTTTCCATTCTTGCTTGATATAAGACTTCAGCTGCTCAACAGTCCGGGGTCTCCATTGTCGTATTTTGCACTTCATAATGTACCACACAGATCTGGACTGCAGGCAGGTCAGTCTAGCACCCGCGCTCTCTGACTACGAAGCCACGCTGTTGTAACACATGCAGAATGTGGCTTGGTATTGTCTTGCTGAAATAAGCAGGGTCATTGCTGAAAAAGACGTCGTCTAGATGGCAGCATATGGTGCTCAAAAATGCATATGTACCCTTCAGCATTAATGGTGCCTTCACAGATGTGCAAGTTACCCATGCCATGTGCACTAACACACCCCCATACCATGACAGACGCTGGCTTTTGAACCATGCGTTGGTAACAATCGGGATGGTCCTTTTCCTCTTTGGCCCAGAGAACACGATGTCCATTAATTCCAAAAACAATTTGAAAGGTGGACTCGTCAGACCACAGTACGCATTTCCACTTTGCGTCAGTCCATCTCAGATGAGCTTGAGCCCAGAGAAGTCGGCGGCGTCTGGATGTTGTTGATATATGGCTTACGCTTTGCAGTCTTAACTTGCATTTATAGATGCAGTGACAAACTGTGTTTACTGACAACGGTTTTCCAAAGTATTCCAGAGCCCATGTGGTTATATTCATTACAGAAACATGTCGGTTTTTAATGCAGTGCCGTCTGAGGGATCGAAGGTCACAGGCCTTCAATATTAGTTTTCGGCCTTGGACTGAAAACGCTAAAAAACTTTTTGGCCACAACCAAAGAAGGTACAGTACCAGTCAAAAGTTTGGACACACCTACTCATAGGTTTTTTTTTCGTTATTTTTACTGTTTTCCACATTTTAGAATAGTAAAGACATCAAAACGAAGAAAATTATGCAAAGACCAAAAAGGTCTTATATTTTAGATTACATTACATCTACATTACAATTATTTGGCAGACACTTTTATCCAAAGCGACATACAATAAGTGCATATTGAAGGTCATTGACGAACTACAAAGCAGATCTGACAAAGCACAACTTTCTCACAATGTAGGAGCTATCCCTAGTAATGAAAATAGAGTAAAGTACATAGAGTAGTACTATAGTATTGGCCCTAGATAGGTAGTTTAGTCGAGGCGGAGTCTGAAAAAGTGCGTTTTCAGACCACGACGGAAAACAGACAGTGTTTGAGCTGAGCTCAGCGGAGTAGGGAGTTCGTTCCACCACTGGGGAGCTAGAGTGGAACAGCATTCGGGACGAGCGAGAGCCGTTAAAACGGAGGAAGGGAACAGGGAAGTGCAAGTCGCCCTGCAGCAGCAGAGCGAAGTTGTGAAGCTGGAGTGTAGTGCTGGATTAAATCCTGTAGGTAGGAGGGGCCTGACGTTTTGGTTGCAGTGTAAGCCAGGGTCAAAACTTTGAACCTGATCTTAGCCGCAACCGGCAGGCAGTGGAGTGACATCAGCAGGGGGCTGACGTGTGAGAACTTCGGGAGGTTGAACACAAGCCAAGCAGCCGTGTTCTGGACCAGTTGTAGTGGCAGAATGGCGCAGGCTGGTAGGCTTGCGAGAAGGGAGTGGCAGTAGTCCAGACAGTAGGTGGTCAGGTACGGCCGAATCCTCCTGATGTTGTACAGTAAGAACCTGCAGGACCATGCCGTTGCCTTGATGTGTTCTTTGAAGTCCAGCTGGTCGTCCAGGACCACCCCCAGGTTCTTTCCAGAGCGGGAGGCGGTCACTATGGTTCCATCAACGGTGATGGACAGGTCTAGAAGCGGGGAGGTCTTGTATGTCATGAAGGGCAGCTCAGTCTTGTCGAGGTTGAGCTTCAGGTGATGGCTAGACATCCACAGAGATGTCAGCCAGGCAAGCAGATGTCCTCTCCTTAGTCTGTGGGGTAGAGGGAGGGAAAGAGAGGAAGAGTTGAGTGTCATCAGCATAACTATGGTAAGTCAAGCCATGTGAATCAATAACCAAGCCAAGAGACTTAGTGTAAATGGAGAACAGCAGAAGACCCAGTACAGATCCCTGCGGGACTCCTGTAAAAAGTGGATGAGGTGCAGAGACCGAGCCCTTCCAGGAGACTTGGTAGGATCCATCTGTGATATAGGATGTAAACCACAGAGAGCAGTTCCAGAGATGCCCAAAGTAGCCACCCTTTGCCTTGATAACGGCTTTGCACATTCTTGCCATTCTCTCAACCAACTCCTGTGGTAAACAGATGATGCTATCATGACCCTGTATAAAAGGATCTCAACAAAAACACGTTTTCAACATAAAAAATGCCAAGTTAGTCACGCATAGCCTACAAAGCACTGTCTGTAAGTCCATAATTCCAACTTGCAAAAACTAGGCCTGCCTTTAAAAGTATTGATATCAAGATGTAGCCAAGTTACAACTGACAATATTGCCTATCGTAGCTCACACTAAATAAACTAGCTTCCGAATGTGGCTCTAGTCTACGCTACTCTGCAGATAATGTATCTTACTGCAAACACTTTTAATTATAATAATAATAATAATAATAAGAAGAATAATCTCTGGTATGTACTTTCTTAGTAGTACCTATTGTTTTCTTTCTGGCTAAGATTCCTGGGAAATACGCGTTGTCCAATTAAGCTTGTTAGCCAACGTCACTGTTGCCAGAGAAACGTCAGTCTGCGTCTAGTCAGGAAGCAGATACAAGCTAGGCTACTACGAAGCGAATCAACATGCCTTATAGCCTACATTCATTGCACTACAGAAAACTAAACTAAACCTAGGTGTCCGGTACCAAAACATTTCCCGCAGGTAACATTCTACACTACCTGAAAAAAAACTGCAAAGGAATTCTGCTGTGCTTATGAACTCACTAACTCGCTCGCTAGCTCGTAGCCCACACATGGAACGTTGGAGTTATGCATCCAGCAATCCAGTGTCGAATAGCCTAACGTTAAATGTATTTCATTTTCTATAAAATACTAGTAGCCCTATTTTAAAACTGTATTTCCATATTTTACTGATGCAAACTATTTAGGCTGTACTAGCTATTTAGTCTGTATGTCTTTCAGCTAGAATGTGTTTGCGTCTAGCCCATTGTGCATGCATGTCTCCATATAGACTTGGTTCATTAATTTACATGCTTCTTCATGATCCATAGCTCAGGTGGTGCTGTTCATTGTATTTCATTACACATTAAATACTGCTCATCTACAAACTCGTTTAATGTAATTGTGTGCTGTCTGTAATAGGATAACTGTTCTCATTCTTGTCAATAGAGGGTGTTATGGTTACGCGAATGTCTGCATGCATTTCTTTGGAATGCATGTCTCCATGTTTATCTTCATGCATTATTCATCATTAGTTAGCTATAAAAAAGAAGTGATATCAGATCAAAAACGTGTACGACGTAAAAAAAAAAAGCCAAGTTACTCACGCATAGCCGACATAGCGCTGTCTATAAGTCCTTAATTCCAACTTGCAAAAACTAGGCCTGCCTTTAAAAGTATTGATATCAAAATGTGGCCAAGTTACAACTAAAAATATTGCCTATCGTAGCTCACACTAAATAAACTAGCTCTATTCCAAAGCAATGCTATCCAAACTTTCCTAAATTATTTAATGCAACTTGGCCCTGTGTTTCTTCATCTTACCACCTCAAGCGAATGTGGTCAATGAAACTGTATGTGTCACATCAAACTGCAAAATGAAAATAATTTATAGTGGAAATACTCTGATTCAGATGTGTTGCACTTAGAAATTAAACAGAAAAATGATTACACTATAGGGCATGTTTGAACAATTGTCTGCATCCACTGCTTTGGGTCTATGAAAAGCACAGAATTAATAAAAATGTATTATTATTATTATGTATTTATTTATTTATTTATTTGTATTTCTATCAAAACCTGTGTGGTCCTACAGAGCATAGATATCCGTGTGTTCACAAAATTCTGTTTGCAAATATAACTACTATTATGTTACAGGGTGTCCGCGGGTCATTAAAAAGTCTTAAATAGTCTTAAATTCATATTTATTAAAAAAAGGCCTTAAAATGTATTAAATTGTATTAAATTCGTTTTTGAAAGGTCTTAAATATTTTTTGAGGCGATGTGTTCCCAATCTCACTATACGGTGTGATTGAGTTTTGCCAAATGATAAACTGAAAGAAAACCAAATACGATAGAAACTGGATTTTTTTTTTTTAAATACGCAAGGATCCTTTTTAGGTGAAGTCACGTGACCGCAAGAGTTCGCGGGTGCTTCTACGTTACCAAGCAATCTAAACTGTTCCACAGTAGTAGGCTACTGTCAGTAGGAGCGATTCTGACAAGATTACTTTCTGCTAAATTTCTGCTTCGGATTCAGTCAAGTGAGGTAACAATCTAAGTTCTATGTAATAGCCAAGCTAGCAAACTAACGGATTCATGGGTAAATGCAAGTTTAACGATAAATGGCTTGAGAAAAGCGAATACTCATGGTTAAAACCCGTGCCCGGTAATGTCTCCGAAGCCCGATGCAGTATATGTCGCAAATGTTTCAAGCTTGGCACAATGGGATTCAGGGCGGTAGAATCCCATATGCAAAGCGAACAATATTCAAGAGCACGCCAGCAGACTCCAATTGCTCCGTTCTGCACAATTATACGATCCCAGATTTATACGTTTTAAACCAATTTCGGTACTTTCCTGTTCTTTATCCTGCTCTTAGTCTTTTAATGTTTATTTGTTACAGGGATCACTCATTGGCAGCTGAAGGTAGTGGCGATTCTTTTTTTATTGTATAGCTGATTATCTCGCGAAATTCGTCTGTGTGCAAAGCTATTTTTCATTGACCGCGCAGTTTATTTTAGCTGTTTTGGCGTCATGAACGGGTTTTCTTTGCAGCGCTTATTTGGAGTTACAGCCCACACTCGTGTTGCCGCAAATTCGAACATCTCTTCTTGTATTTGCCCTGTCAAGTCAGGATTGAACTGACCACAGTATGTACGTGTAACAGTCCTTACACACCAATAACCACTTTCCTGGGATGAAGGAGAATTATTCTTCGTTGTCCCAAAGAAGGGCATAATTTTTTTCCGTGCCATTTGATGTTTGAGGGCAATAATGTAGCCTAGGCCTAGCGATTGATTCATTAAACGGGAGCACTTCCTTTAACAGTGTGACCTTTAGGACAGAGAGTGGGTTTATAAAATGCTTGCTTTGTTGTCTAATGGTTTAATATCTATTTTCAGCTTCATATTACAATCATATATCCAACCCCCGCCCAGTCACCATAGCTAGCTGCATAGCTAGAGGTAACGTTACTTACAGGTCCAACAGAAAACACGCCAACTCCACATCGCTCTTCATCCCCTTGCTGAACTTCAGCTGTTGCCATCGAGGAAAAGCAATTCCGATTCTGGTTTTTGAACGAGCCCTGTCGGCTTGTCATTTCACTTCACTGAGCTTCTTCACCTCCGCCATTGCAGTAGCTATCTAGCTACAAACCCTCCGCTGAAACCTGATCCCACCCCACAGGCTCTGTAGCCACACCGACCCCTATTTCACTGTAATAAACATTTGGACAAATGTCCTTAAACTCAAGTAATTAGTGTCGTTTTGCCTCAATGTTGATTTAGAACTGCATTCATCAAAAGTTTGACCTCGATGTAAATTAATTGTAAATCTAATCTACACATTTATGTTCCCATTTACGATCAAATTTGTACTTGAATGAGGCCCAATTGGGTGCTGAGGCCCAGTGGGTGCTGTTTTCAGGCTCTTACTCCAGTGCGCTGTGCACTAAGACAGGTGGTGTGGCAAAAATGTGGCATGGAATTGAATGCAGTACACATGCAGTAGACACAGAGCATTCCATTCCATTCCATATTTTTGCCACACCGCCTGTCTTAGTGCACTGGAGTAAGGAGCCTGAAAATATCGCCCATTGTCTTCTCCAGTTAGGCGTACTGCTCCCTTTCAAGAGCATCCGGTGGTTTGTGGAATACTAGAACCACTTCTGCTAACTTCATTCTTGACAATATTACATACTCAGTTGCGAAGAGTGTATACACTTCATGTTTATTTTTGTTGCAAGTTTGGTCTTAAATTTCAGTCTAGGTGGCATTAAAAATGTCTTAAAAAGTCTTAAAATTAACTTCTTGATACCTGCAGACACCCTGTGTTAAGAAAATTGGTACTATTACTTATTTGGCACCATCTGACCCTCAAACATGTCTGGATACGTTTGTAAAAATGCTATATGTACGCTATTTCCTAGGTAAAAATATTACTCATTTTTATCTGCATTTATTTATTCATCACCCCCTTTCTCTATTGTACACAATGTTTCTTGATATAAATGTCTGTTTGTGAATTGTAAAGAAATCTGTAGCAGCAGTTAACATTTTAAAACCTGTACATTTTCTAAAGTAAACTTGCCAACAAAGTACAACCATATCCTTTCTGGGGTGTAATTATTATTCAACTGTTAAAAACATTCAATTGAAATCATATGTTGTTCCATGAGGCACAATCTCTTCACATGCAAAGATGAAGAAACACAGGGCCAAGTTGCATTAAATAATTTAGGAAAGTTTGGATAGCATTGCTTTGGAATAGAGCTAGTTTATTAGTGTGAGCTACGATAGGCAATATTGTTAGTTGTAACTTGGCCACATTTTGATATCAATACTTTTAAAGGCAGGCCTAGTTTTTGCAAGTTGGAATTAAGGACTTATAGACAGCGCTATGTACGCTATGCGTGAGTAACTTGGCTTTTTTTTAACGTCGTAGACGTTTTTGATCTGATATTGTATACATTGTATACACATACATTGTATATACAGTTGAAGTCAGAAGTTTACATACACTTAAGTTGAAGTCATTAAAACTAATTTTTAACCACTCCACAGATTTCATGTTAGCAAACTATAGTGTTGGAAAGTCAGTTAGGACATCTACTTTGTGCATGACACAAGTAATTGTTCCAACAATTGTTTACAGACAGATTATTTCACTTTTAATTTGCTATATCACAATTTCAGAAGTTTACATACACTAAGTTGACGGTGCCTTTAAATACATTTTTAATATTTGGTTGCATATCCTTTGCATGCCATGACTTTCTGATGTCTGTGACCCAACAACATCAAAGGACTCTTGATATCTTATGTACTGGTACTCTTACAAGCGATAACTATAACGTATCTGCATTTGAATGGATCTCTATGGGAATTGGGGGCTGGGACTAGATTTAGCTGTAAATTACACTGGAAAAGTATGGAAACACATGGTTGGCTAAATGGCTCTAAGTCATGAAGGGTCTGACGTATAAAACAAGCCTTAAATCATCACTCTGCCACCAGAAATACAGTAGATATGGATGGATCACTTGAAGGGTTTCTTCCCTTGACTTATTTTTCCATAGAGTTCAATAGGACAATTTGTCAGGAGAAACAACCCTAACTAACCCAAAGTTATCCATCCATATCTACTGCATATCTGGCAGCAGAGTGATGGTTTGAGGCTTGTTTGTACAATATTGCAGGCAAAGGGCAATAGGTATGGGCTAGGGGTGCAAACAAATATTCGACGTCGTCGACAAAAATCGATGACCAAATTAGTTGCCAACGAATTTAATTGTCGATTAGTTGGTGACGTCATCTCGTGGGTTTTTCACGCTGTGGAGCTGAATTAAACACACAGTTTTTTCCCGGAGCTGATGATGGAAGTAGCTAAGGAGTGAGACATCTTGCTTCCTTCTCATCTTTGTTGAGAGGTGCACATGCGCATTTCACTCTTAACTCGGCCAAAAAGGCTGTGAACTGCAACATTTGCAAAGCTGACCTTGCCTGGCATGGGAGCACATCAGTTTTGCTGGAGCATCTCAAGACTCGTCTCGGTAAGCTAGTTACCTTGTTAGCTGGCTAGCTACAGTAGCTAATGTTAATGTTAAAAGCCATGTTACGTCACGTTATGAGCTGTAACGTTTTATATTTTGAAACACATTTTCTCTTGATCAATGAATTGTTAATGGCGTTGAACATACAGTAGCAAATAATAACCTATTATTCACAACGATCCAGTTCACATTCCAAATGTGCCCTTAAACATTACAATCTTAAAAGTTGCGTCATTGTCATCATGGCGACGTTTACGGAGAATGTGTTGCTGTCGAGTGCACAAGTTTAGAGAACACCGGAGAATTTGATACTTTCTAAATTGATTCATAATCCGAATAGCCGATTATTCGTTTCAATAATCGATAAATTAATCGACTATCAAAATATTCGTTAGTTGCAGCCCTAGTGTGAGCCATTGTAGCAATGGGCAATGGGGCAATAACTGAAAAAAGAATGTTTGCGGATCCTGTTTTTAACCTCCGTTTCAAACTTTTACCGTCATCTCACCACAAAGGTATATATGTGCCCGAAACGGCAAGAACCACAGCTTTCAATCGACCGTATCTCTAAATTTTACGGAAGCATTCATGGATGTATTCACCAGTAAAGCAGGTGGTCTGATTAGGTCTGCTGAATAAAGTTAGCTAGCTAGCTAGCTAGTTAAAAGTCACTCTGTAATAATACCGACAATCAAAAGTCAAGAATACCATAACTTTTGAAAAGTTGGTCTTTATTTCAACATTACACTAATACATCAATATAACTTACCTGAGTAATAAATAAATAAATAAATAAATAAAGTTATAAGAGATCAGCATCCCTTCGGTTTCCTCGCACCACTTGGCAGCCATTGTTGAAATTTATTTTTGGAAGACTCAGGTGTCATGGGACCCAAACTCTCATCTGTGATTGGATGGTAGCAAAGTATTGCTTGCCTCGATCAAACTTGTTCAGATATTGATTTATCAATAGGAAAATTGCCAGCAATCATTGCCTGTCAATATTGCCTGAAAATATTGCCTGTGTACCATCAGCTTTAGTGTATGTAAACTCCACTGGAATTGTGATATAGTGAATTAAAAGTGAAATAATCTGTCTGTAAACAATTGTTGGAAAAATTTGTTGTGCCATGCACAAAGTAGATGTCCTAACTGACTTGCCAACACTATAGTTTGCTAAAATGAAATCTGTGGAGTGGTTAAAAATGAGTTTACAATAGGATCTTTCTGACAGCAGGCTGGCGAAACATGCCGCTTGACTGGCGTTGAAATTCCGGGCTGGTTTTCACGACTGATAAATAAAGGAGAACTTTTAAACATGTTGGGTGGTAGCCTACATTAGTAACGCATTTATTGTAACTAAAGTAAGCTACATGTTATTCATCTCTTGAAGTAGAAAGCGGCTGGTCTGTTGCGCTTGGAAAGTCATGCATCCGTGATTTTTGCCATTTCTTTTGGGAGTTCCGTGACTTTTCTCGTTTTTTTGCCATTTCTGCGATTTCCCCCTCTTTAGTTCTTTCTGTGATTTTTCGGCAGATTTGGACTGTCATCCTTTATGTAGCTGGCTAACTACTCAACATAGCATAGCCTCAATGCTAGTGAAAATGTTTTGAAAGTGACATCATAACACAGCCATCAATTGTATGTCGGCTTATAATTATGTGTTCATTATAAACATTAGGCAGTGTTACAATGACAGTAATACTCCAGTTACTTGTAAATATTTGAAATAGACTGTGATGATAATCTTATAGCATTTAGCTCCATTCACCGCCATGTAGTCTATTCTACCAGATTCTACTCTATTTACCAATGCCTCAGTACTGCCCCCTGATGCTCAAAACATGACACTGCCCTCTTTTTATCTGTTCCATTGCAGTCAATGGAGGTGGCAAGGATTTCTCTCTCTATGGGCTTTGATGTAATTCATATTGCTAAATGCTGGGAGAGACAAAGTGCGACTGTGTAGCCTAAGATTGTGGAAGTCACTGAGATAAAAATTCCCGTGCTCATCAGTCAGTTGTTACAATTCATATGGTTGATGGCCCCTGTCAACAGTGTTGATGCCCAGCCCAGCATCACAAGACTCAACATCCCACCATTCATTCTTTATGGGAATTGTTTGGGATAAAAAGGTGAATATCTCAAAAAAATATAAAAGATAAACACAAGCCACTTAATCTGAGCCAGGAATCAGGATAAACATTATGGAATGGCATGTCTAGGTTAAAAGCTGTAGTAGCGTGCAGAATTTTGGGCAGAAGAACAAGATTAAAATGTATGCAAGAGAATAGGAGTGTGGTTGCTAAGCAACCACCCTAATTACAATATTTTATCTTCTTAACAAAGGCAGGGCTACCAAATTTATATCTCTAATAAAATTTAGAACGTGTGTCACTCAGTCGTGTTGTTTTTCCCCATAGATATCCACGACACTTATCACGTTATCATCAAGCTTCCACTTGATGTTGTGTCAGGTTTTTTTACCACAGTGATATTTCGACAGCTAACTAACGTTACATAATTTTGGCTATGATTTTCAGAGAAACGTATTGGCTAATTTTAGGTTACCCGCTCGATACCGCAGGTGTTATGACTGGCAAAGAAAGCAGACCACAGACACGTCCAATCACAGTAGCCTAACGCAAGGATTTGTGGGAGATTAAGTCTCATATATTGAAGCTATGCTTGCTGTAACCCGCATGAACTTCCATGTATATTTTGGATATTTTTTTTCAGCAGCTTCAGATTTCTACAAAACAATGTGTCTGGTAAATTGGTCAATATTTCTGCCGTTTTTTATGATATTTTTACAGTGTTTTTTTTGCGAACAATTTCCAGCATGCAGATCGGTAATTATAATTAGGTGGTTGCTATTACTTTTAACTTTATACCATGTACACTTTTTCAGATAATTTTATCGCCAAAAGAATTTATGGGAGTCAATAGACCCATTTCTTGTTTCTAAACAAAAGAGGATGCGCGCGCAACCCTGGGGCAAAAAGTGTATCACCTTGGCAAGCTATCATAATGCGGTGGACTTGATCATCAACGATTTAACGGACTAAGTGCATCTACTTTCGTTTCTGGTTCTTTTATTTCACTTTCATCTTGGCACAGCGATATAAATTATAGCTGGCGTTAGTCTTATTACAACTTTTCTGTAACTTTTTTTGTTGTAACGTTAACTTAAGATAGCATATTTAGCTATAGCTTATTTACCTTATAAATGAGTGCAAGCTAACCGTCTTTACTGTCAATATTTGACAGTGACAAGTTAACTTATTTTTTAATGTTAGTCCAATTCAATAACTCGGACATATAGGATCCACCACATTCACAATTTTTAAAAATTAGTCTAGCTAACGTTAGTCTGTTTGAAATTTATATAGCCTAGTGTAACTTCTGTTAATGCTGTTATTAACGTGTTTGGCCAGATAGGATGACTCTACATAGCCTGTCTAGCAGCTACGTTACTTAACACACACAAAGGTGGAGCAGCTGACAACTATTGTGTCAGTAAATTCTGTGTGATGATGTGTTGATAACTTAATGTTCAATCTATAACCACAACAGTATAAAGGCACCAGTACCACCAGCGTTTTCTTCTGTAACGGTGAGCAAGCTTGCCTACCGAACCCTGTTATCGGGCGAAAAACTGAAACTTTTGTGAACAACAAGGCTACGATACTGTTATTATTTGGGCACATAATGTTACTATTGAACATATTATATTTATTAGATTCAAAAAACAATAAGATAACTTCTAAGCCAATAAACATGTAAATTAGACGTGACCGGTAGTTTTTTGTTGTTTTAACGACTTTTAGATTAGGCTAACGTTACTGCCATAAAGAAGCTCAAGATTTTTTTGTTGTTTTAATAATCATTTATTAGTTTATTTCATCAAGAAAGATACCTTTTGAATCCCCGATATGTTGGTAAGATGCCTGGCTAACTGGATTGTTTACCTGGCAGTCCATTTGTCCATCTCATTGGATTTATTATTTCACCTCCCGCGCCCTCGAGTGGACATAGCCTATACAAAATGGCACTTCTTCATGAATTGATTACAATGAATTCGAATTTAAGAAAACAACAACAACACACATTTTGCTAATATTGTGAATATGATAACGTTATAGACATAGCTACTGGTTTTCTTTTTTTACCATTGGCAAATCAGCTCTCGAGGAAGTTCAAATATGGTTGAACGCGGGCGTGCCCGATAAATGGGCGCTATCTAGCTACGTTTCTTAACGTTATCCATCTTATTTCTTTAATCCAAGTGTTCACTGGTGGAAACTTGCTTTTTCGGGAAATAGCCTACGGTGTATATAAGCTGGTTACTTCTTTAGATTTTACAAAATTAACATTGGCAATCTAGCAGCAAATGTTAGCAAACTAATGTTCCTGAGAGATACAGACAGTAACATTACAGTGGCTAGCTAACGCTAATCTAGACACAGACAGACCACATGCCCCCAGTTCACAAATCACAGGGTATTCAAAAAAAGAATTAAGGTGACCAAGACCCACCTCAGCTCCTCTACGCTGGCAAACTAACATTACGGTTAGTCCACCCAATTAAATAGCACGCTAAAGTAAATAATGTACAGCGCCTGTTGTCAAACCGGGTACAGGTAACTAGCAATAACAGCAGCTCAGTGATAAATATCGACCTGTGTCTTGACGACATGAACATAGAACCATGTATGCAGCAAGACCTTTTACTTTTTTGTATCTCATGGCCAACTCGCTAAAATGGTAGGTGCGTGCGCACCTCTACTGTGACGTTGGTTAGAAACCGGTCTATGGGCACATTTTGAAAACCGACGCAATAGAATGTGCATGCTTATGACATCACAATGCCTTACAACACTGTTATGACCCAACAATATTATCCCAGATGATTTGGCATTACCTTTTTGTGCTTTCATCACAATCACAGAACTATAGAGTACTCAAGTGACTACGTCACGCTGGTTTCGGAAGTAAATTCCCCATTCATTTAGAGCGTAGACATTAAAGGGGAACTGAAACGTAATATGAAGTGAACGTGATAGGGTGGATGTCTTTTCAGTCTAATACATATTCCAGTTCTCAAATCTGACGAAACAGTAATAATGGAGAAAACGTTAAGAATAGTTAATCGTTTTGCCGTTAGGGCGCAGCCATGTTTAGTTTTCGTAGTCAGTGACGTCACTGGCATGATACATCTAACGTTCGAGCACCTATTACCGACTGGGTTCGCGGAAAAAACAGCAAAACGCAAACTTATTTGCAACCGTAAATAAAATGGGATAAATATCGGTCACACCCCAGACGTCCGCTCGTTGTAGCATTAGCTCCTAGGGGACGTGTAGCCTACGATCACCCCTCGCAATTAGTGGTAGGCTATTTTATCTTCTCAAAAATAGGTCAATGATCCCGTGTATTGTTTCTTCTCAAACGCCTTAATTAAATGGGTTGACCCATTAATAGACGCGTTAAAAATACATTGAAAACGTAATTCAATCATTGCATTTCAGCATTATAATGGAACTTAAGATCATGTTGTAGAAGCCCCTTTCCACAAAAACGGCAGCATTCATACTCTCAGAGCAAAAAAAATGCCTCGTATTAAAAATGATCACACAATAGCCTGCATATCTTGCATTATTTGAAAATGTTCTTTTCTTAAAAAAACGTAATCTATATAGGCCTACTAATTTCATTGAGCAATATCGTGTCTGTTTGATTTACCCCTCCCACTCAGTTAAGACAAATTCAACCAAAGAAGTAGGCTAACGTTACTTGACAGTTTTTTTTTTTTTTCAGACCTGCAATTGAGAGCGGTCGATCATAGTGTAAATATGGAGAGCTCTGTAGCTACTATGTACAGTGACCGTGTGCGTTTTGATTTTTCTTTTTCTTTTTTCAACGTTCAGAGCAAGTGTGGAGTGAATTGTGTCATTTATTTAGCATTTTTCACTTGTGGGCTTGCGTTTTTGGTATCTTAGCAAGTTAAGCATTTCATTCAGCTGTCATGGCCAGTGCCACTGTAGTTAACATGGATGAATTGGGAGACATTGTTGATCGTCTTCGAGACGGGTTGGTGTTTGAATGCATGACTTTTGTAGAGAAGAGTCAGACCCAAGTGAAATGTGAAGGAAGACCTAAGCTCTCGTTTGACTAAACTTGCCAGGGGAAGGGTGTTTCAATTGTTATGATCGAGTGGGCTGGCTAACAAGTGTCAACGTTACTACTGGCCCTGTCGGATTTTTTCAACAAATCGTAATGGGACCTGGACAAGTCCGAATTCAGCACGTGTTAGCTAACGTAGATTAGGGGGGCTAAACCGGTGAAAATGTATGTATTTTTCTTTAAAAAAAAATTTTCTACAGCCTGGGGCAGTGCAGTATGACCTTTAGACCGTTTAAATATTAAATGTTTTCATGCGTCAAATGTTCCAGCAAATAACTTGATGTAACCACCATCATAATGACAAGATGTGATTTACGTATGTATCACACACCTTTTAACGTTTGCTCTGATAACTGGATAGTTATTTCCCCCCCAGTCAAATGAGTCAAGAAGTGTACGTGGTTTGCATCTAATGTCACAAAATATAGATAACCTACTCTTCTGAGGAGTAAAGGGGCATAGCTATGCAAGTACTACTGTTATATTTTGGTAAATGGTGCCCTCTCCTGGTGAAATTGGCAATGCAGGCCATAACGCAACGTAGGCATTGACTTAACCTCCATTCACGGTGATAGGGGATAGTAATTGTTTAACTGTTTGACATTAATGGTACAAACACGAATGCACCTTTTTAAAAAGGACTAGATTACGTTTTTTTAAGAAAAGAACATTTTCAAATAATGCAAGATATGCAGGCTATTGTGTGATAATTTTTAATACGAGGCATTTTTTTTGCTCTGAGAGTATGAATGCTGCCGTTTTTGTGGAAAGGGGCTTCTACAACATGATCTTAAGTTCCATTATAATGATCATGCTACTACCTCCATTATAATGCTGAAATGCAATGATTGAATTACGTTTTCAATGTATTTTTAACGCGTCTATTAATTGGTCAACCCATTTAATTAAGGCGTTTGAGAAGAAACAATACACGGGATCATTGACCTATTTTTGAGAAGATAAAATAGCCTACCACTAATCGCGAGGGGTGATCGTAGGCTACACGTCCCCTAGGAGCTAATGCTACAACGAGCGGACGTCTGGGGTGTGACCGATATTTATCCCATTTTATTTACGGTTGCAAATAAGTTTGCGTTTTGCTGTTTTTCCGCGAACCCAGTCGGTAATAGGTGCTCGAACGTTAGATGTATCATGCCAGTGACGTCACTGACTACGAAAAGTAAACATGGCTGCGCCCTAACGGCAAAACGATTAACTATTCTTAACGTTTTCTCCATTATTACTGTTTCGTCAGATTTGAGAACTGGAATATGTATTAGACTGAAAAGGCATCCACCCTATCACCTTCACTTCATATTACGTTTCAGTTCCCCTTTAACTAAAGCTTACTTTTAAACCATTTCTACTGATTATGTCTTACCGTCAATTTCCCGGATTGTTCAATATAACGCCCGTTCGCAAACTATGTCATTTTTCTGGACCAGCTTCGAGTATATTTTACGTTTTAGTATTTTTTTTGTGAACATCCCAGCGCTGGCACTGTTTAAAAACTACACGTCCCATAATTCCCTCCGAACGAGCAGCCTTATCTCCAGACGTTTTCATATAACGTTAGCCAGCAGTAGCACACAGCTCCGTTTTTAAACACTTTTTTCTAACGTTAGCTAGCTAGCTTGAAGGACTTAAAGCTAGAATTGCTTCATGTGGTTAACCGTAGCATAGTGTCTGACCTTGTCGGGCGGGCTTCTCTAGTTAGCAAGCTAACGTTAGCTTGTCTTGAGCAGCACGAGCCTAGTCCCATCTGCCACAGAGCAGACAGACGAGATGATATCTTATTGGTCGAGAACCACCCGTGCGTTGCAGTACTGGATATGCAGTCCGTTAAAGTGGACTACAAGTCGAACTACAATCATTAATGCATTACTTTAAAAAATAAAAATTGGAACATGCGATAGCCTATATGGTCTACATGCTTGTACCACACAGGCTAATCCAGGAACGTTTCGGCTCATTCTATGAATCAGATTTCAAGAAATAGTCGGTAGTCTCCGAAGCCCATTCTATTTTCCATAGGGAATTTACTTCCGAAACCAGACTCCGCCCGCGACTGACGTACTCACTTGAGTACTCTATATACGAACTAGAAAGGCAACTGCCTTCTCAAAACGGCACCGTTTCCGCGGCCCAAAGTTTTTTCTCTGATTGGCCAACGTGACCTGTCACGTGAAGGTGGTCAATTTGTCCCTTTTGCAGAGATTAATGGAATGCTGCTGCAAATCTAGAACCACGACCAGAGCCACCGCAAAGTGGGTTTTTGTGAGAACAATAGATGTTATGTGAAAATCAAAACAATAAATACATTGATAAATTATTGAATACGTCTATGCTATGGTTAAATTCACATACTTAAATAATGATTGTTGTTTATTTACCGTCAGTGGTATTGCAGTCGGTGATCCCAACCGCTTTTTTCAAGCTTTCCGTGAACCAGCGGTCCTTGCCCGGCTAATAATTGCGTGAAGTGTTGCCTGAATGATGTCGAAGGCTAACGTAGAGATTTGTTAAAATCGCCTCACAGCCTAACGTTACTGCAAATTCATATAAATGAGCCGTGAATAGTTAACGTCACAAAAAATGTTTAATATCTATGTTGTTAGCTAGCTACATTATTAACAAGCTGTTTGGTTAGCGTTAACTATAACGTTACTCGTCGTTATGTTGTTCGACAACCCGGTCTCACGCTTTTTCGTGCTCATAGTCACAACAATTAATATTGAATCGTCACCCAGAGCACGATTTTCCGACTTTTATCGTGCTACACAGAACGAAATTTAAACCCATGCATTTTCAATGCTAGCATTTCTCAGACTTCTTTCGTGCTGGGCTGAACGACATTTAAACCAATGCATTTCAATTGGGAGATTTTCTTCGACTTTAGAAGGGGGGCAGAGACGTTGGGAGTAGGGGTGCGGGGGGTGCGACAGCCCCACTCCGTAGTACCCACAGAACTATATACGAACTAGAAAGGCAACTGCTTTCTCAAAACGGCACCGTTTCCACGGCCCAAAGTTTTTTCTCTGATTGGCCAACGTGACCTGCCACGTGAAGGTGGTCAATTTGTCCCCTTTTGCAGAGAGTAATGGCTGCCGCTGCAAATCTAGAACCACGACCAGAGCCACCGCGGAGTGGGTTTTGTGAGAACAATAGTTGTTGTGAAAATCAAAACAATAAATACATTGAAAAAATATTGAATACGTCTATGCTGTGATTACATTCACATACTTAAATAATGATTGTTGTTTATTTACCGTCAGTGGTTTTGCAGTCAGTGATCCCAACCGCTTTTTCAAGCTTTCCGTGAACCAGCGGTCCTTGTCTGGCTAATAATCGCGTGAAGTGTTGCCTGAATGCTGTCGAAGGCTAACGGAGAGACTTGTTAAAATCGCCTCACAGCCTAACGTTACTGCAAATTCATATAAATGAGCCGCGAATAGTTAACGTTACAAAAAATGTTTAATATCTATGTTGTTAGCTAACTACATTATTAACAAGCTGTTTGGTTAGCGTTAACTGTAACGTCACTCGTTATGTTGTTCGACAACCCGGTATCACGCTTTTTCGTGATCATAGTCACAACAATTATTGAATTTTTCTATTGAATTTAGTACAAACTAGAAAGGCAAGATTGTCAACCGTGGTGTCAGGTTCAACCCAGTTCGTTTTCAATGCGATTGACTATAGGCTAAATGTGTCAAACACTATTGTATGATTTGCCCGAAATACTATGATTTGTCAGTTATTTGCTGTTATTCGCATAGTTTTGATATGGAGTTGATAGTGCAAAGACATTTATTGCCGTTGGCAAATAAAATATTAACAGGTACAGTGTTTCCCCTAGGATGGAGTTGTAGCAGCGGAGGTGAAGCACTTATATATATATATCATGATATATATATATATAATTTTAAAAAAATTCCTATAAAAATTTTTTTTTGTGCACTGCCGGGAGGTTTCTTTTTATGTGCCGGCACCAGAGGGGCTCTCGAGGCCTAAGTACATACAGTACAGTACAAGGACAACTACAGGCAGGGGCGTAGGTTTCATTTGAACATTGGGGGGGCGACCACAAACAGTAAATGTTCTTTGTGATAATAATGGAGGGGGACACTAATAATATAGCATGCAACAGTAGTGAACCATGACTATTGGACCGAGGCCCTCAACCATTCCCGTGAGCAAAGCAATACGAAGTATCGGGGGGTCTGGGGGTCCTCCCCCAGAAACATTTGAGCCTTTTAAAACTCATTTCCTGCATTTCTACACAACCTCACCCAGGGCATTTTCTAAAATAAAATGTTTTATTTACGAACATTTTGGAGAAGTTTTTTTTTTTTTTTTTTTCAAAGCACTAGGCGAGATTTGAGATGCTTTCATATAGATCTAAAGCCATGGTAGGCTAATCAGTACAATAGTGGATAAGATAAGTTTATAACATTTTAAACTCTGTGGTTCTCAAACTCGGTCCTGGGGGTCCCCTGTGTATGCTGGTTTCCGTTCCAACCACAATTGCAATCCCAAAATTTTAACAAGCTGTTAATTTTTCTTAATTAGGTGTTTTTCATGTTTAGAGGGATTATTTACCCTCTTAAGACAAATTATGTTAGAAATAGTTATGCATACCATGAAGACTATGCCATGTTCACATTGTGCTTACAGTGCTATCTTGCAAACAATAATACAAGGTAACATTTTTTTAAACTGATCAATTTAAAGACTGAGGTGAATCAATAGGCTCCTAATTCAGTAGTTGAACACTTGTGTTTTAAGTTCCTTAATTTTTCCTTAAACTTAAACACAATGCAGGTTTGGCTCATTATCATTTGCTTTGTCTTTTGAATTGTTCATTATTTACCAAGTCTCTAGTTTTAGTTGCCAATGTGTCCACAATTTCACCAATTCGGAGCCTATTGATTCACCTCAGTCTTTAATTTGTTTAATTTGATCAGTTAAAACATTTTTACCTCTCTTTTTGTAATTGTTTGCAATATAGCACAATGTGAATATTTGACTTTTATTATTCATGACATGCATAGCTATTTCTAACATAATGTGGCTTCAGAAGGGAAATAATCCCTCTAAACATGAAAAACACCTAATTAAGAAAAATCAACAACCTGTTCAAATTCTGGGATTGCAATTGTGATTGGAACGAAAACCAGCATATGCAGGGGGGCCCCAGGACCGAGTTTAAGAACTACTGCCTTTAGTGGTAGTCGTCGACGTCCCAATTATGGTATTCACATTTCTCTGAACTTCTAAATTAGGCTAATTACAGTGTCTTACAGTGTCGCCGCTTGCGAATACATCAGCCTCTCATGTTGCACTGCAGGGCAATAAACATTTTAAGGAACCAAATAGCCTACATTTAAGAAGCTACAACTGTTTTCTGATTAACCCTGAAGAAATTCTCTATTCAATTGTCCAGCAACGTCGACATTTCCACAGTGCTACCTAACGTTATCGCACTCGCGGCTGTAATACATTGCTTGTTGTTATGAAAAAACATGTACTTTTTTTTATGTATATATAAGGCATAGACTGTGGAAAAATAAGGAGTAGTTAGCTAGGTTAGGAACAGCGCATACAGTAGCCTAGCCTACCTGAATGGGGAAACTTCTCGGTCGGCGGTTCTTTTATTCACTGTGGGGATTTTGATTTGATTTTCAGTTGAGAGGACTGTTTCAGGTGAAACGTAGCAAAGGCCGCCTATACACCAAACAAACCATCTGCTCTACCCCTGTAACGAGCGTCTCGATTTCATACACCGTGAAGTTTCTCGTCTTTTTTTGCGGTCTGACTTCTCCATTACAACCAACCTGATTATAACATATCCATAACGTTACACAAAACACTGGCTAAAACACTGGGTTATGGGAATTGAAGTCCATAGTATTATCAGCTTGAGCAATCAACCCTAATTCTTGACTACATATCCCATTTGTGCTTTCATAAACTCGAACTTGTCGTGGCCATGAGATAAACCATTGCTACTGTTTGAAGTAGCAAGGGGGTGGGTCAATAATTTATACTATGTTTACGGGCGTTACATATCTTTCCGCATGAATTTAAGTCATTTTTTACCATTGTTGCAGCCTTTATTGACTGTAAGCTTTACATGGGAGAGGGATCAATTATGGTTGGGGGGGACAATTCGACTCTTTCCAACATTGGCGGGGACACATCCCCCGTTTCCCCCCATAATCCTACGCCCATGACTACAGGGCTGCGTTCAGATCCGAATTTAATTCTTTCTTCCTGTCGTTCCCTTCCCTTGATTCAAGGGAATTCACATTGAAGCAAGGGAAGGGAATGACAGGAAGAAAGCATAAATTTTGGATCCGAACGCAGTCCAGCACTTCAAAATGTTGTACATCTATGACCTTCTCTCGCCAGAACAGCTGCATTTGCTAGCTAGCACTGGCCATATACAACCTTGCTGAAAGTTAGCTTTGCTTAGAAAGTTTGGACACAATCGCATTTCAAATGAGTTTATGACAGCAACTTTTCCATGAAAGCGCTTTACGTTTAAAACATTTTTACGTTACTCTAAAACGTTTACAAGGCCGTATACTCCAGCATTTTGAAGGGGAGAGAGTGGATTGTTTTGTTTTGTTTACAAAAAAATTCAGCAGCGGCGGTCATATTTCAGCAGCGGTGCATATAGGGGAAACACTGAGGTATTGACAGACAATAACAGATCAAAAACGTGGCAGGCTTTAAGTTTACAAAGTACTTATCCAAAATGTTCTCTTTTCTCGTCTGAGTTTTCACATACTGATAGAACCCAGGCATGGTGCTGTCCAAACAATGCTATCACATATTTTATAACTCTAGAGATGTATACCTTGCCAAAAATCACTATGAGCATTATTCCCCTCAGATGGTACTGACCAACCTGGCTCACGGATTACTAGGTGTACGAATTATATATTATAATTTTTGAAAAAAATGATACCTAACACATAAAAGAGAAAACCTCTGTATCTCTCTGTATGTCTGGTGCACAACAGCCAGCAGGTGGCACGCAATGTGCGCACACGCACGCACGCATTAATTAGGTATAGAGCCGACTAAATGTGATTGTGTGCTCCAACGGGTATCAGAGTTAATCTGATTTATCAACTCATCACCCATGGTAAGGATAAGCCACAAATCACCTGTGGAGACTGCCACCTACAAGTTCATAACAGTGTCATCTTCAGAGATATATGTAGGAAACTTCATCCGTAAACAGAGGGATATTGAGGCTACATTATATAATCCTGACCATGTAGGACTATTCAGGAGGTTTGGGGGAGGGGCTTAAGCGCTTCAAAAACAGCATGTTATCTAACCCTAACCCTCATATGACAACAATCCAGATGTATTTGGTAGGTAAAATAAGGTCTACACTAGCGCAAATCCAAACGTATGACTGTGATTAGGAAAACCATCAATACCATGAAGGATTTTTCCCACCAAATAAGCAAAAAATCAAAAGACTTGATTTTATCCAGGCTGGAGTCTCAAAGGGTGTCAGAAACTACAACTCAAAGAGGCTGTAGCCAGACAGAGGTGAAAATTTAACTTTGTCATAGGACAAAACTAAAGACATTTTTGGAAAGGCCTTGACCTGGAGAGTAACATGTCAATTATTTTGCCCTGACACCCAAGGGGACTCAGTAGCGCCCCCTAGAAAGGCAAAACTGGACAAACTTCAAATACTTCTAATTCTGGAACCAATAGACATATCGGGTAGATATTTAACAGGATGATTAACTAACTAGTCTTTCATAAATAATGTCAGAGCCAGCCTTCAAGCTCTAACAGAAGGGCCTGAATAAAACGTTTGATGCTTTGAATTAGATTGAATTAGATGATCAATTGGGATTTTAACTGATGCTATATTGAACATAAATTTTAAGCCCCAGGTCAATAGGATTAGTATTTTTTTAGTTATTGGTACTAGTGTTGCACGGTACACCGAAACTTCGGTACTTTTTCGATACTTAAAAAAAAAAACGGTTCGGTATTAGAATTTTCCGACGTTCGGTACTTTAAAAAAAAAAAATTATATTATTCTTTTTTTTAATATAATCTTTTTTTTCTTTTTCTTTTATGTAGCTGCAATATTTCCCTTACCGCAGAATGCTGGAATGATCAAAATAGCATCTGGAAAAACCCTTGCCAAAACAGCTTCGGTTTCCCGTTAGGCCTAATTAAATTTTCAATGGCAAAGCTGATATTATGAGGGTGTAATTATAGTTTCCGCCTCTATGCAAAATGGCGCACTTTCGTCCGTTTCGCTATCTGACCAGAACTATTACATTTTAGTGTAGAGTAAAAGCTAATTCTGCAGAGGCAGGAGTTTGATTCTGCCTGTTTTTAAGGACTGATTATGGATCAGCACTATGGAGGAGTCTCAAAAGCAGCTCTACAGTGCTGCAAAGATAGCTGATCCAGAAACAGTCCTTAAAAACCGGTAGAAACAAACTCCTTGTCCTGGGTTTAAGTTGTATAGTTCTGAATATCATTTGTGAAGCTAAGGGGGGTTTATTGTATATAAGTTCTGTTTTAAGTTTATTAATATTATAAATAACTAATATTTATTTACCATACGCCTTTGTGAGCAAATGTTATTTTAGCTCAGAATGGAGAAATGCACCACTTTGTTACCAACACCCTCCCCATGTGGACTCTCCGTACCCCCGACCTGCGCGATGATACTACCTCGGCCCCGCACGCGCGTTTGATGACACCGTGTACGCGCAACAACACTGGTAGTTTCGAGGGGCCTACCACCCAGCCTGAAAAAAAATCTAGGGGAAACACTGTACTGTATGTGACTATTCTGAAATAAATGTATTCTGTAGCAAATTTCTGAATGATACAGCTTCTTCAGTTCGAACTTAAAACCATGGATGTGCAGGGAATATTTTTTTAGATATTGACATTTAAATAAAACTAGTAGAAACGAGGAGGAAATTGCCTCTGAAGGGCCAAAGTAAATAGGGTTAAGGTCATTTCAGTAGAGGTACCGAGTATCGAATCAGTATCGTTTCAGTTTCAAGTACCGATTCAGTATCGAGTATCATGATACTAAACCTGGTATCGGTATCGAAGTCAAAATTTTGGTATCGTGACAACACTAATTGGTACTAATAGTTTAGAACTACAGTTCCCCCAAAAACCCGAGAGCTCTACGTTATGGATGGCCTGTGAAAAGATGGCGCCGTCTGTAGTCCGTTCTGAGAAATGCTAGCACTATGGGAGCTGAGAAATGGACCTATGCATGGGTTTAAATTTCGTTCTGTGTAGCACGATAAAAGTCGGACAATCGAAAGAAAGCCGTGTTGAGCCATTTTTTCTGACGTTACAGTTTATGGTTAATCCTAACTGCATTGGACATAACGTTATTTATGCTAACCTTCCAATATCCAGTAGGCTATCATATCGGCTGACCAGACGTCCTGGCTTTACCCGAAAATATTTGTTCGTTTGGACAGACGGACACTTGTGCTCCGTTTATGCGGTCTTAAAGTGCAGTAGCTATAACATTATCTGGCTTTGATGCTCAACTTCAGTTCCTGAATGCGTTTGATTTCTTTTGAGCGATGAGAGAGTGCTGCACACATCGATAGCTACTGAGCAACATAAAATGGTAAACGCCACAATAACTTTCCATGTTGGCCTAAACTTAGCTACAATGTTATATCCTACAATAAACGGGAGCACTCGCTCTTCTTCGCAAACATTTATCGCATAATGCAGTACTGTGTCATACTGCTAGACAAAATATCGGCTATTTCTGCACGCCATGGATTGAAGGTGAAACATATAAACGGCTAATGTTTGACCGTCCTTCAGCTTCATATTAAAAAATTTATTTCCAGTCCAGCGCCCACCACAGACCCACTGAACAATCGATGTTATGTGAAAACCCAAACTAAATACATAGATACATTAACGTTATGTGTATGATTACATTCACATAATGATTACTGCGTTCACTTTTGCTTAATCCGCCGTCCGTGGAATAGGCAAGCTACACCGGTAGATCCCGAGTCCCGACTAGTGGTGTGTCGTTCGCGAACGAGTCTCTTTTAGGTGAACGTTGGGAGCCGACTCGCATATGTGAAGAGCCGATTTGTTTTGTAAATGAACACAAGACAAATGCTTGTGGTCTTGGTGGAACTTTTATTCGTTTTTTTTCTTCAAGTTCCATCTGTAATCAAAGAGAATAATTTTTCAGGCCAAAAATAAATAAAACCACTATAAGAAAATAACATTAATAATAATTTAAAAACCAGTTTAATTGTTCTGATGCTGCAGTTTTGCACATTTATTTTTTTATGCACTTATTTATTTTTCTTTGTCGCAATATTATGTTCTATTTTATGAGCGTCTATTTTGTTTTGAAATGTTCAACTACGCACTGTGTTTATTGTGCAATTTATTTCAAGACATAAAAATGCCCTACTTTCAATGCACGTGTAATATCGTCTTACTGTTTTTACATTTATTTAAATAGTTTTTATAACAAACAAAATGCGAAATAATGTTATTTTGGTAATTAGAAGGTAGGGTAAGATTCCTTTGAACAATTTAAGTGATAGATGTGCACAAACACCAATCATAGGTCAAAATATCGCTAACTTTGGCCGATTTTGAAAAACCGGAAATGCTACTGAATGAAGAGCCGTTTGGGAGCCGAAAGAGCCGGCTCTTATTGGTGAGCTGAGCCAAATGATCTGACTCACTGAAAAGAGCCGGAATGCCCATCACTAGTCCCGACCGCTCTCTCAAGCTTTCCGTGAACCAGCCTTGCGCGGCTAGCTAACGTGAGGTGTAGCCTAAATAATGAGACATCGTGATGGAAATGGCCACTGTGAAAATTTTACGTTAGCCTATTTTGTAAGTATAGGAATGTCCATGTTGGACTGATATAATGAACTATGGTGAACTATTGTGTCTACGTTATATATTAATGTTGAAGGCTTCGTGGGCTACCTTGTTGAAATCGCCTCACAGCCTTACCACCATGCGAATTCAGATAAATGAGCCGCGAATAGTTACTAAAATGTTTAATAGCCATCTCGTTAACTAGCGTTATTAACAAACTTTGATTAACGTCGCCATTATGTTGTTCGAAGCTGTACGTGAACAAAACAGGCTTAGCCAACAAGCTAGCCTATATGATAGGCCGTCATATGCATTGTCGAGAGGGGTGTAAATTTAGGTTTACAGACATGTCAATTTAATTCAATTTATCCCTAATTTAACCAATTTTACCCGGATATAGCCTGGCTACATCCTAGGACTTTTTCATCAAGCGTCAGCGGGGCAATGTTAGTAAAGCTGGAGGATTGCGTCTGTTGAGTTAGCAGCGGGTGGGTCTGCGAGCGGAGCCCTCAGCCCAGTGCACCAGCGAACGCTACTCCAGCCAACTCGTCCGCTGACCCGCTATCCTAGCTATCTGGGCGGCATTTCATCAACTTTTCAACATGTTCACTGGGGCAGGTTACTAGTAATGTAACGCATCTTGAGATGTGAAGTCTGTCCTTAGAAATATTACACATTTGAAAACCATTTCATGATTATGCACAAGATAGCTGTTAGCTAACCAGCTACAGTCAGCTACCGCGCTGTATGTTCCTTGCGAGCTGACCACCATAGTTCAGTGGAGATGAGATTTAATTTGAGGCGAAAATGCGAATAGGCCTCCTCACGTGATTTCCCAGTGACGTAACTAGAATTACCACGTGACCATGTTCTTAACCAATCAGAGTTCAGTGCGCCTACTCAACACTCACCGATGAGGTTTTTTAAATCATGCCTCTCTTTTTTCTGTGTAGGCTAAAAAAAATTTGAACCCAGGAAAAATGTAAAATGTTATTGCCTGCTTCTATTGACTACAATATTGTGAACTTTTGATACCTAGATTGTGCTGGGGCCACTATGTTGACTTTCACAACGCTCCATTGGAAATACATGGCAGAACTCATAATAATACTATTTCCGGGCCATGGCAGCCATCTTGCGGCAGTGCCATTGCGGAAGAACCAAATTGAATAGGGCTGAATGGAACCACATGACCACGTTTCCTTTCTAGTTCTTATATTCACCACTTTCCTGCGAGAGACAATGGGTGTCGTCATGACACTCGACACTTCCGGGACGCCAGAGGTTGCCGGTTATTCCTTTCCGGTTTACCCAACGCTTTCGCCGACCAAAATGTAGCTAAGGCTGGCTTTACACGGTGAAACTTTCACGCAACTAGTTGCAGGTTGCAAATTGCATGCAACATAATTTACATGCAACTTGACAGTTACACGAAGCAATTAAAAAAATAATCAGTCCCATGCAACATGATTTAATAGTTTATTTCACTAAAATTTGCTAGCTAGATTGGTAATTTATTTTCATCTGTCATATTCTTTTCTCACTAGATTATTTCAAGTGGGAAAACACCTGAAAAAACAGGCTACTATAGATACAGAGTTTGATACTATTAGATGTAATTTGTCATATCTAAGACATTTCGCTGGATAAAATGTTTTTAATACACAGATTATGCGAAGTAACTTGCTCGCATTCGCAACCAGCGTTGCTCACGTTAGCTAACGTTACATTAGGTAAAGCCCTACTATGTTACGTTCATATTTACAAACTGAATAAATACTGCACCTCTAACCACAAAACTGCTTTGCTAGATTATAGTTGTTGTAACTAAGATATTTGACGAATACAAACTTTTTAAATCAGCGGATTTAGCGTTATGTGCCGGCTTTAGTAATCAGCTGTTGGTGTTGCTATGGTTACCATTCATAAAAGGGTGTGTGAAATTGGTAGTTTGACGACATCATCTGACAAGTTGTCAACAAAGTTGAGAGTTTTGCAACTGTTGCGGCTGAGTTTCAGACAAGTTTCAAGTGCGTTGCAGAGGGCTTTACACCATGCAACTGAATTGCAACTTAGTTTCTCCTAAGTTTCAAGCAACTAAAGTTGCGTGAAAGTTTCACCGTTTAAAGCCAGCCTAACGTTTACTTTTTATGCCAAATGTACCGTTCTCAGTCACAGGATAGCTAGATAATGACTTCGGGCTCAACATGTGCCGTTGTCGGGTGCACAAATAACTCGCGAAAACTTATGAATGGAGCCTGTTTTCAACACAGACAGACTCGCAAGACATGTTGCTGTCCGGCACGCTATGCGCTACATTCAATCCCCAAGGACGAGGCAAAAACAAGAGAAGAAAGTAAACTCGCAGACTTTTTTACACAATACTTTACCGATTTTATTGCTATGTAGATAATTATAAGCCTCTGTGCTTTTGTAATTTTTAAGTTCCTCGCCATCAACGCCCTCACTAAGAATGAAGTAGTTGACAATGTCAACGTAGCTAACGTCGGGCCATTGTTTCATATCGTCTACCCATTCCGTTAGGATAGACGGATGTGGCACTTTCACCGTATTATCGCCAGTACTTGTTAGATAATCCGATCCATGTAACCATCAGGGAAATGTGGCCATTTTAAATAATGTTCGTCTTCATATACATTTAGTTAGCAGTTAGCTAGCTACAAACGTAAACACAGTAGACCGGACGGAAGAAACCGGCTTCTGCTATGACGCCGCTATGAATCATGGGAAAGGTCAGAGTTCGGGAAAGTTGTGAATAGTTCTGTGGTAGTACCTTAGACTGTATAAAAATATGGACAAAGCCACTGTGACGTCACCCATTGCCTTTCCACGGCCTCATAAAAACTGAATTGAAGCTCGGAAGTCTTTTTCGCCGGCCGTTTGTAGATACAAACTGCGCCTGCTCCGTGGAGCCGAAGTGACCTTGGCTTGGAGCAGGGTCAACCGGATATGGCCCGGGCACAGTATGATTGACAGTTCGGAGTGGAGAAGCCACAGAACTATAAAGCCCACAGAACTATATAAAGCCCATGACCTGACCAAACCCACCATTTTGAAAAATAAACTTGCGGTAAACTTCCTTAAGTTGCTAATGTTTTATAATATAACATTTAATTTTCATCCTCGATTTTACTGTGTCATTTATTCGCATTGAATGTGTGGTATTCGTCACATAATTAACGTTCATTCAGTTATCTTCAATTTATATTCAGCTAACATCAGCTAATTTGATTAGCTAGATAGCATACCAGCTGAGCTCGGTAGCCAAGCTAGACGCAATGCATCACCACCATTGCTAACCGCTAATTAACTCGACTGTGGCAGAGCAGTCTGTCACAGTTTGCTGCAGCATGAAACCCCGTTCTGAAAACTCTTCCAGATAAAGTGGGGATTAAGGTTAGTGGGTTCACACGCTAGCTAAAAGCACAGTAGCTACATCGTAGCTGCCTGGCATTAACTTTCATCTGCATCCTGTAACCTAATCACAAACATTGCAAACATTTACAAACGCAGACTCCGTATTCTTTTCCGATAAATTATTGGTTTTATTTTAAACATCCCCGTATTGAGTCAGTACAAACATACCGCTAACACGTTGGCTCTATTTCCCGCACATTTTCGTAATCTTTGACACCTAAAAAAATTATCCAGGTGTAGAAATGTCCGGTTAGATTTCTAGCTAGAGCAGCTGGCTATCGTTAGTAACGTTAGCTAGGCAATCACGGTAGCTAGCGAACTTATATGGCCAGCCAGCAAGGATTACTTGACAGCAAGGATAACTGTTAAATTAAAATGGCTTGCCATAAGCTATCGTTAGCTTGCTAGCTAAATGTTAAAAACGACTTACCGTGAGATATCGTTAGCTTGCCAGCTAGCTAACCCAGCATTGCTAAGCAATGGTAACGTTCATGACAGGGGAGTACAGGGGGAGTACATAACAGGGGGCTATTGTGTACGGGAGCGGTTGGAATAGCTAAATTAATATCTAAATTGATAAGGTTATACAGGTATGGAGCAATTGATTTGAGATACTTAACCCACAGTTTGGCTGCTTGCTTCAAGACACTGGGCCTGTAGTGTAGCTGCAACATCCCCTTCTGTCTCATCTTACGAAACAGTATTTTTTTTCGTAGTAGACACATCATAGCTCGCTCCAACCAAAATGAATATGTGATGACAAACATGTTGAAGATGAGCGGGTAAGGCACTCAATTTATTATGCTACGAACTGCGTCCACAAAACAACAGCTTGTTCACGGTAGGCTACTAAGGAATGTTCTCCATCGACTTCCACTCAAAAATACAGCGTGTCTCCCTGTCCCAAGCATAGACTGTATAAAAATAGGTCCCGCCCCTCCGAGTGAGGGCAGTGAGAACCATATAGAACCTATCTATGCCAGTGATCCCAGGACTCAACCTGTCCCTCTGATTGGTCCTGAACAAATGTTAATACCCTGTCCAAACGACACAATATTTTAAAAAATCAGCACATGCACAGGCATTAGATGAATTAGATTGAGGCTACAACATTATCTAATCCTGACCATGTAGGACTATTCAGGAGGTTTGGGGGAGGGGCTTAAGCGCTTCAAAAACAGCATGTTATCTAACCCTAACCCTAACCCTCATATGACAACAATCCAGATGTATTTTGTAGGTAAAATAAGGTCTTAATCATTTGATACTTTGATGATTCAATTAGATGATCAATTGGGATTTTAACTGATGCTATATTGAACATAAATTTTAAGCCCCAGGTCAATAGGATTAGTATTTTTTAGTTATTGGTACTAATAGTTTAGAACTACAATTCCCTAAAAACCCGAGAGCTCTACGTAATGGATGGCCAGTGAAAAGATGGCGCCGTCTGTAGTCCGTTCTGAGAAATGCTAGCACTGTAAATGCATGGGTTTAAATTTTGTTCTGTGTAGCACGATAAAAGTCGGACAATCGAAAGAAAGCCGTGTTAAGCCATTTTTTCTGACGTTACAGTTTATAGTTAATCCTAACTGCATTGGACATAACGTTATTTATGCTAACCTTCCAATATCCAGTAGGCTATCATATCGGCTGACCAGACGTCCTGGCTTTACCCGAAAATATTTGTTCGTTTGGACAGACGGACACTTGTGCTCCGTTTATGCGGTCTTAAAGTGCAGTAGCTATAACATTATCTGGCTTTGATGCTCAACTTCAGTTCCTGAATGCGTTTGATTTCTTTTGAGCGATGAGAGAGTGCTGCACACATCGATAGCTACAGAGCAACATAAAATGGTAAACGCCACAATAACTTTCCATGTTGGCCTAAACTTAGCTACAATGTTATATCCTACAATAAACGGGAGCACTCGCTCTTCTTCGCAAACATTTATCGCATAATGCAGTACTGTGTCATATAGGCTATTTCTGCACGCCATGGATTGAAGGTGAAACATATAAACGGCTAATGTTTGACCAACCTTCATATTAAAACATTTCTTTCCAGTCCAGCGCCCACCACAGAACCACTGAACAATCGATGTTATGTGAAAACCAAAACAATAAATACATACATTAACGTTATGTGTATGATTACATTCACATAAATAATGATTATTGCGTTCACTTGTTTATTTTGCTTAATCCGCCGTCCGTGGAATAGGCAAGCTACACCGGTAGATCCCGAGTCCCGACCGCTTTCTCAAGCTTTCCGTGAATCAACCTTGCGCAGCTAGCTAGTTGTAGCCTAAATTATGAGACATCGTGATGAAATGGCCACTGTGAAAATTTTACGTTAGCCTATTTTGCAAGTATATGAATGTCCATGTTGGACTGATATAATGAACTATGGTGAACTATTGTGTCTACGTTATAGATTAATGTTGAAGGCTTCCTGAGCTAACCTTTACCTTGTTGAAATCGCCTCACAGCCTTACCACAATGCGAATTCAAATAAATGAGCCGCGAATAGTTACTAAAATGTTTAATAGCCATCTCGTTAACTAGCGTTATTAACAAACATTGATTAATGTCGCCGTAATGTTGTTCGAAGCTGTACGTGAACAAAACAGAGTTAGCCTACAAGCTAGCCTATATGATAGGCCGTCATATGCATTGTCGAGAGGGGTGTAAATTTAGGTTGACAGACATGTCAATTTAATTAAATTTATCCCTAATTTAGCCAGTTTTACCCGGTTATAGCCTGGCTACATCCTAGGACTAACGTTACGATGGTCGTTTTTCATCAAGCGTCAGCGGGGCAATGTTAGTAAAGCTGGAGGATTGCGTCTGTTGAGTTAGCAGCGGGTGGGTCTGCAAGTGGAGCCCTCAGCCCAGTGCACCAGCGAACGCTACTCCGGCCAACTCGTCCGCTGACCCTGATTATCTGGGCGGTTTTTCAAAAAACGAGACGGCATTTCATCAACTTTTCAACATGTTCACTGGGGCAGGTTACTAGTAATGTAATGCATCTTGAGATGTGAAGTCTGTACTTAGAAATATTACACATTTGAAAACCATTTCATTATTATGCACAAGATAGCTGTTAGCTAACTAGCTACAGTCAGCTACGGCGCTGTATGCTCATTGCGAGCTGACCACCATAGTTCAGTGGAGATGAGATTTCATTTGATGCGAAAATGCGAATAGGCCTCCTCACGTGATTGTACTGTGACGTAACTAGGATTACCACGTGAGCATGTTCCAGATCTCATCGGTTTGTTCTTAACCAATCAGAGTTCAGTGCGCCTACTCAACACTCACCGATGAGTTTTTTTTAAATCATGCCTCTCTTTTTTTCTGTGTAGCCTAAAAAAAATTTTGGACCCAGGAAAAATGTTAAATGTGATTGCCTGCTCCTATTGATTACCATATTATGAACTTTTGATACCTAGAATTGCGCTGGGGCGACTCTGTTGACTTTCACAACGCTCCATTGGAAATACATGGCAGAGCTCATCGGTAATACTATTTCCGGGCCATGGCAGCCATCTTGCGGCGGTGCCATTGCGGAAGAACCAAATTGAATAGGGCTGAGTGGAACCACGTGACCACGTTTCCTTTCTAGTTTGTATATAGTTCTGTGATCACAATTCATTACTTCTTTGTATCACTTCCAGGTTCTTTAGACTACTTACCACAAAATACATCACCATATTTTACTTTCACCTTCTTTAGATCCCTTTATACCGCATTACTACTTCATACCATTTCCACCTTTTATTTTCCACCTCACACTATACCATATTACCATCTTTCTATACCATTTCCAGCAATTGATACCACTGCGAAGCAACCACACTTACAATTTATATAGGAATTGTTAATCTAGTTTTATTAATTATTCCAGTTAATCTCTGTATCACACTGAGGCTGGAATTTAAAATGGGCTCAATTAAAGATCTTGTTTGACTGGTTGTATTTAAAGCACCAGTCCCTTCTACCCAGTTTTCCTGATGTTGCCACAACATTTAAGTTCTTCTTTAACAATTCCCATAACGGTGGCTTCTGCAGAGATAATTTTCAAAACTAAAAGAAACCCAGAGGTATTGTATTAAACTTTCATTCTCAAACTCTCCAGTACCATTTGATCGCAGTTAGATATCTACTGTAGGGACTCAAAGTAACATTGTAACCTAACATTGTTAACATTAGCAGCCCTCACAAGAATAGAAGGAGATAAGGGAGGGTTCTAGTTAATCTGTAGCACGTACTAATCACCAATCTGTCTAACTGTGCCATTCTGAGAGTGAGAGTCATGGCACTGACATGATTCAGGTCTGTGTGGTGTGCAGTGACTCATTCATCTCTGCAATGCAGTGATTCAGGGCTGTGTGGTGTGCAGTGACTTATTCATCTCTGCAATGCAGTGATTCAGGGCTGTGTAGTGTGTAGTGGCTCATTCCTTGCCTTCTCTTTCTGCAGTTATTCAGTTCAGCTTCACCACCATCTTTGTGGCGGCCTTCCCCCTGGCCCCGCTGCTGGCCCTCATCAACAACATCTTTGAGATCCGACTGGACGCCATAAAGATGGTCAGCCTTGAGCGCCGCCTGGTGCCCAAGAAGACTAATGACATTGGTGAGACAGCTATGGTAATCATTTAAAAGAGAAAAATACTTTGCTGGCCTTTCAATAGTGTCCATGTATCAACTCAGAGTAACTACTCCTAAGTGTGCTGGTAACTGAGAGAATGCAGATATGTATAATTTTGTGAATGATATCCCATTGTGTGTGCTTCTTAGGTGTATGGACCAGAGTGCTGGAGATGATTGGCGTGCTGGCAGTCATTGCCAATGGGCTGGTCATTGGTATCTCCTCTGACTTTATACCCCGTCTGGTGTACCGCTATCGCTATGGCCCCTGTGCCAAAGATCTGGCAACCGATCTGGAGTGAGTCAAAAACAACAACTTATATTCAAATTGCCTGACAAATTTTGGCTGTCCATGTACTAATTGTACCCCAGCAAACATAACTCACCTGATTTAGAAACTAGGCATTTAAGAGAAACAGATTCACACCCCAATTTATTTAGCATATCTGTTTTTTTAAATAAGATTTTGAGGTAACGATTTACAAGGGCTGAGCAATATACCACAACGATAATATATATACGGGTATCGCCACCATTTGGGTAATTGCCTTTCTTTTACCTAACTTGATTTTATTTATACCTGAATCGGTAGTAAACATCCAAACTTCAGAGGCTGCGTGATATGCTTCCGTGAAATGCTGCGTGAAGAAACATCACCACTGATATCTATTGGGTGTTAAGACAGCCAATCGGCAGCAAGGTCATACAGCTTCTATGTGATGTGTTTTTATCAATCACATGGAAGCTGCAATGCTTTGCTGCTGATTGGCGGTCTTATCACCACCCAATAGAGAAGTGGCGGAAAAATGCCTAAGGGGAGGTTATGCCTGCATTGTTCACACAGCCTATACGACCAACGCAACAGTGAGCCATGTAGGCTAATGTTAACCAACTAGGGCCATGTTGAAAAAGCAATTTGTGTGCTGACAACAATAAGCCACATCGGGTGTTTCGTCTAGAATTACACTATAGTATTTAGCCTTAGCTAGCTCGTCCCTGATCATGTTCTCAAGTGTGGTGGCTAAAGCCGAAATCATATCATTTTGAGACCTATTTGACAAATAGGTTGCGTTACTGGGCATTCGAATGTCCCTCATGAATGGATCCCAACGTTTCAAATAGTCAACAATCTCCAGAAAAACACCCTTGTTCTCTGACGTTTCTCGTTCATCATGTCCTCTAAAGGGTAAACCCGTTTTGCCCAGTGTACGGCAAAGATCAATGAGACGAGTGAGGTATTCCTTGTTTCTCTCACTCTCGATTTTGGCTCTCGTGATTTTCAGCTGTTACCTGGCTCAACGTTAAATCTACGTGCTTTTCTTCGCGTTTGAAGTGACGGAGTTGGGACATTGCTGTTTTATGTTGATCCCCTGTTGCGTGTTTTTTTATTTTGGCAACCCTGTTTTTCCAACTAGCACACCCTCTCGTTATAAAAGCAGCGTCGTTAAATGCGGTTAAATTAGATGCAAATAACCTGCATGCAAAGCAAAACATTCGGTCGCATTTTTCGGAGTATTTGAGCCACTGTTTAGCATCTGGAATTTCATACCAGCCAGCTTGGAACGAGCGTTTATCCGCCGCTTTGGGAAACTTGATAACAGGCTGGTGGTGGCCTTTTTCGACAATACGAAGCAACTCTACTGTGTCCTGGGAGGAGGTGGGCAATCCATGTAAGCACTCACCCCCCATTCTCTTTGGCTGTTTCCACCGCCTTGTCGCCATTATCGTGGTAGCTACTAGCATCACCATCATAATCCTGATCCTGATAACTAGCATCCGTTGGGTGATTGGTTTCCACCGCCTCTGCTTCATTAGCATAGTCGGTACTGCTGCTAGCAGTAACATTCTGGTTTAGGATACCGACAGGGTGGGTTTTTGGTGGCACATTTGCAAAAAGGTTGCGTATATCCATTTAGACAGGCTATTCATAGTTTTCACGTGATGTCACAGCCCTATGGGAACGCCCACCTGGCGGGCAAAAAGCATAGACTGTATAGGCAAAAAGCCACCTTCCACTGCCCGCCAACGACAACTTTTCCCAAAAGTTTGCCAAAATGCCGGATAGTTGTTGTTCAATTGGATGCACTAACCGAAGAGGAGACAAGCCTGGATTGTGTTTGTACAGAATCCCGTCTGACAAGGAAAATCCAGAGAGGAGGATGTTGTGAATCCCTCCTTCTCTACAGCTACCCAGGCTGTCAATGGCGGGTCATTTAAGCTGTAGGAATGGTTTACCTGACAATGGAAAAAAGTTTATATTACATGTATGTCACAATATGTTGTGTTACCTTAACCAAAATATTACTGCCCTAGAAAAGCTAACTGCAGTAACGTTAGCTGACTAACGTTAGCTGACTAACGTTACACTGACCACCCATGCAAGCAACGTTAGGTAGCTCACGTTAGCTAATTAGCACTCACCTTCGCTTTGACGATGAAGAATTTATTGTCCTTCACCTCCCAAACAACAGCATTATTGACCCATCCAGATCGAAAGTACAGATAACTGTCTGTACTTTTGCACGCTTTCATCTTCGCGGCAGTGTAAGGGGATGGATTCTCCACAAGATAAATGTAAACGTCACCGAAGTACAGCTCCGGCAGCGACTTCGCGGTTTTTAATAATTGAAATAAAGCAGCGGGTGCTGTATTATGGGTCACACGTACCTAAGACACTTAGTTTGTTTGCGTATCTTTGTTTTTCGTCTTTTGATAAGTGATCTAAACACACGTGTGTTGCAAAAGAAGGAGATTTGACAGGCTTCTGCGGTAGCTCTATGGGGTTTCCAGTGTCCGTCCGCATTCTGGAACGTTGTTTTGCCCGCCAGGGCTCCGCAGCAGTCACGTGACTGAAAACTATGAATACAATGACTTAAAACAACATTGACTACCACGCTACTTCAACTAAGAAAGAAAAAAAAACGCTTAGCGCACTGAATTCCAAACCTTCTCGCGATATTGCAGCTGCTGCAAACCCGCCAATCTCTCCCGTTGCATTATGGAACATACAGTTTTATAAATACCAATCGCTTCAGTTGTTTTGTTGTGAATTATTTTATTTTTAGTTGTATGGATGTATTTAATTTATTATTTGTTAAAAGGTTAAATTCTGTCTGATTGTTTTGCCAATCATGGGGTGGCGAGCGCCACAATGAGCGCACGCCCCTGATCAGAAGATATCATAAATATAAACTGATCAGTGAACTGGCGATTTTATAAGAACTGCGGCAGGCACGGCAAAAACCACAAAAGGGAGAACCTAAAACGGGAGAAGCAACTGCTTAAACCAATACGCCACCAGAGAATTCTGAAAAATGTGTATCCTCAAGCCTTAAGAGGCAAGTTTTGTGAGCGCAAGAAGTTTCGTGATCTACGTAAACTGTCCCTTTAAAGCAGGGGTGTCAAGATCCGGTCCTGGAGGGCCGCAGTGTCTGCTGGTTTTTGGTGCGTTTAAGCACAAGTGATTAATTTAAGTCACTAATTGGCTAAGAAGTCCACACACCTTGTTCTCAATGCTTTAACTGGGTGCTGATTGAAAGGAAACCACAAATACCTGTGACACTGCGGCCCTCCAGGACTGGAGTTTGACACCCCTGCTTTAAAGTAAAGGATTTCTGGGATTGTAGGGTGTGGTTGTGAGGACATTGTCCTGGGTGCTCTTCTTCAAACGAGTGATATATTTGTTCCGCAAGTGTGGCATTTACCTCAAACATTGGTAGATCTAAATGGTAACGTTATATCAACAGGTTAACAATGGCCTTAGCCTTGTGGTTTGAGCCACGACTTTCACGCTGTAGACTCATGTTCGAACCTGGCAAATCCCTACTGTTAAATTGGGATTAGGGACTAGACTAGATTTAGCTGTAAATTACACTGGAACAGTATGGAACACATGGTTGGCTAAATGGCTCTAAGTCATCAAGGGTCTGACGTATCAAACAACCCTTAAACCATCACTCTGCTGCCAGATATGCAGTAGATATGGATAGATAACTTGAAGGGTTTCTTCTCCTGACTTATTTTTCCATAGAGTTCAATAGGAAAATTTGTCAGGAGAAACAACCCTTAAAGTGATCCATCCATATCTACTGCATATCTGGCAGCAGAGTGATGGTTTGAGACTCGTTTGATACCTCAGACCCTTGATGACTTAGTCATTTCGCCAACCATGTATTCCATATTGTTCCAGCATAATTTACTAGCTAAATCTAGTCCCACCGCCCAATTCCCATAGAGATCCAATCAAATGCAGTGAAGTTATAGTATCGCTTGTAAGAGTACCAGAAAATAATATATCAAGAGTTTTTTGATATTGTTCGGTCACAGACATTTATTTATTTATTTACCTTTATTTATACAGGGTAGGTTGAGCACACGCTCTTTTACAGCCATGCCCTGTAAATGCCCCCCCAATTAGCCGAACCTCTGGAAGTCATGGCATGCAAAGGATATGCAACCAAATATTAAAAATGATTACTTTATTCTACATTATGTTAAACTGTCCAATATTTTTTGATGCCTGAAAATGGGGGGGGGGGGGGGGCCCTATGTACAAAAGGTTCTATAACGGTTCATCCGATATGGATGAAATACCCTCAAATTAAAGCTGACAGTCTGCACTTCAACCTCATTGTCTCCTTTCAAACTCAAAGTGCTAGAGTACAGAACCAAAATAACGACGGTAACCATGTTCTATGAGTTCCGGATGACCATTAGGGTCGTCAATCAGGATGAACCTTCCAGGTGTCCGATGCATCGAGACTCTTATATCAACATTTGTCATCAATGCGGAAATTCTCAGAACCTTTTCTCTCCCTTAAAGGGTCCCAAGTTACCATGACCCCTAATGGTCATCCGGAACTCATAGAACATGGTTACCGTTGTAACCGTTCATTCTATTTCATTCCTCCGACGTCAATCACGATGACTAATACCGACAATGTCATGAGGGATCGTCATACCTTTAAGTGGATGGCAAGCCTGCCGGCAGGATGGTTGCACCGACCGTTGAATCCCGGCGCCACATTGACGTGATAGAACTTTGAGAATGTACAGGGGGACGCCCATGTCGCAGCCTCACAAATCTCTTTAAGCGATACGCCTTCCAGGGCTGCCCATGAAGTAGCCATACTTCTTGTTGACCTATCCTGGATATTCACAGGCAAGGGCTTAGCACTAGCCTCATAAACTGTAGCTATCGCCTTCACTACCCAGCGGGAGAGGCTCTGAGCCGAGAGCGCTTTCCCTTTGGTTTTACTGCAGTAAACGAAGAGTTGCCCTGTATGTCTGATGGAAGCGGTAGCTTCGACGTAGCCTGGCAGCGCATGCACTGGGCATACCAGATGTGCGTCCCTCAGGTCATCTCCTGGTGGGGGGCGAAGCGCAGCAAGCTCGATCGGCTGGTTAATGTGAAATGCCGAAACGACTTTGGGCAGAAGCGATGGATTGGGCCTCAGTGTGACTCCCGAGTCAGCTGGCCTCCACCTCAGACACTCTGCGCTGATGGAGAGAGCGCAGAGCTCACCAACACGCCTAGCTGACGCCATTGCTAGCAGGAATGCTGTCTTAAAGGAAAGCCATTTAAGGCTGGTCATCTCGAGAGGCTCATAAGGCTGACCCGTGAGTGCTCGCAACACCAAGGGGAGATCCCAGGAGGTCTCAGCCGCCGGGCACCCTTCAGGAACCGGTTGACAAGGTAATGGCTCCCTACAGGCTTGTTGTGCAACCAGACGTTGTTATGCAACCTTGCCATTATCAAGTAAGGACTGCAATAAAATCCAGTAATACATTGAACGGGGTCCGCGCCTTTGCCGTTGCCACTTATATCCATAGGGCTTCCTCGTTGAGGGGGCTCTGGAGTTAAGTAGCGTCCATAGAACGGGGGAACTGCACCCAGTTATCAAAGGGTCGGGCTCCTCAGTGGCCATACCCAGAGCTTAATCTTGTTTGGTCGAGGGTGCCGCTCTGTTGCGAGAGCAGATCCTCCCGGAATGGGATTTCCCAGGGCGGATCATAAACAAGGCAGAGGATCGTTGGAAACCAGGGCAAGAAGTGCCTTAGTGCTAGAAACACTGCTTGGAGTTCGAACACATTGATGCTGTCCGACTGATGTGGTCGTGACTATACTCCCTGAGCTGGGCGGTGCTGGCAGACAGCGTCCGTCATTACCACCACACGTTGTGATGGTATATTCCCCATCCGGACCCCTTTTTTTAGGAAGCCGACTCGTCGCCATGGGCGGAGTAGCCGACAAAATCGACGCGTCACCCTGATTCGAGTGTGACGGTCCCTTTAAGGGTGCAGCAACATGGCATTCAACCATATTTAAAGTGGCCTGTCAGGAGTCCGAGAGGCACGACTGCTGAGGCGGCTGTGATTAGGCCCATAAGCCTCTGAAAAACCCTCATTTTGAGGACCCGGTTCACTCGGAACTGACACACGCGCCAAGCACAGTAGCTATGCGACGGGGCGTCAATGATGCCTTTATGCTCTTTGAATCGAGCAACAGTCCGATGTACTCGATGACTGTATCGGTACTAGCTGTCTCTTGCCATAGTTGACATTGATGCCCAGCCTGGCAATATGTTCCAACGTCTGGGCAGTGTGTGAGCGTCATGCTGTACGACTCGGCACATATTAGCCAATTGTCTAGGTACGGCATAATTCAGTAACCCTTTAAAATCGTCGACAAAACCCACGGGTCTCTCGTGAGGGCCTCCCAATTCGCCAGCTGGTCTCTGCAATACTGTCCCACCATCGGCCACATGGCACGCCTCTTTGGGGCCCTGTCTGGGGGGTTTGGGGGGGCGATGGTTAGCCTGCCGTCTCCTAGCCTGACCGTCAGATGGACCCATAGGGTCGCTTCGTGAGTCCGATGCCGGTACATAGGCGGACGGACGACGAAAGTTTCCCTGCCATACGAGAGTTGTGCCTCACCTCTAGCCATGGGTTGGGACCAACAAACAACAGTGTTGGGGGGGGGGGAGGGGGGCATCTGCCGCTCCCTGTATCTTAATGCCTCCACAGAACGCTCAAGCGTCTGTCTGGCTACTTCTGTGAAAACCTGGCCGGGAATAACCAGCTGGTCCATGATGGTTGTTTTTTTGGCGTCCGGGAGAAGCGACTGAGTCAACCATACCTGACGCCGAGTCATCGTGAGCAAGGACATTACTCAACCTAGTTCACGTGTCATAAATGCGAATGCCTGCAGAGATATGACACTGATTGAGGTGTCGACATGGACGCAAATGTCCTACAGTCTTCGTGCCGCCCGCTGTAAGCTAAGGCGTGACCAACATTTATTTAGCTCTGCCAGGAAATCGTTCGATGCTGCCATGGCAAACCGCGCCCCCTGGAGGGCCCGTCGGTGAAATCTAGATGTCTCCGTAGTGCTGACCTGAGGCATATCGCAATCCATGCGTGCCAGGGCTGCATGGAGAATTGTTTCTAGAGAGGGCGAGTAACCCACTAAACTGTTAGTGGAACCTGTGCCTCCCACCGACCCTCTGTCAGATTGGTCTCCTGTGTCAGACCGACTCTGAGCAAACTGGGTGTTCGATGCTGCTGTAGAGAGTGCATCAAACCCGTCCAAATTCGGATCCCTGTATGAATCCTCCTCTGCTGGGAGCCCCTGTGGGGGACCGTGCTGGGGAGTCGTTTCTGCCTTCGCACGGTCTTCCAGCATCTCAGCCAGTTGTTGTACTGCAGCGCGTAGCTGTGTGATTTTTCCCTTTTACTCCCAATTTGGTAGCCAATTCAACCCTGAACTATTCAATTTCCCCCCCATGTAGCAACCGCTTGAAGTTGCCTCTGCAAAACCCTGTCAGCCGGTAGTAGGAAGGAGGGCGCTACGTCCTCTTCAGGGCGTGACTCCTCATGCTCCTGAAAGCAATCCAACACGCCCAGGGCCTTTCGTGTGTGCAACGAATTTCACAGAGTCCCTCCCTCAACCCCGGGAGCAGCCGCCAATTGTTGCTCCCTCGGGCACCGGCTATACTCGGATCTGGCAAGACCGGGGCGCGATCCCCGATCCTCGGAGCACAACTGCACCGACTGAAAGTCAACTGTACCCCCGCCGCGGCCCCTGCTGTGTGACTTCTGCGGATAGGTTGCTACCCCTGCCAGCCTTGCCCTTTTTTCGTGAAGGGCCCTCGGTGGTGGAAATATCCTTACGTTTGGGGGCAACCTCTACCGCGGTTGTAATTCTGCCCGAGGGGGGCATGCGGGACATGAACGCATCTAATCGGGCCTGCTTGTTCTCCAGCAACATAACCATTCAGCATGGGCAGGGGTCTAGAATAGAATAGAATAATTTTCCCGCTAGGGAACTTCAGTTGTAGCCCCAGCAACAACAAAAAAGACATGGACAAGTGGGGCAGACCCACAACACACAAACATATCAAACAAAGACATTCAGTATAATCATTGCATTAATCAAACTAATTAAGTGAATTAAAGTGGAATACAGCCATGATTAAAAATAACCCCCGCTGTCCCAAGATGTCCAGTGTCATTATTAAGCAGTCCAACACACAAACTCCGCCTCCCGACTTTCCTCCATACACGCAGTGTTGCGGTCTCTGTACATTCTGAGCACCGAACTGCGTCAGCCTTCCCAGTCGTCGCCTCACTCCTCCCCTGCATTATCTTCTCCTTTCTCTTCCCTAGTGGCCTTTTGAAGATTGCCTGCAGTCCTAGATCAGTCCCCAGTCCCGACATCTTCAACTCCGGTGAAGAACGATGATAAACTTTGTAGCTGCAGATCCAACGGACATTCTCAAGCATATGTTGTGAATGCATAGCCATGGTGACGACCACAAATAAAATTATCCCGAATATACAATTTGTCAATATTATCAAAACGAGCAGCATGAGTGCCCTGAACAATCTCCAGCCCGCTTCCCCGTCCCACAACAAACACTGCATATCTACTGCATATCTGGCAGCAGAGTGATGCTTTGAGGCTCGTTTGATACCTCAGACCCTTGATGACATACAGCTATTTTACCAACCATGTATTCCATACCGTTCCAGCATAATTTACAGCTAAATCTAGTCCCACCCCCCAATTCCCCTAGTGATCCATTCAATGCAGAGACGTTATACTGTCGCTTGTAAAAGTACCAGAAAATAAGATATCAAGAGTCTTTTGATGTTGTTGGGTCACAGACATCAGGAGGTCATGGCATGCAAAGGACATGCGACCAAATATTAAAAATAATTACTTTATTCTATATATAAATGCAGGGGTGCCAATAATTGTGGCACACATGGTTTTGTTAAAATTCATTATTTCTTAATGAGGGATTTTTTTTCTCATAATAAATTTACTTCAATTAAAGGTTGGATTTTTCTCATTTTTTCAGTGTAACATTAAGCTAATTCACCAAGCGGTGAAGTTTTTATAACCCTTTTGACTTATCTTTACCAGGGGTGCCAATAATAGTGGAGGCCACTGTAAGTCTTTGTGAAAATTGTGCCTTGTAGCAGGTGTCTCTGTAAGGCTTGTGTCTCTGACCAGTGACCTTTTCCTTCCCTCTTCCAGCTGCATGACTGGCTACATCAATAACACCCTGTCAACTGTGCGAGTAGCAGACAAACATGTCAGCACGGACTTTGTCCCTGTTCAGCTGGTCACCCACAGTGGCCTCAATGTCACCCACTGCAGGTAGAAAACCCTTCTCTACCCTCCCTTCTCTTCCTGTGCTTTGTGGTGTTCTATTCTGCAAATGGATGGGATTAGAAATGCAGTCCCATCAAAGCCTGCAGGAGTTCTCTTCTTTTTGTGATCCAATGTGGTTTTGAATTGCTTTTGCATGGAACATTTGCTGAAGGACAATTATCTAAATGTAAAGATTGCAAGTATAAAAATTTAATTATCTGTCTATTGCGTCTTTCGTGAACATATAATACATCATGGAAAGTATGCTGGACTCATTACTGATTAGACTGCCAGTAATACTGACAAAAAATTATTCAATTTCCTACTGTACATTTATGTAGTACTTTTTTGTTGACAGTTATAAAGACTATAGAAGCATGGAAGACAATGGCCTCACGGCACAATTCTGGCTCATTCTGGCAGTGCGGTTCGCCTTTGTCATTCTCTTTGAGGTAAAATACCTGTAGAACCAGTATATCATGTATAACAATATCTAGGCTTGTGACCCCTTATTCTCTTGTGGTGAGTTTTGTGTTTTTATTTCACAAACCAGTTCAGACCCAAGGAACAAGCTGAGCTGAGTTAACTGTGTAGTTAATTGCTTCAATTGATCAAATAAGTAACAAGAAAAACCAGAGGCTCTAGACCAGCGGTGCACAAACTGTGGGTCATAACGGCTTTAGCTAATCATCGCGATCGAGTCTTTTTGTGCTTTTGACGTTAAAAAATAAATCTGTAGGCTATTGAAATATTGGCTGTATTGAAATATTAGAAATATTTGTTTTAAGTTTCCTACTGGGAAAAGGATAAGTGCCTATTGGCTATATCCCAGCAAAAAGAGACGCACTGATGATGAGTGTAACATTTTAATATGTGTAGCCTAATATTTTATCCTACGGTTTTGGTCTGTCTGGCAGCTTTGAGCACTTTACCCTTACTATGCTTCATTGATAAAGCCTAATGCCCTATTCGCACTGGACTAGTATTATCCGGGGACCTCGTGTGATTTGTAGGCTAATAATAAGGTCGTCCGTGATCTTAATCCTGTGCGAATCTGCCAAGTCCGTAATTTGTAAAGTAAAAATTCCACTGCAAATTAGGCTACCATATTTCGCAAAACGCAGAGGTCATTTGATAGTATTTGTCCCGTGTGAATTGTCATCTCAGTAATTTTGGGTGATGTTTTTTCTCCCGCAAGGATACTTTGTTTTTTTACACGTCTTTTTATGTATCTTTCCGGGTCGAGAATTATGGAGGCCTACTCCCAAATTTACTGAACTGAAAGTGAATAGTATCCAACCGTAGCCACCATCAACGCATCTGCATACCCTGCCTTAAATGTGCAGAAATAACTCATAACTCTTTGTGAACTGACAATGTGGAAGTAATGTTACGCTTCAATCATATCCGGTGAAAATCCTTGCGATTTGATCAGTAGGCTCTGCATGAAAAACAGCAAGGGGGGCGGGGGGGATTCCTAAATCACATGCGGTCCCCAGGTAATACTAGTCCAGTGCGAATAGGGCATAAAATTCTGTTAGTTTGACTATGCTTTTTGTGATTAATTGCCTGCTAGTTTCAGTAACTTTGTGCCATCATTTAGCTTTTATGTATTAAAACATGGCTATTGTCAGCAGTTTAACAATGAATTGTTAATTAATGAAAATTATGTTTGTTTGGGTCGCGAAAAGTATGGATTAATATCTTAATATCCTTGGGTCATCTCTGAAAAAAGTTTGTGCACCCCTGGTTTAGACTAATCCTATGGAAACAAGATAGTTAAGTATTAAGTATCAGGTTTTCTTTTTTATCACTATCAATTAGTAATACATTGAAACCTGAAGCTGGTTGTCATGTTCTATGTCGCAATGGAGTCAGCTTTAAAGCCAGTGAAAATGTGGGTCCTCAGGTTTACAGGAAACCTGTCAATTATACCATTCATTCTAACAGCTGATGATCCTTCTCTCCATGGTGCTATCTCCCCCTTGCCTTTCCAGCATGTTGTGGTCATCTGCAAGTTCATTGCAGCTTGGTTTGTCCCAGACTGCCCTTTGAAAGTCAAGAATGACAGACTACAAGACAAGCTTACAAGATTAAAAGAGGAGCTGAGGTGAATTTTAAATGTGCATATCATCTTCACTATCTGTTGGTGGGCCAGTAGGGGGGCAATCTTCCCTCTGGTCAAATAAACCTCAATGCCCCAGTGCAGTGATGGGGACACTGTGCTGTAGGAGATGCTATCTTTCAGATAAGACATTAAACCGAGGTCCTGACTCATTAAAAGATCCCATGACACTTATCGCAAAGAGTGGGGGTTTTCCCGGTGTCCTGGCTAAATTCCCAACCTGGCTCTTTCAATCTGCTACCTAATCATCCCCCAGTTTCATTGGCTAAAAATGTTCTCTCCGTCCCCACCTCAGCTGATGTGTAGTGAGCATTCTGGTGCAAAATGGCTGCCGTTGCATCACTCAGGTGGGTGCTACACATTGGTGGTGATTGAGGCGAGTTTCCCCCTCATCATTGTACAGTGCTTTGAGTGTGAGAAAGGCTCGATATAAATGCAAGGAATTATATGCATCATACTGAATTTTTGTTTTGTAAGAAAATACCTAAGTGTAAGTACACATCAAAATACAAAATTTCTAATTAAATATACATTATAAATTACAATAAAAAATTACAATTAAATATAAATGACATTTTCACCTTTTCAAGTTCAATCTGTGAACCACGGATTGTGATATGCCTGCACTTAAGTTTTCTATGTAAGTCAGTGGAAACTAATTTATTTGAAAATGAAGTGAAAGCTAATCCATGTAAAGTTGGATGTAAGACTGGGAGTCAATTCAAGTTCAGCCATGGCCGGACTGAGGGGCTCATCCATGCATTAGAACAGTGCATTAACTGGATGTGCCACTCAGCAGCCCCAACATGCTTTTTTACATTTATAGATCAGATTAAGTGTGGCAAGGTCAAATCAATGTCATATGTGTTGCATTTTCCAGTCACCTCAGTAGTGTGTTTTTATTGTATTTCAGAGAGAGGAGCAACAGATTCGACAGGTCTACAGATGTGTGACATCAGGAGGGTTGGGACCAAGAACATAATGACAGGGACAACAAAAAAAAAACAAAAAAAAAAACTGACCCCTGGAACTTGCACATGCTCAAACCTTCAGTGTGTGTTTGGAAACGTAAAATAACATGCTGAACCAAACTCTTAATGTAGACCCGAAGGTAGTGGGTTGTGAGGAAAAGTCTTTCGGAACTGTCATGCTTTTTCCTGTTGTCATATATACTGCAAAATGGGTAGGATACGAAATACGTAATGTGGTGTTTTTGTAACACATCAGAAGGACTGTAGAATAAAATTTGCTCCAAGTCTCATTGTTTGGTGGAGTCATTCAGAACAGAACTTGATTTTTAATGGCCTATTAGGAGCAGGCTGAACCAGCCTAAACATACCTTGTTTGTAGGTACAGGCACCAAAAGAACAAATCCTCTCACATTCAAAGGAATTCTGGTCTATGTTAATCCCTTTGCGCAGACCCCCTAGTGGCCATGGCGCCAGTGCCAAGATATTGCTGAACTGAGGCATTAATTTCTCCTGCAACCAAACTATGAGTGGAAACAACAAACCCTGGGCCCTATCTTACACCTGGCGCAAAGTGGCGCTAACCCAAACGCAAGTGTCTTTGCTATCTTACACCCAGCGCTGGGTTCATTATAACGCCTAGCACTCAAGTCGTTTAACTACCATGTATTCTTGCGCCCGTTGCAAGTGAACTGGGCGTGTTGGTCTTAAGATGAGGAGTAGCCAGGATTCTTTTTGGCGTATTGCTATCTTGAGCCAGCAGAAAGCGCTTGCGCTAGAACCACCACAAACCTGGTCTAAAGTCATGTCGCAGTTGTTTACATGTTATTTTAACGGCGCATATAAGTGCGTCTATATAGGCGTGTGCAGAACGCGCGTACCCTCCTGTCTGTTACACACGGGCGCGCACAAGCATGACTAAAATAACAAGATTACAATGTGAAATATTATTGTGTAGGCTATATCAAAAAATGCATAATAATAAAAGGGTCCATAGGTCCACATACCTTTCCCTCAGCGAAGGGGAATGTCATGCACATTAAATTGCTTTCAGCCCACTCCATCAACATCCAGGCGATGTGCGATGGTACGGGACAATGGCTAGCCATTAAAAAGGAGCTGATAACTGTGAGGTACCCGGGTTCCATCCCGGGTTTTCCCATTGTCGCAAAGTCCACCCCGTGTTTTCCCTCTCTCCTTCCTACTTGTGTCTTGCACTCCCCACACCTGCATTGTGTTTTCCACTCGTGTCCTCGTTAGCCTCCTCCCACCTGTTGCTCGTTTTGTCCTCGTCATGTCTTGTATATAGTCAGCCCTGTCACTTTGTTCGGGGCCGGACCGTCTTGTGTTGCTCGTCTGTTTTGTGAGCTGGGTTTCCCGTTTGTGGTCTTGTCTTGTTCCGTCTTGTTTTGTACCCCCCTGTTATGTACCCTCGTGTCATGGACCCCCTTATCTTGTCTTGTTCTTGTCTTGGTCTTGTTCCCTCCTGGCTCCCTTGTTCCCTCCAGGCTCCCCAGTTCCCTCCAGGCTTCCTTGTTCCTGACCCTCCTCGTTCCTGTCCCTCCTCGTTCCTGACCCCACGGCCGGTGTGCCATCTTTAAGCTGGACCCCACGGCCTGGGTGTCGTCTTGTTCCTGATCCCCCACGGCCTGAGTGCCATCCCTGCCCAGCCTGGTTCCTGACCCCTCCTTAGTTCCTGACCCCCTGACCCCTCCTTAGCTCCTGACCCTTCCTTAGTTCCTGACCCCTCCTTAGTCTGAGCCCCCTCCTCGTCGTAGCTCCCTCCTCATCATGACCCCTCCATGTTCCTGCCTTGTGTCTGGTTTCATCTTGCCCCTGCCTATGTCTTTTCCTATGTCTGCCTAAATGTACTCCCTGGTGGAGTTTCCCCTTGAGCCGTCTCTGAGTCTTGCGTTTGGGTTCGGTCCCCCCTGCGGGAACCATAACAATAACACCTATATCAAGCCTAATGCGCAAATTGTCATTTACACCTAATGCGTGAATTATCATTCAATGGAAAACTCGTGCACTGCAATAGACGGACATTTGAGTTCTGAAAATGCGCTTCAGATGTCATTACAGGACAGCTCTGTTTATCTAGGAATACAGCCTGTAAGTAAATAGAATTGTTTGTGACTGAAAAAAGTTCAAAACCTTGTCCAGTGAATATTGCATTTATTGTTTTTCAAATAGCCTAGGCTACAGCGGATTCACTGTGCATAAGGTTTTTTCGATAGCCTATGGTTAGAAAACAGAGATAAATGTCACCATGTAAATTGTAACCTTAGCTATTCTTCGTCCTTCATATTTTTTTAATTACAGTGACAAGGTTTCCATACCCTCAGCTTATTAAAACCCCGCTGATTTCCCCTGTTATTCCATAACTGAACAAAAGATTTTAAAGAGAACTAAGTGTCTAATTAGAAACTAAAGAAATTTGCAGCACGTTACAATTAATTCACAATTCATTTTTAATACCATTATCTGCATGTGCACTTTACAGGAGCAGGTCTGTTTCCCCTGCTGTAAATCGCACTTTTCACGGTCTTCTGGGAAAGTGGATTGTTTTAAGGCATTACGCTACCAGTAAAACAGGTTGGTCACATTTCCATAAGCAAGACATTATAAAACAAGGGAAAATTTACCTATGGGTTGCCAACCTGACAGCTTTATTGTATTTAGTGCCATCTTTAAGGCAAAATAACGTTAGTTAGATAGGCCTAATGAACTTCGGATGAAGCTTGAACATGAGTTCATTGCTTCATTGCATAATCAAATGAAATTCGTTAAACAAGCAGGCAAATTTTGCGTTTTCTAAGGTGAGATGGAAGCCATTGGTAGCTTATTCTCAGCTGTTGCAGGCGCTTTTAACAAAATTTAACCGCATTTATTTTGTAAAATAACAGCACTGTCGGGAACTCATAATGGTTAGTCCGAATAATATTGATCACAGGCTACTATTGATCCATATAGCTTATTCCTTGGTCGCACTAAACATGCACGAGCATGTCTGTTTCGCCATCATATAAGCAATCCGCCAAGGTGGAAAAGCAGCCTTTTAAAGGGAATGGGATATGACATTTTGATTGGTTTATTGCATGTCACGCCCAAAACACACCTATAATTAATGAAGAGACTAGGTTCAGCCCATTTGCATGTTGCGCCATGCTTAGCGCCCAAAAAACACGCCGTTAAAATAACAAAACTGGACTTGGACACGCCCTAAATGCACTTAATGCCATGCGCATAGACAAAGCGCTAAGATCGTCAAGATAGAGCCCAAGGAGTTTTTAATCAAGGAAATGTATAGTCTTACCTGTTTCACATATGGAGCCCTCAGTATTTCATTGCAAACCAAAGAAAATTTTATTTTACATTTTCCCAAGATTTCTAAAGATTTGTGGCACTTCATTTTGACCTAAATTATGAAAATAAACTAATCTAAGTTAGTATTGTAAATAGTACAACTGTCATTTAAGCCATTTTCCTAGTTTCTGCAATGCTCACACCTGGTGCTATAAATCCTTAAATATAACACCCCCTAAATAGGTGAGAATTCACCAAATTTGGCATCTGCGCGAAGGGGTTAATATGTGGGACTTGGCCATTTAAAAGATATGTTATGCAATTGCATAGGTATATAGTTCATTGTAACAGAGTCAGCATATGCTCATTCTCAAATTTTTGCCTTCATTTTACATCCACACAGGTTTTGTACGTTCCCAAGTCTTCCTTTCTGTGCATGAAGGTGTTTTCAAATTGTCCATAAACAATTTTACAAAACAAATTTCTAATATATTGTAATAGACCCAGACATAGGGTATAGTTACCGGGACCTTCCTCTATCTTTGGCATATATGTGGGTTATTGAACAAGCTTTGGATGTATAACTCAGTCCCTGAGGACAGGGTCGCCCCAGGCCCCGCACTTCACAGGGCCCCACGGTGAGAGGGGAAATTAATTTAAATAACAACCATTTATTTTTTATTTTATAAAATTAATTTAATCAAAAATAGCCTATATATCTTCGTGAAGCACATCCATACACACGGAAATACTTGGAAAGTTGACGTTATGTGGGAAGTAGCTATAGGCTTACGTCCGTACGCTGCATAGCTACGTGCAAATTCTTTATTTTTTTTCGAGTCGGGTGGCAACTGGCAAAGTGGCAAACTCAAACAACAGAGAGCGAGACAAATTCAGAAAGTAGGCTACAGCTCGGGAGCGTAAAAAAGAAACAAGAAAAATAATAGAGATGAATTAAATGTAAAATTGAAAGGTTCCTTGGATAGATTCGTAAATAAAAACGTGAAGGAGGAGCAGCTCAACGCTGCTGTAGCAAGTGTGCTGTTTTTCGACTCCCGCTTTTCTTTTGCTCAATTTCTCTAGTTAACATTTAAAAACGATAATGCTGTAGATTGTGGTACAAGCATAGCTATGAAACACAAATTGTCGATTGTCCTATTGATTGTGGTGTAGCATAAAATAATTGCAAAGAGTCAGTCATTATTCTGCAATGTTAACACGTCGAACACATATGTCTTCACAAACATTGTCATAAACGTAGGCCTACTATAATGGGAATAATGATTAGAATTATCCGGGGAAATATGCGTGGAAAAAATTCGGACTCAAATTCTGGTAGGTGCGACTTGCTGCGATGCATCTCTTAATGCTGTCAGTATTTATAAACTTTTATATATCCCACCCTCTGCCTGTTTTTTTACCTCTCTTTACAATGAAAAAGCAAGTGTTCAATATCGTGAACATTTGCAATTATTTTATGGCACACCTCAATCAATAGAACAATCTACAATTCGTGGTTTATAGCTATGATATACCACAACCCACAGTATTATTGTTTTAATTTTAATTGTAGAAATTAAGAAAAAGTGTGGCGAGTTGTTATTGTTAATTACAAAATTTTAAGTGAAGGGCAGAGTAATGGCATAGACTAGTAATTATTCAATTGGTTGGTTTGTGTGATGTCGTAGCCTGTAAATCCTTTTCGTTCATAGTTATATAAAATACTAAGCCTATGACGGGTTAACTATGATGTCGTCGCGTTAACAGCGTAGGTTGACTCGCCCCGGGCCCCGCCCACCCTTGAGACGGCCCTGTCTGAGGATTGCACAAAAAATATGGGCACATGCAAGGGAGTTAGTGCCGGGTACAATTGCAACAGTCCCTTTGTCCTTTGTGTGTGAGTGAGCATATGTTTTGTAGGAACATTCCTTTTACCCTATTCAGATCATTTTAGTCTCGTATGTGGATTCCTCTGAATAATAAAGGTGTCTCACTTCTTGAAACTGAAGTTTTTATATTAGTATTTTGTGCCAATGTTTACTTTTTTAATGCAGGAAATTGTTACTGAACACTTATGTCGATCCTTGATGATACATTTATTGTCTTTAGTAAGACATTAGTCTTTTTTTCGTTTGACATGTTTGTGTTGCACCTGTGTTGAATATGTGTGTGTGCGTTCTAGAAGTTTTCTGTAAGTTACAGATGAATGCAAACTAACTTGGCAGCTGTTCTTTTAAAAAGTACATGTGCAATTTTCTCAGGACAGCATTGAAAACTGTAATCTTAAAGATGGGAAACCAGGTCTGCAGTGATGTTTTGCCAAAAGGGGGCAGTGTACAAGCAGACATTTCCCAGCCATGGGTAACTAGAGTTTGGCTCACATTTTATTGGGTGCCATGTTGAAGCCAGCAGATGTCAAATGATTCAATGAGAGTAATCTCTGACTTCAAGTCATGTGACTTGAGTGTATGAATGATCGGCATACTCCTGTCCGAGTCAAACCTCAACGTACTGCACAAATATTTGCCTGGGGAAGCTTAATTTAGACATCATTTTAAATTATCACAATACTGGAAATAGCATTCATGAAATGAAGTGTTATGGATAAAGTAGGATTACTACTTAATGGTCAATTTTAGAGAAATATTTTAAATAAGGAAATTATTTACTTTTGTAAATTGTAGTTTGCACCTATTTAAAATATTTTTAAATTATATTATATTTAATGATCTTATATTTAAACTTCAGATGTACAGTTGAAGTCGGAAGTTTACATACACTTAGGTTGAAGTCATTAAAACTCATTTTTAACCACTCCACAGATTTCATCTTAGCAAACTATAGTGTTGGCAAGTCAGTTAGGACATCTACTTTGTGCATGACACAAGTAATTTCTCCAACAATTGTTTACAGACAGATTATTTCACTTTTAATTCACTATATCACAATTTCAGTGGGTCAGAAGTTTACATACACTAAGTTGACTGTGCCTTTAAACAGCTTGGAAAATTCTAGAAAATGATGTCATGGCTTTAGAAACTTCTGGAGGTGTACCTGTGGATGTATTTTAAGGCATACCTTCAAACTCAGTGCCTCTTTGCTTGACATCATGGGAAAATCAAAAGAAATCAGCCAAGACCTCTGAACGAAAATTGTGGAACTCCAAGAGTCTGGTTCATCCTTGGGAGCAATTTCCACCTGAAGGTACCACGTTCGTCTGTACAAACAATAGTACGCAAGTATAAACACCATGGGACCATGCAGCCGTCATACCGCTCAGGAAGGAGACGCGTTCTGTCTCCTAGAGATGAACGTGCTTTGGTGCGAAAATCCCAGAACAACAGCCTTGTGAAGATGCTGGAGGGAACAGGTACAAAAGTATATCCACAGTAAAACGAGTCCTATATTGACATAACCTGAAAGGCTGCTCAGCAAGGCAAAGCCACTACTCCAAAACCGCCATAAAAAAAGCCAGACTACAGTTTGCAACTGCACATGGGGACAAAGATCTTAATTTTTGGAGAAATGTTCTCTGGTCCGATGAAACAAAAATTTAACTGTTTGGCCATAATGACCATTGTTATGTTTGGAGGAAAAAGGGTGAGGCCTGCAAGCCGAAGAACACCATCCCAACCGCGAAGCACGGGGGTGGCAGCATCATGTTGTGGGGGTGCTTTGCTGCAGGAGGGACTGGTGCACTTCATAAAATAGATGGCATCATGAGGAAGGAAAATTATGTGGATATATTGAAGCGACATCTCAAGACATCAGCCAGGAAGTTAAAGCTTGGTCGCAAATGGCTCTTCCAAATGGACAATGACCCAAAGCATACTTCCGAAGTCCTGACTTCAATCCAATCGAAAACTTGTGGGCAGAACTGAAAAAGCATGTGCGAGCAAGGTGGCCTACAAACCTGACTCAGTTACACCAGTTCTGTCAGGAGGAATGGGCCAAAATTCCAGCAACTTATTATGAGAAGCTTGTGGAAGGCTACCCGAAACGTTTGACCCAAGTTAAACAATTTAAAGGCAATGCTACCAAATACTAACAGAGTGTATGTAAACCCACTGGGAATGTGATGAAAGAAATAAAAGCTGAAATAAATCATTCTCTCTACTATTATTCTGACATTTCACATTCTGACCTAACTGACCTAAGACAGGGAATGTTTACTAGAATTAAATGTTAGGAATTGTGAAAAACTGAGTTTAAATGGATTTGGCTAACGTGTATGTAAACTTTTGACTTCAACTGTAACTGCCTCCACTCCTTTTTCAACAGTACCTTTAAAATAATGTTGATAGTGGTTAATCCCAAGTGAGCCAATCACGCACTGAAATGCAACTCCAGCACTTGCCTTTGGTTGTTCCTCTTTCTGAATTGCCTCTGTGTCCCAGCAACAGTGTACCCAGCCTAGACAAATATGCACAGGTTCCAACATGATGGCTTGTGTAGGCTCACCTGGGTACAGGTAGGCTGGGTGGAGTCTTGCATTGTTCTTGTTCTTGCAGGATCAAATGTGTCATATGGGCAAGGCTGGAAAACTGTATACAGACACACACTAATGACACTAAAGGTTTAACAGTGTCTATATGGCTTGTTGAGCAGAGTGGAAATAATTTTTCTTGCAAAAAGGTTTCACTCACAGACAAGATTACTTGCCCATTTTTTAAAAAGGGCAACACAGTTTTGCTGTTGTGTTGCCATCAATGATAGTCAAATAATGTTTTATTCTGGAAGTTCTTATCGGAGTTGCTGATAACAAATGCTAATTACTGCTGTATTTTAAAATATGAATCACTTACCTTTTGTGTTGTTTTGTTTCATAGTGTAAGGACAAGACATGTCATTCATGACATGCATCAGCTGCCTTTGGAAATGCTTCTGTTGTATTTGTTATCTGAAACATTGTTTATATGCTATAAGCTGCATGAAAAATACTAATTCAATAGTGGGTACACATTCTTCTTCTTTTCTTCTTCAGTAGTTATCTAGGGCACTCTTCTTCTTCTGCCTACTCCCCCAGCCATTATCTCGGGCATAAATGTACTACTGTATTGTATTGACCATATATACTTACTACTTTCATTGAGTTGCCCATGGTGTTGGTGCTGGGACCTCTGCTCATGATTGCTAATATACAAATGACCATGCACATAATATTTAAATTTGCTCTGTTTGTTTTACTGAGCAATAATGTAGGAGATGATTATTTTGTGGGAGATATTAAAGTATAATTTGCACAATTTGAAAAAAAAAAACTATTCACCCAGGGCTATCTATCGAGATGTATTATGCATTTAGAGGTAAAATACATGTCCCTGCAAAACCATCCTGTGGGTTTAATGGTGTAAAATACACTGCCTGGCCAAACAAAAAGTCGCTGTTGCACCCGTCATGCATAGTGCCCACTGTACAAGCCTCTGGAGGCAGTGTTATGATCTGGGGTTGCTTCAATTGGTCAGGTCTAGGCTCAGCAATGTTATGCAGCGATAAAGTGAAGTCAGCTGAGTACCTGAATGTACTGAATGACCAGGTTATCCCATCAACGGGCATATTCCAGGACGACAATGCCAAGATTAATCGGGCTCAAATTGTGAAAGAGTGGTCCAGGGAGCATGAGGAATCATTTTCACACATGAATTGGCTGCCAGAGTCCTGACCTTAACCCCATTGAAAGTCTTTGGGATGTGCTGGAGAAGACTTTATGGAGTAGTTCGACTCTCCCGTCGTCAATACAAGATCTCGGCCAAAAATGAATGCAACTCTGGACGGAAACAAATGTTGTGACGTTGCATAAGGTTGTCGAAACAATGCCACGACAAATGCGCGCCGTAATCAAAGCTAAAGGCGGCCCAACAAAATATTAGAGTGTGCGACCTTTTTTTTGGCCAGGCAGTGTATACCATACGAAGCACAATGAGTTTGCTCATATTCTGGTTTTCCTATACTACTTTTTATACTTATTTCATTCAATAGTTTTCCTCAAGTTTAATATCCAGACCTCTCATCATGTCATCACTGGTTCAAATCACAGATATGTCCAGATGAAATTTCATCATCAGTCGCTCTGGGTTTTCCTTCCTTGATAAAAGGAACATTAGACTAGCCAGACTCCCTCCTGTGCCTCAGAGTCCAAAAGCCTGAGATGGGGCCTGCTGTAGCTGGCACACCCCCAACCTCCTATCCAATTCTGAAAAAACCCCAGCCTGGACAAGCTGTCCAGCTGTGGGTTCATGCAAAAGAGTACATTCCCCGCTAAGCCTTAGGATTCTCAGAATGTTTCTTTGATGTCTCAGAAAGGCAACGAGACTGCTCCTCTGCTTCCCATAGATGAGAAATAGCAGTTAGCGCACTGATCAAACAGATATGAGTTTAAATCCTAGCTGAGTTCCTGCTGTATGTAACTATTGTAGATTGCACATTGGTCTTGGAAAACCATGTCATAAGTTAGCTATAGTAAATTGTATAGGGACAGGATTTAATAGCCAATGTCTTTAAATCTATTCTATTCCATCTTTTTACGTAGATTTGTACATGCTGGTGTCTTGCTGCTCACTTGAATCTCTTTAGCACTGACAAAAAAGAACAGATTTAAGAGTGTTGTCAGTGACTAATAAAAATATATTTGATTTGATGCAATTCTGCTGCACTGTATTTGCCATATTGTCAATGTTTATGGGTTTCTCGTGGCTAATCCCTAAAACGCAAGCTACTTTTTCCCCGTCAGATTTCTCCATTGACTTCCATAGTGAAACCAGACAGGAAAAAGTTACTGAAATTGCACGTTCTATATTTTTGCATATAATTATGGAGAGGTGATGAGTTATATTTTCTTTGAACCCCCAGGGACTGGTCTCAAATGCCACCCATGAGCAAACAATACCACATATACAGGCTGTGTCTCAAACGGCAAAAATGCTGGCAGGAAGGCATCGAGGTGTGTCTCATTCCAAAGTTTGCATAAAATGCTGTTTTCTAAGGTGCCTTAAAAGGCAGCATTTGAAGGCAGCATCTCATGTATCCTTCTCCGGGTATGATATCCCATAAGTCTTTATAATTTGTTGTAGTTATATTTAAAAATGCATTTTAATTATTTAATACACTGGAATAGTGTATCTTATGTTTTTAAGCCTCTGTGAGCTTTCCATTAACTAGTTAGCTAACTTGCTAGCAAGCTGATGTAGCGTAATGAACAACCGTAATCACTGATCTCACGTGACATCATCCTGCCGTCGAAGGGCGTCCCAAATTTGTTGCCTTTTGAGGTACCTTCAGTGGGAGCAAGACAGTAAGGCAGCTGCCTTCAGTTTGAGACACAGCCAGTGTTTGTATTGTGATGTAACATTCATTGTGCTTTGGAAAATCCTGTTAAAAGAGCCATTAAAATGCTGCGGTGGTACAACGGTAAGAGCGCCGACTTTCAGTCAGTGCAGTTGTGCTCCGAGGATCGGGGTTCGCGCCCCGGTCCTGCCAGATCCGAGCATGGCCGGCGCCCTGTGGGAGCAGCAATTGGCGGCTGCTTCCGGGTGGGGGGAGGGGCTCGGAGAGAATCGCTGCACGCATAGCGGCCCTGGGCGAGCTGGATTCACGGTCAGGAGCTCGAGGAGTCGCGCCCTGTAGAGCAGGGGTTCTCAATCCTGGTCCTGGGGGACCCCTGTGTATGCTGGTTTTCGTTGCAACCGCAGTTGCAATCCCAGAATTTTAACAAGCTGTTAATTTTTCTTAATTAGGTGCTTTTCATGTTTGGAGGAATTATTCGCCCACTTAAGACACATTATGTCAGAAATAGCTATGCATGCCATGTAGAACAAACTCCCCATGTTCACATTGTGCTTATTGTGCTATATTGCAACAATTACATAAGAAAAGGTTACAAAATAATGTATTTTCACTCAAATGAAAGAGTGAAGTGAATCAATAGGCTCCTAATTAGGTTGTTGAACACATGTGTTTAACTCAATTTTTTCTTTAAGCTTAAGACAATGCAGGTTTGGCTCGTTATCATTTGCTTTGTGTTTGAATTCTTCATTATCTACGAAATGGTTAATTTTAGTGGCCATGTGTCCACACTTTCACCAACTAGGAGCCTATTGATTCAAATCAGTCTTTAAATGGATCTGTTAAATAATTTTCTTATCTTTTTTAAATAATATAGCACAATGTGAACATGGGGTGTTTATTCTACATGGCATCCATAGCTATTTCTGATATAATGTGGCTTAAGAGGGTGAATAATTCCTCCAAACATGACAAGCACCTAATTAAGAAAAATTAACAGCTTGTTAAAATTCTGGGATTGCAACTGCGGTTGCAACGAAAGCCAGCATACACAGGGGGTCCCCAGGACCAGGGTTGGGAACCACTGCTCTGCTGGTTTTCGTTCCAACCACAATTGCAATACCAGAATTTTAACAAGCTGTTAATTTTTCTTAATTAGGTGTTTTTAATGTTTAGAGGGATTATTTACGTTCTTAAGCAACATTATGTTAGTAATAGCTATGCATGCCATGAGACTAAAAGTCCAAGATTCACATTGTGTTGTATTGTAAACAATTAAAAGGAGGTAAAAAATGTTTTAACTGATCAAAGTAAAGACTGAGGTGAATCAATAGGCTCATAATTGGTGAAATTGTGGACACATGGCCAATAAAACTAACCGTTTGGTAAATAATTAAGAATTCAAAGATAAAGCAAATGATAACGAGCCAAACCTGCATTGTGTTAAGGAAAAAATTATGAAGGAACTTAAACTTGCGTTCAATTACCTAATTAGGAGCCTAATCACCTGAGTTGTTACTTCTTCTTTGTAATTGTTTGCAATATAACACAATGAGCATAATGAACATGGGGTTTTTTTTCTTCATGGCATGCATAGCTATTGCTAACATAACGGGGCTTAAGAGAGTAAAGAGTTTAAAGTGTTCTCTCTATACAATAAAAACACCTAATTAAGAAAAAATAACAGCTTGTTAAAATTCTGGTATTGCAATTGTGGTTGGAACGAAAACCAGCATACACAGGGGGTCCCCAGGACCAGGGTTGGGAACCACTGCTGTAGAGGACGTGGCGACCTCCTTCCTACTACCGGCTGACAGGGTTGTGTAGCGGTGGTTCTCTAGCGGTTGCTACACGGGGGGGGGGGGGCATTGTAGAGTTGACATTGTAGAGTTGACATTGTAGAGTTGACATTGTAGAGTTGACATTGTAGAGTTGACATTGTAGAGTTGTTTGTGTTCAATACCAACAAAAAGCCTGATCAAATCAATTTTATCAAATGTTCATACACAACAAAAAGTCTAAGGGGGCTGAATACTTTTTCAACCCACTGTACATGCATTTACATTTTGAAACTTTGACCCATTCAGTTGTTTGCACGTACATGCATGTTTCTCTAGCAAATATGAGACAAATTTGAGTCAACCAGTTACTAATTTCTGGTAACAGTCATTAAATTCCTGCTACTTGGAAGCATTTAGATCAGGAGTGTCCAATCGTATCCGAAAAGGGCCGGTGTGGGTGCAGGTTTTTGTTTTAGTCCATTACTACGACACCTGATGCAAGTAATTAACTAATCATGGTCTTCCATCAAGACCTTGGTAAGTAGAATCAGGCATCTTAGTACAGGGCTAAAGAAAAACCTGCACCCACACCAGCCCTTTTCGGATACGATTGGATACCCGATTTAGATATTTTGTATCATACCTGATTATACTGTAAACAAAAAAATCTATTATTACCATTGTTGGAATTACCAACAGTTGTAAATAAATAATAAAAAAAACTTTAATTGAGAATAGTGTTTTAAATATAAATTTTCTAAAATGTGAAGAGGCCCATGTTCAGGCCCACTGCAGTGCTGTCGAAATGTAATGTGACCTGAGGCAGTTGTATTTGTGAACAAAAAACATGGAAGTGTTAGTTTTTTTTTTGTGGTTCTGTACTAGCATTATTGGCTATTTTAATGCATCCATTTTGTTTCTGTAGGGTGTAGGTATGAGCCTTTTCCTCACTGAAGCAGTATTGTAAATGTGGTGTGAATATGCGTGACTTGCAGCTTTGTGTCAGCCAAGGTACAACTCTCCATCAGTCACACTCAATATTTTTATCTCCCAGCATCCTCTAGTCCAGGCTCAAGGGGCTGTCACACATGCCTACTCTGAGTGTGTGTGCTACATCAGGTATTAAGTCATAAACACATTACTGGTAGGGCAACAAGCAAACCAATACATGTCTAGACAAGCTGTGATTCACCCAGAATGACACACAGGCTTGGTACTGGATTTCTACCTTTGGGTGTTGGATTTTCATTTAAATTCTTCTCCAGTAGTTACAATTTCCATTACCATTCTCATATATTGAATTGATTTTACTAATAAAATTTACGTTAATCAAGTTATAATATAAGCAAAAGTAAATAAAGCAGTTGCCTATTTAGAATTTTTAAATACCTTTTAAAGGAGGGATGTAAAATGAAAATAAAGACATTACTATGCCGGTGCACTATATTTTAAGTGTGTACATTTCACATAAATGCAGTAGAGTGACAATGAAATTCATTGAAGAATATTATTTTATCTTAGAGTGGACCTGTGTCCTTTATCAGAAATTAACCGAATATAATAATAATAATAATAATAATAATAATAATAATAATAATAATGCATGGCATTTATATAGCGCCTTTCTAGATACTCAAAGCGCTTTACAATGATGAGGGGGAAACTCGCCTCTACCACCACCAATGTGCAGCACCCACCTGGGTGATGCAACGGCAGCCATTTTGCGCCAGTATGCTCACCACACATCAGCTGAGGTGGAGAGGGAGAGAACAATTTTTTTTAGCCAATTAAACTGGGGGATGATTAGGTGACAGATTGAATGAGCCTGGGTTGGGAGTTTAGCCAGGACACCGGGGAAACCCCTACTCTTTACGATAAGTGTCATGGGATCTTTAATGACCACAGTGAGTCAGGACCTCGGTTTAACGTCTCATCCGAAAGACGGCATCTCCTACAGCACAGTGTCCCCATCACTGCACTGGGGCATTGGGGTTTATTTGACCAGAGGGAAGACTGCCCCCTACTGGCCCACCAACACCACTTCCAGCAGCAACTTAGTTTTCCCCAGAGGTCTCCCATCCAAGTACTAACCAAGCCCACAACCTGCTTAGCTTTAGCCATTCAGCAGGCGCAGATTGCATAGTGGTATGGCTGCTGGCTGCTGGAATATACTGTATATGCATAAAGCCATTTATAAACCAAAGGGATATGTCTCTTTTAAGGAGAAAATGTGATGTTCATGGAAATGCACACCTAAATGTCTGGTTATTTTTTATGATAATTACAATTACAAATAACCAGTGAGAGCCCTTGAGCCTTACTGAGGCAATAAGGCTAACAATAGGGTTAGTATGACTAGTGAAACTAGTGCTGTGGAGCTTCAGGTCAGAGATTGCTTGGAATAGGTTTGTTTTATTGTACTGCAAGATAAACTGACATGATGCACAATGTCTGTTCTCCCCCATATCTAGAGTACGGGAAGCAAATACACTAAATAACAATTTTCACAATTATCAAATCAAGCTGACAGAAATTCACCTCTCCTTAGTCAAACTGCACATTCAATTCAGTATTGTACATATATTATTCTTAAGTGTACTTCGATTAGTCAGTATATGTTAACAATATGTATCAGAAAATAGTTTTCAATACAAAAAATAAAGCCTCAGTTACATGCAGATATCAAACCATTGCTTGAAAACAAAATACTTTGCATTTAAAGTATCTACAAAGACATTAACACCCACTATACAAAAATTCCCTTAGATTCACAAAATATTCTGAAACAATTCATAAAAATTATATTGACACAAACTGTGCATACAAATTGGAGTTAATGCAATCATTTTGTCAAAAAGAAACTATAATAAAGATTCTATAATAACAGTTATAGCAAGGGTGAGAAACTCTGTCCCTGATTGACCTGACATCTACTTTTTTCCCTTCCAGCTTCATTCAAGAGAAATAACTCATTTCAATAGACAGCTCAAATGGACTCTTAACACATTAACAAAAATACTTATTTCACTTAAGGCACAGTTTGTGTTTTTAGCAAAAAAATTATAATAATTAAGAATAGTAATCAACATAATGAACTGGAAATAAAAACAAGAAAATGTTAGGGCCATACAGTGATTCTTGAAGCCCTGGTCCTGTTCCTCATAACTGGCTAACTGGGTTAGCCGGCTAACTGCGCTGAGTAAAACCCTTCGGAACACTGTTTTTACTAGTTCATATGTTCCATATTCAGGGGGTTTCTGGGTTTTTACTCTGCACATTTAGCTGGCTGAGTTATCCATGTACGAGGAACGGGGCTCAGGTTTAGTTGATATTACACTGTTTTAAAAAGTACACATGCATAATGTTTATCAAAAAAGAATAAAATATGTAAAGGATACTCTCATCCCCCTCAGTCCCAGACATTCATTTACAGCTCCTGCTCCTGTGCCCACTTCACCGTTTAGTCACACATTACATTCGTACACGTCTCTTACACATCTCACATAATACACTTTCCAGTCTTAGAAAAATATAGCAATTCAAAAGACACATATATTTATCAACAGAGCTTTGTTATCAATATTACCTGGAGTACTTTGACTTTTGTCTGAATTGGATGTTGAGTACATCCTTTGGATTGTCAAATACTGAGAATTATACTGTGGGTACAAGGCACCATGGTACCATAAATTACAATAGCTGAATGTATGTAAAAATTGAGTGGCCATATTACACATTATCAGATCAGAAATTTGTATGTAGCCTAATTATGACAAAAGGCTACTGCAATTAGAAAATCAAATAGCTATGGCCAATGTGCATATTGGTTAGGATAGTTTTATACCTATCATTCTCAGCTTTCTCCCAAAGTAGTATAGGCATTTAAACATGCAAGAAACTCTCACTGAGAGGCCTCAATATCAAAGTCAAGCAACATTCAGCAGCATTAAGCTAAAGCCACTGCAACCCACAACCTTTCAGTTTGTTTTGGTTAAAAGTCTACCCTACAGAGTGTTTTGGTAAAACTGTAAGAGCATTGCTGGTAGCTCTGAGCTGCGATTCACTGAGATAAAACAATGACATACTGCTGCTGAGATGGAAAGCATTCTTTCATGTGTTTGAGCAAAATTTATTTAATGAATGAATGAAGTGACTAACCACACCACCCTGGTCCATATCAGATCCCATTCAACTGTTGCGTTGTCTTGTGCTCTAACGCATTCACTAAGGAAGGCCGCCTTAACATCAACGCACAAACTGAATAGAAGGAGCCAGAGTGATCTGGAAGGACTCCATCCTTTGGACGGCTCAGGCAGGCTTATATGGGCAGTCTGAACAGTATGGGGGGTTACACATCAGTGAAAAGCAACCATAACTTTTTGACACAGGCCATCCGCTTGCATGTTATCAAGAAAAAAATCTAAATGGGCTTAAATCCATGGGGAAAACAAAAGCACATCCATTTAGTTGGGGAAGAATCGAAAGGGGCATTCTCCATAAAAATAGGTCCTTTGTGTTACTTTCCATCAAATTGTATGGCTTCCATTTTGACGTCATGACATAAGTCTGGTGCATCTGTGTTTAAAAGTATAGTGTAAGGTTGGTATTGCTGTATAGCTGAGTATGTTTATTCCACCACTCCCTGCTCGTTTTAGTAGCAACAGTATAACAACAGCAGTTCTGTTTTAAATGGATATGTCAGCGAAGTCCGTTCTTGTGTATCCTTTCTGTAAAAACAGGACAGGGAGAGAAAGACAATGGTCAGGAGGTGGATAAACAAGGCACAAAGGTGAGAGATCAATGGTGAAAATGTGCTTTTGTCTGTTTTTTCAAAGCACTTGATCACATCACACGCTTCAGTCAAAAGGGGGGATATGCCAGAATATGCCTTGCGCAGACGCACTGCTTGTGATACCCACACGCCTGCTAAAATCAAACAAGTGTGTTTACACAGCTTTTGAGAACGCAGCCAATTCTGAGGATGTGATTAAGCATAACAACCAAAGGTGACACAGAAATATGAAGTGAAACAGACTGTGAAAAGGCAGATTTGGGACAATTGGTGAAAAAGCGGTAACACATCAGTTTCTGGAGGGAACACATTCATGAGGGTGAAAGACAGACACGGTTGGGCTATTGAGACTTGTTTGTCGGGATAAACCTGGGAAAGTGACAGGGAGGTGGGGCTGGAGAGGTTTGCCAGGACACGCCCTGCCATAGAGATATTTGTGTGTACGTGCTATTCTGTGGATTTCTGGTGCCTGGATTCTTTGCTCTCAGGCCAAGCTGCCTGAGGGAGAGTGACTGCCAGTAAATATAGGTATACTTTCATATACCAGTAACATCATGGAATATCAAGCTCATGGTTTGGTATGTACCTCCGAGTTTAGGTTATGGTTTAGTACATACCATGGTTTGCTATTTAATAAGTCACAATCTGAAAATGCAAACCATTTAAAAATGAAATCCATAACTTGCCTGGAGCCCTGCAGCTGATGTTTTATTCAATAATTCATCCAAGCACAATCATTGCTGGATGTGATACACATAATCACCTGCAAATCTGAAGTTACTAGAAATATTTCTGAAACGTATCAAATTTGCCTTCAAGACCTGAAACGACAATTTTACCTCATAAAGGCACACAGTCTCATATGTTCTTAAACTTTGAGATACTATATTTTCCAAGTTAGTGTTTGGTATTACTGTTTTTAGAATAAGATGGATATAGCTAATTCCTTTAAAAAATATGAATGCATATACGGACATTTATATATATATTCACACAAAATTATTTTCTTTTTGTGTTTTGTTATCCACAATGAATAGAGAACCACTTTGGTTTGCATTTAGCCCTGTGAAAATACAATTTTACTGTCAGACTGTGAACCCCATTACCCTCTGAACAGGCCCAAAATTAGGTCCTAGTGATCGAACCTTTAGGGCTCTATTTTCAAACCGGCGCAAACCAGCGCAAGGGGACGGTATAGTCAAACGCAAGCTTGTTGACAGAATCAACGTCTTAAAACTGGCGCTATGGCGTTTCTCAGCAATACCGCTAGGATCAACAAATTCTCAACATAACATCCTTTCGCTTGCGCTGCAGTGGGATGGGTGGCGCTGTCTGGGGCGTGTTCTAAAATACTTTTGGCGTAGTGACAATTTGAACCAACGAAAACCCATTGCGTTATGATCAGCTGGAACCACCTCTTAGCGGCAACGCAATAGACTCTGGCAATTTGACAACTTATTAGTCATGTAGTTCTATGTAGTGTCTATAGGTGATGCCAACATTACACTTCCATTTAATGAACAAATAGCCTATAATTATTATTATTAATTAATTTTAATTTAAACTACTAGAATAAAACAGGACAGCTTACAAGAAACTTTCGATCATGTAGGCCAATAGCCTATAATATATAAATTACACATTGGCACAGTTGAATCATAAGCCTACCACTACACAATACACAGAAAGGATATCCCAGATAGCAAGCGAACGTTGAATCGACTTAGATTCAATGTGGAATGCTGACGTTGATTCAACATCAATTTGCTCATCGAGATCACGTTGAATCAACGTCAGAATACCGACAAATATTGAATAATCAAGGTTAAATATAGCTAAACGTGATGTTTAAAAGTTGTAACGTTTGCCGCCATCACTGACTCACTCCATTAGCTAACTGAACTAGTTAGTAGCCGATAATGTCAGTAACTGTAGCCTAAATAATTCGCCTAACGTCATATTGCTTTGCCAGCTATTTGGTAGGCCTAGACATTAATTACTGAAGACGTAATAAAATTGATAAAAATACAACTTCATTGCAGTGAGTGTACTGTGGGCGAAAAAATAATCAATTTAGATTATTATTCAATATTTGTCGGTATTCTGACGTTGATTAAACGTGACCTCGATGAGCAAATTGATGTTGAATCAACGTCGGAATTCCACATTGAATCTACGTCGATTCAACGTTCGCTTGCTATCTGGGATACTTTCAGCGGGTGTCCTTCCTCAACTATATGACAATGAATGCAGTAAAAAGTCAAAACTCGCATTTTTTCTCAAGTGTGGGTTCCCCGGGGTGCTTGGTGCTATCGACTGCACGCACATACAAATCCGCGCACCACCCGAGCATGCAATAGTTTTCGTCAATTGCAAAGGAACACATTCCATCAATGTCCAGGTGACATGCGACAAAATTAGCTTGCCCCACCTGCACCAGTGGTCGCGGTCCCCATCACAGCCAGAGCAAAGAGAAATCAACTGGCTGAGCGGTTTAATAGGGCTAGATAAATGGTAAGTATCGGATCAGCTTTTAAAATGAACATTTCAATGCATGTTCCCACGTAGAATCATACACACATCCAAGTTGACGGTCCAGTGCGTTTGGGTTGCTCATTATGAAATTGCATGGAGCGATTGTGTTCCAACTGGCTTTTTTTTAAAGCATGAGAACAACAATTTGATTGGCTACCATAGAGACACACCTTGGACATTTAAACCCAGCCTTTTAGCAATACCGCCATAAGGTGCGCCAAGATTGCCGTCATGAAATTACCAAATTTCTCGCCGACACGCCCTCAGAGCGATACCGCCAAGCAATTACTCTTGCGTTCACCATTGCGTTTGGTTTATTAAAATAGAGCCCTTAATGTGTACTTTGTGTATTAAGGATTTTCATCTCTGTTGTTATATTCAATTCAATCTCTTATCCTATTGGCATCATTCTTTCTGGTCATTGGTTATGCTAGTAATGTTTATTTAATTCCTCATTGTGTTATTCTACAGCTTTTTAACAACAGCACTAATTTCTGTAATTTCTTCACAGTATTGACTTCATAGTGCAGTCTGTGGAGATCATACTGAGAAGAATATGATTTATATAAAATTTTGATAATTCCTTGTGCACACTAACTCTCCTTAATGGGATCTAAAGTCTTAATCCCATTAAGAGAAGATAAATAATCAGCAGTTCCTCTTTGCTCTTGCTTCGACCACATCACTCACCTGTTTGTAGTTCCTGTACAACTTCTCTTGTACTGAAACATATTGCAGAGCACTGTGAAGCCCGCTTTGGGCTGCCTTCATCTTCCCAGGACTGAGTGAGCAAGGAGAAATACCAGGTTAGGAAACCTGCACATCAACCTCACCAATGGCACCTTCAGAGACAACGCATTGACACTGAGTGCTTCATGGTTCATATTGACAATCTTTATCCCTGTGGTTTTATCTGAATAATAAGGACAGTTGGTATTGTTCCTTGTAGTAAAACAGAATATCTGTGGTGAGACCCATTCCGTCACTGTTTTGACACAATCTCATGTTCACTCCAAACATTGGAATACTCTTTACTAGCACCACTGAACTACTTTCTAGAAAATCTGGGAGTGGCCAGAGGCATGACAAGGGCAAAAGAAAGCTTGCAGCTCAATTATAATCAACCCATTATATTTCACACACAGTAACCCATACTTTTTCTACCCCGTTAAGACTGGGGTATTTCAGCTATAACGTAATTACAGTGTCCTCCACTATTATTGGCAACCCTGGTAAAGATGAGTAAAAATGGTTATAAAAAATTCACCGTTTGGTGAATTATCTTAATCTCACACTGAAGAAATGAGAAAAATCCAACCTTTAATTGTTATGAGAAAAACAAATCCCTCATCAAAGAATTCATTATTTTTAACAAAACCACATGTGCCACAATTATTGGCACCCCTACATTTTATATATAGAATAAAGTAATAATATTTACTATTTGGTCGCATATCTTTGCATGCCATGACTTCCTGATGTCTGTGACCCAACAACATGAAAAGACTCTGGATATCTTATTTTCTGGTACTCTTACAAGCCATACTATAACATCTCTGCATTTGAATGGATCTCTATGGGAATTGGGGACCCCAAGTCATCAAGGGTCTGACGTATCAAACAAGCCTTAAACTATCACTCTGCAGCCAGAAATACAGGGAGTTATGGATGGGTAACTTGAAGGGTTTCTTCTCCTGACTTATGTTTCCATAGAGTTCAATAGGAAAATTTGTCAGGAGAAACAACCCTTAAAGTGATCCATCCATATCTCTACTGGCTATCTGGCAGCAGAGTGATGGTTTAAGGCTTGTTTCATACCTCAGACCCTTGATGACCTACAGCAATTTTACCAACCAATGTATTCCATACTGTTCCAGCATAATTTACAGCTAAATCTAGTCCCACCCCCCAATTCCCATATAGATCCATTCAAATGCAGAGACGTTATAGTATCGCTTGTAAGAGTACCAGAAAATAAGATATCAAGAGTCTTTTCATGTTTGTTAGGTCACAGACATCAGGAAGTCATGGCATGCAAAGGATATGCGACCAAATATTAAAAATTATTACTTTATTCTATATATAACGCAGGGGGTGCCAATAATTGTGGCACACGTGGTTTTGTTAAAAATAATTATTTCTTGATGAGGGATTTGTTTTCTCATAATAAATTTACTTCAATTAAAGGTTGGATTTTTCTAATTTTTTCAGTGTGAGATAAAGCTAATTCATCAAATGTAAGTTTTTTATAACCCTTTTTTACTCATCTTTACCAGGGGTGCCATAATAGTGGAGGGCACTGTATGTACTTTCCAGTGTTGTTTGGACTGAGAGTGTGACTTCTTCTGAGTCCGTGACCCTTCTCAGACCTGGAGATGGAAGAGTTCAACAGTGCCAATGTTTTGGCTGAATCAGTTAAGTGCCTGTATGGAAAAAAGCCTGTTCAATGCCAAAGCCGTACAGATGAGTGTTGACTAGCCCTGCTCCGACCTCTCCCTGCCTACCTATTGTCATGGGAGTTCTTGATGCTCATTAGCTTTGGCAGTCCATCAAAAAAGGTGACATCTCGGGCGGCCAACATGCTGCCTATGACCAGGTGTTGAGGGGCCCCACAGATGTTGACCACCACATCGCTGGAAGGCTCTTTCTGGTGACCGTCATTAGGCAGCTTGGACACCAGGTCTCTCACCACCTTGGTCGCTGGAGACAGACAGATCTCTAGTCTAAAGTACACTTTTTTCAAGAGGTACAGACATGCCTAAACTCCCCATACCAAAAAAAAAAAAACATAATGCTGAAAGAAATAATACTCTAGAATTTGTTGCTTTGAAAATATAGAATGCCATGCGAAATGCACGGTAATTTTCATTTGTTATATAGTTTAGTGTATATTTTATGTCTATGAGTGTAATATTAGGCATAGACATATGTAATACATTTTCAGAAATTAAATGAAATATAAATGCAATACATTTAAAATTATTTTGATCAGGGTCCAGAGACATGGTTTATATCCATTCAATGGCCTCAATCTGTGACAGAAAGTGACACTTCTTAACCCATTTCTCCAATGAAACAGTCTAATAAGATACATGAACAATGACCTATTATTCTAGACTTGTGTTGCCTACCTTTGACTTAATTGATACAATCACAATATTCAGTGATCAATTTGTAAAAGGATTTCAAGGGGGATGGTGGGGTCTGTGACATCACAGAAAACCATTAGAACAAAGGGGATGGAAAGAGGCGATGGCAGTTTTACAAAGGGAATGGTTTTTGTCAGTTATTTTAACAGGGGGGATGGCATCCTCTTGCATCCACCTTCAAATCGACCCTTGACAATATGTACTGGTAGGAGGTGTTGGGGGGAGGTGTGAGAAACAGCTTAGAGGGAGAGGTCATACCCATGTCATTCTTGTCTCTGGCGTGGCGGGATAGGTTCCTCATGAAGCCTGTTAGCGAGCGCAGCTCCAGGTCGTTGTGAGTCCGAAGGAGGTCTAACACCAAAGGCAGCATGCGCTCCTGCTCCATAGCAACCCGGCTCAAAACTGACGCCCACTTAGAGGGAGAAAGCCAATCACAAAACTGCTGACTAACAGAGTAAGAGAGTTTTTTTTAATCAGAATGTTACTCAGCACTTGACGGCCACTAAAAGTGGTAAAGAGGACCTGCCAATCACAACACTATTATATGTTTAGCACTGTATAGAGAGAGAGGCTGTGTCCGAATATGACCCCTACACCCTCTTGAGGGTGCATATTTGAGTCCATTTCGTCAAAAGCTTTTGAGTGGGCAAATTTTTCTCACAAATGGGGGCACTTAAAATACCAGGATGAACCCCTTAGTTCCGGGGTTTTGTTGAGGAAATTCAGGAGCACACTCATCTGCAGAACGGTGCACTCATCCGACAATTTAAGTAAGTAACCCAGAAGTAAAAACGTAAAAGACATAGAGCGTATATGCATATCTATGGTACAAGATAGGTTCATATTAAAACTACTCTCTTTTTTATTTTAGTTAATTCTATCTTCATTCATAATCTACACTTTATAACAATCGTCATATGTTAACTGATTGATATTCTCAATAAAAATTAAAATATATATTATGAACTTCCTCACTAGTTTGGAAAGAGTTTTGCGGGATTTCTTTCGCCCACTGCTTGCAAAGTGAGGGCACAGGGCACATAGTAGACAGGGGTCTGAGTGGACAGGTGACAGTGGACAGAGAACAGGGGTCGTATTCAGACACAGCCAGAGAGATAGATAGGGGGTGAGGAGAGAGAGAGAGAGAGAGAAAGAGAGAGAGAGGGACCCTCTGACTTTAGGAAGGGAGTAGTCAATCTTTAGCACTTTTCCCACTGCACAACAAAAGTTGCCAGTGTAAATATAACACTGCTGATGCACATTTAATGTACATCACCATTTTTGCTGTGTGTATGTACACACAAAAAACTGTATTTTTATGGTAACGTTTTAAAAATGTTTTCAAAACACGGTCAAAAATATTTATAATAACAGCAATAACTCATTATTAGATAGTTATATAACTCATTAACGGCCATCCTTAATAATAACATGATTTATTCTCAATGAGTCATAGACCGAGTGATGAGTCATAGTCACAGTCACTATTACATAATGTCCTAAGACACACTCACTGTTACCCATAAAGACAGTGATTAACAGAGCAGAGGGCCAAGTCTCTTATTCACACTGCTTCTGAATCATGGACAGAAAGATGTGGGTGGAGCCTCATATCAAACTTCAGTAGCTTAGTGACACAAAGGCAACTGGGAGGGGCTTTTCTTACGTTTATGTTTAAATGTTCGTCCATATTTTCATGTATTAAATATGTAATGTTTTATTTACATACAAACCTCAATTCCAAAAATTGGGACAGTATGTAAAATGCAAATAAAAGCAGAAAGCAGTGATTTGTAAATTCTCTTTTGCATATATTTAATTGAAAAGAGTAAAAAGAAAAGATATTTAATGTTTTACCTTATTAATTTTGTTGTTTTTTGTAAATATACGCTAATTCCGAATTTTATGCCTGCAAAACGTTCCAAAAAAGTTGGGACAGAGGCAACATAACACTGGGAAGGTTGTGGAATGTTCAAAAAACACATTCCACAGGTAAACAGGTGAATGGGTCACAGGTGATGCTATCATGACTGGGAATAAAAGGAGCATCCACGAAGGCTCAGGCGTTTATGAGAAAGGATGGGTCGAGGTTCACAATTTAGCGAAAAACTGTGTGAGCAAATAGTCCAACAGTTTAAGAACAACATTTCTCAACGCACAGTTGCAAGGAATTTAGGGATTTCACCATCTACAGTCCATAATATTAGTAAAAGATTCAGAGAATCTGGAGAAATTTCCATGCATAAAGGGCAAGGCCGAAAACTAATATTGAATGCCTATGATCTTCGATCCCTCAGATGGCGCTGCATTAAAAAGTGACATGCTTCTGTAATGAATATAACCACATGGGCTCAGGAATACTTCGGAAAACCGTAAACACAGTTTGTCGCTGCATCTACAAATACAAGTTAAGACTCTACTACACAAAGCATAAGCCATACTGTATATCAACAACATCCAGAAACGCCGCTGACTTCTCTGGACTCGAGCGGAACGTGTGCTGTGGTCTGACGAGTCCATCTTTCAAATTGTTTCTGGAAATAATGGACGTTGTGTTCTCCGGGCTAAAGAGGAAAAGGACCATCCCTATTGTTACCAACGCAAGGTTCAAAAGCCAGCATACATAACGCTGAAGGGTACATATGCATTTTCGAGAAACATATACTGCCATCTAGATGATGTCCTTTTCATGGAAGTCCCTGCTTATTTCAGCAAGACAATGCCTAGCCACATTCTGCACGTGTTACAACAGCGTGGCTTCGTAGTCAGTGAGACTGGCCTGCCTGCAGTCCAGACCTGTCTCCCATTGAAAATGTGTGGCGCATTATGAAGCGCAAAATACGACAACGGAGACCCCAGACTGTTGAGCAGCTGAAGTCTTATATCAAGCAAGAATGGGAAACAATTCCACTTTCAAACCTACAACACTTATTGTCCTCAGTTCCCCAAAAGATGAGTTATTAAAAGGAAAGGTGATGCAACACAGTGGTAAACATGCCCCTGTCCCAACTTTTTTGGGACGTGTTACAGGCATCAAATTTAGAATGAGTGTATATTTACTAAATACAATCAAAGTTCATTAGTTAAAACATTAAACATCTTGTCTTTGTACTGTATTCAATTTAATACAGGTCAAAAAGTATTTGCAAATCATTGCTTTCTGTTTTTAATTTACATTTTATACACTGTCCCAACTTTTTTGGAATTGGAGTTTGTATTTATATGTAATAATCTTTCTGTTGGGTTATTATTTGTGTATCCTTGCTACAGTTTATCCATTCCACAACATGTGATGGACTGAGTGTGTTTTTGACAGGTCCAGGTCAAGCCTCTGGGGAGAGGGGAATGCTTAAATGTTTTACAGGGTCCGGCAGGCTTACCCTCTTCTCCCCAGCGGTGATATTCTGCAGGGCTCCGGCGGCAGCCTCACGCGTGGTGGTGTTGATCTCGCAGCGCAGCAGCACGCGATTGTAAAGCCCCACGATCTGGGGGTGCCACAGCCACTCCTGGCCCTTGGGCTTCCTTGCCACCTCAGTGAATGTGGACAGGTCCTGGTTCTGCCGCTGTGGAGGAGAGGGGGCAGGTCAGCTCTCAAACACCCACCAGTAAAACATGTGAGTCTTGCATGCTTATACATGTCAAATAAATGGTGGTAAGCCCCTTTACAGAATAGTATACCTCATTGGCACACTAATTGCACAGTGGATTTGATCTTTTTACTTATCTGGATGTAATGTAATTCACTGTGCACCCTTCTTAATTCTGTGTATTGTTTCTGCTGTGAAGACATACATATCTTTCCTTAATGGACAATAAAACTGGAATTTTAAAAACTTGAATCTATCAACATTCAGTTCTGAAAACAACTTTCTTCAGATAAATAAAATTACATAAGGTTTAAGGCAGATATTTTTTGAGCTGGTGGCTGACAGACACATACATCCTTGGCTTTCTTGCTCCTGGGCGTGAAGCAGCCAATGGCTTCAGAATTGCTGCTGTCCTGCCCCCTGGTGGGGCCCTCCAGTCTCTGTAGGATGGAGGGTGCCATCTCACTGTACAGCTGATAGGACAGGTTCCTTAGGACACACACAGCATTCTCAACCCCCTAGGATAAAAACACACAGAGCAGAAAACTGGGTCAGATAGAGCCAAAGCGCAAAGAAGCTATTACGGCTCACTGGGAATCAGTTTTTGTGAAGGACCAGAACTGAACCCATGAAGGAACGCAAATCAATGAGGTTAACTGGCTTTTAAATGACAATGTAATGATGTGGCCTCCATTGGGCTCACCTTGTCTTCCACCTTGCCTTCCTCCAGGGAGTTCTGTATGTAGCCCACTAGTGCGTCCACCAGGCCAGCTGTCCCACGCATCTGGTCCCGTGTTCTCTCGTTCACAGAGCTCAGGTTCCTGAGACAGGACCACAGAAACATGGTATCAGCAGGGTGGTGGGAAGGAAATATGGATCGCATCCAGAGACAAAGGAGGGAAAGGGGAGGGTTAAATAAGTGGTGAGAGGAGAGTGGAAGTATACATGAGATGAAAAAGATAGGGAAAGGAAAATGGATTGCTTCATTCACTAGAACTTCTGTCTTCCAACCATTGAAGGCTTTTGATGGAACAATTTGATGTATATTGTGCATATTCATGAAGGGACATGAGATATAACAATAGGTGGCAGTGGATGGATCTAATTAGTCCACAGAATCTGTGATTACACCTGCGGAGAGAAGTACAGCATAGAGAGACAGGGACACTTTAAAAGTAAGAGGGAAAGAAAAGTCAGTTACACCTGATGCCTAAGGCTAGAAGAGAAAAGGAATTAATTGTCAGACAGAAAGGTGTGGCGGCACTTCTGGGGGTATGTGCTGGTACCTGAGGCAACCTGTTGTGTTGTAGAAGATGTCAGCCTCAGAGGGAGTTTGCTGGATCACCTCAGATCCTCCACTGCCCGACAGGGGAACCAGAATCTTCTCTGTCAGCTGAGGCAGCGTCTCTCTCGCCAGCTTCTCTTTCAGGCTGTCTTTAGAGGACAGATTCCACAGAATCCCTGCAGAGAGTCAGAGGCGTAAATAGCCAGAAAAAAAGAGGGATAGTGAGAGAGAGAGAGATACAGTGAGAAAGAGGCAGAGTTTTGTGGCTTCCTTTGTGTAGTTAGGCATTCATCCTCCCATCAGGTGACTTTGAATCTGAAACCAGAAACAGACTGCAAAAAGTAATTTGACACTGAGTTTCCCCTGGTCTCTGAAAGCTGCCAACGCATGCTCTGATATTTCCTAGATGCTGCTTCGATGTGTGCATTCATATAGTGTACTGGAGATCGGCTGTTCCAACACAAATAAATCCCCCGAAAATAAGATCAACCGCAACTCTCTCACAAAAAGACCAGGCCGATAAGAGCCACGCAGCGTCACATTCAACAAAACCAATTGTGTCCTGTGAGGCACTCACATTATGAGCGTACCCAACCCTCGCAGATCTAATTTGAGCAGCCACACAGAATGACTATGTGTGACTCAAGCAGTGCTGTCGTGAACAAGTGGAGGCAACACCCCAGAACGGCCCCTGCCACTCCCACTCTCACAGGTATTGTCGAAACATCACACTCCATTAAGCTTCTGCATTATGGGAAGGGCTGTTGTGCAGCGGCTGCATAGGAATAATTGCTAAAATTTACTGTTATACACATGTAACCTTGTCATGTCTGTGATAACTTCAGCATCAAGGGAGTTTCTGTAAGGTTTCTACAATGTCAGTGTCGGACCTAAACCAGCTTATTAGTAAGAACAGGGGAACAATCGTTTGCGGATCAGCAAACTTAAAAATTAAAAAAATTAAAAATAAACTAGCTCATGGATTATAATGTTCCATTTGACCCCTCCGCACACAGAAGTATCTTCTGAGCTGGATTCCCAGGGATAAGTGGAGCTCTGTCAAGGCTCAGGAATCTCAAGGACTGTTTACTCTCAGTGAGGTGATAGCAGAGCATGCACATACTGTTGCACAAAGGCCGTAGGCAAAGGCTGCCACTGGCATAGAGCTCTCAGTGTTCACACATTACACACCTGCCCTGTTAGAAGTAGCCTATATATATTATACAATTACATTACCATCATTTTTACACATATTTACTTTATATTTCTATTAATTATATTTTTTATTCCCTAAATATAATATTCATATTCCTTCTCTATATATTATATGAGAAGTGCATTTGACTTAACTATTTTAAATATCTTTTAGTACAGTTGCTTAGGTGTATTGCTATTGCTCAATTTTTTCCAATCAATGCAGCTATAAAATCTAGATAGTTTATCAAAAACTCACTGAACATGGCAGGTATGTAGAGGGACACAGTAATTCAGGAACACAGCTTTTTTTTAAAAATTTTTAAGCTTATGAAAAACCACAGTGTAGCGACATATGTAAGATGCACAGTTGAAGTCGGATGTTTACGTACACTTAGGTTGAAGTCATTAAAATTTATTTGTAACCACTCCACAGATTTCATATTAGCAAACTATAGTGTTGGTAAGTCAGTTAGGACATCTACTTTGTGCATGACACAAGTAATTTTTCCAACAATTGTTTACAGACAGATTATTTCACTTTTAATTCACTATATCACAATTCCAGTGGGTCAGAAGTTTAGATACACTAAGTTGACTGTGCCTTTAAAATTTTTAATATTTGGTCGCATATCCTTTGGCTTTCCATGCCATGACTTCCTGATGTCTGTGACCCAACAACATCAAAAGACTCTTGATATCTTATTTTCTGGTACTCTTACAAGCGATACTATAACGTCGGCATTTTAATGGATCTCTATGGGAATTGGGGGTTGGGACTAGATTTAGCTGTAAATTACACTGGAACAGTATGGAAACACATGGTTGGCTAAATGGCTCTAAGTCATCAAGGGTCTGATGTATCAAACAAGCCTTAAATCATCACTCTGCTGCCAGAAATACAGTAGATATGGATGGATAACTTGAAGGGTTTCTTCTCCTGACTTATTTTTCCATAGAGTTCAATAGGAAAATTTGTCAGGAGAAACAACCCTTAAAGTGATCCATCCATATCTACTGCATATCTGGTAGCAGAGTGATGCTTTGAGGCTTGTTTTATACGTCAGCTGTATGCTGTTGCTACGGTAATTTATAGAAGAGACAAATCTATAACGCTGCATTCTCACATCGAGTAACTTCAGTCGCCCAGTTGCCGGAAGTCCATTCATTTTCTATGAAGTTGAGCGACGGTCAGCGAACTGGGGTGCGTTTTCCAAAAGCATCGTTAAGCTGCATTCTCACCAAATCAGGCGACGACGCATGAGAACGCGCAGGAACCCCAAACTGTGTGTTTGGTGGGCGGTGCTATTAGACGGGTTCAGTAGCCTACGTGGGAACATTAACGGCACCTGATTGGTTAGACGTATTTTGCCTGCGTTTTCAAACCGGAACAATATGGCGGCCTGTTAATAAACCTTCTTTAATACCACTTAAACGGTCCACTAAAATACGTTTCTGAAAACATTTGAGGCGAGAAATAGTCTATGCACTTGCTAAATCTTGATTCATATTTGATCCAAAACGCCTACTTTGACCATTTGATCCGAGTTTCGTGAGCAACAGCGGACGCATTCATTTGCCTAAAGTAGATTTAGAATCTATCCTATTCAAATTCAGAACCGGCGAACGTACCACACAGTCGCCGCGCCACATCCATCATGCACCTCGCGAACGCATCGCATCCTCTCCATAGAAAATGAATAGAATGCGTCCGATCGATGTACCTCGCCGGATTTGGTGAGAATGCAGCTTTAGGCTAAGACATCGTATAACCCTTCGTACGAAGCTTCTTGAACTTTGGGTGCGTTTCCCAAAAGCATCTTAATTTAAGACACTCTTAGAAACGCTCGTAGATTAACGATTATTCCAGACCAGTCATAGACGGTTAAGTGCGTTTTAGAAGCCCATAAATCACATACTTTATTTGATTTTTCGTGTTAGTGTTCATTTCATTTTACGGTTACCATAACCACTGATTGTTTTTTTTTAATAGTGATGTTAGATGCAACAATATTTACTGAGAATTTAGATGAGCACAAAGTAAAGGATTCAACGATAGCTTGACTTGAAAAATGATGGTATAATCACTGAAAATAACCCCGATAGACTGTCGTCGTACTTTATTTGCTTTGGGTGCACTGTGGAGTGTTTAAGTGCGTTTGGTAGTGGATGCTACTTGATTCCTTAGAGTAGCGCTAGCATTAGCAATATGTGTATGTCCAAAAGAAGGGACAGCATGGAATTATCTGAAAATGGTTTCCATCAATCAACTACATCATGGGTAAGTCGTAATTGAGACATTATGTCCAAAATTCCGAACTATCCCTTTAAGTAGCACTTAAGAGGTGACTGCGCATTCAGGCTTTAAGAACTGTTTTGGGAAACGCGTGTTACAAATTAAAGAGCCATCGTAGAATCGCTCGTTGAAATCGCACGTAACCCAAAGATTGATCGTTATCGGGAAATGCACCCCTGAGCAGCTGGGTAACTGAGCGACCAAATGTTTCCCGCATTTTAACTTTTCACGGCCATCGACCGTAACAGCCAATGAGAGTTCCGCGCTTCCTAGTTCTCCAACCGATATGATACCATTTCATAAATAATTGTTCCTCCTCACTTCACTCATTGCAGCAATGGAAGATCATATAATAAATATGGTCCAAGCCTACCCTGTCCTGTTCAACCCTAACAACATGTTTTATAGTTGTATACACTACTAGAGATACGGCATATGTCTGTCTGTCTGTCTGTCTATCTATCTATCTATCTATCTATCTATGACGTTATCTATCTAGGGAGAGGGATAGAGATCGCTAGCTGGCTAGCTAGCTAGCTATAGCGAGGAAGAAGGATATATCGCTAGCTAGCTAGAACAAATAGCCTAATAATTATCAGTGTCATGACATAACTATAAAGAATAGGTTATATGGCAAATACATCTTTGATATATTGTGCATTGTCGTTGTTTCTCTTAAAAAAAAAATTATAGTTGCCCGAGCTGACTTAGAGAACACAACGGGAAGCTCTTACCCCGCCCTCAGCGTTAGTGGACTTCAGCGACCCAGCAACCGTCTTTCGCCCTGAGAACGCGGTGTAACGTTACGGCACGCATTAAAAAAGATTAAACACCAAACTGCTTTTCTAACTCCGTGATGATGTAACTATGCCTAGATACGTTAGTTATCTACTTAACCACGTATTACATTTGCATTATCTTAAAAACAATGACAAAAGTTTATCGTAGCCAGCTATGGAGTTGCCTAAATTAAAGTTAGCCTACTTGTAGTCTACGAGGCGGAGTAGCCGTCTGCCATCCAATAACATTAGTCACTGAGGGAAATAAAGTAGGTAGGCTACATTCTGCTTATTTTACTGTATCAATTCACTTTATTTATTCCACTTATTTTATGGAACGTTTTGGACTCTGAATTAGCTGGTTATGGAGCATAGCTTGCCATAATTCCCATCCATAGGCATAGGTCGTGTAGCTGGCCAGGCAGCGCATGCATTTAGAACGTGATCAAACCTGTGACTCGGATGACTGTTCATATACAAGCATTTAAACCATGGCTGTCAACCAATCAGAATCCAGTATTTATCCAAGCCATGGTATAATTAAGCAATAGATCACAAGAGGGAGTGTGTTATTGGAAATATAATCACTGCAGTGACGTTGCAGCAACAATACCGAAGGTATTGCTTTTATACAACAATGTTACCATAGGCTAAACGTTTAGCAGGTAATGAAAAAATATTTAAACAATTACTTTTGATTAACTCATTCATTATTTCGGATTCGCCAAATTGTTGCCGTTGATATTGTTGTTGTTTATGCTTCCGAGGCAACGCTCTATACGCGTCTACGCAATAGCAGTTATACTAAATACCAGCACTGGTGGAATGCGTCTTGGCCAATCACGTTACTAGCTGAAATCTCATTGTTGTATAAACATATTTATACCATGGCTTGGATAAATACTTGATTCTGATTGGCTGGAGAATGGGCGCATTAAATTTGTGTATACTGCCCGGCTATGAGGTAGTGGTGGCAACATTTTAATCACCGCTCTAAATTAATACGCCGTCTACGTTATCTGCTGCCAGCGCCATAAACTTGACCCTTTTCTGAATGGTAACCATAGCAACACCAACAGCTGATTAATAAAGCCGGCAAATAACGCTAAATCCGCTGATTAAAAAGTTTGTATTCGCCAAATATCTTAGTTACAACAACTTTAATCTAGCAAAGCAGTTTTGTGGTTAGAGGTGCAGTATTTTTTCAGTTTAGAAATATGAACGTAACATATAGTTACTTCACAAAGCACTGTCATTTTGTATTAAAAAAACATTTTATCCAGCGAAATGTCTTAGATGACAAGTTACATCTAATAGTAACAAACTCTATATATAGTGGCTATTTTTTTCAGATGTTCCCTCATGACGCAAATCTGAAATGCAATTTCCTTAGCCTCGGTTAGGCTGCGTGACCAAACCATTTTTAAAAAGCAAGACCGAGAGAGGTAAATTGAGTTGCAGTTTCATGCAATTTTCTAAAATAATGTCACTAATGACAAAAATAATCAAATTGGCGCTAATTTTATGGTATGAAGTTGCATAACTACGGACAAAATAGAACTAGTAGGCCTAACCAGAAATAGAATTAGCAACGAGATGTTTTCTGTTCAAATAGAACTATCAACCAGAAGTTGTGCTTGACAACGGAAAACAACATGCCAAAATGGCCTCAGAAGGATATTTCAATTTCAGCTGATTAAGTCGATAAAAATCAATAAATATAAATGTAACTGTATAATCATTGTTGGTAACCATGGTATAAACGCAGTAATGACCTCGGAGCTGGGCATTACAGTTTAAATGCCCTTCGCGGAGGGAAATTGCCCTCGGCTACCTCCACGTCGGGCATTCAAACTGTATAATGCCCGGCTCCTCGGTCATTATTGCTTACATATACTGTGTACTTTATATATAAAAAAATATATTAATCAGCTTGCAGGTTTTGCATATACGCTGCACATTAGGTTGAAAAGTGAGAACCATTGGGAATATCAGCACAAACCTTTTTAGACATTCAAAGAGGTGCAGTGCTTTACAAGATCATGATGATATGTTAATAAAATTATAAAATTTTCTTCAAAATTATTGCTTGACCACATAATCCCTCATCATGCTTTACCTGTGATTACTACTGTTAAACTCACTTCTCTGTGGCTTAAAGCTTTAGTGCATAGTTCTTGGAACTATTTAATGTGGCTTAAAAACCCATTTAGCATTGTGTCTCATGGCAGACACATATCTGCGATATTTTGTCTTGATACTCATCTTGAATGTTTATCCTTTAAACTCTCTATGTAATTATTGTTGTTAACAAGTTATCATGTGGTGAAATGTCGTTTTTTTTTTGTAATTGGCGCTTCATGCTTGGAACATGTATTTCAGCTATACATTTATTTTGTTAGGGGCTGGGTGGTTGAGTGAGGGCTTTCTTTACCAGTGATGTTCTTGTGGAGCTCGTCGTCCTGCTCCTTCAGTGCAGCAATGAGCAGAGGAATCCCTCCCGCCTCAATCAGCGCTGCCTTGTTGTCCATGTTCTCATAGATGATGTTGCGCATGGCGCCCGTGGCGTAGCGCTGTACTTCCTGATTCTCACTGCTGAAGAGCTGCACGAGCATGGGGATGCCCTTCAGGTGTCGTACCTATGAAACCATTCAGAAACAAGTCAATGTCAGGGCTGCTGGAGGTAGCCTCACCTATCATGCTCTTATGGTACTATGGTCCAACTTGATCTGATGGTAGAGTTAAGTCTGGCAGAGGAATATGCTAATAATCCAGCATTCAGCTATTTCTTCTGATGAATCACGATTTATGTAGGTAGGGTACGTTGCGATTCAAGCCAACTGAACCATTAACCAATGACTTCATGCTCGATAAATCCTGATCAGGAAATCAGATTTCTGGAACCTCCTTACAGGCTGAAACTTCCCTTTTCAGAAGCTATAGACAGACAGCACAGCACATGACTCCTTTCTGATGGAGAAGTATCATCAAATTATGCTTGCTGCCTGTTCCTTCAGATGTTCAATAAGTAAAAAAAGAGATGTACATATAGTGCCCTCCATAACATTTGGGATAACAATAACAGACTCCAAAGACAATCAAAAGCCTAGAATCAAGACTAGATACTGAAAGCTGTCAAATAACTGCACTAAGGAAGCAATTGAACACGCATGACTAACCAGAAACACCTGTGAAGCCACTTGTCCTAAAAATGATGGTGCCCTTAATTAATCAATAGGGCAGGGCTACGTGTAAAAAGTGCTGTAATTTCTACATAGTGAAAACAAAATGTTTTAACCACATGTGAATTGTTTAATTGCAAATCTAAAATTGTGGAGTACAGAGCCAAATCAAGGCTGTGTCTGAATCAGCACACTTCCATACTGTTGAGTATGCTTGTTGAGTAGACAGGACGAGAAAGTTAAGTAAGCAAAATTTCCTCTAAATGTAGTATACTTAAAACCCTCAGATGATATACTTACTTACAGGGTTTCACTGAGTATATTCGGGAGCATACTTTTCAAGAAGTAAGCAAACAATTTGGTCGCGTAAATATGATGTACAGCTTAGTTTAAAAAATGAGGCGCACCTTCGCTGAAGTTTTCCTTCAATAATGACAAAAACAACATGTGAAATGGCCGTGCAGGAGTGGTACATCTTATGACACTTCCACAGTACGGTTGGAAAATAGTATGGATAAGAGCCCTATCAACTGCATCCTGTGTACTAGCAGCTGTGTACTGTTTACTGTGCAACGTTCAGTATGCAAAAAATATCCTCCATACTATTTTCCAACCGTACTGTGGTTGGAGTGTTGTAAGACGTCCCGCTCTTGCGCGGCCATGTCACATGCTATTTTTGTTGTTGTTGAAGGAAAATGTCATTGAAGCTACGCCTCATTTTTAAAGTGAAGCTGAACGTCATATTTATGCGACCAAAATGTTGAATGTTGAAAAGTATGCTCCTGAATATAAGTATATCATCCGGGGGTTTTAAGTATGCTACATTTAGAGAAAATTTTGCCTACTTGACTCATTTCTAGTCCAGTGTATACTCAACAAGCATACTCAATAGTACGGAAGGGTGCTGATTCAGACACAGCCCTCATCATCCTTCAACACGGGGAAGATCAGAGAACACACAAATGAAATGAGACAAAAGGTTGTTGACCTTCATAAATCAGGCAATGAAAAATAGCTTAATGTCTGAAACTACTTATTTCCACCATTAGTGAAATAATTAAGATGTTTAAAGCAACTGGAGCTGTGATGAACCTGCCTGGAAGAGGCCACAAGTGTAGTTTTCCCCTACGCACAGTGAGAGGCAAATATTTCTCCAAGGATCACAGTTGGAGAATTTCAGTATTTGGTTGTATCCTGGGGTCACCAAGTCTCAAAAAAGTACAATAATTAGACCCGACCTCTATGCCAAAAAGCTATTTAGAATGCTTTCCTGAAGAAAGCCTCTGCTGTAATCATACCACAAATGTAAGCCCTTGGAGTTTGCTATATGTTACTGGACTTTAGATTGGAACCGGGTGCTATGTTCAGACGAGATGGAAATTGAGCTTTTTAACAATAAATACCAATGGTGAGTTTGGTGTAATAAGAAGCATAGTTATGCAGAAAATAACCTTATCCCTGTGCACTGTGAAGCATGGTGGTGGATCTGTGATGTTGTGGGATTGTTTTCCCTCCAAAGGCCTGGGAACCTTGTTATGACACAAGGTGTCATGGACTCAATCAAATACCAGAAGATTTTAGAGCAAAATCTGGCTGCCCCAAAGGCTAATGTTTGGATCATCCAGTAGGACAATGTACCTCAAAATCTACACAAAATGGTTCCCTGACCACAGAATCACTCCCCTGACCTGAAGCCCACTGAAAACTTGGGGGGGTGAGCTGAAGAGGAAAGTCCATAAGCAAGGACCCAGGACTCTGAAGGATCTGGAGAGATTCTGTATTGAGGAATGGTGTCAAATCCCTTGCTATGTGTTCTGCTACCTCATCAAACATTACAGGAGAAGACTCACTGCTGTTATCTTGGGAAAGTGAGGGTACTAAATACAGGGTTTCCAAAAATGATGACACATATCTTCTTCAAAAGAAATTCTTTTTGCATTAAAGATTTGTTTTTCCTCTGATCAAAGGTTTCAAAATTAAACTATATAAATTTTCTCATTTTCCTGAGCATAGTAGACATTTGATAAACAATAAACTGAATTTAATCCAGCACTTTTTGCTCATATTAATTGAGGTTGCCAATAATTCTGGTGGACACTGTATATATAATATATACTACTAATGATACTATACCTAATCAAAACTGCTTTGCATAAGGTTGTTTATAAATTTTGTACTTTCTCATTTAAAACTCAATGTTTGCCTTTAAAAAGAGACACATGTTGGATCAATTGAAGCCACTCATGTCATGGTTGTTAGGTGTCTGTAATCCTTGATTTAGAAATAATCCAGTTATGGCCATCCCTTAGCTAATTATGGATTTGCAATACTGTATGGAAGTCCACTGATTAAATTCATTTTATTAATATGTTATAACAATGAATACATTTCCCACTACAGAGCCCAGCAGATGACACTGAATTAGATTTTTCTTAATTGGTGCGCACGAGATATAAATCACGCACACAAAATATAAATCATGCTCACAATTAATGTAAGTCATGCTCACAAATTAATGTAAACCATGCGCACGAGATAGAAATCGTGCTCACAAATTAATATAAATCTTGAGCAGAGCACGAGATATAAATCCTGCTCACAAATTCATGTTGTGCCAACAAAATATAGGCTAAATCATGAGCACGATTTAATTCTTTTTTTTCAGGTGAAAGGTGTATAATGAACTATATGGTCTCTGTCTAAAGACGTACAAAAGACGCTCAAAAGTGAAAGTTTTTCAACCACTAAATGAGTTAAAATTGTGTTTTCATATAGACCCAATTTAGCTTGCCAATACAATTTCTTTGGAGAAATATATTCACAGTAGCCTAATCAATACATCATTTTTCTTTCAACATATACTAACTAAATAAATTAGCAAACTCATTAAACAAAATGTGTTATATTACACATTGAGAATGTAACCGCATTTTGGCTGGGTGAAAAGAGGACTTCAATGTTCAGACCAAATATCTCATAAATCAGCAAGAATAGACGTTGACATTTGGGCTTGTGTTCACTGGGTTATGTAGGCCTACTCTTGTGTTCACTGGGTTATGTAGGCCTACTCTTGTGTTCACTGGGTTATGTAGGCCTACTCGCTTTAAGTAGGAATGCAAACTTTTTATATTTTTATGAGTTAAAGTCCCAAAGTCACTTTCAGATTAAATCAACATTTCAGGTGAAATTCATGCAACATTTCCGTAACGGGTTAACCCTCCCATCTGAATAATTTGCTAAACCTAACATGCTTTTAGCGTATTAGGTTTAGCTAATTATTCAGATCTGTATACGACATTAACCTAACGCTAAAAGGTCAAAGTCGTATACAGATCTGAATTACTCAGATGGGAGGGTTAACCCGTTACGGAAACATCGCATGAATTTCACCTGAAATGTTCATTTAATCTGAAAGTCATTTAAGGATTTAACTCTTAAAAATGTAAAAAATTTGCATTCCTGCTTACCACCGGGGTATGACATAAGTGACTGCACACAGACGCATCTGGAGACTCTGGGCACGCATGTAAATTATGGTCACATATTTTACGCCTGTAAACCTATGAATGGAATTAAATCATGCACACAATTTATATTTTGTGAGCAGGATTTACATTTATTTGTGAGTTTACATCTTGCGCACACAAATTAAAAAAAATCTCATTCAATGTGACCTGCCGGGCTCAGTACATTTTACCTCAAGGGCTAAAATTATATACCTTGTTCCCTGACAAATCAAGCCTTGGTATGGAACTAGCCAGATACCCATGGTAATTAGCCATTAGTTTATACACTAACCAAGATTTTCTTTCCGTTTTTTTACCACATACAGCAACTTCTTTGCTGGCTGTTTGTGTAGGAAATCTAAATTATAATTGCTAATATACCCAGCTGGCAGGCTATGTTGGCTTTATTATTGAGTTAAAACACAGACATCATGTTTGAATACAAAACATATCTCTAAGTGAATAGCAATGTTCCAACTCGTGTGTTATGTATTCGCCATTTCAATCACTCCTACAGCTCAAACAAGCAGGAACATGCAGCACTTGAACCTTTAGGCTCTGAACAAGCACGCACATAGACACACATCCTGCTCAACAAACACACTTACATGCTACACTGGCACTCATGTTCTTCAATTATTTCCACATGATTGTTGTTCAATTTGTTAGAAATGTGCACTTATTATACCAAATTACTTTTTAAATATGTTTGTGTTTTTATAAAATTCAACACATTTTGGTTCTCACTCAATATTGACCTTACTACTTAGGGTTTTAATTAATGAAGGATTCCCCATAGAACATGAACCGAGTTTTCTGAATTGACTGAACGGCAATGGAACTGACCCAAACCCTGTAGCTAGCTAAATAATTAGCCAAGGTGTATCCTTTGCTGTGCTACTCCACGGGACCCAATTATTTGAGCTGGCTAAAGTATGTAATGTTGAATACTTCATGCAACATTGTCCACATACCTGTATAAGGCATAACAGTATACTGTATATGATACATTTTCTGTTTACATCCATCTCATATCTTCAGAAAGTATTTATATGAGATAGCACATAATAGTTGTGCAAAATGTCCATTGAGCCACATTTTCAGTTTTAATTACAAGAATTAATGATTGCTTTGCCTCTGCTTCTCAGTGCAGTCACATGGTCAGCCATTCAGAAAATTAAAGTCAAACTACAGCTACACATTTCACCAGTGCTGTGGAGTAACAGAGCTCAGGAATGACTGTAATGGTTGCTCATTGCATAGTGTAGCTATGCATTTTGAAATGGCAATTTTAGTTTAGTATCAGAAATGCAGCTTTCAGAAGTCCAGTTGTACCTTTCTCTCAGGGTTTAAAAAATAAAACTGCATAAAAGGGACCTCAGTCCAGCCTACTGTTAAAAAATAACTCACTGTTACAATACAACACAAATGCAGAAATGAAAAAAAATCCAAATGCAGATGAAAATATGCTGATGAAAAATAAACACACAGCTTTGATACAAGCAAGACACAGGCAAAGCACTAAATGTGCTTCTTACTGCTATTCTGGATGAACTCCAAAGTATTGAAAACAACACATAAAAAACAAGAGAAAACTTCCATTTTTTTGAAGTATGGAAGTATTATGGAGGTCTTTTGAGAATACTACCTGTTTGCTGATTATCTGATTTTTCCTGTGCAACCATTTCCCCCCACAGACAGAGCTCTGAATTTTCCTACATTGAAATGAGACTGACTCCACATGCAAATCCAGCTGACATGTTCCCCCATGTTACCAACCAGCTCTGACCCTGTATGGTGGACGAAGGCACTACCTGGTGATTGCACAGCAACTTCTGATTATGCTTCTGTAGTGTCCTTAAATGTCAGAGTACTAGCCCTGGATAATATATTAATTTGGAATACTTTACATGTTGATAAAATGTTAAAACACCTCCCAACAAATCATGTTAATAACCTTGTTCTGAAATCTTGTTCTGAATAGTGGTGAATTGAGATGTTTCTTTTAAAATGATCGGTAATGTGAAGAAATATTATTGGTGTCAAAAATGTTAAAATATTTCAAGAAATTATTTGGCCCAGGTGTAATGGTATTCATCAATCTGATTGCTGTGGCTCAATAGTTGCTGTGAAACAAATTACATAATAAGTCATAGGGTTTGTTGAATGGTAGCATAATATCACATCATCATCGCAGGTAGGTAGAGGCATTTTGCTGTAATAAGCATAAATATTTATTGACATACTAGTGCAATGATCAGAGGTCGGCACATGCAGAGGTGTTAGGTCATTGGCTTAAGGATAATATACAGTGGTCGAACTGTAAAATGTTAACAAGGGGGATGGTGTTTGTTGGTCTGGGGAGGGGGGGGGGGGGGGTTTGACTGTAGGGGAGTCCGGGGGCATGCTCCCCTGTGAGAATCTTTCCAAAAGTCACTCTGAAATGGTTAATTCTGATGACTTCTGAGAGTAGAAAATCGCTTACACATTAAGCCTTAAACTAAAATGTGTAAGCGATTGAAAACAATAAATCCTTACACAGTTCTGTGCTTCCGTAGGATGCTTCAGCGAGGAAACACAAGTACAGCCTTTGCAGAAGTCTAAACGTGTGACGTGTATAGCCTAAATGATCCACCTATCCACATCTGCCACAGGTGGGTAGGCCTACACCCCTACACAAATCCAATCTTACCATTCCTTTCCATTTATTATAAAGTGTTTTAATCCACAACAACACTCATTCTTTAGGATGAACAATAGCCACTTTATTCATAAAAAAGAGGCTAAAAAACATATTTAAGTACATAAGCATAATATTTCTGACGTTTTTGTTTCCCATATCATTTAGTTTGTTTGTTACTGCATAGGAAATGCAACCTTCAATGCTTAACATTAACTCATGTCCTTCAAAACAATATATAATTTTTAATTTATAAATCTATTTATGCGCATTTGCTGTCTTTTACTGATGAATTAATGTTTTAGGCTATTCGGCCACTATTTGCTATCATTTACCGTACATATTTCATGCCTGACATACAGCGTCCAATAAAACAGTACATCCCATTTTCAGTGCAAAAACAAGCTGAGACAACAATACAATACAGAACAATCCATTACAAGCCCACTGACAGGTGATACAGCTGTGCAACACGTCATTAGTAAGCTAATTGACATTGCTTAAACTAATGCTTGACTGAGCAAGGACGTTCCATTTGCCTAATGCATGTTCCCTCAATTCCTCCGTCCTCGTATCTCATCCTTCGAGGAAAGGATGCAAGGAGTGAAAATAAGTGATTGGAATGAACTCAATGCATTTAGTTTTACCGAATTGTGTATCTTAACAAGGGGGACGGCTTTCCCAATTTTGGTTAACAACAAGGCGGATGGTGCTCCCCTGCGTTCAACAACAATTTGACCCCTGATTATATACGCAGGGCTGCCTTATGGAATCTTAGTAGTATTGTAACTTAAACTAGGGACCATATCTATGTAAACGTACTACTAACAGTATATTGCCACTACATGGTCCGCATATACAGCGTCAGCCTCTCAACATCATCATGCATATCCAGCGCAGATAAATAATTTAATATCAATAATTTTTCAGACCTGGAATGCTTTTAACATGCTTTTAACATTCCTGTTTTCACTCTTTTTTTGATGGAAAACAAATCATATTATTTCCAATTATTTGTGAAATTGGATTATTAATGATTTTGGATATTTTTTGGTGGTTATTTTGTGAACTGCATTTCAATCAATGATTCAGATCAGATTAATAATCTGAGCAGATGAATAATTTCTGATCATCATCTGCCGGCTTTTGCACTGATCATGTGGCTATTCTGTTGCCTGCGTCGCTCGCGAGAGCCAGTTTCTGCGAGACCACAATCTACGTAAGAATGCTACTTAGATTGGTTCCCTAGTTTTAGTAACTCTGTTACATATCTCTGGTGAGGATAAGTTGATATACATGGTGGTGGTGAAAGGGGAGGTGTCTCAATAATTAATAAAAAATGTTCATTAAAAACAGCCACTGCTTAAAGCAAGTACAAGAGGAAAATCATCAACTGTGTTTCCAATGATCTGTTTCTTCCAGAGACTAACCCATAGATTAAAAATAACGGCTGATGTTTATGGTAAGGTGAGAATGGTGTGTTTACCTGGTTTTTGGCATCATTGTTATGGTAGCATTCATGCTGAATGTAGGCTGCTCCTTGCACCTGTAGGTCTGTTTCGTGTGTGGACAGGTAGCTGACTGCAGTGGACATGTCCATACTGCTGAGCCTAAGCATCAATGAGAGAGAGAAATGAGATTTGTAGCAGGATGACTCCATAGCCAGACTAACATTGTCACTCACATACTGTGTTCTATGGCTAAGATTCTATTCAATTGATTACAGATTGCAGGAAATCCAGGATTTGGGTTTCATTTAATTCATTTCAGTCAATTCCGGAAAGTGATTGAAATTCAGTTAATTGAAAAATTACTAGAATGGTCAATGGAGCATTTTTGATTACTTAATTGAATTTCAAATAATGTCCTGGATTATTTTAACAAACCTGAGCTTATTACTACTGTATGACTGTGGTTTTGTTACAAATTGTTATTTAGCATATTACTTATTCACAATATAATAATTATGTTAATAGTAAGCTAGATTGATGTCACAAAAATGACAAAAAAGACAATAAAAAATAAGAGTTTAAAATACTTTCAGGGTTGAAAGAATCTAGCTGTGGGGCTGCATTGATAATATTGTAATATGCCCATTGTTTCCATATATGACTTCTCAGGTGTGGCCTTTGCATTTATCCTGCACTTTTACTCTTCTCTCCTGACTCACCCCTATGAGTGATTATGAATTTAAAGGAGGAGCCCAAACCGAAGTGCTAAAGTATGACGTTTCTAACGGTGTGGTTGGGGCTGTGTTTTATCAATGTGAAATGTCAGCCTGCTAATTTTCTCTGGCACCACACCTAGACCAGTTCTACCACAGACACAACCTGAAAAATTTGCAGAAGAGTTATATTGCTCTAGTCTATGCGGGAACAATACTTAACAGATTCTGCCATTAAACTTAGTTTAGAAAACATGAACTTCCCTTTAAGATATTATATCCAGTTTTAATCTGGAATTTTAATTTCCAGCCATTAAACCCTTCAACCACTAAACTTAAACAGTTGCAATTAAGCAATCGTAAATTAAAGTAGACATTCACATTTTACCATGTGACTGTTTCCACTGGTGGAAAGAAAGAATGTCGACAGACATGACATCTAGGCATTAATTGTACCTAGAGCAGTGTGGATGCACTTAACCATTATTGAAAAGTAACCTATTTTAAGATATGAAATATCAGTAAGGACCCTTTTTTTGACCCATCACAAAACGTGCCAAGCATATCAATGATAATATTGGGGAATTGGGGGGTGGGACTAGATTAAGCTGTAAATTACACAGGAATAGTATGGAACCCATGGTTGGCTGAATGGCTGTAAGTCATCAAGGGTCTGAGCCTCAAACCATCACTCTGCTGCCAGATATACAGTAGATCCATTTAAATGCAGAGAGGTTATAGTATCGCTTGTCAGAGTACCTGAAAATAAGATATCAAGAGTCTTTTTATATCCTTTTATACCCTGTCATGATAGCATCATCTGTTTACCTGTGGAATGTTCTACCTGTTTGAACATCCCAGTCTTTTTTTTGCCCCTGTCCCACCTTTTTTGGAACATGTTGCAGGCATTAAATTCGAAATTAGCGTATATTTACAAAAGTCAATAAAGTTGATAAGGTAAAACATTAAATATTTTTTCTTTGTACTGTTCAATTAAATATATGTAAAAGAGAATTTACAAATCACTGCTTTCTGCTTTTTTGGGCATTTTACATACTGTCCCAACTTTTTTGGAATTGGGGTTTGTAATATTTCAATCATTGCTGCTTGTTACAGTATATGGAATTATAATTGAGTGTACGTGATCTACGTGATACCGTTTTTAATGTTTTCCATATGTATTTTCTAAAGGACAACACTGTGATTGACATACTCTCTGTTCTTCTTCAGACACACTGTGAAAGAGACTGGCAAACACATCTCCACATATTGTAGGGTGATTCATGGGCTGTCATCCTTCAGCAATTCCACACATGACATGTGAGTACGATGGGAATCCAGAACACAGGCCTGTTTGTCTGTGATGTCTCTGTGGGTGCAGCTAGGGCTCTCTAGGTCTTTAGGAGTGCCTAAGAGCTTTCGTTCTCAAGACCTCCCAAACTGAAAATCAAACAAAAGCACTGGACTGTACCTGTTTTGAACCTGTGACTTGAAAATACAACTGTTTATTATTAATAGTATTAGTTAGTAGTTTAGTCTTAGTAGTAGCAGTACTGCTATTATAAAATAGTATTATTATTAGTTACTATTATTTGTTATTATTATTAGTAATACTAGTTGTAGTAGCAATAGCGGTACTATTGTTATAATAATAATAATAATAATACGTATACAGTTGAAGTCGGAAGTTTACATACACTTAGGTTGAAGTCAAAAGCCTCAAACAATCACTCTGCTGCCAGATATGCAGTAGATATGGATGGATCACTTTAAGGGTTGTTTCTCCTGACACATTTTCCTATTGACCACTATGGAAAAATAAGTCAGGGGAAGAAACCCTTCAAGTTATCCATCCATATCTGTATTTCTGGCAGCAGAGTGATGATTTAAGGCTTGTTTGATACGTCAGACCCTTGATGACTTAGAGCCATTTAGCCAACCATGTGTTTCCATACTGTTCCAGTGTAATTTACAGCTAAATTTAGTCCCACCCCCCAATTCCCATAGAGATCCATTCAAATGCAGAGACGTTATAGTATCGCTTGTAAGAGTACCCGAAAATAAGATATCAAGAGTCTTTTGATGTTGTTGGGTCACAGACATCAGAAAATCATGACATGCAAAGGATATGCGACCAAATATTAAAAATTTAAAGGTACAGTCAACTTAGTTTATGTAAACTTCTGACCCACTGGAATTGTGATATAGTGAATTAAAAGTGAAATAATCTGTCTGTAAACACAAAGTAGATGTCCTAACTGACTTGCCAACACTATAGTTTGCTAACATGAAATCTGTGGAGTGGTTAAAAATGAGTTTTAATGACTTCAACCTAAGTGTATGTAAACCTCCGACTTCAACTGTAGCTGCAAGCAGCAATTCTGGGGGCCAAGCACTAAGCGCATCAAGTGCAACACACCCTAGCAACCAATGAGCCCAATTGTCATGACAACAGACCAAGAGCACAAATAAAAAAATTTTTCAAAGGATTTGTTTCTTTTGCTGTAGGGTATTGTTAACTCATTTGGACTGCTTTTGTTCAACGTTATAATTTTTTTAACAGCAGATTAATAAATACTGTTCTCAAAAGGCACTAGAAATGAGCATTTAAGTTCTGTTTTTCAAACATTTTCTTCCTGGGCAGGCATGCCCTGGACCCCCCTTGCACTGAAGTGTCCCCTACAGATACCAAACCGCTCCTACGTCCTTGGCCCATTTGATTTGATTTTAGAAATTCACATTTGTCCTGCTTATGGAAATATGATCAACATGTTTTTACTGGTATCTTAATGCCTTAAGCCCACATTCCCGCGATTCCACAGACAACGTGCATCTATTCCGGGAGAGAAAATGTTTTATTTTGGGGAAAAATATTAATCCCCATTTCACAATGTAATCTTCATATTTTTATGCATGTTTGTGTGTGTGTCCCTGTGTGTAACAGACAAGAGGGTGTAGGCGCGGTGTGCACAAACACGACTTATGACCAGGTTTGTGGTGGTTTTAGCGCAAGCGCTTAATGCTGCTTTAAGATACCAATATGCCAAAAATTATCCTGGCCACACCTCATCTTCAGACCAACCCGCACAGTTCACTTTTTATGGGCGCAAGTTAATTTGTTACTTAAACAACGTGAGCGCTGGACACTAAAATGACACCTGTGCCAGTCTGAAACTATCAAAAACACTTGTGATTGGATTACCGCCGCTTAGCGCCGCGTGTAAGATAGGGCCCTAGGTCTTCATGCCACTTCTCATGCGACTTTTAACAAAGTGGTCAGAGTCAGTCACTCACTCAGGCAGTGTGTCAGTTCCACTATGCTTAGCTGGTGCATGCAATGCATGGCCCAACAATAACCACTGAATGAACATATTATATAGCCAAATAAATTGTACTTATCAGTACTATTGAGAAAGCATGGTTCAAGCGGCTGCTGAAGACAATCCATCCCAGATATAATTTACCAAGTCTGTTATTACCAAAATTATTTTCAGAGGAAGCACTCCCAAAGCAATACCTTCAGGTTTGAGAACAGATTTCAGCAAAATTAAGTCACGCACAGGTTTTTTTTTTTTGGAACAATATTTAGCACGTTTGTTTGAGCACTGTTATTGAGTTATTCGTTCACTGTTATTCATTTAAGCCATTTACAAAGTTTATGTGATGCTCACACCTGGAGTTATAAAGCCTTAAACAGAATAAATAGGTGAAATTTGCCATCTGCGCCAAGGGGTTAAGTATACGATTCTGATTGTCTATCATTTTGCCTTGTGATAATTTAGTGAGCACTAGTTTTGTTTGTGTATCCCACTGGAAAACGGACCCAACTCAATATTTAGAATTTATTGAAAAAATTATTTTTGATGCCTTTTTATGCCATATCATTGAGAGAATGCAACAATTTATTTTCATTAAAGGGATAGTTTGGAATTTTGGACATAATGTCTCAATTACGACTTACCCATGATGTAGTTGATTGATGGAAACCATTTTCAGATAATTCCATGCTGTCCCTTCTTTTGGACATACACACATTGCTAATGCTAGCGTAGGAAACTCGTAGGAAACTAGTAGCATCCACTACCAAACGCACTTAAACACTCCACGGTGCACCCAAAGCAAATAAAATACGACGACAGTCTATCGGGGTTATTTTCAGTGATTATACCATAATTTTTCAAGTCAAACTATCGTTGAATCTTTTACTTTGTGCTCACCTAAATTCTCCGTGGAAGTACGGCGTTAGTTTAGTAGGTAACGTAAAGTAGCCTATAGCTCTGCCGGCCAAAAACAATATCGCGCGTGTGAAAGAATCAGACTCATAGTATTGTTAGCTAACGTTCAGTTAAGATGGTATTTCGGTGTGTATTTCAAGGTTGTTCAAATCATGCAAAAAAAAAAATGGACACCACAAAGTTTTCACCGATTTCCAGTGGAAGATCAACAAAGAAAACAGCTGTGGCTACTGGCTGCTCGCATGGATGTCACCAATTGAGACTCTAAAAAAGTTTGTAGTGACCATTTCACGGAGGATGACTATGTGAAAATCAAAAAAAGACAGGCGGGACACCCTCTACTGAAGGAGACTGCTGTGCCATCACCTGTTTTTCTTCATGCACCGAAAACAACTGACGAGCAGGTAACTAATAAATGATTGCATGCGTGATCTATCTATTCAGCTAGCTAGCTAGCTAGTTGCCACGATTGGGAAGTCATGGAAGTGGTCAAACTTTTCCTGCAAATTGGTAGCCAGTGTGCTTGCTTGTGTATGCTGTGTTATTCTGTAGCATGTTTGTGTTTAGCTGACTTGTTGTCTACCAAATATGTAACTTTACGGCAAAATGGATTGTGTCGGCAACTGTGGAGTACAGCAGATAGCCTACAGGCAGATACCCTGGCTAATCTACAGCTAGCTCCGCCACCGTACTTCCACTGAGAATTTAGGTGAGCACAAAGTAAAGGATTCGATAGTTTAACTTGAAAAATGATGGTATACTCACTGAAAATAACCCCGATAGACTGTCGTCGTATTTTATTTGCTTTGGGTGCACTGTGGAGTGTTTAAGTGCGTTTGGTAGTGGATGCTACTAGTTTTCTACGAGTTGCGCTAGCATTAGCAATGTGTGTATGTCCAAAAGAAGGGACAGCATGGAATTATCTGAAAATGGTTTCCATCAATCAACTACATCATGGGTAAGTCGTAATTGAGACATTATGTCCAAAATTATCCCTTTAAGCTGTTAGCAAGCTGTATTTGTTTTTTATTGTATTTGATTACTTTTTTACACACACATGTGTCGTTGAAACAACATAGCCATTTGTAACATTGTTCACTGCAAGCATGAGTTTATTCAGGCACTGTTATTCTGTGTTATTGAGGCAGCTCCTAAAAGAAGTTGTGCACAAGCTATATACAGTTGAAGTTGAAAGTTTACATACACCTTAGCCAAATCCATTTATACTCAGTTTTTCACAATTCCTGACATTTAATCCTAGTAAACATTCCCTGTCTTAGGTCAGTTAGGATCACAACTTTATTTTAAGAATGTGAAATGTCCGAATAATAGTAGTATTTATTTCAGCTTTTATTTCTTTCATCACATTCCCAGTGGGTCAGAAGTTTACATACACTCTGTTAGTATTTGGTAGCATTGCCTTTAAATTGTTTAACTTGGGTCAAACATGTCAGGTAGCCTTCCACAAGCTTCTCACAATAAGTTGCTGGAATTTTGGCCCATTCCTCCTGACAGAACTGGTGTTGGGTTTGAAGTCCTCCTTGCCCACACACGCTTTTTCAGTTCTGCCAACAAATTTTCGATTGGATTGAGGTCAGGACTTTGTGATGGCCACTCCAATACCTTGACATTTTGCCACAACTTTGGAAGTATGCTTTGGGTCATTGTCCTTTTGGAAGAGCCATTTGCGACCAAGCTTTAACTTCCTGGCTGATGTCTTGAGATGTTGCTTCAATATATCCACATAATTTTCCTTCCTCATGATGCCATCTATTTTATGAAGTGCACCAGTCCCTCCTGCAGCAAAGCACCCCCACAACATGATGCTGCCTCTCCGTGCTTCATGGTTGGGATGGTGTTCTTCGGCTTGCAAGCCTCACCCTTTTTCGTCCAAACATAACGATGGTCATTATGGCCAAACAGTTAAATTTTTGTTTCATCAGACCTTTTCTCCAAAAAGTAAGATCTTCGTCCCCATGTGCAGTAGCAAAAGTGGCTTCTTCCTTGCTGAGCAGCCTTTCAGGTTATGTCAATATAGGACTCGTTTTACTGTGGATATACATACTTTTGTACCTGTTCCCCCCAGCATCTTCACAAGGTCCTTTGCTGTTGTTCTGGGATTGATTTGCACTTTTCACACCAAAGCACGTTCATCTCTAGGAGACAGATGGTATGTATGATGACAGATGGTCCTTCCTGAGCGGTATGACGGCTGCGTGGTCCCATGGTGTTTATAGTTGCGTACTATTGTTTGTACAGATGAACATGGTACCTTCAGGCGTTTGGAAATTGCTCCCAAGGATGAACCAGACTTGTGGAGGTCCACAATTTTCTTTCTGAGGTCTTGGCTGATTTCTTTTGATTTTCCCATGATGTCACTGAGTTTGAAGGTAGGCCTTAAAATACATCCACAGGTATACCTCCAATTGACTCAAATAATGTCAATTAGCCTATCAGAAGTTTCTAAAGCCATGACATCATTTTCTGGAATTTTCCAAGCTGTTTAAAGGCACAGTCAACTTAGTGTATGTAAACTTCTGACCCACTGGAATTGTGATATAATGAATTAAAAGTGAAATAATCTGTCTGTAAACAATTGTTGTAAAAATGACTTGTGTCATGCACAGAGCAGATGTCCTAACTGACTTGCCAACACTATAGTTTGCTAACATGAAATCTGTGGAGTGGTTAAAAATTAGTTTTAATGACTTCAACCTAAGTGTATGTAAACTTCCAACTTCAACTGTACATATAATTTCACTAAATAAAGGCTGCTTACATTATGTATATCATTCTAATTGAATATCACTCTTAAAGGGTAACAAAACACACTGGTTTCACTAGACCTCACCCACTTTTGAAATTCGAAAAATGCCCAATTCTGGGCGTGATAAGGTAATAATATAGGGGCTGAGCTCCAGGTGTCAAACCACGCCCCAGCTTTTTTTTTTTCACTAGTAGCCAAAAGCTAATTTCTACTCTGGACAGCACTCACAGCGGCTGCTTTGTTTCTCTCTCTCTCTCGCTACCTCTCACTCATACACACAAAACACACGAGCTCAAGCTGCTGCCAGCCCCCCTTTGAGCTAATAATGATGCGGCCAGCAAACAGAAAATCACACGCTGTCCAAATAGTTACCCACACCATGTAGACTACTCATTTTACAAAGGCTGTAGGCAATCACACTACCTGCAAGACATCAACAATAGCTATTGGTTTCCATTGCACATGTGGTCACTGCACTGAACTCTCCAGAGCTCATACACACTGGCACCGTTTCGGCTCCTTAAAACCGTCAAATCCACACTGTCAGGGGCTACAAAAAACCCCTTGGAGCTGGGATCGAAACCCAACTGGTTTTAGCCGTCAGTGTGTAGCTACAGGATCGGTTGTCGAAACCTACCTTTCAAATCATTTTGCTTGCGTCATAAATAACGTAGCCTACAGTTCCATTGGTAGTAGGCTACTTGCACATTCCATGGGAATTTAAAACATCTTCACAAAGTTAATTTGACAGTTGAACATTTGTGTTTATTTTAGAATTATTATATTATTTTATCTCTATATTATGACTATATTATGACTGTTCAATTTGGAAGGAGGAGGAGACTCATTTACACCACTTGATCGCGGCAAACGATCCATGTTGTTTACTTTGTCAATATGGATACCAAGGAACGCAAAATATCAAATCGTTTATCAAGGAAACGTGCATCACGGAGAATTCTAAAACCACAGAATGCCTGCAAGTAATGTGTACTTTGTGTACTGCAGGTGAAGGTAGCGCAAACCTCAAAACTAAAACCCCAGTGTGTACTAGGCCCAAGAGAGAATGTCTGTTGTAGGGACGTACGTTGCAAAGGTAAACGTGTAGCATGCATAGGCTATAGGCTACTACAACTCCTGGCTCAACTATTTGACCCAAATCTCCCCTTTCTGCAGGAAATACCACGTATAGCAATAATATACCCTAAATCATAAATTCAACAATATTTTTGAAAGTGACTTCATTAACCAACAAAATTTGAATAACTGCTCTCGTCCACAGTCAGCACTGCAGCTCACACTGAACGGTGTCGTGCAGCGCGAGTAATAATTTGTTTACAAAAAATATTCGACATAAACAGGCCAGCAAGGGCACAGTGTGAACAAAGTAAACAATCGATACTTTATTTACCTCATCAGAACGTAAAATTTAGTTTTGTTTTAACATAAAAATATAGGAAATATCCACACCTTGCATGCCACGCAGAGAGTAGCTCTCCACGTCCCTGTCAGATACGCAGTTTTTATATGCTTTATACTATACATTTATTTTTAATAAAGTAGCCTATATATATTTTTTTTTTAAATAAGCTAGCTACTTGCTAAGCTAGACTGAAAAACGAAATATCAAAAAACAAGGGACTACCAAGCTAACTATAAAAAAATACATACCAAAAATAAATAGGCTACTATAACTAGAATATTCATAAAAGCTCAACTGCAGCTATATCGCTCACTCGCTCTCTCTATCTCCTGATTCTCCTCTCCACGCAGATCAACTGCTACGCTACCCACCCTCGCTCCCAAACTTCAGGGTGTACCCACCGAACTATCGGTGGGCGTAGCCAGAGCGTAGCTGTACTATTGCGTCACCGAGGGAGGAATACATCAGCGATTGAACGTGCAGTACCTAACGTTTTACCACTAGAGACATTTTTGAGCCAGATTCTTAAAGTTTATGCTTTTTTGCGCTGACTGCAGTCATTTGTCAAGATTTGGACCAGGATCAATCAGTAATACTTAGAAAAAACCAAATGTATCAGTTCTCATCTAAAATAAGTGGTTTTAGTGCTTTGTTACCCTTTAATCTATTTTATAGGAAAGCGTTAATATTGAGATATGTATCATGTATTGCCAAAACGCTTAAAAATATTGAGATATAATTTTTTTGCCATAGGCCTATAACCCAGCCATAATAATAATAATAATAATCAGTTTCCAGAATACTTTTAAAACATTGTGATGCCTGTGATTGTGAAAATGATTGTGATGCACATGATTTGGCGATTGCTCACCCACTGAGGTTGCCCATGCTGCCCATCATCTGGCTGTCTAACACATCTTCGCCCTTGCCCACGCTGCGCAAACTCTTGACAGACATGGCACGGCATATGGCAGGCTGCTGCTGGATGAAGCCCTGGGACCCCCCCATCATCATCCCACCACCATAGCTGCTGCTGCTGCTGGAAAACTGGTGCTGCAGGGTGCCCACCCCCGACACTGAGCCCAGGCTTGCACGGTTGCGGTTGGCGATGCGGTTGATGGTTCGGTGGGCAGGGCCTTTGAAGGACTGGTAGTGCTGGACCACCTCCATTTCCCCAGCCCCTCCCCCGCCCCCACGTGCCAGGGTCCCACTGAGAGAGCGCCGCATGGAGACAGGGGCAGACACCGAGCCGGACGTGTTCCGGACCTGTGAGTACCCGTTGCTTTGGGCGTAGGAGGACTGACGCTGATAGGTGGCGTCACGGTCGGAGACCAGGCTGCCCTCACTGCCCTCCTGCGCCTGCCCCATCCAGGACATCATGTGTGAGGGGTGCTGGTTGTGGAGGCGCAGGGAGCGCACAGACAGGGTCTCAGGGTCGGGCCGGCTCATGGAGCGAGTCATCACCTGCTTGTAGCTCTGCTGGCCACCGCCCAGGCGCATGTCATCATGGTGAGTAGCCCCAACCCCATGGCTGACCTTATGAGGATGGCCCATCTCCACGGCTGAGCGTGAGGAGAAGCCCGCAGTCATCCGGGGCATCTGGTGAGACAGGGACACAAGGGAGCCATGAGCGTCAACAACTGCGCTCAAACACTCAACACTGGTTCCATCACTTCAAGTCTTTTCTAACAGACAAGAGACAATAGGATGGGATTATTTATTTGCCACATAATAACAGATGGTTAGACTTTAGGGTTAGATCCATCACACATTTGTTATCCTCTCAGCTGAATCGGTTCATTAGCTGGTGTTGTCAGGAAAAGATAAGTTGACAGAGGAGGCCATCAACAACGCTTCAAACAATAGTTCCTTCAACTGTGCCACAAACACAGTGAATTTGTAGATTAAGTGTGTATTTAGGTGAACGCACTTACGCCGCATTCTCACAGCGAGCAACTTAGTCGCTGGGTCAGTCAAGTCTACTAGGCTGGGGGCGGGGCAAGAGCTTCCTGTTGTGTCATCCAAGTCAGCTCATGCAGCTACAATTTTTTGATGAAGAGAAACAACGGCAGTAGCCTACATATAACAAACATATTTGCGATGCATCCTATTCTTTATAGTTATGTCATGACACTGATAATTATGTGTTCTCGCTAGCTAGCGATAGGCTATATCTATCTTTGTCGCAAGCTAGCGATCTTTGTCTATCTTTATCTTTATTTATCTAGATAGATAGATTTATGTATAAAACTCAACATGTAGTTTGGGCTCAATGTGATATTGGTAGAACAAGCCACATATATCCTTTAAGGTTATGTTATGACACTGATAATTATAATTATATAATTATCCTCCATTGCTGCAATTTGAGTGAAATCGGGCAGAACAATTATCCACAAAATGGTTTTGTGTCGGTTGGAGAAATATGAAGCGTGGAACTCTGATTAGCTGTTGAGGACGATGGCCGTGAAAAAGTTAAACTGCGGGCAACATTTATCGGATGATTTTGGTCATTCAGTTGCCTAGTTGCTCAGGTCGCTGACCATCTCTGAGATTCATAGAAAATGAATGAACTTCCGGCAACTGGGCGACCGAAGTTGCTCGATGTGAGAACGCAGCGTTACTGTGCTCTGGATAAGAGCATTTGTCCAATGACTAAATTAAAATGATAAGACTCTCCAGATTGTCAGCCCTCTCAGTGGCATCTTATGCCCCTCCTTTTAGCACTTTCTCAGGAATCTGTTGTACAGTCATCTTTGCTGCAAGTGTGAAGTCCGTTAAACAAGGTCACTACAGAGAGCACCAAGGGATGTTATCGGAAAACTGTCAGCATTTAACTGAACAATTATGTATTTGTTATTACTAATTAAACATTGTTCAGAAAAGGGCAATATGTACTTGAAATAATAATACTGTTATTTCTCTTTTGATTAGTTTTGTCTTCATTCCTTCATTATAGTGTTTTTCAAAGTTTAAGTCTATAATGCTTGCCTCACTATCTGACCCAGCCCTATCAAGGATTCTCATAGGAGGACTGGACAGTCTTGAGGTTCGACTTCAGCTTCTAAACAGAGACATGGAAGGCTCTTGTGAAATACCACATTGCTGGTGCAAAGGAGGACCATACAGTTGTCCTGCAAGAGGACTGTGGCACCTGCCATTGCATCTATTGCAATTTGTTCTATAATGCATGTCAAAATTCTATAGATACACATTGTATAGTCTAAATATTGCACTACACTGTATGCATAACATGGATAAATAGAAAAATAATTTTGTGCATACTTTAAGAACATTGTTCATACATGAATTTATATTACATCTATACAATTAGAAAGCAAAGTACATTTGTATTTTATTAAACCAATTTTCACAGTCTAAGAAATAATAAAATAGTTAACCCAGTTAACCCATAAAGAGTTGACCCAGTTAGGTCAATATGCTTCTCAAAGAAATGACAGACAAGAATCAGAAGTACAAATTCTAAGGCACTTCAACACCATACACAGAACATCAAGACAATGGTTCCACACCTGGACAGTGGACACACAATTTTAATTTCCATTGCACTGTAATTGTCCTTATAGAGGGTAGTACTCCTAACGCTAATCAATTTGTAACATACATTGATTCACTTTATGTACAATAATTGACCATCAACATTATATTCAAATCAAGACCAGCAATAAAACAGGATGTGGAAGTCTGCCGGAAATGATGTCACACTCACCGCCATGGTCCTACCCACAGTATACATGTGGGACTTGGAGCTGAAACCTGGGTTGTAAGTTGAATATTTCATTGTCTGGGAGCCGCCATACTCTAGGACCAGAAAAAGAAAAAGGTGAAATGTTGACAACTGATATGAACAACCCCGACTTTACAAGACTATGCTGTTCAGGCACGCCGAAATTAATTCAGAAGTGCGGGGGCAAAAACATTTTTTTTAAATACAAAAACATTTTTTTATTAATTAATTTAAAAAAACATATGTATATCTTAAAAAAATAGATTTCCACATATTTATACGTATTGGATTAAAATATATAAAAATATATTTTAAAAATATGTTTAGATATTCTATTTTGGATGTTTTTTTAAATATTTTTTGCATATATCTGCATGTTTTAATATATTGATACCATTGAAATTCTCAGGCTTTTCTCCAGGTGGGATATATTTACATATATTTGTTTTCAGTATATATAAATACCTTATTCCAGGTATATGTAAATATATTTCATATATTTTAGCATACAAAACATTACAGGTATTTAGCTGACATTCTTATCTTGAGCGACTTACATGGGATGGTATCCATTTATACTCTTTACAACAGTTAGTTCAGACCGTACATTGTGATTGGCCGAGAGGCATTCGATGAGTGCAGATATACAGTATAACACCACTCGAGCCTCATCACCGGCTCACTCCGCTTTGTTTACATTGTAATTGAGCTCAGGGAGGTTCAGTGGGTAGTTATGGCAATGAATCCAGATCAAATGACTGTGTAAAAAGCCCTCACTCTCCGATTCAAATAATGTTAGTTAGAGGAAAGAACAGCGATATCAAGTTACTGAAACTGAATGATATGTTGTTGGCGACAATACTAGACCATACCAGCTGCTAATTTACCTAAACCTTAGCCAGCTACTAACACAAATGATTAGTTTTGTCATTAAACAATAGTTTATCAACTAATAACTGAGATAGAGTCGGAGTATCATGGAACCGGCAACTTCCCTGCCTGGATCATCCAGATGGCGAATCACTGTATCCGTGCTATTGTAATGTTAGCCTATTCTTTTTCTGGTGAGAAAATGAAAATGCAGACACGGCGTCCAGATGTGCTGGCAAAGAAGTAGGCTAGCTGGTGAAACTCTGACTCTATCTTAGTTGTTTGTTATCGTTTAATGGAAAAACTAATTATCTGTATTAGTTACATGGCCCAGAGGTGCAATCCACATTTCTAAACGCAATCCTTGTTTCTAAATATAAATTCTCATTTCTAAAACAAAATCCTTGTTGCTAAAAAAAAATCCTTGTTTCTTAATATAAATCCTAGTTTCCAAAATAAAATCCACAATTCTAAATAGAAATCCTCATTTCTAAAACAAAATCCTTATTTCTAAATTAAATCCTTGTTTCTAAAAAGAAATACTTATTTCTAAATAGAAATCCTTGTTTCTAAATGTACATCCTCATTTCTAAAAGAAAATCCTTATTTCTAAAAGAAAATCCTTAATTCTAAATGAAAATCCTTTTTTCTAAAAATTAATCCACGTTTCTAAATTGAAATCTTCATTTCTAAAATGAAGTCCTTATTTCTAAATTGAGATCCTCATTTCTGTAAAGAAATCCTTGTTTCTATAAAGCCTGAATGCTAAATGCTAAATGCTCAATTTAGAAATAAGGATTTCATTTTAGAATCGAGGATTTCAATTTAGAAAAAAGGATTTATATTTAAAAACAAATATTTCTTTTTAAAAAAGAGGATTTATATTTAGAAACAAAGATTGCTTTAGAAATGTGGATTGCATCTCTGGGCCACCGTAATTTGTAGTAGCTGGTTAATAAGTTTAGGTAAATTAAGCTTTTTGTGGTTAGTGGTGCAATAGTTTGGAAATTAACGTAACATAGAGGAATTTACCAAATGTAATGTTAGCATGCCGACTGGTTGCGAATGTGAGTAGCCCTAGTTATTTCACAAAGCATGTTAATCTGTGTATAAAAAATACCTTTTTATCCAGCAATTTCTTAGATATGACTTGGCCTACATCAGGGCTGTCTAACCCTATTCCTGGAGATCTACTGTCCTGTAGGTTTCACTCCAACCCTAACAAAGTACACCTCATTTAACAGCTATAGGTCTAGTTGAGCTGTTAATTTGTAGAATCAGGTGTGCCAAATTAGGGTTGAAATGAAAACCTACAGGAAGGTAGATCTCCAGGAACTGGTTTGGGCAGCCCTGGCCTACATGTAGCAAACTCTATAGACAAACCCCAATTCCAAAAAAGTTGGGACAGTATGTAAGATGCACATAAAAGCAGAAAGCAGTGATTTGTAAATTATCTTTCACATATATTTGATTGAAAACAGTACAAAGAAAAAATATATTTCATGTTTTACCTTATCAACTTTATTGATTTTTGTAAATAAACGCAAATTCTGAATTTGATGCCTGCAACACGCTCCAAAAAAGTTGGGACAGGGACAGAAAAAAGACTGGGAAGTTCAAAAAACACCTGTTTGGAACATTCCACAGGTAAACAGGTGATGCTATCATGACTGGGTAAAAAAGGAGATCAAAAGACTCTTGATATCTTGTTTTCTATGGGAATTGGGGGGTGGGACTAGATTAAGCTGTAAATTACATGGGAATAGTATAGAGCCCATGGTTGGCTAAATGGCTGTAATTCATCAAGGGTCTGCGGTATGAAATGAGCCTCAAACCATCTCTCTGCTGCCGGATATGCAGGAGATATGGATGGATCACTTGAAGGGTTGTTTCTTCTGAGTTATTTTTCCATAGAGTTCAATAGGAAAATGAGTAAACAACCCTTATATGACCTCGTATCTCATCCTTGCATCCTCTCCTCGTGTCCTCCATAGGGCGGAGCTAAGGAGTGAGGAAAGGATGCAAGGAGTGAAAATAAGCAATCGGAATGAACCCCTAGGACATCTTAATTACGTATTAATGGTTACATATTAATTAATGTCTCGACACAAACAGCAATGGCAGGTACATTGTATACTGTACATGCAAATACTTGTATTCGAAATGTTCAGGCAGTTTTGCATACTTCCAGGTAGGAGAGGAGTGGTAGTGGGGGAGTGGAGGAAGGGAGGTGGGGAGTGAAGAATATTGGGACGCAGCCCTAGATTCGCGAGGATGATAAAAAAGTGAGGGGGCCAATTGCCCCCTAGTTCCCCCCTTTCCGGCGCCAGTGATGCTGTTGGTAGCATAAGCATGTCCATCCCACCTTTTTTATGGTTGTCTAACATTTGGAAGCTGTTTGGATGCCCATCAATTTGATGAGTACCTATTTAGCTGTAAAAATATCTTCTCTGTGCTTATTGAACAAACTTGAATATATGTATAATGTTTAAATATGTAGTATATCTTCATTATGTGACAAAATATGCATAGGTTTCACAGAAAAACTCCTTCTAGCTTACTTTTGAGAACCAATAACCCGAGTTGGGAAATAATGGTCAAATTGTATATCAATAGGCAGGAACAAGCCAAGATCAAGCTGAAATTTCAAGGATTCAAGATGTCAAGAACTGTAAGCAAATCAATATGCAATACTATCTATGCTGTGTCACAGCCAAGCTGTAAAAAAAACAAACAATTTATTTCCCTTCTAGTCAAACACAACCCTCCCTAGCACTTTGCCAGACTTTGACCTCAAGTAGTCCTGTTTGATTAGTTAGCGAGTCATTGCACCCAAGGCCAACAACACAGATTTGTCATCTGAGTTTTGAAAGAAGAGAAACCAAAGAAACTCTTCACTGACACCAACCAGTGAAACCAAAGCTTATTTACTCACTTTTCTCTGATGCACTGTACAAAGTACAAAACTTTCTCCACATAACATTAGCAGTGCAACAACATTAGACCTGGGTCAAATCATTTTGATGCTGGAAAATTCCTGCAGATTATTGACAATCTTAAACAAAACTATTTTCAACAATATTCAGAATAATAAAATCCTTCTTTCATAATATTTTAATGATTTTGTAAGAAACCTTTTTTATAGTAGGAGTGTTTTCAAATCTTATGGGTTCCAAAATATATTAAAGTATTTTAAATACGTATTTGAAAGGTCTAAGGTTTGTAAGGTCTGGTCAGCCAGTCCACATTAGTCACTCTGCGCCCTGCAACAAATTGCTAAATTAAGAGGTCATACCATACATTCAGGAAAGCAGTGCATTAATAATAGATTGTTACGAGAAGAAATACAAAGACTCTAGCTCAGGGGGAACAGGGATTGGCGTACATGGGAGTCATGTGGCACTGGAGATATGCTGGTGCAGGGGGGAGGGGGTAGTGAGCTGACCTACTGGGCCTTAGCTGAAAACCCAGAACTTGATAGCTTTGGGATCCCTGTTCAACCAGGTTTTAGACTGGTTTTTAAAAACTGGACTTAGACTTAGACTGGACTTTAAAAATAAATCTAACTTCTCACAAGCAATTAAAATTGCCTATAAATGGCCTATTATTTCTTATTTCAATCACCTATTTGCCCCTAGGAAGGATACACTGAATTGAAAAAACAACAAATTGCATTGAAAAACAACAAATGGAAACTAAATAGTCAGACTCTGCCCTCTGAAGACTAAAAGAGAAGGGCATATAATGCTTTTTATTGAAATGACAATATGCAGAATGTGTATAAAATTCTGCCCAGCCTTGGCTGTCAGGCAAGTTTTGTTATAAAGCTAACTACAATAGGTTGTAACTGCATTGTAGTGAATGAGTGAAAGACAGACATGAATTATAACTGGCAATGAACAGATGGTTGCTGGATCAAAACAGTTGCATAGGACTGAGCATTAGAAAAAAGACGTACAATGCACAGACTTGTACAGAATCTATTGTAGAGTGTGATAACTCTTTGATCTCACAGCTCTAGATATATAATAATGAGAAATATGGCCCTCTTATCTGCATTTCCACTGGAGAAAGAATGGAGGAGCATTACATCATAGTAGGATTCACATACACATCACACACGCATGCATGCACACACACACACACACACACACACACACACACACACACACACAGACACGCCTCTTCTCCCCCGAGTTTGGGGTTATCAGTGCTTAAGCTGGGGCAGATTCCTGTAAAACCACTTCACTCAAGCTCCAAACCGACTGGTGCTGGTCGTAAATCAAAAGTGGTTCTGAACGAAGGCACCATGTGGGGTAGTAGCTGTAGACACAAGACACTATAATTCTCAAATTAATCCAGTAATTCTCAAAGGGATTTGAATTGCATTCGGGACATCACTTGAAAAACCTAGCTAATTTCTGCACATCAATAAGCTCAAAAGCCCAAAAAAATGTTTGTATGTAAACATTGCCTCTCTGGGTATGTGCGTTCTGTGTGGTGCAGCGTAACTAAGGCTGAATATGGCAGCCTGGTCAGACTCCAACCTGTTGAATATTTTTCCTTTAAAATGGGTTGCTTAACCGTACAAACACTTTTATACATGTGAAAAGATATTATATATCATATTATACAATATAGTTTTTTTATCTTATTTTGTTATATGTGTTTCTATATGATTTTTCGTTCAGTGTGAGGTTTTGATTATTATTTCTCAGGACAGCAGTTTGCAAACCAATGTTGGCACCAATGTTGAATTGTTCCTACAAGTTTCACAAAAGGGAAACAAAAAAGATATAATAAAATGACTACTAAAATAGTAATAATAGAAATCAGAGAGAGGTTAATATTTAAGACTAGAGTATAAATAGGACTATGGTATACATAGTTTAACACACAGTGGAAATACTCACAAATAGGATGAAAATGAATTAAAAGCACAGTTAAAAACCAAATAATTTTTAATTCATATTTCACTTAATTTCACTTTTGAGGCTGTTCTACCAAGGGCAACATGACCAGCATGGTATCCTAAATGTGGAAGTAAAAGGTTGTAAATTAGCAGTTTGGCCAAGGTGGTTTTCCTTGTACTTATTATTGTTTCAGAAGGGGGAGGTTGGCTGAAGGTCAGCCTAGTCTTTGACCTGAAAGTCTACATTCCTTGAAGCAGTAAGAAAACCCTTACATAGTGAAAGCTACTTTTGCTTTAGTCCATTCAGACATTTTTGTCTGACTTTTGCCAGATTTAATTATCCACAAATTAAAACTGACCTTAAATTTCTCACCAAATTAAAGAGGACTGTTGAGTTGATTATGTCTATAAATGGTGCCAGAAATGTTCTTTTATTTGTTGAAAAATGGTAGGTTTTTCAGAAATCTTAAAATAAATTAACTTAAAATAAAATAAGTCACTTAAAGAAATAACATTAAAGAACAGCGATAGCTGAGAAGGGGGATAAGCATCAATCTTGCTTGGATATTTTGCGGTTTGGCCATCTCCTCAATTTTGTACGTTTTGTTTGGGGTTGTCTCAACAAAACAAAAATGTCCTCAGAATGGTTTGTGTGAAAATACCTGTCTACAAGCTATCAAAAGTGTAGCCTATCCTCTTCTGTTCTGTGGTTTCCCTTTGGCAGGAAAGGTGTGGCTCATAAAATGCCTGAAAGAAGGTTGTGTTTGTTCTTTGAGGCAAATGGCAAGCAGTACACACCCACTTATTATGGCATATTAAATAATAAATCTATAGTAATCAAGCTGTTGGGATAAACAAATGGAAACACAGAAAATACACTCATTACAAGCATCAACCACTGTTATGTTTCACAGGTCACTTGTCCAATGTGATTCTTATTGCAGTATTACACAGAAAACATCTTACACATGATCAGTTCTATTTTTATCTGCTTGTACATCTTTGTGTTATCTATTTGCGAGATGATAGACTAGCAACCCAGAGTGGATTTAGGTGGATTCTTGTGTTGATTTGAAGGGCATGTGCATCCGATGACATGGTATAGAGTGCGTATTTGAGAATGCAGCAATGCTGGGCGTGTGTTGAGCTCAGCAGACTGTGAGGGTGTGGGCCTGTTCTCACGGGTAGAGAGGGAGGAGTGCAGGAACTTCATGACTGACTGAAACAGAAAAGCCGCAGGGCTTCTGAGAAAAACCGGTCTGGCCAGGAGGCTCCCAGCCCTCTCTCCCCTCCTCGTCCCGCCCAGACAACACCCCAACAGAAAGACCAAAGGACACCTAAGTAACAAAAACAAAGGTATTTTTTCTAAATCTAAAAAAAAGATTTATTTCAGATTTCTTCTTCTCATCTACAATTCAGAGATATATGACATTGTTTAAAGATTAACCTACTTCCTGGATATGTGTTCAATACTACCCAGGCCAAATATATATGCATTACGGAATACACTTGCGGCCAATATCACTATTTTCGAGATCTACTATGTTTTATCGACAACAGCAACAACAAAAAGATTAGCTTCAACTGAGCTCTGGTGCACATTAATCCAGTCCATGCCTGTCCCAAAAGCATAACAGTGGAAACAGCACCCTCATACACCATACTCACTAGATTCCTCACCACTTCCCCATAATATCGCTCACAAGGCTCATGGCCATATATAGAACAGACGTGTGACTCATTACATGCATTCTTTTATGCTGCATTCTGCATTTAACCTTTTTGCAGTACATGACTACTCTTTCAACGTAAAACTCTTCTTCTCCATTTGACCTTATTGCTTTTATTAATCAGCTGTTTCTAAATTTACATTTGCATCAGAAACAAATTTAACTTGGTGGATTTATAGGGGAAGATATGTCAAAATCTGTACTTTCCATCTTTTGTTTAAAGTACACCTTTAACACTGGGACTAAATGAAGGGTCGGCCCTGTGACTGAAATAAAACATTGTCTCAAGTAAGTTAACCACTGATAAAATATTTTGGAGATGATGAGAACTGAAAATATTTTCCAAACCAAGAGACTTGATTCAGCACGCTGGAAGTGAATGTGCAGTAACTTGTCAGGACAGGATTAAAATTAGCTAGCAATATTCATTGCAACCACTATGGACAAGAAACATTTTCTGTCAAAGCATTTTTTTTTATCAGCCGCTGTATTTAACATAAAGTACAACCAATTAAATACAGCAGCAAACTGTGGCTAATGTTTCTCTTTCCCTACAAAAACTGCCAATACATCTATGCCAGTTATTGAACAAGTTTGTGGACAATAAATATTCTATGCAGTTTTCAGGCAGTAAATAATATTCTTCTCCTAAGTACACCTACAAAATACAACGTGCTGTCTCCCTAGCAACTGCCTAAAGCTATACCTGAACCAATTTTTAAAAAGAAAATGTTTTTAAAAGGTGTTCACTGTTCAAACTTTTTGGGCTAAATTCGTGGACAGATTCTGGAAACCCACAGATCACAAAACTACATTCTGTGAGTGATAATTACCTATAAGTAGCCACAGGTTACTTTTGTGCTCAATTGGTCATATCTATTTTATATCCATTGTTATAAAATAAGTTAATGAAATAACTGCAATATCTAAAGACAAAAGAAAAGATCATAGAGATTTCACCCAGAAAGTCTCTGTATGGGTATAAGTATGTAATCCACCTGCAATGACTGAGTGAAAGTACTGATTCATAACAATGATGAAAGTTAATAAACCTAAAAAATTTGATATTATCAAATTACAATATTTCTGGCACAAGAAGCTTTTCATATGCCAGTACCTTTCTAGTTGAGCAACGAACAGTTCAATTAATAGAGCCGAGGTCATTGAATGCCGGGTAAGCGAGTAGCTAGGTGATTATCTTGTAGTGAGGACATAATGACCACAACAGGCTTTGTTCTCTTAAAAAGGAAGATTTACTGTTTTCTTTTTTGGTTCTCTCCTGACTTCACACTTAACAGGTTAAATCACCTTATTGTCTGGTGCATGCCCAATCACTTCACAGACTAATGAGATGATGCAGTGCTTCTGCAACTGTCATATCTGGCAGCAGAGTGATGGTTTGAAGCTCATTTCATACCTCAGACACTTGATGACTTACAGCCATTTCGCCAACCATGTATTCCATACTGTTCCAGCATAATGTATAGCTAAATCTAGTCCCACCCCCCAATTCCCATAGAGATCCATTCAAATGCAGAGAAGTTATAGTATCGCTTGTAAGAGTACCTATAATTTCTAAACGGTTCATACAATATGGATGAAAATACCCTCAAATTAAAGCTGACAGTCTGCATTTCAACATCACTGTCATTGTATCCTTTCAAACTCAAAGTGAAACAAAACATGTGTCACTGTCCAATGAATTATGCTGCTCACTGTCTCTGAGTTCTGGCCTTATTTTCTCAGTATTCAAACTATTAAACCTTTTGCCCCTAGTTATTCAGACCTATTCAGGTCAGTATTCATATATTTACTAAACATTACAAAATATCTTTAATTCTATTGTTTCTTGCTAATATTCATAAGGAGGCCATGACAAACCATCATCAAATCACCTAATTTATTGCTAGAATTTTTTTTCCTGCCAGAAACATTAAATTTGTTAATCTGAAACCCACGTTACCATTCTTCAGTGACATTTGCAGCAGAGATTCTCTCTCTCCCCCACACACTTATTAAAGTGGAACTGTTTTTGTTCCATGATTGTATTATGCATTAGCCTACCAAGTTTATCGAGTACTGTGGATATATGTTATTGCTGGTTTGTCTGACTATTAAACTTTTCATATCTGGTTTGCTTTCAAATTGGGCATGTGCTTTGTCAGCAGAAGCACAGGATTAGCTGAAACAAACATAGTTTTTCTCCTGTTTTAAAACTCATAACACTGAGCATAACCCATAAATCTGGCCTACCTAAAGCCATCTTCACAGAATGCCAATACAATTTACAAGGGCTGTTTTGCTTCCCTCTACATGTGTTTCATGCCATCCACATCAGGTTATAACAAAATCCCCACTATTTCACTGATGGAGCCTCTTCCAATGTGCGTCATCATGGGGAAGATATAGAGAGAGTGCCCCTGGTGAAAAAAACTGTACCCTAACAGTCAACAAACAGGAAGTAAAAAAAAACCCAACTATTAAACATGCTGTACTTCCAGTTTTGATCATTTAGAACAGGTCTCAATGAGAACTGCTACTGAGACCACGCTATGGCGGCAGTAGGCAATAAATTAAAGTTTTGCAATACAATGGGTCATCAATCCCCGTCGAAACGTCGAAATGAAGGATACTGACACGATTAAGAAGTTTAATTGATTTCCCCCCCACCAAACTTAAGTGTAATGGTAACTTTTCTAACACGTCTATCACTGGCTGCGACCTTAGTGTACGTCATTCGAATATAGAACTTGGTTAGATGACTACTGATGAAACTTCGTAATATGTTTAACCGGAAAAAAATGCATGGAAGCTCACCTGATGATGCGTAATGCGAGCTGGAACCGTTTACCCGTGGTAGAGACGTACATTTTTCTGCGAGACGCATCTGGACCTGTTGTTGCACCCTCTTTGCCTTGGCGACCTCGTCCGAGACTGTTCCCCCATGTCCGAGTTGGATCTCGGAGGGGACGGCATAAGTGCTGACGGAAGTATTGGGCTGCATAGCAGACAGAAAGACATTCTCAGTGGGCACATTCAAACTCATCTCGTGGTTTGCGGGAGAAAGGTGATAGTGTTACAATCCGCGGAGTAAAGTTGCCTATTTGTTCCAGACACTTCCAAATGAACAGTTCTGTTGTCTCGGTCCTGTAAATAAAAACCAGTTCCCTTTTCAATATGCAAGACTGGTTTATAACTGTCGGATATAAATAAATAAAAACAAGGACAGACAGAAAACCGACAGAAAGTGCGCACGTATTTTTGGCCTCCCCACAGTGCTGTCGGATACCGTCGTAGTGCAGCTACACTCCCAGACTACGGCCGGGGAGGAGCTTCCATGTAGTCGCGGATTACCTTATCCAGGTACAATGAGGTCACCATCCCTGGTATTCTTTTACAGGAACTGTCTGGTTGTTAAGGTGGACTGGTAACAATGTCAGACAAAAAAAATCGACCAAGACGTATTGATGCAATGCAGAATTTTATCCGCTTTTGTGAACTTATTCCCCAAACAACCCTGTGAAAAAAGATTATACTGGAAATATATTTTTTCAAAGTGTACTTTTTAGTACTTATGTACTACTTTGTGCCAGCGCTGGACTGGTAATCTGGCATACCGGGCATTTTCCCGGTGGGCCGATGCACCTTGGGGCCAATATAATTAAATGTAAATAAATAAATAAAAACATTTTTTTGGCCAAAGACCGGCCTATAAAGCAGGGACAGCGGCCCATTGGTTCATTTTCTATACTGACACTGGGCTGGCCCAATAACATCTCTTACTAGGCCCCAACGCTGGACTGGTAATCTGGCATACCGGGCATTTTCCCGGTAGGCCATAAAAGGTACTTTGTTTACATTTGTATTGTTTGTAAATATTAGAGCAAAACAGGCTTGTATTTTGACTCCACGGCACTTACTACTCAGCTTTGTAGTGGTTTGGGGGAATAGTACAGTAGGTATGCATATTTAAGGTGACCACAAGGATGGTGTCCGACCGATTGTGGTGGGCCGGTCTGGGCCAAAAATGCCAGGGCCAATTTTTTGTCCCTGTCCAGCCCTGCTTTGTGCTAAATTGGCAGCGCTTTAAAGAGATACTGCAGAGCCTTTTCTAAGGCCTTTTTTACCACTTCAATTTGAACTGGAACTCGTGAGTAGGTGTGGTCATATGACGATGATGCATGTAGTCATATTATGAATATTCATACAGTCAAGGAGTGAAAGGGTGTGTCTTGGTGAACTGACTCAGCCCCCTTCCTGCCCTCTCCTCACTACTAAACAAACAACAAAATGGCGAGCGACAAGAGTGACAGCAGTATTGCAGGGAGTTTTGAGGTGGAGGATTTTGAAGTGGAGGAAGAAGATTCCTTCGTGGTGGAAGACTCTCCTCGCGAAGATGTTGCTTGGGCAATACAGCCGTATTCATTCGAGCCACTGGCAGCAGCAGCTGCCGCCTCGGCTGTATTGGTTGTGCAACGTCTTCGTGAGGAGAGGACCGGGGATGTAACCGAATGGTAAAGCTAACGTTACCTAGCTAAGTTAGCTTTTTTGTCTGCCTCAAGTAACGTTACTATTGAATACATTCAAATACACAGCAAAACCCAGTCACACAGTAACGTTAGTATATTGAACATCGCTGGTTGTAGCGCCCTCATAGCTCCACTTAGTCCGGAGAGAATTGTTATCATTTATTAGCTAACATTATTCATAAATGATAGCTAAGATAGTTGCCAGTTCTCTCTGGACCAAACGGGGCTAAACTCACACACAATAGACTGCCTTGCATTACCTAACTTATCGATACATTCACAATAATATCACAAGTACAATGTAACTCATGTATAGGTATATTGTACTAAGCTGTTTTCCTTAGCTGATGTAATGATTACAAAATGCACATGTAAATACAGTATACCACCCACAGATTACAATGTAGGTATTATGTAAATACAGAGGTATTTATTTATTTCTTCGGTGAGTCCGCGTGCTCTACACCGATAGCTTGAAGCCACTGGCCTAGTAGCGCTGGATCTCTCAGCAGATTATGAAAGCTAACAGAGCCGGTGGCGTTTCACCGAGGAACGATACATCTCTGACTCCTTGGCATAATGCAGGCAATTTAGCTAAAGATACCAAATAGTAAGACGTTGTAGATGAATAACTCTCTATGTAGCTTGATATAAGTCGTAATATTAACGTTAGCAGTAATACAAACACATTTGAACTTGAACTAGCTAGTTAGCAGTACAAGGGTCTCAGTCTCAAAGAGGAAAAAAAAAAACGTTGGTCTCTACTTTTATTCCACGTGCCCAGCCGAGACCACCCCTAGGACCACCTCAACTCCACCCATTTTTATGTTAAGGATCTTGTGACGTCAAGAATCCCCGGAAATCCCCGGTAAGCCTACACAAAAACTCAGAAAAAAACATTTTGACTAAACATGAGATTTTCAGGCATAAACAGTTGTGTATGATCATAATCTAACCCAATACATCGGTTTTCAACGGGAAAAGTCGGTTTTTCAATGGGAAAAGTCGCTGCTGCTGCCAGTGGCTCGAATGAATATGGCTGTATTGCCTGAGCAACATCTTCGCGAGGAGAGTCTTCCACCAAGAAGGAATCCTTTCAAACTCCTCCACCTCAAAACTCCCTGCAGTACTGCTGTCATTCTTGTCACTCGCCATTTTGTTGTTTGTTTAGTAGTGAGGAGAGAGCATATTGAGTTCAGTGGGCTGAGTCAGTTCACCAAGACACCCTTTCACTCCTTGACCGTATGAATATTCATAATATGACTACGTGGCATCATCGTCATATGACCACACCTACTCACGAGTTCCAGTTCAAATTGAAGCGGTAAAAAACGCCTTAGAAAAGGCTCTGCAGTATCTCTTTAAAAAAAATAACTTCTGTATGTTCTTACCTCATGTAACAATACAGACTTCAGATACAACTTCACACATCCACACAATGAAGCCCCAAACTTTTGCCGGTTTTTCTCCTTCCTCTTCTTCTTCCAATTCTTCTTATTTTTTCTGTTGAATTTGTCATCAAAATGAGCTATGCTCAATAACAAAACAATAATTCTCCCCATTGGATAATATCTCATCAGCCAATGACCAGGCTTCTTCATATTCTGACTATATATCAAAAACCAGTATCCAAGAAGCCTTGGTGTGGTGGTAAGCATTGAGCCTTACCATGTGAGAGATCAGGGTTTGATCCCCTGCCAGATACCAAAGTGTAATTTAATTTTCGACTCAACCAGTGTGCACATGTATAGTTTTCTCATGCAATAATGTTATTTTCACATTAAACAACACAGTTTTCTTGCAAATGCTAATAAATTTAACAGTATTAACTGTTCACTATTTCGCTTGTACTTAAAAAGAGGTGAAAGTCATCCGACATGGTCTAGTAGCCTAACGTTAGTCTACTCGCTACCAACAAAAGGTTTACTGCATGTTAACGTTTACGCAGTAAAGGAACAAATATCCCATTTCTCAGGCACAGACAATACAGTTCTAACACAAAATATCATCTGGTTAACATCGCATTGTTGCATTAATGTAAAAACAATTCTATAAATAGCTGTGCCATTGGCTACATAAACGTTTGTTTCAAACACGGTCACTACTCTCAATCTCACACAAATGGCGAAAAAAAAAACATCCGTCTGTGTGTAGCCTACTTATGTTGTGCTCTTGCGGTGTGGAGATCGAAGCTTCGAGGCTCACCGCGGCAAAGATTTCTTTATTATTTCTTCATTCATTTGCCACAAAAAGGATGTAAACTTTAGCTCTGTTCCGTTTAACCTTTTCACACAACACAATATGACCATAAAAATGAAAATTAAGAATTTACAATAATATAACCTACAAGCCCTAACGGGATAGGGTTTATTTACCGTCAATTCAGCAAAGATATCTGTTTCATGGTTAGTCACTTATTACAATAACACACAATATTACAATAAAAAAACATTACAATAGCCTGCAAACATGTCATAGTCTACTTTTGCAGACAATGTATTGCAAACACTATTAATAATAATAATAATCATAATAATAATAATCGGTGGTAGGCTATTTTCTTTGACAGTAGTAGCTATTGTCTTTTTTTCTGATGCAAAGATTTATGGGAAATAGCTAGTTTTGACAGAGAAATTTGTCAGTCAGGTGGTCAGGAAGCTAGCCACTACCAGCTACTACTCTGAAGTAGTCAAATGCCTTATTATATGTCGATTGCAGTACAGAAAACTAAAATAAACCTAGATGGTACAGTTGGTACTGAAGACCAAACGATTTACCGCAGGTAACACGACCGGAAAAAAATATACTGAAACTGCGCTGGACATAGGCAGGACAGTGCCGGAAAAAAACATGTTTGTGCAGTTACGTTATGGCTTTATGTTTATGGTGCCTGACTGTGATGCAGGAGTTCCCTGGTTACAGCCTCGGTAAAGATTTACTTATTTTTCTTCACATTACTTTTACTAGGCTATTGTAGCTACGCAAAACCAATTATTTTGTTAGCTACAAAATAGTGCTTTGTAGGCTATGTGCGAGTTACTAGGCTACGTCTACCGTGTAGGCAATTAACCATAACATAAGTACCCTAATGTATTTAAATAAATAAAAATTTTAAACGTACAAAAGCGCATGTGTTTCTACACAATAACAGCAACGTATTTTAGCCCTAAGTGCGATAGATGGTCGCTGTAGAAATGTCGACTGTACAGGACTTTGGCGAAATGTGACTAGATAAACGCTTCAGGATTAATAAGAAAACAGCTGTAGCTGAATATACTGGTAAGTACTTGGTTTCCTAAACATATTTATACAAGAGATTTGAGAAAACAAATTTGGTCTTCTAAACCAAAAGTGCATCAGGTACTGTATATAGTACAGTAAGCAAGGGAAAACGGCGAATGCTGATTTGTTTTTTGCAAATATTATTGTTTCTATATGTGGACATGATTTTCTTAGCGTGTATAAACGGTGCATTTTATGAATTTTACAGTCTGTGGCTGTGGCGAGACGATTGGTCTTAAGTGCTTTGGGCTATTAATAGCACCCTCCTATTTTATAGAGAACTCAAGTGACTACGTCACACTGGTTTTGGAATTAACTTCCCCGTCCATTTAGAGCATAGACATGAACTAAAACTTACTTTTAAACCATTTCTAGTGGTTATGTCTTACCATTAATTTCCTAGATTGTTCAATATAACGCCCGTTCGCAAAGTATATAATTTTTCTGGACCAGCTTTGAGTATATTTTATGTTTTAGTATTTTTTTGTGAATATACCAGTGCTGGCACTGTTTAAAAATTCGACGTCCTATATTGCCTCCGGACGAGCAACCGTAGCGTAGCGTTGTCTCCAAATGTTGTCATATAATGTTAGCCAGCAGGAGCACACAGGTCCGTTTTTTAAACACTTTCTAACGTTAGCTAGCTAGCTTAAAGGACTAAAAGCTAGAATTGCTTTATGTGGTAAACCGTAGCGTAGTTTCTGACCTTGTCGGGCGAGCTTCTCAATTTGTAACGTAAGCTCGTCTTCAGCGGCAATACCGCCAAAAATGTCCAGACGAGATGATGATTGGTTGAGAACCACCCGTGCGTTGCAGTAATGGATATATAGTCGTTAAAGTGGACTACAAATTGAACTACAATCATTAATCCATTAAAAATTGGAACATGCAATGTATGGTCTATAACCTTATACCACACAGGTTAATCCAGGAATGGCAAATTTGGTCAATTTTCACCTATTTAGGGGGTGCTCTGTTTAAGGCTTTATAACTCCAGGTGTGAGCAAGACAGGTGTACCATTAACATTACAAACTTAGATTTGTTTATTTTCATAATTTAAGTCAAAATAAATTGCCACAAATGCAAAGAAACTTTGGAAAAATCCCCCAAAAAATGTTTTCTTTAGTTTGCAACAAAATACTGAGAGCTACATAAGTGAAACAGGTGATTTACAGTTGAAGTCGGAAATTTACATACACTTAGGTTGAAGTCATTAAAACTAATTTTTAACCACTCACTTTTTGCATCTTAGCAAACTATAGTGTTGGCAAGTCAGTTAGGATATCTACTTTGTGCATGACACAAGTAATTTTTCCAACAATTGTTTACAGACAGATTATTTCACTTTTAATTCACTATATCACAATTCCAGTGGGTCAGAAGTTTGCATACACTAAGTTGACTGTGTCTTTAAACAGCTTGGAAAATTCCAGAAAATGATGTCATAGCTTTAGAAACTTCTGATAGGCTAATTGACATTATTTGAGTCAATTGGAGGTGTACCTGTGCATGTATTTTAAGGCCTACCTTCAAACTCAGTGCCTTTTTGCTTGAAAATCAAAATAAATAAGCCAAGACCTCAGAAAGAAAATTATGGACCACCACAAGTCTGGTTCATCCTTGGGAGCGATTTCCAAACGCCTGAAGGTACCACGTTTGTTTATACAAACAATAGTACGCAAGTATAAACACCATGGGACCACGCAGCCGTCATACCTCTCAGGAAGGAGATGCATTCTGTCACCTAGAGATGAACGTGCTTTGGTGCGAAAAGTGCAAATCAATCCCAGAACAACAGCAAAGGACCTTGTGAAGATGCTGGAGGGAACAGGTACAAAAGTATCTATATCCACCGTAAAACGAGTCCTATATCGACATAACCTGAAAGTCTGCTCAGCAAGGAAGAAGCCACTACTCCAAAACCGCCATAAAAAAGCCAGACTATTGTTTGCAACTGCACATGGGGATGAAGATCTTACTTTTTGGAGAAATGTCATCTGGTCTGATGAAACAAAAATTGAACTGTTTGGCCATAATGACCATCGTTATGTTTGGAGGAAAAAGGGTGAGGATTGCAAGCCGAAGAACACCATCCCAACCATGAAGCACGGGGGTAGCAGAATCATGTTGTGGGGGTGCTTTGCTGCAGGAGAGACTGGTGCACTTCATAAAATAGATGGCATCATGAGGAAGGAAAATTATGTGGATATATTGAAGCAACATCTCAAGACATCAGCCAGGAAGGTAAAGCGTGGTCGCAAATGGCTCTTCCAAATGGACAATGACCCAAAGCATACTTCCAAAGTTGTGGCAAAATGGCTTAAGGACAACAAAGTCAAGGTATTGGAGTGGCTATCACAAAGTCTTGACCTCAATCCAATCGAAAATTGGAAAAAGCGTGGCCTACAAACCTGACTACTTTCTTTCACAGTTACTTAATTGCGCATACGTATGTCCTTATTCACGTAGCTAGCACATTATTGCCCGTTACTAGCCTGCTGGCCGTCTTGGATCTCACGAGCAAAGCCAAAGGCTTTTGCTCGCGCTCTATGCGTCTGCGTGAAAAGTCCATAGGTACCATAGTTATTTGGTAGGTACACACAAGTGGCCACTGGAGTGCGCAACAAGGGATTTTATTGTTGCTAAATCGACTCTTTCGTTCCGGATACTGAACTGATGCTTGATATGTAATGGACATAACATGTACAGTGTAGTTAATAGACACAATTGCAATTTTAAAATGGAAACATTTTTATGCGTGAAAAATGAACGTTTATAGTGAGAGCGTGAGAAATTACCAAATTGTGTGAGTCTCACGGTCATTGCATGAGAGTTGGCAGCCCTGGTGGTGAGTATATCCCAGTGAGATCGACTACCAAACACTCAGCCAGCTACAGCTCCAGTGATTGATTCTAAGTCTGCACTGGCTGCGCGAGCACACCAGTGAGGCTTCCCAATCGGCTCGCGATGGTCCTACATTGATTGGTGTATAAAGGCAGAGTATGCGTGCTTCGCTACACTATTTGCCTCGACTTCTCTAAAAAACCACCGCCACGTTCTATCGTCTGCGACTGCTCTTTATTCTGTGCTAATGTGGAAGATCCGTTATCGCACAACCGTTCAGCTACAGCTCCGGTGATTGATTCTAAGTCTCCACTGGCTGCTCGTTTGCAGTGGCTCTTTATTGTACTAAAGCATGAGATTCTATTGATCGAACCTGTTATCATACAATCGTTGAGCTACAGCTCCGGTGATGTTCTGACTGCTGTGAGCACATCAGTAAGGCTTCCCAATCAGCTAGCATGGTGCTACATAGATTGGTTTATAAGGCAGTGTAGCGAAGCATGCGCACTCTATCTGCCTTGATCCTTACTTAAGACCACTGCCACGTGTTATCATCGGCAGGCGCTCTTTATTGTACTAAGGCACGAGATTCTATTCATCAAACCTGGGCACGGAAAGTGTACCCCAGTGAGATCTGCTGCTATACAATCTGTGAGCTATGGCTCCGGTGTTTGATTCTAAATCGGTACTGGCTGCGGCACACACCAAGTGAGGCTTCCCAATCGTTTAGCGCAGTGCTACATCGATTGGTTTATAAGGCAGAAGTATGCGTGATTCACTATGTTATCTGCCTTGGATTTCCCTAGGAGGTTGCGCCCAAACGTAAGGGTACTCCCGCCACTGAGGTCCCTGTACGAAAGAAGGGCAAGGCTGGCAAGGGCGGCAACCTATCCGCGGATGTTACGCAGCTGAATCTGATGGTTTTGACGCCCTTTCTACAGCGTCAAATACCTACTTTAGTCAGAGTTGGTCCGAGACAGCAAACCAATCTGACAGAGGGTTGAGAGGAGGCTTGGATACTTGGCCTCTTGAGAAACCATTCCCCGCGCGGCCTTGGCACGCATGTGCGAGATGCCTCAGGCTAGCACTTCGGGGGCGTCTAGGTTTCACCGACAGGCACAATTTGCACATATTTTTTGGTGAGATATACATAACTCAATATGAGAAAATATGCAATTCAAGATTCATTTCAAAACTAAGAAATGCCATTGAATATTGATTCATTGAACCCAAACAACATTATAACTGCTCCCAATTGCTTTTCTTCAGATGCAGAATAGACTCCGCTCCAATACTGATGTTTGACAAGTGTTTATTGTCTTCTTTTTAACTCAAGCAAACACCGTGAAAAACTGAAATGACATAAAATATTCTATTCTTAGAAACACAAAAAAAGGGCAAGGCTGGCAACCTATCCACAGAAGTCACACAGCTACGCGCTGCAGTGCAACAACTGACTGAGATGCTGGAAGACCGTGCGAAGGCAGAAACGGCTCCCCAGCTCGGTCCCCCACAGGGGCTCCCAGCAGAGGAGGATTCATACAGGGATCCAAATTTGGATGGGTTTGATGCACTCTCTACAGCGGCATCGAACACCCAGTTTGCTCAGAGTCGGTCTGACACAGGAGACCAATCTGACAGAGGGTCGGTGGGAGGCTCAGTTTCCACTAACAGTTCAGTCGGTTACTCTGCCTCTCTAGAAACTATTCTCCGTGCAGCCCTGGCACGCATGGGATATGCCTCAGGCCAGCACTAAGGAGACATCTAGATTTCACTGATGGACCCCCCAGGGGGCGCAGTTTGTCATGCCAGCATCTTAAGATTTTCTGGCGGAGCAAAGTAAATGTTGATCACGCCCCGGCTTACAGCGGGTGGCCAAGCACTGTAGGACATTGGCGTCCATGTCGGACGCGGAGGTCCATGGGCTGGACCGAATGCTCTCTAGTATCCCCAGAGGAGGCGGTCCAGGCAGACGCCCGCTGCCCTAAGCCACATTGCAGAGCAACAAATGATCTGCTCTGTAAGGCTTATGATGCGGCTGCCAGGACAGCGCGGATTGGTAATTCGCTGTTGTGGCTGATGCTCACACAGTCGCAGACGATGCTTGATGTCAGTGACGCATCTCTGCAGTCATTCGCATTTATGACGTGAACTAGACTGAGTAATGTCCTTGCTCACGATGACTCAGCGTCAGGTGTGGTTGGCTCAGTCGCCCCTCCCGGACGCTACAAAAAGAATCATCAGGGACCTGCTGGTTATTCCAGCCAGGTTTTCACAGAAGTAGCCAGACAGACACTCTAGCATTCTGTAGAGGCATTAAGATACAGGGAGCGGCAGATGCCCCCCCCGCCAAATTGATCAGATTGCATAATCTCACAATGTTAACTTCCCTTTCTAGATGCCCTAGAGAGGGACTACCATGAGAGGGATGGTTTGAGTCAGCAAAGTAGCTCCCACCTCATCACTCACAGTGGGAAATCAAATACTTGCAATCTGCATCAGCTGCAGTCCCTTGGTGCATATGAGCCTGCAGATTGCAGAATGAAAGAGCTGCATGTGATTGAGAGGATGTATGCACTTGTCCTGATTTGTCCATTAATGTGGCAGAAGTGGGACAGTTTGGTTAAAAATCAGGAAAAATAAATATAGGAAAATAAACGGCTAACTAAAAAACCCCAATAATTTAAATATTTTTAGATTTCAATGGTGTACTATTAAATATGCTGTGCTAAAATGTAACGTATTAAAATATTTGCTCATTATTTATTGATACGTTTCAATGCTTTAGATAACAAAAGTGGAAATTTGACATTTCAGATATATTTAATTATTAATAGCTTTAAAAACTATTCAAAACTATTAGGAACATTTTGTATTTGTATTTTCATAATATTTTCTTTATTTTATAAATATTGTTTTATTTAAAGACAAAAAGAGTATCTACCAATAACAAAATTCAGGTCCATGATCATGACAGCCTACAACTTGCTGCTCACCTGCTGACATCTCAGACACAGTGAGTCATTCTAACAGCTTGAATCTTATCAGAGCTGTTCACTCCTTTGTGGGAACAGAAGCAATAATGAAAAACATTATGAAGTTATCATGAGTAATCCACTGTGATATATCAGTCTGGTTTATGGGAAAACTCCTCAACAAGTGGAAAATATGAATTTGAAATGTGATATGTCTTTCGTTAACAATTGTCAGCTTAATTAATTACATAGACAAAGCCAATTATCTTGTGGTTGTTGGATCAACTGACTTTGACAATGACTCCCAAAAAGGGTCCTGTTTTTAGATAATGACCTGGGCTGCGTCCCAATATTCTTCACTCTCCACCTCCCCACCTCCACTCCCCCACTACCACTCCTCTCCTACCCGGAAATATGCAAAACTGCCTGAACGTTTTCAGTACTAGTATTTACATGTACAATATACAATGTACCTGACATTGCGGTTTCCGACGAGACATTAATTAATATGTAACCATTTATACGTAATTAAGATGTAATCAGCAACATTAGATTAAAACACAAAGATCAATTTCCGGGGCACAGAGTAGAGGAGTGGTAGTGGAGGAGGAAAGGTTGCATTTTTCGACTATTGGGACGCACCCCTGTTGTCAGCTGGAATCCATATCAAGTTGTTTTCCTAATCCATAGGGCTAGCTAACACACTGGCTGTGTTCGAATAAGGCATTAATGCGGGAACACATTCGTTTTGATGCTAGTGGGAGGGACAAGCGATATCAGCCTTGTGATTGGTTTGGGATTACTGACGTCACCATTCCCACTAATAATACCGCCCAACTTCAATCCAAAAACTAGGGTAAAAGTATCCAGTATCTCTTGAATTCAGAAAGTAATTATTTCCAATACAAGTAGTATATGCATATTGTATGTCCACAAGACCCAACTTAAGATAATTAGAAGGAAATCACAGATATTTGTTCCCTGGGGCTTTAAGTGAGAAGAACAAAAGAACAAAATAACATGTCTGGCTGTTTTAACCAATGGTAGTCAGCGCGAACTGAATGCAAACAACATGTTGCTTTTATTTATGAAGGATTTGTTGCTTTGTACCTAGGAATAGTGTTGTGAGAAGGAGGTGATAAACAGGTACCTGTCCATTTTATCATCTATCTATCATCACCTGAAGTGTTGAATGACACATTGCAGGGTAAATGTAATCAGTATATATCCTGTCTGTTAAAGGTGTCCAGCTAATGAAAAATTCATTCAGGCACTCCCCAACACACAATATTTAAGGGTTTCTGATACATTATTGAACATTTTGGCACGGTACATGGCATACAATGACACATTCGATCCCAAACCTTGTAGCTTGTAAATTGCAGTGGATTCCTGGAGACAACAAATTCTGCTGTGTTTTATGTGCTTAATTTACGTGATCCGTTCGTCAACACACCTTGCTTTACTCTACATTACGAGGCCTAATTTGGCTGGTGAATGACAGAAAACCACAAAAAAAAAAAAAAAAAAATTACAGGCCGCTGTTGTGCAGTGGGCTAAGGTGCAGACTTTGTCTGTGCGGTTGCGTCCTGAGGTTCCGGGGTTCGATCCCTGGTCCTGCCAGATCCGAGCATGGCCAGTGCCCTGTGGGAGCGGCAATTGGCGGCTGCTCCTAGGTGGGGGGAGGGGCTCGGATAGAATCGCTACGCACAGAACGGCCCTGAGCGAGTTGGAATCATGGTCAGGAGCTCGAGGAGTCCCACCCTGCAGAGGGCGTGGCACCCTCCTTCCTACTACCGGCTGACAGGGTTGTATAGCGGTGATTCTTTAGCGGTTGCTACACGGGGGGAATTGAATTAGAATAGCGGTTCAATTGGCTACCAAAATGGGAAAAATCTGGAAAAAAATTACAGGACTGGAGTGATCCCTGGAATAGAGCATCTGTGATGCAGTGATCCCTGGATACAAATCCCTGGAACAAATTTCAAAACTACCAACACAACTCAAGTAATACTTTCATTCTTCAACATAACAGAGACAGCCATTGTGCCACAGAGTTTCAATTTCATTCTATGATATAGCAGGACCAGACCTGTGCAACAAGTGCTGTTTCATCCTCATTTGCAAGTGGATAATGTTTCATGTCACCTGACTACCTATTTTGATTATTCACGACGCAGACAGAAGCGTACACACTCTATAAGAATATTGCTGACCCATGATTACGGTGTTTTTGATTGCATGATGCATTCTTCCAAGTATACATTCACTCAAATTCATTTTTGCCTTATCTGGGATGCATTGCCCCCAACAGCTATATCATTTTCCTTCAAATCCAGCACAGACAGGAGTCATTATAGTGTCATGAACAGTGTTGGGTGTACAAAGTAACGCGTTAGAGTACTCAGATTACTTTTTTGTTGTAACGAGTAACATAACGCGTTAGTCTTGCAATTCAAGTAATCAGTTATTTAGTTACGTTTTCAAATAAGCAATCCGCTGCTTTTAAAATCTATTTCCCTGTTCCTTTTGTTGCCACAAAAAAAAAAAAAATTATTTCCTACTTCTTGGTGGGTGGTGTGTCAGAGTGCATGTGTAGCTCAGCTATTAGCGAGATGGCAGAGAGTACAACAGCCTTTACGTCGTGGAAATATGCGCATTATTTAGAATTTGTGGGTGAAAGGGACAAGAACATCACAGTGAGATGCAAATTGTGATTGGTTGATAAGTGTCTGTCAGCTGCGAAGAGCTCTACTTCAAATTTGAAGAAGCACCTGCAAGCTAAGCACAGCTCCACAACACTGGTGGCGAGGCCCATTGAGGAGGAGAACGATGCTACAGCTCCGAAACAGCAACGGCTAGCTTTTAGTTCGGCTAAAGCTGTCACTCAGAGGGAAATTAAGGAGCTTGTAGCTGGTTACGTGGTGGAGGAGATGCTACCAATATTAACTGTAGAGTCTCCATCTTTCCGTAAGATCATTAATAAAATCCCTATGACGCGTAACATGGAGGGAACAGTGCCTGACAGAAAAACATTTGCTAGCTACCTCGACAAAGCTTACTTGGATATGGAGAAAGAACTGAAAAAAACATTTGAGGGCTTAGAATACGTTTCCACCACAGCTGACTTGTGGACAGCACACAATAAGAGTTTTATAGGAATGACAGCGCACAGCTTTGCAGTCCACTGAGATTGAGCAGATACACACATCATATGGCCTAAGCGGGAAAGTGACTGCCACCGTCACCGACAATGGTTCCAATTTTGTTAAGGCGTTCTGGGTGTATCAGAAAACTGGTTCCAAGTCCGACTCTGAAGCAGAGGAGGAGGAAGGGAGCGAAGAAGTTACCTTTGCAGATCTACACAAAGTGCTTTCCACCGCCAGTGACGATGACGACAGCATCGTCTGTTCTCCCTCCACATCACATGTGTGTGTGTGTGTCACACTCGCTCAATCTCATATCCACCACGGACATAGAGAAATGGCTGTCATCACACAGTGAAACCAAAGCAGTGTACAGGAGTGCCATCGCCAAATGTTCGGGGCTGTGGACCAAAGCTAGTAGGTAAACTGTGGCATCAGAGAGCGTGGAGAAATTTAGCAGGAGAAAGCTTCTGGTTTCTACTAAAGCAAGGTGGAACTCTTTCTATGATGCCTTGTGCAGGGTCACTGACATTCCCATTTCAGACTTGAATAGCCTTTGCACCCAACTAGGCATCAGGTGCATCACAGACAGAGAATAGCAGTTTCTAAAAGAGTACTGTATGGTTTTGAAGCCGCTCACAATGGCCTTGGATATTCTTCAAGGGGAAGACACCTGCTTTTACGGAACTGTCCAGGCAACACTTGAGGCCCTGATGGCTAAAACATTGGAATTGAAGGACAACCTCTCCCGTATGACATCTGGCCTGCCCGATATCATAGTGGAGGTAAACATGTTTTTGTTCATGCTCAGTAGCTATTTTCATCCAAAAATTAATTGACAAAATTTACACTGTACACAAGGTCTATTTTAGTAGTGTTTGCATCTTCCTAATAATAAGGTTAATATAGATAACGTTAGGCATACGCATAATATATTTGATGTAATATATTTTGCAGGCCGTCAAGACGCGGTTCGCATCCATGCTGGACAGTAAGCCTTGCTGGCTGCGGTGACCATTCCTAAATTCAAGCTGTGTTGGATGAGGGAAAAGGTGAAAAAAGACAACGCGAAGGTGCTGCTCGCCGCCGAGTGTCGTGCTCTCCCTGCTGGGGAACCTACACCTGTCACCGGAGGACACTCCGAGGATTACTTTTTTGCATTTACAGAGGACAGACATACGGTCTCGAGTATTGAATAAAATTCCCCATGTTCAAGAAAAACTTTCTTCGAGTCAATACTCCAACACCATCCAGTGTGCCTGTGGAGAGGCTTTTTAGACTTGGAAGTCTCGTCCTTACCCCCAAGAGGAACCGACTATCCGACACACGTTTTGAAAAACCTCTTCTCCTGCATTATAATCACTACTTTGGAGTAAAAGAGTAAACTAGAGAGAACATTGGTTGGGTGAGTCTGTGATTTGAAAAGCCTATGCACTTTTATGTTTATATGTAGGTATGTGTTTTTAAAAGCCTATGCACTTTTATAGTTTGTATGTAAGCCTAAGCATTGACCTAGTTAACTGGTTCATTAGTTGCATGTTGAAACATGATGTACTGTAGGCTATAGGCTACGAGCCCATGTTTTATTGTTTTCATAGTGGCAACTGTGCCTAATATGCCTCTGCCCAGTTCGCTGTCAGATCGTTAGCAGCCAAAAGGCTGCACAGGTGCCACCTGTCAGGTACCCTCGGTTTCTATTTACTTGAATGTACTTCAAATAATTCAACTTTTTTCATTGCAGTTGAATTGCAAAAAAGAATTACATGTTGTAGCCTATGAACTTAGGGTATATGCATTGAGCCCCGTTATCCCCTTGATTTTATGTTTACTTGTAAAACCTCTTCCCCTTGAAGAGGTTTTAATCTCAATATGACTTCCTAGTCAAATAAAGGTTATGTATAATCAAACAATCATTAATAAAGAGCTGTAAAGGGGATATTGCGTCTGTCATTCCTGTTATTAGCCTGCAGAGTTACAGATTATGGGCCGTAGACTAGGCTATGCAATGGCGGTAGAGCCAATACATTCAAAGGTAGACGTACAGTAGGCTATGCGCCCTCTGGACAATATAACCAACATGCGCAAGGAATCACAAAGGGGTTTTAATTTTTGGTAACGCAAAAGTACTCTAAGAAGTTACTTTTATCAGTAGGTAACGCTGTAACGTAACAAGTTACTTTTTAATGGCAGTCATTTGTAATGTAACAAGTTACTTTTAAAAGTAACGTTACCCAACACTGGTCATGAACATGGTAATTTACCATAATGCCATGTTACTATTGTTTGCTATTTATTTCATACAGGAACATGGTTCTTTAACATGTTATGAGCTTTACAGACAACTTGCATTTCTGAATTATTATGATCACTCCAACTAAAAGATAAATATGTTAAGCAAATTTCAATAATACAGAGAAGAATAATTGTAAATAACACCAGGCAAAAGCAAACAAATGTTTTCCATTACCATGTAGGCTGAGTGAAGAAGTTTGAGTAAGTTGTGTGGAGGATGAAAGGGGGAATCTTTCTGAATGATTTCTCCTATTCTCACAAATCCGTGAAGTCTGATGATGCAGTTGAGGCAAGACAGGGTTATAGACTCTTGATGGACCACACCCTGAGAGTTTACCGTTTCTGGAACAATGAATTATGCAGTCCCACCTATGGACTTGCCTACTATTGAGTATTCCAGTTGAGTATACTTTTTCGAAAGTTGTTAATTATGCGACAGTTCTGAAAATAGTGTTCTTAATATCCCCGGATGATATCCCCGGGTTTTTTGCAGATAATAGTATGGAATATATTTTTTGCATAATGCATGTCACAAAACAGTATGCAGTAAGCAGTATATAGTATGCTAGTACAAATCCCAATTCAAAAAAAGTTTGGACAGTATGTAAAATGCACAGAAAGCAGTGATTTGTAAATTTTCTTTTACATATATTTAATTGAAAACAATACAAAGACAAGATATTTAGGGCTCTATTTTCAAACCGGCGCAAACCAGCGCAAGGGGACGGTATAGTCAAACGCAAGCTTGTTGACAGCATCAACGTCTTAAAACTGGCGCTATGGCGTTTCTCAGCAATACCGCTAGGATCAACAAATTCTCAACATAACATCCTTTCGCTTGCGCTGCAGTGGGATGGGTGGCGCTGTCTGGGGCGTGTTCTAAAATACTTTTGGCGCAGTGACAATTTGAACCAACGAAAACCCATTGCGTTATGATCAGCTGGAACCACCTCTTAGCGGCAACGCAATAGACTCTGGCAATTTGGCAACTTATTAGTCATGTAGTTCTATGTAGTGTCTATAGGTGATGCCAACATTACACTTCCATTTAATGAACAAATAGCCTATAATTATTATTATTAATTAATTTTAATTTAAACTACTAGAATAAAACAGGACAGCTTACAAGAAACTTGCGATCATGTAGGCCAATAGCCTATAATATATAAATTACACATTGGCACAGTTGAATCATAAGCCTACCACTACACAATACACAGAAAGGATATACTTTCAGCGGGTGTCCTTCCTCAACTATACGGACAATGAATGCAGTAAAAAGTCAAAACCCGCATTTTTTCTCAAGTGTGGGTTCCCCGGGGTGCTTGGTGCTATCGACTGCACGCACCACCCGAGCATGTAATAGTTTTCGTCAATCGCAAAGGAACACATTCCATCAATGTCCAGGTGACATGCGACAAAATTAGCTTGCCCCACCTGCACCAATGGTCGCGGTCCCCATCACAGGCAGAGCAAAGAGAAATCAACTGGCTGAGCGGTTTAATAGGGCTAGATAAATGGTAAGTATCGGATCAGCTTTTAAAATGAACATTTCAATGCATGTTCCCACGTAGAATCATACACACATCCAAGTTGACGGTCCAGTGCGTTTGGGTTGCTCATTATGAAATTGCATGGAGCGATTGTGTTTCAACTGGCTTTTTTTTAAAGCATGAGAACAACAATTTGATTGGCTACCATAGAGACACACCTTGGACATTTAAACCCAGCCTTTTAGCAATACTGCCATAAGGTGCGCCAAGATTGCCGTCATGAAATTACCAAATTTCAAAGTGACTCATTTGCGGTCTTTTAATTTATTTTAAGAGAGGATTTCATTTATTTCCAGCAGTCCAACACAACTGATCCAATCCAACGTTTAACCTGGCACAATGTAGCCTATCGTAGGCTACTACCAGGTTTGCAGAGGTGGAAATTCCAGGGGTCAGAAAGTAAAAGTCCTGCCGTGTTTCTTCCACCCATGAACTCACGATTTCACTAATTAGCCTAGTTAGCTCCTACCTCTTGGCTGAAGAATTGTGATAATTAGCAAATCCAGGTGATTGGAACAAATGATTGGGGAGGACTTTCACTTTCTGAACCTGGATTTTCCACCTCGCAGGTTTGACCTATAGCCTAGCTAGCTAGCTCCGTTTCTTTCATAAAACAAGAATACTTTATAACACTGCTCAGATTCTTCATCATTTCATCCATTAAAACTTACGAGTGCCCTGAGAGCATAGTATCAAGCATAGACTGTTACCCATCCCTATGCTATGCTCCCCCTAGTGTTCATTAAGTGCTACTGCACTAAACCTGTATGAGGCCCACCCTGCTTGCTTTGATTGATAGGAGGACCATACCCCCTCATTTACATAGATATAGTTTGAAAATGAAAATGAAAAGTTTTTAATTTTAATTTTAATTTTGGGCTGAATAATCTTCCATTTTCATTTTCATTTGCGTTTTCATTTTCGTTTTAATTTTAATTTTAATTTTCGTTTTCATTTTAATTTTCATTTTGGGCTGAATAATCCTCCATACAATGTAGCCTGTGGAGTCAATGTAGTCGCTTCAGCGCTAAAGCGCAACACAGAATGTTCCGGGACAACAGTCATTCACAAGCACAGTATTGCCACGTCTGTGGTTTTACAGCTAAATTGGGCTACTTTCAAAGTGCAATCACGGGTAAAAATGAAAAGTCGCAAAGCACACACTTATTTCAAAAAGTAAAAATATGATTATTTCTATTTAAAATATGTTGGTTTCGGCTAAAAATTAATTTTGAGTCGCCATTTGGCTGGAAAGTCTTACAATATCTGACAACCCTGCACACGCATACAATGCAGAAGTGCGAATGGACGGTAATGCGTTGAATGGAGAAGAGCTTATTTTCGACCAATTTCATTTTATTTATAGAAATTAAAAAATGTTAAAAATATAGTCAGGAAATAACTCATGGATTGGAAGTTTTAAACAATTCATTAAAAAAAATTTAAAAGGGCTGTTTGCGCTCATTTGTAAACGGCCCAAAAATCGCTTTGACCCAATGAATGTTGAAGTGCACTATGGAACGCTGTTTGGGCCAAAACCTGTATTTCGACGTCCGCATTAAGACGTCAAATTTGTTCGTCTTAAAGTGATACTGCAGTCAAAAACCGACTTTTCCCGTTGAAAACCGATGTTTTGGGTTCGATTATAATCATACACAACTGTCTATGTCCGAAAATCTCATGTTTAGTCAAAATAGTTTTATATGAGTTTTTGTGTAGGTTTACCAATACGCTGGTTTCCGGGGATTCGTGACGTCACGAGATCCTTAACATAAAAATGGGTGGAGTTGAGGTGGTCCTAGGGGTAGTCTCGGCTGGGCACGTGGTAGAAAAGCAGAGACCAACGGGTTTTTTTTGCTCTTTGAGACTGAGACCCTTGTACTGCTAACTTGTTAGTTCAAGTTCAAATGCGAATTGCTTTGTATTACTGCTAACGTTAATATTACGACTTATATCGAGCTACTAAGGCTACGTTCACACTGCAGGCATTAGTGCTCAATTCCGATTTATTGCTCAGATCCGATTTTTTTTTTTTTGGCTGTTCACATTAATTTTTTAATTATTAATTATCTGATTCCAGTATGAACCGATTGCTCTCCTCAAATGACATGTGCAAATTAACAAAAACAAAAGACATAGCGCCTGTTACACAGCCTGCAGAAATAAACAACAACAAAAAGGAAGTAATCAAAGTCACAGCTTCTGCGTTAATTTTAAAGTTGATGTGCAGTGGAGCTAATGATAAGGGTGAGGAGACGGGGGAAAAGCCAAGGTTTTTATTAGCTTTTTGTGCTGCCATGGCTGCTACTTCTGTGCAGAGTGACTCGTGAATGCGAGATCGGAGCCAGGAATGGGGGGACCGTGACATGTGCGGTTTCAGTGAAACTCAAGCAAGGCATGAAATTAACCTCGCTCACTCGCCTGGGCGAGTGATTATGAGGACGGGCGAGTTAAGAAAATGGAGCGCTCGGCCGTTTGGCTAGTGAGACCAGTCGATATAACATTTATAAAACGGATAGTTCCGGGATGAAGATTGGTCAATACAGCGTTCCAGCCGTGTTAAAATACACAATATAAAAAAGCTATCACATGACACATCTGTTCAACATCATGTGTAACGTATAGCCTAACATCACTGCGCACCCTTAGATTAAACTATTGACACACTATTGGACTGACAACCATAACGTTCGGTAAGCAGCTACATGAGAAAACCGTGAATAATGAATAGGCTACCGTGCAACAAACCAAGACAATAATATGGACAGTTCTAACATTATTTTAAATCACAAAACGGTAACGCAGCTGTCCGCGAATGATATAAAAACGTTGCCTACTTCCGACTTATTATCATGGTGTATCGTTTATGCCCAAAAGAAATCCACTGCTTTGCACATTTACCACTTATCTAAAATGCAACACATGATAATATAATGTGAATCTATTGATAACCTACCCTGTACAATAGTGAGTTAACTAGCCCGTGCGTACACGTTCTAATGCCATGCTACCTGCATCAAAAATGACGTAAAAAGTCACAATAATTCCGATCTGACAGACTGCGGTCGCTTTGACACAATCGGTTATGTATCGATAATCCCACATTCAAAAGTGCCCAAATGAGAATTTGAAATGTCAGATTCAATGTGATTTTCGTTGTTCACACTTCCATAAATAAAAATCAGATCTGTGTCACATTTGAGGAAAAAATCGGATCTGTGCCACTTTTTACCTGAGGGTTATTCATCTACAACGTCTTACTTTGGTATCTTTAGCTAACTTGCCTGCATTATGCCAAGGAGTCAGAGATATATCGTTCCTCGGTGTAACGCCACTGGCTCTGTTAGCTTTCATAATCTGTCGAGAGACGGAATGTATGGATAAATTAGGTCATGCAAAGCAGTCTATTGTGTGTGAGTTTAGCCCCGTTTGGTCCAGAGAACTGGTAACTTAGCTAGATAGCTAGTTATCGCTATCATTTATGAATAATGTTAGCTAATAAATGATAACAATTCTCTCCGGACCAAGTGGAGCTGGGCGCTACAACCAGATATGTTCAATATACTAATGTTACTGTGTGACTGGGTTTTGCTGTGTATTTGAATGTATTTAATAGTAACGTTACTTTAGGCAGACAAACAAGCTAACTTAGCTAGGTAACGTTAGCTCTACCATTCGGTTACATCCCCAGTACTCTCCTTGACCGCAAAGACGTAGTTGTGAAGAGAGAGCAGGAAGGGGGCTGAGTTCAGTGGGGGCCTGAGTCAGTTCACCAAGACACACCCTTTCACTCCTTGACCGTATGAATATTCATAATATGACTACGTGACACCGTCGTCATATGACCACACCCACTCACGAGTTCCAGTTCAAATTGAAGCGGTTAAAAAGGCCTTAGAAAAGCCTCTGCAGTATCTCTTTAAGACGTCCATTTTGAACGTCTTAAGGCGTTTGGACCATTAAGGCTTCCATGCTATTGGTTGGCGTCAACATACCCACCCCTTTTTGGCGTAGGGGCTGCGTAACCAGAGATTTACCCACCCCATTTTTACGTAGGGGCTTTGTTAGGCTGTACGTAAGCCTACGTTGTGGTCATGTGGGCTCTACGTATGGGCCACGTAGTATTTGGGACAGTCCATTTGACAGTTTAGAAAAAGGTAGAGACCCACGGCTTATATTTAAATGCACAGTGCTCAGGCCCTTTTGGGTTAGTGCATCAACATTGGCCAACTACATGGGCATTTCACAAAACTTAAACTGTGCATATAAATAGAAGTGACTCTAGTCAGGGATTTAATTAGTACATACCAACATTTGTTCTTCCAGCCGACAAGACAAGCCGAGCAATGCATGCCAAACTATTCAGTCTCATTACCCAGATAGCAAGTGAACGTTGAATCGACGTAGATTCAATGTGGAATTCCGACGTTGATTCAACATCAATTTGCTCATCGAGATCACGTTGAATCAATGTCAGAATACCGACAAATATTTAATAATCAAGGTTAAATATTAACATGATATTTAAAAGTTTTAATGTTTGTCGCCATCACTGGCTCACTCCATTAGCTAACTGAACTAGTTAGTAGCCGATAATGTCAGTCGTAACAGCCTATATAATTCGCCTAACGTCATAAATTGCTTTGCCAGCTGAACACATAAAATGGATAAAAATACAACTTCATTGCAGTGCAATGTGGGCGAAAAAAGAACCAATTTTGATGATTATTCAATATTTTTCGCTATTCAGACATTGATTCAACGTGATCTCGATGAGCAAATTGATGTTGAATCCCCGTCGGAATTCCACATTATCTACGTCGATTCAACGTTCGCTTGCTATCTGGGTAATTAAAGTGAGAAAGTTGCGCACCTCTACTGGGGAACGGGGATGAGTGCAGACACCAACCATGCAGCATGGAGAGTGTATTCTTAATACCTGCACCTTGCAGACAGATATGCATTTAGGGAGGTAAATTAATTATGAATGGTCTCCTCCGCATTCATTAAAGAGTGATTTTGAATTTAAAAAATATTATGCTCAAACTTTATTTGCATAGCCACCAGAGCTTGTGAGCGGAGTTGAGCGAATAAACTAGTGTTTTGAATCAAATTATTTCAATAATCTGGACAGCTCATGCTATGTATTCACCACAACAGGAAAATATGATAGCCGATAGCCTAAACGAATGCGATTGTTGCCAATATTCAACAAAGCGATTAGTATTCACAAATTATGGAACGTTTCTATTTTAGATTTAAATTTAAGGAATACAACAAAAATACTCAAATGTGTGTGTAATGTACACATTGTCTAAAGAAGAAACTGTGTTATAGCCTAATTATAGGGACAATTACTGAAGGAAAACAGAAAAATAGTAGGTTAACTATGTTATCACCCTTATGCATTTAGGCCATGGGAAAGGAAGGAATCATGACGACAGTGAAACTTTGTCCAATAATAGCCTGCTTTAATGAATAAAATCACAACAGGTGGTCAAAGTGGGGATTTGAACATTTATAGCCACAATGTAACATAATAGCCACAATGTAAAATATAATTCACACCACTATTACATTAAAAAAATACCCCTTGGCTGCACTAAAAATTTCGCCATTAATCGGAAAGAATCTTAACCAGTTTACATTGAAATCAATGGCTTGCAGAACACCAAATTCTTTCTTTTCCCCCAATCTACTCAGAATTCAACAGGTTGCCATTTGTGCTCTAATACTGCCATCTAGTGGTCACTTAGGCGAACACACCGCATTAGATTAATATGTCAAGTAGCAATGATATTGTATACAAGCTACAGTTTTTCTCAATAAGTAACCAGTAGCCTACAAAAAATGCAGATGTTAATAATGTCACCGTAAATCAATATTATTTCTTAAGCCCAATTCAATCAATATTATTTCTTAACCTCAATTCATACAAGGTAGGTTGAGTGGGGAATTGTTTTCTCTCTTGCAATGATTGTATGAAGGGTTTCCCCTCAGAAACTGATGAAGTGGTAGCACCCTATTTTAAACGCCTTAAGACGTTCAAAATGGACGTGTTAACACGGTATTTTCTGTCGTCTTAAGACGTAGACGTTCAAAATGAACAAATTTGACGTCTTAACACGAACAAATTTGACGTCTTAACACGAACAAATTTGACGTCTTAACGCGGACGTCGAAATACAGGGTTTGGCCCAAACGGCGTTCCATAGTGCACACACGCTTACCTAAATTACGAACATATTGCCTGTTTACAGTGGCGTCGCCAGACCTATTTTAGTGGGCTTTAGCACCCCTAAAATTTACCGTAGCCCCCCTAAACATTTAATCATTATATTTTTTTTCAGATTTGTTTGACAAAATGCGCCATCGACACTCCAGAATCATAACACACACGGAAAAGTCTGGGAAGGATTAATCTAGTGCAGCCATTGGTTAGAGTGCAGTGTGGCGCGTAGCTATGGAGGACTATTCAGCCCAAAATTTTAATTAAAATGAAAATGGAGGATTATTCAGCCCAAAATGAAAATGAAAAACTTTTCATTCCATTTTCATTTTCAAACTGTATGTAAATGATGGGGTATGGTCCTCCTATCAATCAAAGCAAGCAGGGTGGGCCCAAGGGGCCAAGACTGGGGCTGTGTTCGAATCCAATTTAACACACTCCCTTCCCTTGCTCACTTCCCTCGATGGAGCTATCTTGTAACGCAATTTGCTACGCGCAGCAAGCAAACTTAAAATGTGCTCTGCAAAGGAGGATTGACGAGAAACAAACAAAAACGGAACTGAACCGCCCTCGCAACATTTCGGAAGTGCAACACCAAAGAGTTTAAATGTGACCGCCATATAGTTCTGTGGTGCCCGCCCACCATTTCCATGTGGAGCATTGCATTGTGGGATTCCCTTCTTGCTGGAAGCTTGCATTTTATACCCTTGGTGGAAGGGAGGATAAACCAGGGAGCGAAGGAATATAATTACTCCCTCCCCTTTCTTAAATTGGATCCGAATCACACTTGGTGTTGCTGCCATAATTTCATTCTGGCATTTTGGGGATTCCCTCTTGAAGCAAGGGAAGAGAACGACAGGAAGAAAGGATACATTTCGGATTCGAATGCAGCCCGGGCTTTCATTTTGAAGCTCACTTCCTGGTTGGGCTGGGAGCGGCAATTGTGCCGTTGCTCACTAGCGCCACTGCGATTGGCTTCAGTATAGGTCTTTCACCATGTAAGTTAATGGCAGCAATGTGGTCAAAATACTCAGTCAATAAATTTTTCCCACAAAAAAATTTAATTGCAATAGGTGCCTTTCCTTCATCTAATGCCTCTGCATGTGCTGATTTTTTAAAATATTGTGTCGGTTGGACAGGGTATTAACATTTGTTCAGGACCAATCAGAGGGACAGGTTGAGTCCTCTTCGGCTCCACGGAGCAGACACAGTTTGTACAAACTGGCAGCGAAAAATGCATCTGGAGCATCAATTCGGTTTTTACGAGGCCGTGGGAAGGCAATGGGTGACGTCACAGTGACTTTGTCCATATTTTTATACAGTCTATGGGTGGGCCTCATACAGGTTTAGTGCAGTAGCACTTAATGAGCATAGCATAGGGATGGGTAACAGACTCAGGCCACTCGAAAATTTTAATGAATGAAATGATGAAGAATCTGAGCAGTGTTATAAAGTATTCTTGTTTTATGAAAGAAACAGTATTCATTCATATTCATTGTCCAAAATGCTTCTTGTTCTCTTCTGACGTGGTCGCCTTTGTTCATTGTTCAGTGTGATATGACGTAGGATTGTTTTTGTTTTGTACTTACAAGTGGGCTACCACTGATTCAGATACCACTACGCTATTCTAACTAACACACAGTCAGGTGCTAGCTAGCCAGCGCTACGCTGTGTAGGCTATAGGTCAAACCTGCGAGGTGGAAAATCCAGGTTCAGAAATTAAAAGTCCTCCCCAATCATTTGTTCTAATCACCTGGATTTGCTAATTATCACAATTCTTCAGCCAAGAGGTAGGAGCTAACTAGGCTAATTAGTGAAATTGTGAGTTCATGGGTGGAAGAAACACGGCAGGACTTTTACTTTTGGACCCCTGGACTTTCCACCTCTGCAAACCTGGTAGTAGCCTATGATAGGCTACATTGTGCCAGTTTAAACGTTGGATTGGATCAGTTGTTGGACTGCTGGAAATAAATGAAATCCTCTCGTAAAACAAATGAAAAGACCGAAAATGAGTCACTGGATCTTTTAAACTTTTAACCTGGCTCCGGTACTTTAAGCGAACATTAAGGCATTGCTTCAAAAAGTCTATAGACAGCCAGATTCTATTCTATATGTTATACAAAATGAGAAATGTTAATGTAGGCTATTTGAAAGTGAGTCGGCTTCGTCATACAAAAAATCCAGGGTTAAATCTTAAATTAGCTTGCTATAGGCTAACCCCTTAATCTCGCTTCGTACACCCCTCTGCTTTGTGAAATTCCCCACAGGCTTCCATTTATTTTGTTTTTTTGGAAAGCGAAATGACTTTAAGGTTGAGATTGCCTACAAGGGCCGTTTCGGATACATAAACGGATGCCGCATCACGGCGACGGACGCTATAAATATGCCTAGGAGAAGTAACAATATCCTCCTATGTTGTGAGGATGCGATATGTTTAGGGTAAAGTGTGACTGTTTATTTGAGCTTGCTAGCTGTTTATTATCCTAAAATAGCTCTCATAAGTGTTTTGTTTCTGTTAGCCATCTAGCTCTAATTCCAAAGCAATGCTATCCTGTGTTTTTTCATCTTAGCATGTGAAGAGATTGTGCCTCATGGAACAACATATGATTTCAATTAATGTTTTAAACAGTTGATGAATAATTACACTCTAGAAAGGATATGGTTATACTTTATTGGCAAGTTTACTTTAGAAAATGTACAGGTTTTAAAATGTTTGCTGCTGCTACAGATTTCTTTACAATTCACAAACAGACATTTATATCAAGAAACATCATTTACCATAGAGAAAGGGGGGATGAATAAATAAATGCATTTAATATTTTGACCTAGAAAATAGCATACATATAGCATTTTTACAAACGTATCCATACATGTTTGTGGGTCAGATGATGGAAAATAAGTAATAGTACAAATTTTCTTAACATAATAATAGTTATGATATTTTGTGAACACAAGAATGTCAATGCTCTGTAGGACCACACAGGTTTCTATAGAAATCCAAATATTATAAATAAATCAATAAATACATAATAATAATAATACATTTTATTCATGATGTGCTTTTCATAGACCCAAAGCAGTGGATGCAGACAATTGTTCAAACATGCCCTATAGTGTAGTAATTTTTCTTTTTAATTTCTAAGTGCAACAGATCTGAATCAGAGTATTTCCACTATAAATGATTCTCCTTTCACAGTTTGATGTGGCACAGAGTTTCATTGACCACATTCTCTTGAGATGCTAAGATGAAAAAACAAAGGGCCAAATTGCATTAAATAATTTAGGACAGTTTTCATAGCATTGCTTTGGAATAGAGATAGTTTATTTAACGTGAGCTACGATAGGCAATATTGTTAGTTGTAACCTGGCCACATTTTGATATCAATACTTTTAAAGGCAGGCCTAGTTTTTGCAAGTTGGAATTAAGAACGTATGGACAGTGCTTTGTAGGCTATGTATGAGTAACATTTTTTAAGTTGAAAACGTTTTTGTTGAGATTTTACATCTTTTTGGTAGCTAACTAATGATGATAATGCATGAAGATAATGACATCGAGAGAGACATGCATACAGAATACATGCAGACTCCTACTGAAGACATTCGCGTAACCATACCGACCTCTACTGATGAGAATTAGAAAAAAGTTTCCTATTACCTATAGCCCACAATTACAGTAAATGCTATGGATCATGAAGAAGCGAGTAAATGAATGAACCTAGTATATAGGCCTATGGAGACATGCATGCACAATAGGCTTGCAAACACATTCTAGCTGAAAGGAAGACATACAGGCTAAATAGTTAGGTTACCGCCTAAATAGTTTGCATAAGTAAAATATGGAAATACAGTTTTATAAACGGTTTATAAACTCGATCTCTTAAGGGCTTGCAGGTTATAGGTAGGCTATCATCAATTCTTAATATATTATCGTAAATTCTTAATTTTACTAGTAGCTACATAATTTTTATGGTCACATTGTGTTATGTGTGAAAAGCATAAAGTGAACAGAGCTGAAGTGCACATCTTTTTGTCACAAATGAATCAAGAAATCACAACATAGGTATGCGTAGGCCAATGTAGGCTATAGATGGATGTTTTTTCCGGTAGCCTACTGTAACTTTACGTTCAGTGGTAGCGGTAGCCTCCCGAACTATGTCGGCTTTTGGGTAGCCTAATGACCGTCTTTAAAACAAACGTTTGTGAAAACATGTAGCCTGGCATAGTTATTTATATAATTTATTTTTTTACATTAATGCAACAACGCGATCCTAACCAGATGATATTTTGCGTTAAAACAAATGGCCATGGGATATCTGTTCCCATAACATTACTGAATAACTGCCACGGTGTCCGGTGACTTTCACTGTTTCACTTGTTTAAGTAACTTAGGCTACAAGTGAACAGTTAATATTGTAAACACGTCTTTGCCTTTGTAATGAAAAGATGTTCTTTAATGTGGGAACAACATTCTTGTATGAGAAAACCAAAACATGTGCACACTGTTTTACGAAGTGAAAACTGGAACGCTGGGCTACGAGATTCCGACTTCATAACCAACACAACATAGTCCAGGTTAGTTTCAGTGTATTTTTTTCCGGTAGTGTAATGTTACCTGCGGGAATTTTTTGGTACTGGACCATGTAGCTTTAGTTTAGTTTTATGTACCACAATGGACGTATAAAGCTTGTGGTTGCTTCGATCTGACTAGCAGCTGAATGACGATTCTATGTTTACAAATCACAATGCACAGCATATTATCTTACATGTAGGCTAATGTACTAGCCTAAATGTTTCCCCATAAATTCTCCCTTTCAAAACAAAACAGATCGAGCTGCGGGTAACTAGTGGGAAACCTTAAATTTGATAAATTGGAATAAATTCTCATTCGGCTTGCCATACTGCTTATCCTATTGATCGATCGGTGCACTGATGTTATTGGTCCAGAACATTCTTGAAGTTGTAATTATCCTGTGTAGCCTACTAATGTGTTAGTTGCATATACTCTAATTGCTGTAATATCATCAGTGAATCCATTTAAAGTGTAGCCTATTTATTTTAATTAATTAATTTAATTAAGTGATTTCAAAGCCATCTTGCGTCTTCGACGCATGCGCATTTGGTGGAATCGATGTTCAATTCATTTTCCCTGCAACCTGCCCACAGAACTATAGGCGTGTTCGAGTCATAGACTGTATAAAAATATGGACAAAGCCACTGTGACGTCACCCATTGCCTTTCCACGGCCTCGTAAAAACTGAATTGAAGCTCGGAAGTCTTTTTCTGCGCCTGCTCCGTGGAGCCGAAGAGGACTCAACCTGTCCCTCTGATTGGTCCTGGCAGTGAGAACCATATAGAACCTATCTATGCCAGTGATCCCAGGACTCAACCTGTCCCTCTGATTGGTCCTGAACAAATGTTAATACCCTGTTCAAACGACACAATATTTAAAAAAATCAGCAAATGCACAGGCATTAGATGAAGGAAAGGCACCTAATGCAATTACATTTTTTTGTGTAAAAAATTTATTGACTGAGTATTTTGACCACATTGCTGCCATTGACTTACATGGGGAAAGACCTATACTGGAGCCAACCGCAGTGGCGCTAGTGAGCAACACCACCAGGAAGTGAGCTTCAGAACGAAAGCCCAGTCTTGGCCCCTTGGTTCGAGTAGACATCGGTGAGCAGTCGGCTCGCCTGCCTCAGGCGGAAATGACAAACGCCTGAGCAGATCGAACTGGGACAGTTTCGGACGTTTCTGAAACCGGCAGGGAGAAAAACAATATGGAGTTAGCCGTGTTGTTTGTTGTTGCGGAGGACTTGGAGGCGACAGAGATGTCCTTTTTACTTCAAAATTTTTAAGAATTGGAGGAGAACGAATGAAGGTTGTTTTAATACTGACTTGCATTATTGGTAGTCAATATTTATCTTTTGCTAGGGAGGTCGAACGTTCTGCCAGCAATGTAATCACAATGGGCATTCCACACACAAACAAAAAACTAAATTGACGTCTGGGCTCATTTCAACATGTAATTTAACAAGGAAATCTACTAAACGAGAGTAGATGTGTAATGGAGCGTGACTTGTGAGGTAGGAGGAGCCAAACGCAGCAAGGGGATTATTTAAGCCCTAAGGCCAGTAAGGCGGGAAACCCCGCAGATAAGGGAGGAGACAAGACAAGGAAACACACACACCACAGCTACAGACCGGCTCACTGTTACACACCAAAAAATAGAAGCACAAACGCCTGGTTTAACGACAAGAAAACCCAACAAGGCGAAAGGGAACAAAGAACTGATACCCAATACTACTACAAGCTAAGTAACTAAAGAGAGCCAGAAATAGAACGCCCTGTCTCGATAACGAGACGCACAAGAGACGCACAAACTAATGCGAATTAGAATTACCAGGAGGTGAAAAGAACGGGATCTAACGTTCCAAGGCTACTCTCAGAGACTAGTAGTCAAACGCAAACATGTCCACAACATCGCCCAATCTTCCCCACAGGAAGACATGCACCGACAGACGAAACAGAACTACAGTTCCGAACAAAATCGTCAAACTCCATATACGGATAAAGACACAAATCATGCACTGACAGACGAAACAGAACTACAGTTCCGAACAGAATTGTCAAACTCCATATAAGGATAAAGGTACAAGACATGCATCGACAGACGAAACAGAACTAAAGTTCCGAACAAAATCGTCAAACTCCATACACGGATAAAGGCACACAGGGGCGAGAGGACAGCTGCACCGGAATTATCGGCAATCTGACTAGCGCAAGCTCAATAGAAAAGACAAGCCCTGCCTCTAAGAATAAATAGAGCCCTAAAGTCAGTATGAAAAAACGCCCTGTCTCGCAATAAACAAACTGCTCTTGCTTTCAGAGAAGACAGTAGATAGAGAGAGGAGAAAGCGACAGCAAAGAGCAAACGATCTAGGCAAAACGACAAACAAGGACAGACCAGAACGCGGCGACTGAAATGAGCACACAAAACAGGAATTTAACCTGAAAGCTCAAAGCACAAAGCTAAGTCCCGCAAAACTCCAACAAAGCACAACGGAGCAAAACGGTCTCCTTAAAACACTAGATCTACATACTGGCTAAAACTTTAAAAGGGCTAAATAAACCACACACAAAACAGCACAAATAATGCCAAACAACACACCACAGCACAAACAACAAACAATCAATATCGAAGCCCCGAATGAAGGAAACGGAAGGCTTATAAAGCTCACCGGCAACAATGTACAGCTGTGCAACGTTGATGACTTCTTCGCGAGAAGAAGGAACGGAGCCAAAACTCAACCAACAAAGCAGCGCCCATTTGTGGCGACCGAAGAACATGATCGCAAGGGAAAAAGGTCACAAACCATGACAAGATGAAGCTATTCATTTGTTTCAGAAGTGTGCTTACACTTCAACAATGTTATTCTTTTACTTTAGAAGCCAGAAATTATTATGCTAATTTGACTCTGTTTACGAGCATTTGTGCCTATACTTAACGCTGTACTGAAATCAATGGGGTCATTATAAAACATCCAACCACATTGAAGTCGTTAATACACATTTTATTACAAGAAAAACTCACTGTGAAATGTTTTAGGTGTTAATCGATCGGTATGTATCGATACTTTCGTCTATTTAGGTGTCCTGAAAACGTTACAAGTGATGCGCGTCCTGCGGGACTTAGAATTCTACAGCCACTTCAGAAGCAAAATGGCACCAAAAAAGTAAGGCGCTCGCCACCTTATTCCCCCAGAAGGGATTTTGTAATAGTGAAATGAAATGTTATTCAAATTGTGGCCAACCCCTGTCTTGACATCATGCCGATTGTTCAAATCCGATTGGTCCAAGATATGCTGGCAAAGAGGCGCTCTGAAATGTTTTCTGAAGTGGCTAGGTCAGTAAACTCCAGATGAACAACGAGATTTTTACATGTAGATCTTGATCAATATCTCGTCTACAGTATGGTATAAAGCATTTTAATATTGCGAATGGGTGTTTTTTTTTAAATTAACGTGAAAAGGGAACATGCACCTTATAGATTCCGAGTCCAAAAACGGAGAAATCTGATAACCAGTGCCAGCTAAAGTTGCTGGCTGCCATGTTTTCCTCTGGGCGATATCACCGGTAATCTCCAGATGAACAAAAAGATTTTTACATGTAGATCTTCATCAAAATCTCTTCTACAGTATGGTAAAAAGCATTTTAATATTGTGAATGGGTGTTTTTTTAAATTAACGTGAAAACGGAACATGCACCTTATAGATTCCGAGTTCAAAAAACGGAGAATTCTGATAACCAGTGCCAGCTAAAGTTGCTGGCTGCCTTGTTTTTCTCTGGGCGATATCACCGGTAAACTCCAGATGAACAACGAAAATTTTACACGTAGATCTTCATCAAAATCTCGTCTACAACGTGGTATACAGCTTTTTAGTTTTGCGAATGATAGTTTGTTTTTTAATTAACGTGTTAATTTGTTAACATTTTGTTAACATTTAACATTAACATTTTAAATATGTAAATATATCCTTACAATATTTACGTATTGTCGATATCTGCAAATATCCAAACATAGCCATATTTGAAAAAAGATTTATGGACATGGGGTAAAATCCCCTATGTTATAGCCTACTACCTCAGTGAAAAATAAATCCAATATAGCCTATCTGTGCCAAATGAAACACTATCTAAGAAGACACGGATGAACATTAACGTTTTAGAAAAGTATACTTTACATGCATTTTATCTGCTTTAAACGTCGGCAATTGATTCTTTAAAAGTATGCTTGTTAATTTATGTCAGAAAGCCACGGAAATCGAACATTTAAAATTAGAAAAAGAGTAACTATACGTAGCTACAGACAGTGACACAGAATGGTCCATCTATCCTCCGACAGAACGAAGATACTGGTCGGAAATCGCGAAAGGAGAATGAAGAAGTCGCAAAGAACGTAATGCAGTGGACGCGCGTGCACGCGAGGGGAGTCAAAACCCGGCAGGGAGTCTGATTTCGGCACAACACCTGACCCGCTAAGTTTGAAATTGAGACGTTTGGCACGTATGGCGTTTTGGAGTACACATTTCATTAAATGTCGCATCCCATGAAAATATATATACGAGTAAATGTGTAGAGTATATTCGTTTTCCTGTAGCAATATAGCGGTTCTTCTTGTTGACAAAATAAGGATAACTGTATCCTAAAAGCAGCACAGATGACGTGTTTCCGTCCAATGAGAGTGATTACAAGGAAGTGCATGGGCTAATTTTAAAAATCATTTTAAAGCGAACAAACGTCCTTTTTCTGGCAAGCTAGCGGTTTGTATATTGTTATTTGATCATGGTAGCATTTAGGACAATATACATGAAAAATAAGCTGGCTAAATGTTTTCTGAAAAATCCCGAAAACGGGTTTGACCTCCCTACTTTTGCTATGCGACTTTGGCTAAGCGCCAAATTGTTCCACAGTGAAACTGCAATTAAAGTTCTTGAATAAATGTATAATTGCCATTGTAATTAAAGTGCTGGGTGCCGTTTCATTATCGAATAACTAAATTGTTTAGCTAAGTTGTCATGTTATGGTAACATACCTGTAAACATTAGGCTGCTTATGTTCTATTGCTCATATTCAGTTGTTTCTTGTCTGTCAATTTATGAAATGGCATAAACTACACCTGTCATCTGTTTAGACTAGCAATTTTAGTTAATCTAAATCCAGAAGACATCATAGCCATCGGTAGCCATACATTGTAATGTGAGAATCTGTGTAGCTATGTTAAGTATCATAACTTACATGCATGTTTTCATAGACATTTGAGTGGTGGTTCTAAAGAATATTTTATTGCAGAATATCTGTACCAATATAATTGAGAAATGTCTCTTTCATGGGACTTCTTTAGAGTTAATGTTAATGGATTGAAGATATTCCTTGTGACAAAGGAAAAGTGTATTAATCCTAATCATTAATTATGTTGCTATGAAATACTTGGTTGCATATCCTTTGCGTGCAAGGACTGCCTGAAATCTGCGAGCTGTAGAAATCAGCTGCTCTGTATCTTCACTGGTGATGCTAAGCCAGGCCTGTACTGCAGCCTTCTTCAGTTACAATATGGATGAAAATCCCCTCAAATTAAAGCTTAGTCTGTACTTTAGCCTCATTTTACATCCAAAGTGCTGGAGTACAGAGCCAAAACACAGGGGGGGAAAAAATATTCACTGTTCACTGTATATATCCTTTACTTGACCAGTCTGTTGAGATTTATTTTCACACTAAAACATTATACATAGCATACATGATTCAGCTACTCATCATGTCAGTGTTCATGATGTATTCAAATTACATGACAGCAGGTGGCCCCTTTGGACCCAGACAAAGAACGTATTGAATTGAATGCCATCCAATGTCTTTAACAAGATAAATGAGACGGATGCGTGAGGGTAGGACCCAAAATGCACGACTCAGAAGCAGTGGTTGCAGATAGTCCCGTGAGGGCTTTTAATAAAAGAATGTCCAATGAGCGTGGTCAAAAACAAGCAGAGTTCATACACAAAAAATCCAGCCAAAAACCAATGTACAGTACCGAGGGAAAAGGCAGTCTCAGAATCGGTACACCATGCAATAGTCCAGTAACCAGAGTAGCTGTCAGCGGGGCAGAAGTACAGGCAGACGGTAGGCAGGCTCGGGGTCGAAGGCAATGCAAGAGTCAAGACCGAAGTCCGCTCCGCGAGGCAAAAGTGCAAAAGACAGCAGGCAAAAACTTGTGGTACAGGCAGGCAGTGGTAAACAAAACAGAGGTCAGTAACAATGGTCAATAAACAGGCTTGGATCGTAACAAAACGGCAGGCTTGGAAAACCGCTCAAAAGTGCACTGACAAACAGGAGGCAACAATTTCGCAAAGACACGACATGAACACTGAGCTTAAATGCAGGTGTAGACAGGTGCAGACACTTAGCTTGAGAGCAGCATGCGAATGGAAATCAGGTGTGGAAGGCTGACGAGGTAACAAGATAATTAGTAATTGTTAGTAATAAACCCATCCTGACCTAGCGTTAGTAAATTAGTAAATGACATGCACGAGAAACGTAAGGTAAACATGAACACATGGTTAGATAGTTAGTATTACCCAATCCTGATCTAACGTTAGTAGATTAGTAAACTAGACACGGGAGAATGAAACAATTAGGGAAGCGTGAGCGACAGCAAGAGAGATAGAGAAACAGCATGAACGCAAGGCTGCGGAAAAACACGGAAATGTGTATGCTAAACAATGAACGGGAGACGTAACATGAATCAAATGTAAAACGTGACATGACAAGACTACAAAATAAATCGTAACAATAAACATGAAACGTGACATGACATGAAAATGAAACGTAACAAGAATTAAACATAAAACGTGGCGTGACTAGTGTGATGTTACCTGTGAATGTACTGTAGCTTTAAAATGACATAGTTCTCTATTGGCCATTTGTGGTCACATGGGTCATGGGTGGAGTCATGGTTGCAGACCTGCCATTTTGGTTTAACATTTGGAACAGCAAGGTGCTCAAGACCTCTTTTTTGCTCAATCCTTTGCATCCACCTGGTTTGATCCTGGGAGAAGCTTTGATTGTAAGTTTATTTAATATGTTTAATCTGTATTGATAAGTTTGGATGGATATTTTGCAGGTTTATTGTGTATTGGAGGATATTTGTGGTCATTTTAACTGGCCTCTTTTCTTGCTGTGTGTACTGCAGCCATTGCGGTTCAATTGCTTTGTGTTGAGCAGGTATTTGTACTGTACATTACATTAAGAACATTTTTCTTTTGTATTTAATTTCAGTTTCACAGAAATGTCTGGAAAACAATATTGATGAGGACAACAAGTAAAACAGCCATCAAACTTTACTTCTACGTCTCCATCATCATTTAACCCTTTCAGCATCTGTTTAGCTATCTGTCACTTCGAGTAGAGCCACACACTCGTACGCAGGGGACAGAATAGTGAAAAATCAGCATCACAGCGGGTTCAAGACAGCATTTCATGCAAGCAAAGACAAACTACTCCTCTGTAACTGCCCTGCTTCATCTTCTTTGCGCACTTCATACCTAATACCAGGTCTATAGCATATACAAGATGGAAGACAAGGCAAGCACAGAAGATCAACAGAAGGCTCAAATTTCATCTGTAAGGTCATATGTCACCAGATCTGTTGCTAGCTCATCTAGAAGCACCAGTTCTTCAGCAAGCCTAGCAGCAGTTAAAGCACGTGCCAGAGCTGAGGCAGCGCGTGCTCGTACCAGCTATGTTAAAAGAGAAAATGAGCTCATGGTTGGAAAAGCACAATTGAAGGTAGAGGAGGCACGCATGGAGGCTGCTCTGGCCACATTAAATCAAGAGAAGGAGGCTGCAGCTGCCGTAGCAGAGGCAGAGGTATTGGAATCAGCTGCAGCAGAGCTGGGATCTAAAGCAGACTCTAGGGCTATGGACATTGCATCACTCCCCCACGACTCCAGAGAGAAACGAACGAGTGACTACATTGACTTGCATTCTAAATTACACTCTAGTAGGCTGTCATTGCCCCATCTTGAGTCTCAAATCGCACCCAGTCAGCTAAATGACGTCCCTGATGCTTCGCTACACCAAGACGGCGAACAACATCCAACTCTCAAAGCTGGGGTTAAACCTAATATCACTCCAGCTCATAGCGAGCATCATGCTAGCTACTCCAGACTACACAGTATGGATCAGCCAACCGCCCAACATTACCCTGGGATCCAGCTCCACAGTTTTCCACCCAAGAAGGCACCTCAGCCCCACACAATGCCTCCTAGAATGCAAACACCACCATCTGCTGCTGAACACACAGGAATACACGACTTTGCTATCTACATGGCTCGTCGGGACCTTATGACCTCTGGGATGACCAAATTCGACGATCACCCAGAAAATTACTGGCCATGGAAGTCAACCTTCAGGAATACCATACAAGGACTGAGACTCACCTACAACGAAGAGCTTGACCTTCTAACTAGGTGGTTAGGCCCCCACTCTTCAGAGCAGATCAGGAGAATTAGAGCTGTACATGTTAGTGATCCCGCTGCTGGGCTCAGGATGGCATGGTCGCGTCTTGAAGAGTGCTATGGGTCGCCTGAAACAATTGAGAAAGCTCTACTGGACAAGCTTGAGAGGTTTCCCAAAATCACCAACAAAGATCCCCTCAAAATGAGAGAGCTTGGCGACCTGTTAAGGGAGTTGGAGTCTGCAAAACTAGAAGGATTTTTACCTGGGCTTGCCTACTTGGACACATCTCGGGGTGTTAACCCGATAGTGGAGAAACTGCCATACGGGCTTCAAGAGAGATGGATGACACAAGGTAGCTTGTATAAACTGCAAAACCAAGTCCAGTATCCACCGTTCTCATTCTTCACTGAGTTCATCTGCAGAGAGGCCCATAATCGTAATGATCCAAGTTTCATACTCAGCTCATCTGGCATGACTGCAGTAAAGCCAGACAACCCTGCAAAAAAATATGCACCCTTTAGAGGCCTAGTCTCATCCCACAAAACAGAGGTCATGCCCAAACCTGCCGCCAACTCTACAGAGACCCCCAGCAGTAAGATGGATGTTGACAAGCAATGCCCAATTCACAAAAAGCCTCATCCCCTGAAACGATGCAGAGGCTTCCGAACTAAGACACTGGAGGAACGCAAAGCATTTCTCAAGGAGAGCGGGATTTGCTTCAGATGCTGCTCCTCGACCAATCATATGGCCAGAGACTGCAAAATGGCAATTCAGTGCAAAGAGTGTGATAGCAATAAGCACGTCACAGCTCTTCATCCAGGACCAGCTCCAGGGACTATCAAACACCCTGACTCAGAGCATGGCGGGGAGGAAAAGGATGAGGCTTCTCCTGACATCATCTCTAAATGCACAGAAGTGTGTGGTGAAGCCAGTAGCTTCCATTCCTGCTCTAAAATCTGCCTTATCAAGGTGCATCCTGAAGGAAAACCAGACATATCACAGAGAGTCTATGCTGTACTCGATGACCAGAGTAATAGGTCTCTTGCCCAGTCAGAGTTTTTTGATCTGTTCAACCTTAAGGGTGCAGACTCTCCCTACACTCTACGCACATGTGCTGGAGTCACAGAGATGTCTGGGAGAAGAGGAACCGGCTTCATCGCTCAGCCCTTGGATGGAAGTCTCAGCGTGCCTCTCCCCACACTGATAGAGTGCAACCATATGCCGGATGATAGGTCAGAAATACCTACTCCTGAAGCTGCCAAACACCACTCCCATCTTCGGCCTATTGCACACCTCATCCCTGCACTCGACCCAGATGCACAAATTCTCCTTCTTCTAGGCCGGGACGTCCTGCAAGTCCATAAGGTGAGAGGCCAGCATAATGGGCCTAACAATGCCCCTTATGCACAAAGACTTGACCTTGGCTGGGTAGTGATTGGAGAAGTCTGTCTGGGCACAGCTCACAAGCCTAATGGGGTCGCTGCATACTGCACTAATGTTCTGGAGAATGGCCGCCACTCACACTTTAGCCCCTGTCCCAACCACCTTGTCTTGAAAGAGAATTTCACCATGAGGACCAGTGAAAGGCCTCTCAGCTCTCAAAACCAACAACTTCCTCATCTCACTTACAGCCCAGTCCAGAATGCTGTTGATCGTTCACTGGGAAGTAAGATCTTCGAGCGAACAGAGGACGACAATAAAGTCGCCCCATCCATTGAAGACAAACAGTTCATTCAGTTAATGGACAAGGAGGTGTTTATGGATAATGCCAATAGTTGGGTGGCTCCCCTTCCCTTTCGCACACCAAGACCACGCCTACCCAACAACAGAGAGCAAGCTCTGACCCGTTTCACTAGCCTCCACCGCACACTTGAAAGGAAGCCTGAAATGAAGAGCCATTTTCTGGCTTTCATGCAGAGAATCTTTGACCAAGATCATGCTGAATTGGCTCCACCTCTATATGATGGAGAAGAATGCTGGTACCTTCCCAGTTTTGGTGTGTACCACCCACGCAAGCCTGGCCAAATCCGAGTTGTGTTCGACTCTAGCGCTCCACATCATGGTGTCTCATTGAACGACGTGCTGCTGACAGGACCAGACTTAAACAACAGCTTGCTGGGACTACTGATGCGATTCAGGCGTGAGCAGGTAGCCATTGTGGCAGATATTGAACAAATGTTCCACAGCTTCGTTGTCCGGGAAGACCACAGAAACTTTCTCAGATTCCTGTGGTTCAAAGACAATGACACCACTAAGGAGGTTGTGGAATACAGGATGAAGGTCCATGTTTTTGGCAATCGGCCCTCTCCTGCAATTGCTACCTATGGACTACGACGAGCAGCTCTGCATGGGGAGGAAGAGTTTGGCGGAAATGTGAAGCAGTTTGTACACAGGGACTTCTACGTTGACGATGGACTCAAGTCACTACCATCTGCAATTGAAGCCATCAACCTCCTGAAAGAAGCCCAAGATATGCTTGCCATTTCCAACTTGAGACTGCACAAAATAGCTTCAAACTCTCCAGTCGTCATGCAAGCATTCCCATCAATAGACCATGCAAAGGACCTGAAGGACCTTGATCTAGACATCGACGTACCGCCTGTGCAGCGTAGTCTCGGATTAAGCTGGGACCTTGTCAAGGACACTTTCACGTTCCGTGTCGCCAGCGATGAGAAGCCATACACTCGAAGAGGAGTCCTTGCAATAGTTAACAGCCTGTTTGACCCACTTAGGTTTGTGGCTCCTATAACCATCCAAGGAAAACTCTTGCTACGACAGCTCACCAGCGACACCAGCGATTGGGATGCCCCCCTCCCAGCTGAAAAGGAGGCTGAATGGATTGCTTGGAAGGACTCATTGCAAGATTTGGAACAGTTTGAAACCCCTCGAGCCTACACTGGAGCTTCCCTCTCCAAAGCTCAACGTACGGAGATCCACATCTTTTCAGATGCTTCCATAAAGGCCATTGCAGCTGTGGCATACCTCAAGGTGATAGATGTCAAGGGAAAATGTCATGTTGGTTTCATCATGGGGAAAGCCAAGTTGGCCCCCCTGTCGACCCATACTGTTCCAAGGCTTGAGTTAGGTGTTGCCGTCCTGGCAGTGGAGATTGCTGAGCTGGTTGTGAGTGAGCTGGACATCAAACCCGACAGTCTGAGGTTCTACACTGACAGCAAGGTGGTGTTGGGGTACATCTATAATGAAACCAGGAGGTTTTATGTGTACGTCAGCAACAGGGTGGAACGGATAAGGAAATCCACATGCCCCAAACAGTGGCAGTATGTTCCCACCAGTCAGAACCCTGCAGATGTGGCTACCAGGTCAGTGTCTGCAGCTCGACTTACAGACACCAACTGGCTTATCGGTCCAGATTTCTTGGCACATTCTGTGGAGACAGACACAGCTGAGGAAACATCTTACAATCTCATTGATCCCGAGTCTGATCTAGAGGTACGATGCCACACCACTACAGCCACAATCTCCCACAGAGGCATTAGTTCACATCGCTTCAAAAGGGTTTCCACGTGGCAATCACTTGTCAGAGCTATGGCCTCCCTCATCCACATTGCTCGGTCCTTTAAGTCTGAGGAGGTCAGCATCAAACCAGATTGCTATGGTTGGCATTACTGTACGAAGCCTCACACAGCCAATGCACTGTCTCAAGCAAAGGCCTTCATCATCGGATGTGTACAAAAGGAAGTATATCAAACAGAAGTGTCCTGCTTGGAGAAAGGGGGAGCTGTTCCTAAAAACAGCCCCTTGAGGAAGCTCAACCCTGTCCTTGATGACAATGGACATCTGAGAGTAGGCGGACGGCTCCAGCATGCTGCACTTGAAACAACAGAGAAACACCCACTCATCCTTCCTGGGCGCATTCATGTTGCTACTCTACTCATAAACCACTACCATGGGAGAGTTAAGCATCAAGGCAGAGTCTTCACTGAGGGAGCTATCCGCACAGATGGCATCTGGATCATTGGGGCCAAGAAATGCATCGCCAGCAATCTGCGTAAGTGTGTGACATGTAACAAACTTCGAGGCAGAACAGAAGATGGCAGATCTTCCCCCCGACCGCCTCAGCACTGAACCCCCTTTTACAAATGTGGGTCTGGACGTGTTTGGCCCCTGGAACATCTCCACTCGTCGCACCCGGGGAGGCGCAGCAAATAGTAAAAGGTGGGCGGTACTATTCACATGCCTAAGTGTACGTGCTGTGCATATTGAGCTGATAGAGTCTATGGATACATCAAGCTTTATCAATGCTCTACGTCGCTTCTTTGCTGTCCGTGGACCTGTAAAGAGGATCCGCTCAGACTGTGGCACAAACTTTAAAGGAGCCTGCAAAGAGCTGCAAATCATCCTACAAGATGAGACTAACATCTCGAAGTATCTCAGCGAGGAAGGATGCACATGGGTGTTTAACCCACCCCACTCTTCCCACATGGGGGGAGTGTGGGAAAGGATGATTGGGGTTTCAAGACGGATCTTAAACTCCATGCTTTCTCAGGTTAGCCCCTCACACCTCACTCATGAGGTGCTTTCAACCCTCATGGCTGAGGTTACCGCAATAATAAATGCAAGACCTCTCACATCAATCTCTACTGATGCAGAATCACCTTTCCTTCTAACACCAGCGATGATCCTGACTCAGAAGGTCTGCACCCCTCTTCCTCCTCCAGGATCCTTTGAGAATGCAGATCTGTATCGCCAGCAGTGGAAACGAGTTCAGCACCTGGCAAACACCTTCTGGGATAGATGGAGGCGAGAATATCTCTCCACTCTCCAAAGCCGCAGCAAGTGGCAGGATAGCCAACCGAACATCAAATTAGGAGACTTGGTGCTGCTCAGAGACACTCAAGTGAAGAGGAACCAGTGGCCCATGGCGCTTGTCACCAAGGCCCACCCTGACAGTGATGGGAAGGTCAGGAAGCTTGAGCTAAAGGTCACCAGAGGTGGGACAGCGAAGACCTTCCTCAGGCCAGTTACCGAAGTAGTGGTACTTATGTCTCCCTAAGCCTCTACCATAGACAGTTCCTTGTCTTATTTTCTTTAGTCTCTTGCATTTTACTGAGAAATTGATAGTGGTATTGTGTTTAATACCAGACGGGGAGTGTGATGTTACCTGTGAATGTACTGTAGCTTTAACCTCTTAATACCAAACGCCCCCTAGCGGTAACGCGGGCGTTACGGAATTTATTAAAATTTATATTTCATTAATTTAATAATATATAATAAACTGCTCACCTCAATATTTTGATTAAATATCCTTAAGATATATCCATTCCTTCTGGGAAAGTGGTTTTTAAGCCCAAAACGTCGAGATAAAACTTTGTAAATAACGTTGGAAACTCTGACCTAATTCTCAAACATGTATTGCAGCTTGATGTCACACCATAAACAATGTGCTGGTAAACTGTTCTGCTTAATTGTATTTAACAAAACTTTGGTTTAAAAAATCATTATACCTTTAGGCTTCAAGAAAAAATACTTTAAAACTTTCATAACGCTGTACATGATTTTCTTCCAATTTTAAACCGACTTGTGCTTTTTTGCACTTGATTACGACTCGTTCGGCTGTGTTCACTTTGGCGTTGTGAAACTCAGCCAGTTTCTGGAGTACCAATCCCCTGGCTTAGTATATGTTAGCCAGAGTGGTTTTGAACTTGTTTGCAGAGAATTATGCAAAACCGTCGTCAATTGGGTGTATTTCTTTGACTGATAGCACAATAGGCCTATCTGAAGTGGGAAAAACTGTCTTCGACCTGCCTCCACTCCGAGTATTATTTGCTTTCCATTGGGTTTTAAAACTGTCTGTCAAATATTCCAGCCAATAGCCAAGACTCTTATCTTTCATACGAGCCCTCCTTCAACACATTGCCGTCGTAAAACAAGGAGATAACAGCTCTGCGTATAAGGAAGTGTCACCCGTGCGTAATTATCGAACCAAGATGGCGCAGTGTTTTTACCTTGTAGCGTAGCTCGCTACATTCCGTTTAGCATAGCACAATTCATAAGGTAACTGCGCTGTTTATATTTTTACTTTACAGTCTCTTTCATACAGTTTTTGGTTAGTTATGTCTAGGTTATTCAGGAGTTTCTCCGTGCAGCAGAAATATGGTTTTGCGGTCTCAGTGACGCAGAGTGATATAAGGTAACAGATTATTTTGCCGGTATACCAGTGCGAATTCACTGTTATGTAAAAAACGAATCCCTCTGAATTAAATGAATATAGCTAACATACTATATTGTAACAATGGCAAGCTAGCCAGCAAAATTACACATAGCAGCTAGCTATCTATTTGTGTCTGAGACAAGTAAGTGCAGCCCTGTGTAAGAGGAATTATCAAACCGAGATAGCGCAGTGTTTTTACCTTGTAGCGTAGCTCGCTACATTCTGTTTAGCAAAGCACAATTCATAAGGTAAATGCGCTGTTTATATTTTTACTTTACAGTTTCTTTCATACAGTTTTTGGTTAGTTATGTCTAGGTTATTCAGGAGTTTCTATGTGCAGCAGAAATATGGTTTTGCGGTCTCAGTGACGCAGAGTGATATAAGGTAACAGATTATTTTGCCGGTATACCAGTGTGAATTCACTGTTATGTAAAAAACGAATCCCTCTGAATTAAATGAATATAGCTAACATTACTATATTGTAACAATGACCAGAAACACTTCTAAATTAACTTTTATTGCCAATTATCAGATTTTATTGTAAAACTTAAAAAATAAATGATATTGAGACTTTTCTGGAACCTGGGCCATTTTGCACAATTTGGCACAATTTGGCACAATTTGTGCCAACTTTGGTAACCGAAATGGTTCACCTGAAAAAAAGCTCTGTAGATTTTGAATGATTTGAGATATTGACACCATATCTTTAGCAGAGATAGGCAGCATATTGAGGAATCACAAAGAGGAGTTATTTCCTCCATAGCTATTGTAGCTCATCAGGTAAAAAATCTGAAATTTGAATTTAGGTACCCGTTTTTTGTTTTTTCACAATTTCTGTACATAAATTGTTGTAGTTAAGTAGCAAGAAGGGTATGTATATGAATTATGACTACTTAGTCATAATAGTGCAGTTCTCTGTTTTAATAAAAGCTATGAACCATATTTGTAGCCTTTACAGTTTTTGAGATAAACAGCTTTGTTGGTCACTAGTGAAAACGGGCGAAAATTGGTATATTTTGCCCTTGGTAGGAAGAGGTTAAAATGACATAGTTCTCTATTGGCCATTTGTGGTCACATGGGTCATGGGTGGAGTCATGGTTGCAGACCTGCCATTTTGGTTTAACATTTGGAACAGCAAGGTGCTCAAGACCTCTTTTTTGCTCAATCCTTTGCATCCACCTGGTTTGATCCTGGGAGAAGCTTTGATTGTAAGTTTATTTAATATGTTTAATCTGTATTGATAAGTTTGGATGGATATTTTGCAGGTTTATTGTGTATTGGAGGATATTTGTGGTCATTTTAACTGGCCTCTTTTCTTGCTGTGTGTACTGCAGCCATTGCGGTTCAATTGCTTTGTGTTGAGCAGGTATTTGTACTGTACATTACATTAAGAACATTTTTCTTTTGTATTTAATTTCAGTTTCACAGAAATGTCTGGAAAACAATATTGATGAGGACAACAAGTAAAACAGCCATCAAACTTTACTTCTACGTCTCCATCATCATTTAACCCTTTCAGCATCTGTTTAGCTATCTGTCACTTCGAGTAGAGCCACACACTCGTACGCAGGGGACAGAATAACTAGACTAAACATAATATGTGACATTTACAAGAAATCTAACAAAGACAGAAATGAAACATAAAACATGACATGATAGCTGGAATCCTGACAATAAATTGAGTTTGAATGAATAACTAATATAGTACATATAGGGACATTGGGATACTGGGAATCATTATGTGTTTTCAGTCTAAAACTTCATTTGTTTATATAGCATTACCAATATTGTACTTTTTACATTCGTACTTCAATAATAACCAGAGTAGCGACCTTATGTTAGTCAATCCCACACTCTCAAAACACATATTTATGTATTTGCATGAATAAAGAACAAATGCAAGTCAAGGTCATTTACAGAAATATGCCAGAGAGGTTGGAAACCCTACAGGGCTTATGCTAGAAGCTCACTTTACAAAACAAAATCACATTAATTGAAAAACAATAAAGGATTGTATTATATAAAAAAAATATTTTAAAATAAAGCAATAATAAGAAAAAACTGAATAAATATTCATTCTTCTTCTTCTTCGTTTGGGTAGGATCTTTTTTTCCCCCCACATCCCCAGGCTCGGGGCCGAGGGGCTATCCTTTTACCACCCCGAGCCTAGGGGGGGTTCACCCGGACTATATTTCGGGGCACACCTCCAGTAGCCACGTCACCGTGTCATCATCCAGAACCGACAGACCATGCATCCCATTAGGTGCCCGATAAATCGGGCAGTCCAGGATGACATGGTCTGCGGTTTGTTCCTCCGCGCCACACTCGCAGGCTGCGCAAGAAGCCAAGCCCCATCTGTGCATCGATGAGCGGAAGCGCCCAACGCCGGTCCGGAGGCGGTTAAGCCTCACCCATGCCAGTCTAGGCAGGTCCACCCCAATAGGGGGAAAACCGACGTCTGGGATGAAGTCACGGAGTCTAGAGGTGTTCTCCTCCCACTCCGTGATCCAGATGTAATCCGCCCACCGTGCCGCACTGATGTTAAGATCACTGCATTGCTGCAGGAATTCCTGTGCGGCAGGCACAAATGGGTGTCTCGACTTAAGGCGCTGGGGAGGCTCAGCAATTACAGCGAGCCTTTCGTGGAGCAGATGGTTTGGCTCCACGGCCCGGCACGCGAGACGTGCTGTGGCTCCCGCGCGGCGAAGCCCAGCGGGCTGGATGCCTGCAAGAATGGGAAGATTGTCCACGGGAGTGGGATGCAGGCATCCTGTCACAATGCGCAAGGCTTCGTTGATGGGCGTATCGATGAGGCGGGTGTGGGAACTGCGACACCATACCGGTGCGCAGTACTCACTAGTCGAGTAAACAAGGGCCAGGGCTGCCGTACGCAATGTTCTTGCGTTGGCGCCCCAGCCTGACCCGACTAGTCGCCTCATCAATGCCACACGAGATGTTAACTTCTTGCGCAGTGACTCAAGGTGTCGGCGAAACGTGAGCGACCTGTCCAATGTCACGCCGAGGTAAATTGGCTCAGCGCAGCATGGCAGGGGTGTTCCGCCAATATATATTCAGAGCTCACGTTTAGCCTCCCTGTTGTTAAGATGGAAGGCCGCCGACACCGTCTTTGCCTCGCTGAGCTTCAACCTCCATTTCCAGAGGTATGCCACTAGTGTCTGCATGTCCTGGCTCAAAGTCCCCTCCAATGACTGCCAGTCTCCAGCGGAGTACACCAACGCGAGGTCGTCTGCATAGGCATACTTCCGCGAGACTGTATCAGGCAAGTCATAAGTGTAGATATTATAGAGGAGGGGGGCCAGGACAGATCCCTGGGGGACGCCGTTCTTGAGGCGTCGTAACCTGCTTTGCTGTCCGCTACCGGTGGTAAGGTTAAAGCTGCGATTTCGGACAAGCTCCAGGATCATACTGACCATGTGCCTGTCCGGCAGCAGGCGGAGCAGCTTGCAGGTGAGGCCGCGGTGCCATACGGTATCATAGGCAGCCGTCAGATCGACAAAAACGGCCTTCTTCTTGAACGAAAAGCTGTCCTCGATGTCTTGAGTCATCAAAGTGACTTGGTCTACGGTCGATCTCCTGCGTCGGAACCCGGCCTGCTCCCGAGGGAGAAGCGGGTCGACGATCGGTTCGACGCGGGCGTAGATAAGACGCTCGAGGATCTTGAAGGGGATGCAGAGCAAGGAGATGGGACGGTAGCTCTTAGGATCCCCTTCAGGCTTATTCGGCTTAGGGATCGCGACAACTAGGGCTCTTCTCCAGATTTTGGGGATCTTGAGTTGGCGCAAGCAGGAAGAGAGGAAAGCTCTTAACCAGGACTTCAGGGCAGGTGCGGCATGGAGTATAAGCTCCGAGCAGATGGAATCAGGGCCCGGAGCTTTTCCTGGCTTTAGGTGCTGGAGGGCGGCAGTGAACTCCTCCGGTGTGAATTCACCGGAGATGTTATCGCTGCTAGATGTTGGGGCCCTCCAGAGGTCAGACACTTCTTTTGCCACGAGTCGTGATGACTCGCGGTCTTTACCCTCGTATACCCCATTTTTCACAAATTGTGATGCGATTTTATTTACAGAAATGGGGCAGTGACGAGGGGAGTGTCTTGACCTGCCAGTGAGGTTGTTCAGGATACTCCATGCCTTGCGGCTGGAGTGCGAGAAGTCGATGGAATTGACAGCCTCCTCCCAGCGCTCTTGTCTCCTCCGGCCGAGTCTTGACAACAGGGCTGTAGCAGCCCTGTTTGACTCGGTTCTGGCAGGAGCCCGAAGGAAAACGCGGTAGAGGTTCTCGCACTCCGCATCCCAGCACGGTTTGTAGCTATTGCGACGTCCGCGTGGGATGGATTTTTTGGCCGCTTTCACTAACATGCCACAGAAGTCCCGGTATGCCTCATCCACGTTGTTGGTATTAGGCGATGGGAGACGCCACGTGGATTTGTTAGTGAGGAGGCGGAAGCGTTTCCAATTGGCCTTACGGAAATTCCATCGCTTCACCGGCTCACTCGGGATAGAGTCCACGAGTTTAGGCACGGTTATCAGTGATGGTCAATGTTGGGACCGCGGGAACTTTCCGAGCACACGTCTGTCCGGGAGCCGGTTGTCTGCACCGACACTCGCAAATGCCACGTCAGGATTCGTCCCAGTGTTCCAGCGACCGGAGAGAAAGCTGGCTGCACCCTTTGGATCGTATAACAGGGCCAGGCAGTTGTTAGCTGCCCATGCAGCCAGGTTCTCTCCGTTGGGTGTGTTGGTATTGTACCCCCAGTCTTCATGCTGACAGTTAAAGTCGCCAGCATAGAGACAGGGGTGGGGGAACACCGGGACAGCGTGAATCGCGAGGGGGGAGGCTTGTAGACGTTGAAAATTTTAAAACCGGCAACGTCCACGCACAACCACTCAATCTCCGAGTCAGCCGGAGATTGGTCGGCGAGAGTCCAGCTCAGCCTTTCATGGACAAACGTGGCAAGGCCGTGTTTCCTGCTTAGGATAGACCCAGCTAGTGTGAAATTTGGTAATACTAGCGTATCTGCTGAAAAGCAATGGGTCTCCTGGAGGAGGATGACGAGGGCCTTGGTGGTATAGGCCAGCTGCTCGATGACGCAAATATTCATTGTGAAAATAGAAAAGAGAACAGAGAAGGGAAAGAGGAAAATACTGCTATTACATTGTAGGATTTAATAAATAACCCTTATCCCTGTGTTTGAACACTTAGGGAGGGGTAAATTTCATTAAGAGTTTTTTTTTTTAGAGTAGAATCAATATGCCGAGACAGGTGGCGATATTGTGAAACGATCCGCGTGTGTCATGATGAAACACCTCTCTCTCCTCGCACTCTAACCAATGCTGTTGTTGGTTTGTTTGAAGGCGCGGCGATGTTGATGAAGGCGCCTGAGAGCTGCTGCACCGCTGCTAAGGCGCCTGCTTAACCTCCTGTTGTCATTTCCGCCTTAGTTCACGCAGCACCGACTTTTCTGCCATGTCGGACAGTTTCCGATGCAATCTGACGCAGATATGACGTAAATCGGCTCTAGCCGAACACGCCCTATATACTAACTAGAAAGGCAGAAGCCTTCTCAAAATGGCACCGTTTCCACGGCCCAAAGTTTTTTCTCTGATTGGCCAACGTGACCTGTCACGTGAAGGTGGTCATTTTCTCCCTTTTCACAGAGTAATGGCTGCCGTTGTAACTCTAGTTAGCGACCATAGACATGTATAGCGACGACTGCAAAGTTATGCTCCTGAATAAATAAGCAAAATGAAAGGTAACTGTTAGCTACCGTTAGCTACGTTAGCTGGCAGTAGCAGCCAGAGGCCTAGAAAGGACATGCTATCACAAAAGCCTGTTGATAATACACCAATAGTAGCTCCATGCACATTTAAAAGAAAATAAGCCAGGCATAGCATAACGTTAGTTATACTTTAGAACATATTTGGCTAATCTTAACGTAACCCCCTCGAAACTGCAATGGACATAACGTTATTACAATAACCTTCCAATATCAACGTTATAGACTACTGCACTTTAAGACCGCATAAACGGGGCACAAGTGTCCGCTATGCGTTAAGATAAAAAAAAAGAATAATATAATAATGTATGTTATATAGCCTATGTCTATGTTCATAGACATCCTATAGCTACGCTGTATGTGTAGCCAACGTTATGTGGTGAGTGGTTCCTGGTTACATTGGTTCAGTTCAACAAGTTACTCCTACGACGAGGGTGATGCAGGAAAATAAAGAGACCGAACAGCAAAGCATATTTGTGGTTAATGCTAATTTAGCTCAAGCAGGACAACGAAGAAGACAAGCAGGCTAACCTAACGTTGTCAAAAAAAATTCTTCTTACCATGAAAATATTACATTTTTTCCCCCAGGGTTTCCGCGCTGTTATGGTTTTGAAAGCTCCGCGCTATGATTTAGGTTTGGCAAAACAGGTATGCAGTAACAACAATGCTATCAAACTCTAGAGATGTATACCTTGCCAAAAATCACTATGAGCACTATGAGCATTCCCCTCAGATGGTACCGACCAACCCTACTGGCTCACGGACTACTAGGAGTACGAATTATATATTATAATTTTTGATGTGAAAAATTATACCGAACACATAAAAGAGAAAACCTCTGTATCTGTCTGTATGTCTGGTACACAGCAGCCAGCAGGTGGCAACGCAATGTGCGCACACACGCACACGCACGCATTAATTAGGTATAGGACTAAATGGCCAATTAGTGATTGTGTGCTCCAACGGGTATCAGAACTAGTCCATCTGATTATCAACTCATCACCCATGGTAAGGATAAGCCACAAATCAGCTGTGGAGACTGCCACCTACAAGTTCATAACAGTGTCATCTTCAGAGATATATGTAGGAAACTTCATCTGTAAACAGAGGGATATTGAGGCTACAACATTATATAATCCTGACCATGTAGGACTAGTCAGGAGGTTTGGAGGAAGGGCTAAAGCGCTTCAAAAACAGCATGTTATCTAACCCTAACCCTCATATGACAACAATCCAGATGTATTTGGTAGGTAAAATAATGTCTACACTAGCGCAAATCCAAACGAATGACTGTGATTAGGAAAAACATCAATACCTTGAAGGATTTTTCCCACCAAATGAGCAAAAAATCTAAAGACTTGATTTTATCCAGGCTGGAGTCTCAAAGGGTCTCAGAAACTACACCTCAAAGAGGCTGTAGCCAGACAGAGGTGAAAATGAAAGTTTGTCGTAGGACAAAACTAAAGACATTTTTGGAAAAGGAGAGTAACATATGTAACTGGCCAAACTTCAAATGCTTCTAATTCTGGAACCAATAGACATACCGGGTAGATATTTAACACGATGATTAACAAACTAGTCTTTCATAAATAATGTCAGAGCCAGCCTTCAAGCTCTAACAGAAGGGCCTGAATAAAACGTTTGATGCTTAATCATTTGACACTTTGATGATTCAATTAGATGATCAATTGGGATTTTAACTGATGCTATATTGAACATAAAGTTAAAGCCCCAGGTCAATAGGATTAGTATTTTTTTAGTTATTAGTACTAATAGTTTAGAACTACAATTCCCAAAAAACCAGAGAGCTCTACGTAATGGATGGCCTGTGAAAAGATGGCGCCGTCTGTAGTCCGTTTAGGGTTAGGGTTCGGATGGGTCGCCCCATGTAGGGGACAGTATTAAAATGAATTGAGATTTGGGATTTTGACTATATCCGACATAAACTGTTTGCTTTTTTGTGACTGAATAAAGTTTTCCACATATTTTTTGTGTCCCTATTAACATATTTAGTGGTTATCGCCATCAACCAACTGCATAGTAGCTACTCAAAAGTCACTCGTCTGGTAAAGAAAATTCGCTAGCCGGCTAGCTAGCTAACAACCGAAAAGTAGCATAGTAGCCAAGCCCCCAGGAACAGCTCTAAATTTCATTCTGTGTAGCACGAAAACAGTCTGAGAAATGCTAGCATTGAAAATGCATGGGTTTAAATTTCGTTCTGTGTAGATAAAAGTCGGACAATCGTGCTCAGGGTGACGATTCAATAGATTCATTTTCGTGACTATGAGCACGAAAAAGCGTGAGACCGGGTTGATTTTTCACCTGTTAACATAACAAAGTGTATCTTAACCTAAAGGCTGACCATTGCGAATCAATCCTGCATGAACACAATTCTGATCATGCTATTATCCTGTCATCTAATGGTTCCAACCATCTTATTTCTATTTTCTATTCCTTTCTCTGTCTCTCTTTCAGTTATGTCAAGAACAATTGCTACCACTCATCCACCTATACCTGTATACCCAGCTGTTGGTAAGTACTGTATGTGTCAGTTTTGGGGGCTGCTGTTCAAAGTCGAAATTTCTGAACTCACTGGGGTTCTGTTCAAGTCTTTGCTATGTGTGCGCAGGCACCTTGTAACATCTGCCTTTATTTCTGTTTCTGAGGAGGAGAAAATGCTGCGAGTGAGCTGCCAATCCATGGCCTTCCTTGCGTATTTCTCTCCACGCTGGATGTAGCTGTCTAATATGTACATTTTGGGGAAACATTAATAAAAGGTTTCAATGAATTATAAAACTTTTTTATTGAAGGGTTCATTGTTTGCATAAGTTATGCAGTAGGTATAAGGTGAAATTGCTTTTTTTTTCATTTGTAAAGACTAAATAATCAGGTACACAATTCAAAATTATGAATCATGAATAAGGGAAACATTTTATTCTTAGATATGCTGCGTTTCATTCACAGCAAGTTTAATCACCGTCTCCAACGTTGTCCTGGATGATAAGGGGAAAAAAACGTAGAGACGTTAGGAGTTTGTTATAGGACACAGCAAAGTTCAGCAGCCTGTCTCAGTTTAAAGCGCATCACCACATCAAGGTGCAGGCTGAACGTGAGAACACAGTAAGACGCACATTCACAAGACAGACACATTAAAATGACAAGGTCACATTAAGGAAAAATGTACAAGTTTATGTGGGATCTAAGTGGTAGCCTACTAGCAAAACTCATCCACGGGTGTCTGTAAGCAAAGACACTTACTCTTTATGCGAGGTTAAAAGTTATCTGGTTTTGATGCGCAACTCAATCCTGTTGATTTCTTTTGAGCGATGAGAGGATGCACACGTGTAAATCGACATACAAAAGCAACATAATAGTAAACGCAGCCACAATAACCTAATGTAGTGTTATGTAAAGCTACAATGTCCTATAGCCTAGCTGGGCTATAGACAACGGGGAGCACTCGCTGATCTTCGCATACCGCATTGCCTACTGTGTCACGCGGTTAGACAAAATAGGCTATTTCGAAAAATATAACCAGCTAATGACATGTTAGATCCACCAACCTTTCCCTTATATTAAAATAAAGTTCCTTACAGCCCGCTTTCCTGAGTCCAGCACCTACCCCAGATCCACTCTAACCACAGAGTGGATGTCGTGAGAACATTCAATGTTATGTGAAAACCAAAACAATAACTACATAGATAAAATATTAAATAGGTCTATGATATGATTATGTTCACATAATTAAACAAGAGCAACATAATAGTAAACGCAGCCACAATAACGTAATGTAATGTTATGTAAAGCTACAATGTCCTATAGCCTAGCTGGGCTATAGACAACGGGGAGCACTCGCTGTTCTTCGCAAACATTTATCGCATAGCCTACTGTGTCACGCGGTCAGACAAAATAGGCTATTTCGAAAAATATAACCAGCTAATGACATGTTAGATCCACTAACCTTTCCCTTATATTAAAACAAAGTTCTTTACAGCCCGCTTTCCTGAGTCCAGCGCCTACCCCAGATCCAACCACAGAGTGGATGTCGTGAGAACATTCGATGTTATGTGAAAACCAAAACAATAACTACATAGATAAAATATTAAATAGGTCTATGATATGATTATGTTCACATAATTAAACAAGAGCAACATAATAGTAAACGCAGCCACAATAACGTAATGTAATGTTATGTAAAGCTACAATGTCCTATAGCCTAGCTGGGCTATAGACAACGGGGAGCACTCGCTGTTCTTCGCAAACATTTATCTCATAGCCGTGTTACGCGGTTAGACAAAATAGGCTATTTCGAAAAATATAACCAGTTAATGACATGTTGGATCCAGCAACCTTTCCCTTATATTAAAACAAAGTTATTTCCAGCCCGTTTTCCTGAGTCCAGCGCCTACCCCAGATCCACTCTAACCGCAGAGTGGATGTCGTGAGAACATTCGATGTTATGTGAAAACCAAAATATTAAATAGGTCTATGATATGATTACGTTCACATAATTAAATAATGATTATTGCATCTGCTTGTTTATTTTGTTTAATCCGTAACATTAGTCTGTGGTATGGCTAGGCAGTAGCCTAGCTACAGCGGTAACATTACATTACATCCGGACCGCTCCCTGGCTCAAGATTTCCGTGAACCAGCTTTGCGCGGCTAGCTAATAGTGTGGTGTAGCCATGGAACTGTAGCCTAAATAATTAGAAATCGCGATGGAAATGGCCACAGTGAAACTTGTCGCCTATTTTTTAGGCCTGTCCGGAATGCCTATGTTATTGTTAGACTGTTAGAATGAACTATGGTAGGGAGGTCAAACCCTTTTTCGTGATTTTTCAGAAAACATATTTTGCCAGCTTATTTTTCATGTATATTGTCCTAAATGCTACAATATAATCAAATCACAATATATAAATCGCTAGCTTGTCAGAAAAAGGACGTTTGTTCGCTTTAAAATAATTTTTTTAATTAGCCCATTTCACTTCTGTGTAATCACTCTCGTTGGACGGAAACACATCATCATCTGTGCTGCGTTTAGGATACCGTTATCCTTATTTTCTCAACAACAAGAACCGATATTTTGTGGTATTCGTACAGGAAAACTAATATACTCTACACATTTACTCACATATATTGTTATGGCGTGTTGTATTCCGAAAACGCCATACTTGCCAAACGTCTCAGTTTCAAACTTGGCGGGTCCCGCGGCTTCAGAATTCCACTGTATTCGCAACAGTAACATTGATTAGCCTACTTAATGCGTCTGGGTCTGACCCATTTTGACATTGCGCGGCTATTTCATAATTTGTTTATTAAACCCTATTGGCTTTGTTCAGGTAATGCATTCGACCATTCACAACTTGAGGACAGTCTATCCAATCGTGGGTTAGCATAGAGATAATTTAGCCAATAGCGATTGCATAATCAAGCTATAAATACAGTATTTGTGCCACAAAACGTTAGTTTTTATTTCTATTGACAGCATGACCGATTGCTCATTACCACGTGTTTGGATCATCGGGAGCTCGCTTATTGCCAGGCTGCAGGCTCATTTAGGAGCATTTCGACTGGACCAGAACCTGGGGCTAGATTGCCAGATCACCTGGGCTGGCAGAGGGGGCAGAAGGTGGGGACACTTAATGCCTCTTCTCCGCTCGAAACGGGCTGACATCCGCGACGACCCAGATGTGATGGTGATTCACCTCGGTGGGAACAGCATTGGCACGTACGGAAATACAAGGATCAGCCTAATGCGGCGCATGAAGGCAGACATCAGGGAAATCGATTTGCTATTTCCCAAAACCAAATTGATGTTTTCGGACATCCTCCCTCGCTGGAACTGGCGGGGTCAGACCGCGACTACCGGATATGGCCTTGAAAGGACCAGACGACGGCTAAACGGGGCCATATTTGGCTTTCTGACAGACATGGGTATGGGTTGCATTATGCATCCTAACATTGGCTTAAATCATTTAGACAGTGATGGGACACATTTAAATTTAGAGGGTAACAGGCTATTTCTTGACAACATTTACACAGCCCTGTCCTTACAGCTCTGATGGTCTTACTTCACACCCCAAAGGCTCTTTTCAGAGCCACCTACTTTCTTATCAAAAGAGAATTATATCTGCACAAGGCACACAATTGCGAATGTAATTTTAACGTATCTAGTCTACAGACAACCATGTTTTCAGTGTTGTTCTCTTCTTGGGTCCCAAGCAGAAATAATTTTTTAAAAAATATTAACAGCAACAGTTATGGGAAAAGGGTAGGGGGTGGGGGCCTTTGATTGGAAGCTGTATGTTGCATGTTGTTTTGTAGAACTAATTACACAGCAAACAGAATTTAAAAATTCTGTTTGCTGTGTAATTAGTGAGCGGTTGATCTCCCATTGATGATAGTTGGTAGACTTTGAGTGCCAGGTGTGTCATTGTAAGGAACTAATTTAATGGTAATCCTCAGAACTGGTTTATACCCACCATGGAGCTGGGTAAGGTAGATGGCTGACATCTACACTGTCTGGAGACTAGACTATAGGGACCAGTACCTATGACACTTGAATGTACAACATTAGGTTAACCAGTAAATCAGGGCTGGGGAAGGCAAGATGAATCAGGGGGGAATGAGGCTAGCAGAGCCTGCAGTTCCAGGCTTTTGTTATGAGAGCTTTCAATGTCAATATCTGATTAACGTTTTGCAACATGCAGTGCAGTGGAAGCTGGCCAAAGAAGGCTGTTGAGTCCCTCAGGCATAACAGTGATGCAAGACAGGGCAGGGAAATATTTTACAGTGCAATTTGGGCAGTCTTACAATAATTTTGTGATAATAGTATAACCATCAGAAGCTAAGTTTAGCTTACATACCATTAGAGCTAGTCATTTATGAAATGAATAAAAGAACTGCAGACAAATTCATACCTGACATTTGACACACACAGTTCAATTCAAATAGACTGCAAATCGTCATTATTTCAACAAGTTCACACAGTGGCTTGTTATTCTTTAGTTTTTCTGTTTTTATGGTAACAAACCTGTTTCAGTAATTACTGTCAAGTGTTCCGCAGGTGTGGCTACACCTGGCACTTGAAAATAAGGGTGGAGCACATACAGAATAGTATATCTGAGCATGAGAAGGAAGAAATGTGTGTCATTCTACCTTCAACACATACACTCTTGGAATAAAGTAATACATAAAGTATTGAAAAATGCCTTAATATTTTGGAAAGTAACTCTAATAACAGACGTTCAGCACCAGTTTCCTCTTTTACAATCTTTAGTTTCAGCAGCATCATCGACAGAACAGATTTATTGAAGAGGGAAACTGTTGCTCTTTTATGTGTCTTCTTGTATGGTAGTTGAGACTTGAGGCATGCATAGCTATTTTCTGACATAATTTGCCTTAAGAGGGTAAATAATCCATCAAAACATGAAAAGTGCAATTAAGAAAAATTAACAGCTTGTTAAAATTCTGGGACTGCAACTGTGGTTGGAACGAAAACCAGCATACACAGGGGTCCCCCAGGACCGAGTTTGAGAACCACTGCAGTAAACAGGACGCAGTAGATAGGGTTCTGATTCGGACACGGTCTTGGTATTTCAATGGTGGTCCTCCGGGGGCCTCCAAAGGCACAGTCAAGTCATCATCATCATCATACAACTGAGACACTTATTATAATATGGGGTGTCAGGAAGGGAAGTGAACATGGATGAAGTTTAAATGCTCTGAAAAGCTTGTCAGGAGTGAGCCAGCGGTCCTCATTCCTGGTCCTGGAGAGCCGTAGGGTCTGCTGGCGTTTGTTGTTACTCAGCACTTGAGTAGCACAGCAATTGATCAGGTAAAGCAGTTGATTACCCAGTTAACTCAGGTCACCTGGTTTCTTGGTTTGTTGCTGATCTTAAGGAAAAACAAAAACCAGGGGTGCATCCCAATATTCTTCACTCCTCACCCCCTTTCCTCCACTCCTCTGCTCCACCCGTCTCCTACAAGGAAGTATGCAAAATAGCCTGTACGTTTAAAGTACAAGTATTTGCATGTACAGTATACAATGTACCTGACATTGCGGATCGTGTAGAGACATTAATTCATATGTAACCAATAATATGCATTAAGATGTAATCAGGAACATTAGATTAATGATTAGATTAGATTAATATTGGAAACCTCTTTTGCCTTTGCAATAAAAATACGTTAATGTGTTAATGTGAAAATAATAACAGTCTAATAAATGAAAAGTATTAACAGTTGCGCATTGTTTTTGTGGAAAATAAACATGTGCCCTGCTGGGCTCGAACCCACAATCCTCTATGTGAGAGACAGCAACTCTGACCATTAGGCCACAGTAGCTTCTTGGAAAGCATGAAGCCATTAGCTATATTAACATTAAAAAACATTACGAAGCGTTTTATTGGGCGATAAGCTTGATGAGCAGGTATACGGACCATACCCTCAAAGAATAATTCTCTCCATTGGATAACATCACAACGGAGGCAGGCAGTTTGGCAGGAAAAATAGGAAGAAGAAGAAGGAGAAAAACGGCAAAATAACCCAAGTTTGGGGCTTTATTGTGTGGATGTGTGAAGTTGTATCTGAATGCTGTGTGGTTACATGAGGTCAGAACATACAGAAGTTAATGTTTTTAAGGGCTGAGAGTCTATGGTCATTGTGGTTACTTCTGTAGGAAACCCTGAAAAGTGCCAAACTCTCTGTGCTGTATAGGTAGCTGTGTGGTTACATGAGGTCAGAACATACAAAAGTTAATGTTTTTAAGAGCTGAGAGTCTATGGTCATTGTGGTTACTTCTGTAGGAAACCCTGAAAAGTGCCAAACTCTCGGTGCTGTATAGGTATGGGGCATGTCCCAATGCAACCAAATGCATAAAAATGGCTACAATTGGTACACGGTTCATTACATTACATTACATTACATTACATTCATTTAGCAGATGCTTTTATCCAAAGCGACGTACAGTAAGTGCATACAGAGACATCATCAAGATCACTACAGAACAGACAAGACAAAGCACATCCTTCCCATAATGTAGCAGCTATCCCTAGTAATGAACGTTGACTGTAGTTCACAGTAAGCTGTGGGTAAATCAGCAATACTACACTTCTATTCTAAATACTATTATAAACTATAATAAACAGACAGGAAAACACAGGGAACTAGTAAACAGGGAACTGATATTCCTAGGTGAGGATATCAGTCAAGGTGGAGTCTGAAGAGGTGTGTCTTCAGGCCTCGACGGAATGCAGGCAGGGTTGGAGTAGAACGTAGGGGAATGGGAAGTTCATTCCACCACTGAGGAGCTAATGTGGAAAAACTCTGCAGTCGGGACAAGCGAGAGCCTTTGACATGGAGGGGGGGAAGTACCAGTCGCCCTGCTGTAGAAGAGCGAAGTGGTCGAGCAGGAACATAGTTCTGGATTAAGTCCTGCAGGTAGGCGGGGCCTGTCCTATTGGCTGCAGTGTAGGCCAGGGTCAGAACTTTGAACCTGATCCTGGCTGCAACTGGCAGCCAGTGGAGTGACCTCAGCAGAGGGGTTACATGGGAAAATTTTGGGAGGTTGAACACAAGCCGGGCAGCTGCATTCTGGATCAGTTGAAGAGGCAGAATGGTGCAGGCCGGTAGGCTTGAAAGCAGGGAGTTGCAGTAGTCCAGGCCTGAGGTGACCATGGTCTGGACAAGAAGCTGGGTGTAGTAGGTGGTCAGGTACGGTCGAATCCTCCTGATGTTGTACAGGAGGAACCTGCAGGACCGAGCCGTCGCCCTGATGTGCTCTTTGAAGTCCAGCCGGTCGTCCAGGACCACCCCCAGGTTCCTTGCAGAGCGGGAGGCAGCCACCACGGTCCCGTCAACGGTGATGGAGAGGTCATGTAGTGGGGAGGTCTTGTACGGCATGAAGAGGAGCTCTGTCTTGTCAAGGTTGAGCTTCAGGTGATGGGTAGCCATCCACTCAGAGATGTCAGTCAGACAAGCAGATATCCTCTCCTTAACCTGTGGGGTAGAGGGAGGGAAAGAGAGGAAGAGTTGAGTATCATCAGCATAGCTATGGTATGAGAAGCCATGTGAATGAATTACTGAGCCAAGAGACTTAGTATACATAGAGAACAGTAGAGGACCCAGTACAGATCCCTGCGGGACTCCTGTAGACGGGATGGGGAGCAGAGACGGAACCCTTCCAGGAGACTTGGTAGGATCTATCAGTGAGCTACGATACAAGCCAAGAGAGGGCAGTTCCAGAAATGCCCATCTCAGCGAGTGTGGAGATCAGGAGTTTGTGGTTGACCGTGTCGAATGCCGCAGACAGGTTAAGGAGAATCAGAACAGAGGAGAGAGAGGAGGCTCTAGCAGTGGCGAGTGCCTCCGTCACAGCCAGGAGAGCAGTTTCAGTGGAATGGCCGGTTCTGAAGCCGGACTGATGCGGGTCAAGCAGGTTGTTCTGGTGGAGAAAAACAGACAGTTGGTTAAGGACAGCACGTTCAATTGTTATATGGTTCACCCGATATGGATGTAAAAACCCTCCAATTAAGTCTGCACACCAACCTCATAGTCACTGTTCCATTTCAAATCCAAATTGCTGGAGTACAGAGCCAAAACAAGAAAAAATGTGTCACTGTCCAAATACTTACGGACTGCACTGTACATCAGTGGTTCCCAAGCTCGGTCCTGGGACCCCCCTGTGTATGCTGGTTTTTGTTCCAACCTCAGTTACAATCCCTCAGTATTTTAACACGCTATTAATTTTTTTAAATCAGGTGCTTTTCATGGTTAGAGGGATTATTTACACTCTAATAATTTCATTGAAAGAGGTAACATTATTTAATTGATAAAAATTAAAGACTGAGGTGAATCAATAGGCTCCTCATTGCTGAAAGTGTGGACACATGGCCTTGTGCATTGTGTTAAGGAACAGGTTGTTTGAAAGAATTTAAACACATGTTCAAAAACCTAATTATAAGCCTATTGATTTGCCTTTGATTAGATTATGTGTTTAGTTTGATCTGTTTAAAAAAATGTTTTGCCTCTTTTTATGTAAATTGTGATCAATGCATTTTTTATTCATGGCATGCATAGATTAGGAAGGTTTAGGAAGGTAAATAATCCCGCTAAACATGAAAAGCACCTAATTAACAGCTTGTTAAAATTCTGGGATTGCAACTGTGGTAGGAACGAAAACCAGCCTACGGGGGGGGGGGGGGGGGGTGGTGGTGCTGGGGGGGGTCCGAGGTTGGGAACCACTGATATACATTAACATACATTTAGTCCACAGAAAAAGTACACAAGTACACACACAGAGAAATAAAATTATATTTATCTACTTCTCTTTGCATCCTTGTCCACCTTCCTGTTGAACTCTTCTCTTTCACTAAAATAAACAGGGTTGTAAAAAGAGGTGTCAAAATAGATCATGTTAACATCACGGTTTTATTGCAACTAACCAATAATCAAAATCTATCCTTGCCTCTCCTGGCGATGTGTGCCTGCGGAGAACTTGTCCGCCGCCTTCTGCAGGGTCATCTTCCCAAGAGCAGAAAGTGCACCGATGATAGCCTGGTATAGGAAAAGCAGTTATATACGTATTGCACATCGTCAAGTCTCGTCACAATCATAGTGTGTGATATCAGTCTCACCTCTGGGAACAACACCTCTAGAACGAACAGTATATGATCCCGGATTACAAATGGTGGGGATATACTGTTCAGGACAGTCACAAGGTAGTTGAACAACCTGTCCTGCTGGGCGTCATCATCAAGGTACACTGGGACTTTGGTAGGCGACTTTCTCTGGAAACCCTTAAGCCACTTGGAGGGCTCCTTGCCAGTGATGACAGCCTGTGTATGCAGAAAAAAATGAACACAGCGATATTGTCTAGCTATAGTACGTGCGTACCTCACAGAACATTTTCTCCACCTTTGTTTTCCCACATACCAGTACTCGTTCCTCTGCCCTGCGCTCCTTGACAATGAAGTCAACCAGTGCCTGCTTGGTGGCTGTCCGCTCATTGGTAGCCTGGATGTGTGCTGGGAGCTGTGTGGTAGTTTGCTTGCCCACCCAGTACACCGGCTGAAGAATGCCCTGTAACAGACAACTCGCCTCATCTGTCCAGAAGGCAAACCTCTGGCCATGGCTTTGATGAAAAACATTTGAACATTTCCAATCACTGTAAATATTAAAGGAAAGCATTTAATCAGATATTTCTTGTAGTTGTCATACCCCTCTATCCCAAAGCGCTCCATAAGCAGGACACACCACCATCATCGGATCAAATACATGTCCAGCTACAGCAAATATAGCAATAATGATTTCATGAGTTTAACAAGCTGCAGTATACGTATTTTTTTTGATTTTGCAGTTGTTGAAATACTGACCATAGTGCAGTGGAATGGAGCATCGGTACATATGCAGAGGGTGTACTGAAAAAAAAGAAAAGAACTTGCATTTTTCAGATGAATTCTTTCAATTTTGTCTGGAAACATGTACAGTATTTACCTAAAAATTCAACTTACCATAAGCACGAAAATGCCACAGTCATTCCCGGATGTCTGTCGTGGGATATCCTGATAACACATATTTGTGCAATAAAAACTCTTATATTCTTAGACGTTACTACAAGACACTGCTATTACAGGGGGGGGCATATCATTACCTGCATGTCCCTTCCGGACATCTCACTCCAGCTTCCGGGAACAATACGCTCTGCAATGTTCCTGCAATAAAAAATAAATCAATCCTGTCAAAAATTCATCGCACCATGACTACTAAGCACTAAAACTTCTGAACGCGATCAGTAACTAATCAATTGAACAGGCCATGGGAAGGTAGCCAAAATATATGAAAGAAATCAATAGGAAATCTCAAAAGATATACTGTAGGCCATAGGATCATGGCCAGAACAGAAATGTGGCCGTTATAGGAACGTGGCAAGAACAGTAATGTGGCCGTTATAGGAACGTGGCAAGAACAGAAATGTGGCCGTTATAGGAACGTGGCCAGAAAAAGAAATGTGGCCGTTATAGGAACGTGGCCAGAACAGGAATGTGGCCGTTATAGGAACATGACAAGAACAGAAATGTGCCCAGAACAGAAACGTGGCCGTAATAGGAACATGGCCAGAACAGAAACGTGGCTGTAATAGGAACGTGGCCAGAACAGGAATGTGGCCGTTATAGGAACGTGGCCAGAACAGAAACATGGCCGTAATAGGAATGTGGCCAGAACAGGAACGTGGCCCGAATAATTTATTATTTAGGGACCTAAAGATGCCTCTGTACTCCTCATCTCCAAAACCTGAAGGCCAAAGGGCAAACTGAGAATCCAGCAAGAGAATCTCTCTCTTGGCTGGCTTCAACACTTATAATGGGTAATGCAGAAAGAAACATAAACAATATGATAATTAACCAAGATTTTGTAGATAACTCAAGTGGATTCAAATGTATTTTTCTGCTCATTAATTACACATAGAAGGTAGTGCTCTGGTCCATTGCAGTCTGTCCAAGCTGGGAAGACTAGAGCATCGTTTAGGTGTGGATCCTTCTGTAGTGATGATTCATGAATATTATACAATGAGATTTCAGATTATTGCAATTATTAATATAGAACATTAAGGATACTCACTGGAAGGCCTGACAGTGGATCAATGTCTTCATGCTTCCATGTCGGCACGGCGTACATGTCAGCAATGAAGAAATCTTTGCCTTGTAAGGGTGTTGAATCCAAAGGCATTATAAAAAGTAAGGTTTACAAAATCAACTATTGATTCATAACTCAAAATTATTCAAAAATGCAAACTGTCTCTGCTATGCTACGTTGACAAACAAATCTTACATGTCTCTGAGCAGCTTCCCAAACAACCCTCATGCACGTGTTCCCAATCTGCAAATAATTACACAAAACATACAGATACTTAAATTGCTGAATAGTTTTCTGATGTGCTTTAGGCAAAATATTCTTGGTTGAGCACCTCCACACATTGAGAATGAGAAAATCGTGCCAAACATGTTACTATACTCACAGTGGAGTCCATATGTCTCTGGACAACCCAGACCAGAATTCCTCCCGCGTCAAACACACGTCTCGTTCTTTGGCAATCAGCTCAAGTGCAGGACGCTCAGGATCCAGGACATACTCAAGCTTAAGATAATAACATTTTGTATGACTCCATTGTCGTCTGTCTAGGACCACTTCAAAAATCAATATATAAATCACTTGTTTATCACTTGATGACTCAAATATCTTAACATATAATTAAAATCTGATTGAAACCAACTTACCAGTTGCACTTAGTGGGGGTGCAACTCCTTTTCCCAGGCTTGAGTGGGGCCGACGTAGGTATGGTCTGCCAGACTCTGAACCTGAATCTGTGTGAATCATACAAATGGTTAGAAAGCATATGTGCACATACAGTAGACGACCCATTTATTTCAAGAAAATGTACCTCCATTTCCAAAAGCTCCAACTCAGAGCTGCACATTTCAACATCTCCTAAAAACACAGACTCTGAAGTGGACTCAGTGGGCCAGCCAGGTCGTGTCCCTAAATGAGAGTGGAGGTGTATTATCATGCAAAAACAAATAAATAAATCAACACTATATAGAAGTTGTCTGTTAAAAGCAAGACATAATCTGGCACAGAGGTTTCACTGACGCATAAGGTGTCTTCATGCGTAGTGGCTTTCCGTCCAGGGTCTCCAGCTGTACCATGTTGTTTGGCTGGACTTCAGTCACCCTTGAATAGAGAGAGTGTATTATCGCTCAATGTCATCTGCGTTGATATGAGGTCATCAAGCATGGTCATTTGAGACTTAGCCAATAACACTATGAGGTCAGAGTTAACTATTGCATACAACAAGGTGAGTAGAATCGAATTGCAATACAGCTGTAAGTATGCAGACCTATAGGTTGTTTGACTCCAGTTTGGGTCCATGGTACGACCAGGTCTGTCCTCTTCCTTTCATCCTTCTTGAGGACCTCCATACCAGGGGTGATGATGAAGCGCTTGATGCCCCTCTTCGTCTTCCGCCTGTAGGCCAGCTTCTGCCATTCCTGAGCCCTCTCCACATTGCAGATCACCTTAATTGATTAGAGATTGAAAGATTACCCAACATTTACAGGAGTAGAAATAATAAATAGACGTAAATGAATTGAGCAGCAATTGAGAAATCTCTTTATAATAGGATACATCATTATACATCACCTTCTTGGGTAGCCAACCTTTCCGAAAACCTTCTCATCTTGGCCACCCCTGAGCTGCAAATAGGCCTCCACCGAATCTTCATCTGGATCTAAGGAAGCTACTCTCACCTCTGGACAGTCAGATGTTAGCTGAAATTATAGCATTTGGCAAACAGACAAAACAAAACAGTGTATTTAACTATCAAACAATGATGATTATCAGATTGAAATTGTTACTGTTGAGTCCCTACTCTGCTGTGGTCTGCTCACAACAACCGCCGCTTCCTCCCTGTGAAATACAACATTTACAGGAACACGCCGCCATTTCAGAAGATATGCCTTTTGATTGACTCGCCCAGAGTTAAAGAAGATCAATACCATTTCCCCTCCATGTGTTCAGTACAAAGACAGCTTCTGTACTCATGCTGATTAGCTTTAGCACCAAGGCTGAAAGCAAGGGGAAGCACCTAGCCTATTTCTGTAAGGTAGTAAATAGACTAGCCTTGGTGCTAAAGCTAATCAGCATGAGTACAGAAGCTATCTTTGTACTGAACACATGGAGGGGAAATGGTCTTCTTCTCTAACTCTGGGTGAGTCAATCAAAAGGCATATCTTCCGAAATGGTGGAGTGTTCCTTTAATTCGTATATTAATAAAAACATATCACATACCTCTGTAAATAGGCGTGCCTCCCGCCCAAACATTAGGTGGAAGGGGGAGTACCTGGTTGAGGCCTGTACGCAGGTGTTATTTGCGTACACAATCTCTCTCAGGTTGTCCTCCCACCTCTCCCGTTGGCCCGATGGTCTTTCCGATGGACGCCTTTATCGTTTGGTTCGTCCTTTCATCAAGCCTGTTTGTCTGGGGGTGGTATGCTGACGAAACCTGGTGTTCAATCCCAAGCTCCTTAAAAGCTATCTCAGTCTGAATTTAAAAAGTAGTCAGAGACTGATAAGTGATTTAGCAGGTACACTGTGAATAGAATGTGTGTTTCTGCTAACTCTGTGACCAATTAAATGTGCAGTAGTACCATCTCAAGCTCAATCCAGGCAAGACTGAGCTCATCTACATTCCTGCTCTAACCTCTCCCCCTCTCAATCTCTCCATTTCCCTAGGGGACACTCCACTGACCCCAACGCCCTGTGCCAGGAACCTCGGAGTGGTGATGGACAACAGGCTGTCCCTCTCCGAGAACATCGCAGTGGTAACCCGGGCATGCAGGTTCTCCCTGTACAACATCCCTTTCTCACCACCGACTCAACCCAGCTCCTGGTCCAAGCGATGGTGCTGTCCCGTCTGGACTATTGCAACTATGCCTGCCAGCATCGGCCATTAGACCCCTTCAGCTTATCCAGAACGCAGCAGCGTGCCTGGTCTTCAACCTCCCCCGACACTCCCATGTCACCCCCCCTGCTCATTGACCTCCACTGGCTACCTGTGATGGCTCGCATCAAATTCAAAACATTGGTGCTCGCCTTCCAGGCAGTGTGAGGATCAGCCCCTCCATACCTCCAAAAACTCATCAGACCCTACACACCTGCCAGATCCCTGCGTTCCGCCTCCTCAGGACGACTGGTACCCCCCCCCCCCACTTCATACTGGCACCCGGTCTCGACGTCTGTCTGTCCTGGCCCCACGGTGGTGGAATGAGCTCCCCGTGGAGGTCAGAACAACAGAAAGTCTGACCACCTTCAAGCGCAGATTGAAGACTCACCTCTTCAAGCTGCACCTCTCTCCACCCCTCCCTACCTCCTTGTGACCTCCCTTGATTGTGTTTTATGAATCCTTGTTTAAGTGGTTCAAGCTTCTAGTTTAATACTTGTAAGGTTACTTATTGGCTTACTGTTGTACACGCCAATCATCGATATCATGTGGTTACCCCCCCCCCCCCCCCCCCAAAAAAAAATAAATAAATAAAAATAATTCATACTGACTACGCCTGGTACTTGAACTCGTATTTACCTTTTAGGGTCGTTTTAACGCACTTGTTCCTAGTTCGAAAATGCACTGATGTACGTCGCTCTGGTAAGAGCGTCTGCCAAATGACTATAATGTAATGTAATGTACAACGTTACCTCCTTCTTGAATTCACTGCCCTGGTCAGTGAGGATAATCTCAGGCAAACCATGTGTGAAGAAGATGTCCCTCAAGGCCTGTGTGTTGCAAAAATTAGAATACATATGTGATTTTTTCTAACTGATCATAATGGCAAAGTGATATGGCAAAATGTATATCACACCTCCTTCACATTGGCTGCCGTCTTCTTTGCGAAGGTCCTGGCTTCCACCCACTTGGTGAAGTAGTCTGTTAGGGTAAGGCAGTACCTGTTCCCCTTGGTGGACTTTAACATTGGCCCGAAGAGGTCCACACCTAGAGTATGGAGTCATGTTTTCGCTTCACTTCGTGTGTGTGTGTGTGTGTGCGCGCACGTGTGTGAGATTCACCAATGATTTCACTCACCATGATTTAATTTCTCTAAAAATTAGACCCCCTGTTACACCCGGACTATCTCCAGTGGTTTAGAGAAAAATGCTTCTGAAGTTTTGCAGACTTTTGTGTAAGCTACATTAATAACTTATGTTCGTTTTATGTCTGTGATTTAAAAACTTCCATTGCAGGTTTGACAAGTGTGCTATAGCTTCTTGTTTTTTTGTACCAGAAAAATTACGATATTATGCAAGTAATGTAGCCCATTTTGTTCCGAAAAAATTACTGTATAAATCCATATCTGAGAAGCGCAGATGCGAGTGTTCTCAATGCCGTGAGCATTCGCTTCTGGCGCGCGTGATTCCGCGAGACGCTGCCGGTGTGTTTCGGGCGTTAGACTTTTTCATATTTTGCTGCGTACGAACATTTGATAAAGATTGATGCCTACCCCCACACACCACACAGTACACGCTGTCACTCGCACCACTCGTAAATACACTGTACTCAAGATATTTTTAGGCTACAGGCAATGGGCACACACACACTCGTGATCACATCCTCAATAGCCCACCTCGGGGGCAGCCGGCTGCCCAGCCTCGCAACACTCATGAGGGAAAAGCCCACACACATACTGGCACGGCGGCGTACACACGCACATAATAACCAAACTCACTAACATTCCACGCCACAGACAAACAACATTAAACACAAAGAAATCAAGAATCATGGAGTCCTGCCCACATCACTGGGAGGACTACCACAAATAAAAAAAAAGAAAAGAAAAGAACACAAGCCATCCGGCAAAAATAACCACGCACACACAACACACAGTGGGACGGCTTCGCCACCCCTTAGTGGTCGCCAACGAGGAATCGGCCTGTCCACAACTCGGGCGAGCCTCGGGTCACAGTCCCTCTACTGCTCGCCATCGCCCTCGTCACACTCGCCGGCTTAGCTGCAGGACACCGACTCTAGGCAGGGGAGAGAAGGACACACCCGCTGCCGCTCAGTTCCCCGCTCACTGGGACCCACACATGCTGCGTTTCAATTACGGCGCAGTCTGGGAAAAGTCAGTTCCCCCAGCAACAGTTCATCATAGTATCCCTGGTTCCACTGGCTCCGTCGCACCGACCAGCTCTGCAGTCCGCCGCCGATGCTAGCCATCCCAATGCCGTCTCTTTTTCTTACTTCTGCAGTCTCTGGCCACTCCAGCTCTCTCCCAGCTGCTCGCCGTACTCAGGTCAAGTTTTCGCCATACACACAACACAACACATTCGCAGTCCTACAAAAATAAAACTAACCAAACCAAACAAAAAGAAAAACACCGCCAAACATTCAGGAGCTCAGAAGCAAACCACACTCTCTCTTCCGTCAATTCTCTCCTTTCACCCCAGGTGTGCTCCATTTATTCCCTCAGGGAACCCAGCTCCTTGCGTTCTCACTTCCATCAAGCAATTACTCTGTGAGTACCAGGGGACTGGTGATGACTGGTTTTAGGGACACATGAAAGGTGGGGTGAAGTCTCATGGATGCGGAGGGAAGCCCTTTGACTCCCTCCTCGTTAAATTCAATTTGAGATGGGTTTTTCGAGTGGAAGAATACTCAAGATAAAGATGAAGGAAATAGCAGAAGTATAATCTTTTATTAAATGGTCAAATGTTGATTCAACATGGGAAAACCACAAACCTACGCAGAGGATTCAGAATTCCCCGAACAATAACAAACATTAGTTTTTACAATATCATAACTCCTCCTTTACGTTGCTAATACACCAATGATATGTGGTAACACCTTTTCATAATATAATTAGGCAAAACATTAATATGTTATATGACCTGTTCTTACCCTATGCGCTTGGGGGCACTCTTGATCTATCAAATAAAATTGTTTGTGAACTCTCCTCCCACCTGTTTGGTCAGCACGATCTATCTTATCCATTGTTATAAGTACAACTCCTGCTTAGTTATGGAACACAGGAGGAAAACATTTCTGTTTTGACTGGTGTGCTAGATGCCCTCGTCCTTGCTGACAGAGAACTATTCTGCACCCTCTCACAACCCCCCCCTCTCAGTAATTTTCCACTAGATCTTGACTGTATTATTTAATTATTTACATAAGTTTGCATATGAGGCTTTCTTGGGCCTATGGCACAAAACAGCTTACTTCCACATTCCCCCCTTTGAGACCCTTCGGTCTCACACTCTCTTGTTGATACTTCGCCTGGTGGTGGAGTTATGTTATGACATTAGTATTGTATGATAAAAATAAACATTTGTAGTTGATTAGTTTCATGCATAATTTACCTAAATTAATATTTCCTCTAATTAACAATTAACAGATGATCTCTCAAACAGTAAATAAGTAAATAATAAAGAATATCAAAAAGTTAATCAAAAATATCAAAAATTGAATCAAAAATATCAAAAGTTAATTAAAAATATCAAAAGTTAATCAAAAAGCTACTGTATTTAATGATTTTTAATGATCATCTAATTTTGATTCGCTATACAAAGATTATATAAAAAGAATTGGATTATACTTGTAATGTCTTCTTCCTCTTCTTAGGAGCCCATATTCTAAGAAGCCTGAGGAGAGGTTACTAGCACTTCACTCAGGCGTCTCCTACCTTCTTCGCCCTTTTCCTTAATCTATTTATGTGTCTTTTTTTATCTATCCTAAGGGCCTTTAGTCAGTTGGGGCTTTATTATGTCCCCTTTGAGTTGTTCTTTTCTTCATGTAGTCAGTGTATGTAATATGTGTGATCCGCTTTGATCCTTCGAGCCTCCCTCTCTCTCGGGCGCAGCTCCAGGCTGGATCCCTTTCCGCTGAGTTCCTTCCCCCCGACTCCTCTGAGTGAAGGACCCTCAGCCTCTCTGCTTCCCAGGCGTCTCCTTTTCAGAAACCCTGATCACAGAAAGCACTGCTCACTTACTAACGCATTCGGTTTCAGCTTACAGTGGCCTGACTGTACATTGAGCCGGGCGCAGCGGCCAAGGGCTCCACTTCAGGGACGCCACACATGGTCTTACTGCTCTATGCGACCCGACCAGCCGGTGACCCAGTCGATAGCGATCCCCAGCCCAGCGTCTAAACACCGAGCCCCGTAGTGGTAACCAGCCACCCGGTTGGGAACCGACGGTCTGATCCCTATCCCACCTTGCTATGGGTATAGAAACTTTGACCGTTTTCACCAGCCTTGCCTGTTCACAGAGGTCATCTCTTACGCCCCTCTGCTAGGTGTGGACTGTCATCCACGTACTACGCAGTGCCTGCATACTTACATGTGACAACTACGCCGACTAGACGGTACCACGGCAATATGTCAATTCATACTCCATCAGGCACGGGGGCCTTCAGTCTTCTCCCCTGCACTATATAACCTTTTTAACGTGCCCTCGGAACTTTGCAATTCCGCCGCCGCCTGTTACCCACTAGGTTCGGGGGGCCTAATCCCCTGCCTACTGGGGTGTCAAATGGATAAATCTATTCTGACTATTTTATTTTTTTAAATATTTTTTTTAATTTAAAACTAGTTTTTAGAACCATTGTCACTGCTCAGGGTCTGACAGACCCCGAATCTGGGGAAACTTTCTCTTGCCAAGGCTTTAGCTACAGTTTTAGAATCCGCATGCGCAGTGGGGAATGCTTCTACCCATCTTGATATCATGCTAGTATAAACCAATGTTTCTGTATTTCTCTCATCATCTCCCCCCTTGCAGAGTGGCCAACACCATGGGCAGCTCTGCAAATGACCTCTATTACTGGGCTTGGTGCAATTGCTTTCCCTGCTTTCCCTGTACATTGCCACCATATTCCTGTAGATTTATCTAATCGTTTCCTGCTGACACAAGTCTATTCCGCCTGTATGTGCTCCGCACTTTATAAATATAATTTTTACGGGTTGTTTCATGACCTCCAACAGTTCTTTTACCTCAAAAATGTTTTTTATACGGTTTCCCCCTGCAGTGAGAAACCCTCGTCTCGCACATATTCCCCAAAATGTGTACTATATACCCCACAATCATACACTGAGTCACAGTAGATATTAACGGTGTGTCCTGTACCCCTTCTACAGACTCTTGTTAGGTTCTACTTGTTAGGCACTTGTCCCTGGGCTTAGAGTTGATTCTTCGATCGTTTGATATGTCCATGGTCCTTCTTGTTGTACTATAGCATATCCGGCTCTCCTTTTTCCTGTGTGGGGATCAAAGGATGATGAACCATCTCCACGTGGTCCGGAGCCACCAGTGGTTCTTGGTGTAGGTCTTCTCTTGCTCTTGCTTCTGCTTCACATTCATGTGGTTGGCCTTCTTCTGGGGTCATCATTAATTCCGCTGGGTTCACAGCTTTGCATCTGATAATGGTCAATCCTGGCTGTGTGAGTAGGATCTCGTATCCTGATACTCTCCGATAAGTTAGGGACGATTTCCCTCTACTGAGTAGTGCTACTGCATGTGACACATACAGGGTAACTTCATGCCCTGCCGTTATTGGCGTTGCTTGCCTTCTCTACTGCAAAGGCGGCTGCTGCCAGCCCTTTCTCTGGAGTCCTCTTTTTGCAGTACCCCGTCATTCCTAAGAATCTCTGCATTTCTTTCACCGTTCTCGGTCTGGGCACCTTCGTAATTGCTTCAATTCGTTCTGCTGAAATACTTTTGCTCCCTTCCTTAAGAGTATGACCCAGATATTGCACTTGTTCTTGACAAAACTGTAACTTTGATTTGGATACTTTGTGACCTTTTAGTGTCAGTTATTGTAACAGTTTCTTACTGGCCTCTTTGCATGCAGTCATATTTGGGCTGCATAGGAGAAGGTCGTCCACATACTGGATGAGAGTGCTTCCCCCCTTTGGCGCAAAATCCGCTAGGTCATTTCTGACCATTTGATTGAATAGGCTAGGGGATTCTACATATCCTTGAGGCAGTCTCTGATAAGTGTACTGTTGCCCCCTGTATCTATTAAAATGTTGCATGTTTTCCCTCTTATGAGAATATCAATTTGTGGTTAATTTGTGGCACAGCTGGATGTTATAGATAGCATTTCCTTTGCTTCACACTCTCCCCCTGCTCCTAGGGGTGTAGGATTCTCAAGGCATCCCTATTGAAGGGGATTCTGTTAGGGACTCATTCCCCATTGTTGTTGTGGCTGTTGTGGCTGCTGTGGCTGCTGTGGCTGCTCATACATGTTTTGCTGTGGGATCATCGCTATCTGGTTCTCGGGTCCTTGATATGATGGCATTGGCGGATACGATGGCCACCACCCAGGATTTGCTCCTTGGTTCATGTGGCCTCTTGATTGGAATCCTCTTCCTCTTCCTCTGTGACAGTTCCTGGCCCAGTGTCCCATCTTTCCGCATCTCCAGCAGTCTTTTTGCTGCCACTGGCCCTGGTTCGTCCATGGCCTTTGAAAATTTGGTCCAGCCCATTCGATGGACTTGTTGTGAGGGGGGGGTTCCTGTATCTGCTGGGTTATCATTGCTGCTTGAATTTGAATTCCCGGATCTTCTCTCTCCCTGTCGGCTATCTGGAGAAGTAACAGTTTCTTCTTTAGGGATTTATTCTGCCCTTCTGAGGTCTTCATACTTTCTCTGTGCAGCTTCATGTGGTGGACAAGATGGGCTCTTTGTTCATCCCAATTCTCCTGGGGAAGCCCCCTTGCTTAGGGCCTTTATTACTGGTTCGGGCAATGCTTTACACAACATGTGAAAGAACATTGTCGATGTTCCTTGTGATGCATCAAATGTCTGTCCCATGTTTGTTTTCCATGTCTCCTGCATTCTGTTGATAAAATCATGGATCACATATCTTCTTAGCATCTCCCATGCACAGGGGCAGGTGAGTTGTCCTCATCTCTACCCTCGCTTATCCATGGCCCTGCTCCATCTGTTATTTTTGGTAAATCCTTAACCATGTTTTCCGGGTCGGACTTGCAATGGGGCCAGGAAGGTTTCTTCATCCTCTTCGTCTCCTTCTTCCCCTGGATTGTATCGAGCAGGTGCTCTCCTTCTTCTGCCGCTCTTCCTGAGGATTTTGCTGGCACTGTTCTGGATATCACTACTGATATCGTAGACCTGCTTCAATTCTTGAACTCGTTGCTGCGAGTACCCTCCTTCGCGCAGGAATGCTTGTTCTGCTTTCTTCACCTCCTTTAGGGTTTGTTTTCAGCATTTCCTTCGTCACTTTCTTTTTCTTCCTTATTGCACTTTCATCTGATTCTTCACTATCAGAGGAGCTTGATTCATCTTTGGGAATGGCAGTTGACTTTAGTTTCACTTTTCCTTTGATGTCATATTCTCCTCTCCTTGGGTCTCTTCCAGCTCTTCTTGCTTCTCCTTTCGGTTTCGTTTCTTCTGCTCACATTTCTTCTTCATTTCTTCTTCTCACATCTCACATTCTCACACCTTCTTCTCACTTCTCACATTCTCACATCTTCTCACTTCTCACCTCCCTCTGCTTCTTCCATTGCCTGTTGATATCTGGTGGCACATCCTAGCTTGCTGCTCCTTTCAAATTCACGTGCCCCCGACGACTTGACTGTTTCTTTCTTGCAACTTGTCATTCCCTGATTCTCTGGCCCGTCATGAGGTGTGTAGAGGCGTGGGAATGGTGTGCTATTTGCGGGATTTCCCTCATTTCCTCAGCTGTCACTCTGGGCTGTCTCTGATTCTCCTTCCTCTGGGCCTGCTGCTGTAACTTTTGATCTTATTAAAACAGTTTCCAAATTACCTTCTACTTCCAGGGTCCCTTTCACTTTCACCAACTCTGGTCTCATCCTCACAGTAGTCTCAGGCCCCTGGCTCAAATCTTCTTGTTCCCCAGTGCTGTTCAATAGGGGATACAGGCCAGTAGCTCCATTTGCTTCCACTGATGGCAGGTATTGAAGTCCAAAAATACCTTCCTTAGGCCATACCAAGGGACCACCTCTTGTCCACTTTTCCCATTTTTTCATAGTCTTCTCATAGTCATATTTCAAGTCTCATAGTTTGAAATAATTCACTCATGCAGGAGAGAGGTGTCTTTAAAGTCTCGCCCTTCCGCGTTTTCAAATCTTTAATTTTCTTTAGCCCATGCAAGCTTATTCTAGTTAACTGAAAGTGAAACAAAAACTGAAACTAAAATAATAAAAAAAATAAAAATAAAAACATTTTAGTTAACTGAAATAAAAATAAAAATTGAAGTTACTTTTTAAAATTAAAACAAAACTAAAACTGTACTGTAGTGGTGCAAAACGAACTGAAATAAAAATAAATTAATCATGAATTCTTTTTAGTTTTAGTTTCTGATCCTCTTCCTGATCTGCGATCTGAAATCTGGATTGCATATAGAGTAATTTAAAACATTCAAAACCAATATTTAATTTCTCTCCCTCTAAATTAGAAAGTGAAATTAAAAACTAATAAAAAAATTAAAAAAATAAATGAAAAACTTACAACTATAATAACCTTGCCTCCATGTTTTAAAAAATAAATAAAAATAAAATAAAATAAAACAAAAAAAACACCAAAAAATATATTTTTTCTTAATTGATTTTTCTTAATTGATTTATAATTAATTAATTTATAATTCATTAATTTATTCTTAATTGATTTATTATTATTATTATAATTCAGGGGACCACTCTGTTCTTGGTAGCCACGCCTTTACCTTTAATCCTGTTAGTTCCCACTTAGTGACTGTGACTCGTGTGGCTCCTCCCCCTGAATGCCACTGCTCAACTTCCCCTTCTACCTCTTTAGTTCTCAATTCCCTCACTGGGGTACACTCCAGCCAAACGGCTCCGTCTGCCCACCAGTCTAAACATATTTCAAATGTTTCTCCTGTTTCTGTGGCCTTGGGTAGGGATTTATCAATCCCTGAATGGCAGCACAGAGATTTTACTCCATATAACTGTTCTCATGTTAATTATTCTCCCACTGTATCTTTTCCCACAATAACATACATAATAACAGACACATAATATTTCCACTTTTCTAGTGGAGTACTATCTATCTAAGTAAAACCCTGTTATTTACATAATTTCCTTCAGCATTATATACAGCATATCCAAAATAACAAATTCTTGTATAATGTTAGCACACCACCTTATATTTTTCTATTGTTCTCCTGTTACAGTATTGTTTAATCGATTATGTTCAGTTTGATTGTACAACCCGTGCAATGTATCTATTTGTTCTAATTTGATTAATTGAGATATATGTATATACATATAGTACTATTTACAAAAAATTATAACTATAGTATTATTAACAGCAGTAAATTATTTGGCCACACAACATAACTTTTTAAAAAATAGTTTTTTTTTTTCTTTTTTAGAAAGATTATTTTCTCACAACACTGTTTCCCTAATTGTCCCTACCGTAATATAGCAGTGGCAGTATCTTTCAACTGCTTCACTCTATTCACCGTTTGTGGCGGACTTTGAAGGGAAAGGCGTCCCTTTACACACAACCTCTACGCGACCCACAATCCGGAATTGCTCTATATTGCTCAAGAGTTGCTCAGAGTTTTTGGTTAGCTAACTTGGAGTTCAGTACTCCCCCACAGTGTTGTCATATTCAGGCTTTCTTTCAAGCTCATCTTTTTTCTCAGCGCTCACAACTCAAATCACAAAATATATCACACTCAGAGCTCAAAACACAAAATATCACACTCACTCAGAGATCTTGACACTCAGAGTCACTTCTGCTTATTTCTACTTCATCACAATAATTTTTCTACCTATTTATCCTCTCTATTTTGTTTTTATAATCAATATAATTCAATTAATCCACTCACCCACTGGAGCTCCGTCACCGGTGTAGGACCACACTTGGGGCCAACGGAGTGCGGGTAATTCCTCTCTGCAGACTTTTTTTTAAAAAGGTGTCTGCTTACCTCTCACTATTGACCGGTCTCTAACTTGAAGAAAAACACCGCACGCCGTTGGTTCCCTCCTGTATCCTTCCCGGGATCTTGGAGTCCTTGCTGGCTCGCCAAATGCGGAGGGAAGCCCTTTGACTCCCTCCTCGTTAAATTCAATTTGAGATGGGTTTTTCGAGTGGAAGAATACTCAAGATAAAGATGAAGGAAATAGCAGAAGTATAATCTTTTATTAAATGGTCAAATGTTGATTCAACATGGGAAAACCACAAACCTACGCAGAGGATTCAGAATTCCCCGAACAATAACAAACATTAGTTTTTACAATATCATAACTCCTCCTTTATGTTGCTAATACACCAATGATATGTGGTAACACCTTTTCATAATATAATTAGGCAAAACATTAATATGTTATATGACCTGTTCTTACCCTATGCGCTTGGGGGCACTCTTGATCTATCAAATAAAATTGTTTGTGAACTCTCCTCCCACCTGTTTGGTCAGCACAATCTATCTTATCCATTGTTATAAGTACAACTCCTGCTTAGTTATGGAACACAGGAGGAAAACATTTCTGTTTTGACTGGTGTGCTAGATGCCCTCGTCCTTGCTGACAGAGAACTATTCTGCACCCTCTCACAACCCCCCCCCCCCTCTCAGTACTTTTCCACTAGATCTTGACTGTATTATTTAATTATTTACATAAGTTTGCATATGAGGCTTTCTTGGGCCTATGGCACAAAACAGCTTACTTCCACATGGACCTGGGTAGCAGGAGCCGGTAGAAAACAGGGCTGATTTTGCCAAGAATCTTAAAGGGACCGACGAATCGTGGGGCCAATTTCCAGGATTCCACCTGGAGGGGGAGATCCCGGGTGGACAGCCACACCTTGTGTCCTGGACAGTATTGCGGGGCAGGACGGTGATGGCGATCCGCCTGGTGCTGATTCCAGACAGAGGCACGGAGGAGGGCGGTGCGCGCCTTCTTCCAGGTGTGTCGACACTGACTGATGAACTCCCACGTCAGCAGCTGCATCAGGGAACAGAGGTGCTGAGAAACCGAATTGGCATTCATTTGAACAGTGACGTACCCATGGAGGAACTCCGCAGAGTGTTGTGGGCATATTCGGCCCAGGGCAGAAGCTGGCTCCAGGAGGAGGGGTTAGCAGAGACGTGGCATCTCAGGGTGGTCTCGAGATCCTGGTTAATCTGCTCTGTCTGCCCGTAGATTGGGGGTGGAAGCTGGATGACAGGCTGGCTGATGCACCCAGTAGGGAGCAGAATGCCCTCCAAAATCTGGAGGAGAACTGGGGCCCTCTATTGGACACAATATCCTCCGGTAACCCGTGAATCCTAAAAATGTGATCTATAGCCAGTTGTGCGGTCTCCTTAGCCGAGGGGTGTTTGGGAAGGGCAATAAAATAAAAACGGGTCCGCCATTACCATTATGGTGGTGTGGCCATTCGAGGAGGGTAATCCCATAATAAAGTCCACTGATAAATGGGACAAAGGGCGGGTGGGTGTGGGCAAAGGGTGGAGTAAGCTGGGAGGTGGTAACCAGGAGGTCTTGTTGTGGGCGCAGGTACGACAGGCGATGACGAAGGACCGGGTGTCAGGTTCCATTGTGGGCCACCAAAACCGCCTCTTGTTGAATTCCAAAGTTTGTTGCCTGGGTGGCCCGTGAGGTGGGAGGAGTGAGACCAGAGGAGAATCTGAAAATTTCTTATGAACCGCCTGTTGAAATTAGCAAAGCCCAAGAAACACTGCACCCATTTCACCATAATGGGTTGCAGCAAGTTAAGCACCACGCTGACTTTCAGAGGGTCCATCTCCAAATTTCCATGCGTGATCACGAAGCCCAGGAAGGAGATTTTGTCCACATGAAACTTGCACTTCTCTGGTTTGACATTCAGATGGTTCTTGTGGAGCTGTTCGAGGACCTAACGCACATGGGAAACGTGATCTGTGATGTTTTTAGAAAAGATGAGGATATTGTCCCAGTCGACGTAGCCAAACTGGTTGAGCCTTTCTCGGAGAACATCGGTAATCAGGGACTGGAATACTGCTGGCGAGTTAGTTAACCAGAATGGCATGGCCCGGTATTTGTAGTAGCCGACCGGGGTATTAAAAGCCGTTCCACTCATCGCCCTCTTTAATCCGCACCAGGTGGATAGCGTTTCGCAAGTCGAGTTTAGTAAAAATTGAAACTCCAAGGTGGGTGACATCAGGGGCAGGGGGTACCTGTTCTTGACTAATGCTGTTTTCTCTACAACATTGCTGCGGTTTTTTATGATAGCCTATTTTTTTACACTGCAGTTCAATCGATAGTCTTGCATCATTGTAGCGATCGATGGTGCTTATGAATAAATAAAAAAACACACCCTTGGCAAGTATGGACAGATGGATTAACTCGTATTTCTGATTTTCTTTTATTCACACATGATGTTGTGTTTCACACATAACTCGTATTTCTGATTTTCTTTTATTCACACATGACGTTGTTCAAATGCATGATTGAATGCTTGAATAGTGGAAATGTTTGAGCATAATATCAATGCATAATGTGTTACGTCCCTATGCTGCCTTGTGAGTGTGGCCCTTTAAATATTTTGCATGCTAACGATTTCACTCTGTTCACCTGACTCATGATTGGAAATGGCAGACACCTGTGCTGGATTTTCCAAGTGTATATATATTACTGGTGTTCTTTACTTGAGGGTCATAATTTTTTGCTTTGTTGGTTTTGATTTTCCCTTTGTTGGTTAGTTTGTTCATTTGCTGGCTGTATTTCTGTGTGATTCCCTGTTTTAAAGGCCGGTTTTAACTTTGCTTTGTGCAAGTATACATTATTACATTGATAGTCTAAGTTTTTTTTTTGCAATATCAATGTAAAATAGATATAACATTATCGTCTTCTACTGCATTGGTAGCGTGAAATTGGCATGCGGCAGGGTCGCAATGCGCACAGCATTAACCTCTTCCTACCGAGGGCAAAATAGGCCAATTTTCACCTGTTTTCACTAGTGACAAACAAAGGTGGTTATCTCAAAAACTATAAATGGTACAAATATGGGTCATGGCTTTTATTAAAGAAGACACAGTATTACGACTAAGCAGTGAGAACTCATAGAAATCCAGTTTTTGATACTTAACTACAACAATTTATGTACAGAAAATATAAAAAAACTAAAAAACGGGTACCTACATTCAAGTTTAAGAATTTTTACCTGGGGAGCTACAAATGCAATCAAGGAAATGACTCCTCTATCTGATTCATCAATATGCTGCCTACCTCTGGTAACAATCTGGTGTCAATATCTCAAACCATTCAAATTTTACAGGGTTTTTTTCAGGTGAACCTTTTTCGTTATCCAAATGGTGCCAAATGGTGCCAAATGTGCCAAAAATGGCAATGTTCCAGAAAGGTCTCAATATGATTTATTTTTTAGGTTTTTACAAAACAATGAGATAATTTGTCAATATTGGCAATAAAAGTTCATTTTTAGACGTGTTCTTGTTGCTCTTCATATTACACAACTAACTACCCGAGGTCACAAAAAGCTGTCAAAACCCATGTAGCAGCACAGTGAATCTTGTGTATTTCACCAGAGCCCCATTAGCCAGAAATTAGTCCAGGAATGTGCAAACAGGTTTTCAAATGAATAATGGGAATAGTATGAAACTTCCCTACACATTACTGCTAGCCAGTCCTGTCCTTTATTCTGTTGCCACCTCCTATGACAGGGACGTTGGGGTTGGGTTTTAGGAGGCAAAACTTTATACATGACAAACATATATCAACTATATACAAGTGCACTAAGGTGTACTACTAAAAGTGCAGTGGATAAAAAATCAAAAGTCCACCAGTTTCCTAGATAAAAAATAAAAACACCCCTGCTGTAACAAATAAAAAGATCCTTGCCCTCTAATTGCTGAAGTTACCGTATTTACACAAAGAAAGTACAAAGTGGCAGGGTCCAAAAAGCTAAAAAAAATTAACTAAAAACTAAAAAAGGCAAAGGATCAAAACATGGGGGTGGAGGGTGAGGAGAGATTATTTAACCATTCATACAGAAGCCATTTAGACTACACATTCCCACAGGAGAGCAATCTGCATCATTACAAACCCCACTAACCCTGTCCATGGAATTGTCCACCATGTTGATATACCCATTAGTCCCCCTTATACAACAACAATCAACAATAATAATAATAAACAAGTACTCCCTCATGTTATCATGTTCTCTCCCTCATACCATGCATAAATTGCCATTTTGTTTACCTGCACAGCCTTCTGTACTGCATACAGAACAATTTACTCATGTGGAACAGTGACTTTACTAAACACTTCCAGAAGCCATTTCACACTCAAAAAAATCGATTTAGTAGCTCATCTCAGACACAAATAGATAGCTAGCTGCTTGTTACCTGTAATTTTGCTTGCTAGCTTGCCACTGTAAAGGTAATACTATCTATATTAATTTAGCTGAGAGGGACCGATTTTATGCATAAGTATATAAGGTTAGGTAGCTTCACAGAAGAAACACAGGGATTCACGCATTGCAGCTAAATTGCACATTTCCTTCGATGCTTACACCAAACTTACAGTTTCCACAAACATCTGTGTTGTTGGCAACGCCACGTAACACGTGCGAGTTTGTCAACACAGACAATACACCCTAAGTTTACTTCATAAATTATTTATCATACCGTTGGAATGTGCAATTTGTAATATGAATTGTATGAAAAACAATAAAATACAGTTGACAATGTAATTACGAACCCGCATGGCTTTGCGTGAATTCACACTGGTATATCGAAAAATCGGTAATACCACCAGCCCTAACGACGTTACCTGCCATGGGGAAATTCAATGCGTTTATACACTATATAACACTGTTAGTATGATAAAACAACTTACATGTCAGCAACATCATCTCGGTCATCAGTGGATTCAGCGTCACTGAGACAGGATGAGTCTCCCTCGGCAAAAACATCTTCTGGCTTATCCAGTTCGTCTAGCACTTGGTGCACGGATAAACGCCTCAAAAATCTCGACATAACTACACAAAAACTGTATCAAAAATACTCTAAAGTAAAAAATGTAACTGCGGGCCTTACCTAATTAATTGTGCTTTGCTAAACGGAATGTAGCGAGCTACGCTACAAGGTAAAAACACTGCGCCATCTTGGCTCGATAATTACGCGTGAGTGCCACTTCCTCATACGCAGTGCTGTTATCGCCTTCATTTACAAAGGAAATGTGTTTAATGAGGGCTCGTTTGAAAGATAAGAGTCTTGGCTATTGGCTGGAATATTTGACAGACAGTTTTAAAACCCAATGGAAAGCAAATAATACTCGGAGTGGAGGCAGGTCGAAGACAGTTTTTCCCACTTCAGATAGGCCTATTGTGCTATCAGTCAAAGAAATACACCCAATTGACGACGGTTTTGCATAATTCTCTGCAAACAAGTTCAAAACCACTCTGGCTAACATATACTAAGCCGTTGGATTGGTACTCCAGAAACTGGCTGAGTTTCACAACGCCAAAGTGAACACAGCCGAACGAGTCGTAATCAAGTGCAAAAAAGCACAAGTCGGTTTAAAATTGGAAAAAAATCATGTACAGCCTTATGAAAGTTTTAAAGTATTTTTTCTTGAAGCCTAAAGGTATAATGATTTTTTAAACCAAAGTTTTGTGAAATACAATTAAGCAGAACAGTTTACCAGCACATTGTTTATGGTGTGACATCAAGCTGCAATACATGTTTGAGAATTAGGTCAGAGTTTCCAACGTTATTTACAAAGTTTTATCTCGACGTTTTGGGCTTAAAAACCACTTTCCCAGAAGGAATGGATATATCATAAGGATATTTAATCAAAATATTGAGGTGAGCAGTTTATTATATATTGTTAAATTAATGAAATGTATAATTTAATAATTTCCGTCACGCCCGCGTTACCGCTAGGGGGCGTTTGGGATTAAGAGGTTAAATGGACTGAAAAAAGGTCTTTTGATTGGCTATGGTTGAATCCAGCTGAAACACACCCACCGATCAATATTCAACCTAACCCAACCCATTTTCAACATGCGCAGCCCGCTGTGAGCTGTGTGCTCCTCGCATCTGGTCACGAAAATAGCGAAGTTCTGTAGCCACGCCCAGTCCGCCATGCGCTCTGAAATCGACTGCGACGGCTCACCACACGCCATGGGCCGGAAAATAGAGCCCTTTCATGTGCAGGACTTCCAGGTGCCTGATCTATCAGCAGAGGTCACTAGAGAATGATGAGTAGCAGACTGGCGACTGAACACTCTCTAACCCTGTGCGATGCAACCGCCAATTATGCATTGCCCTGTGGGGCTACCAGCCACAGTTGCCATTGGTATGGACGAGATTTGATCCTGGACTGTGAGGCCCGTCCGTGCACTAGAGATGAGAATAGTGCCTTAATCAGATGAGCCAGCAAGCAACACTCATTTGTAACATAGACCAGTGGTCCCCAACCCTGTTCCTGGAGATCTACTGTCCTGTTGGTTTTCACTTCAACCCTAATTTGGCACACCTGTTTCTACTAAGTCTCAGCTCAGTGGGATCTCTAGGTGTTGCATGAGGGGTGCTTTGTTGGGGTTGGAGTGAAACCCTACAGGAGGGTAGATCTCCTGGAACAGGGTTGGGGACCAATGGCGTAGACCCAGGGTACGATTCCATATCACCTTGAAATTCTCTGACATGGCAGTTATGTGAAATTGACTTATAACCTAATGACACCTCAAAATTCAGTGCATGCTGTGAAATGGGTTGAGAGATGGTGCATATCTGGTGCATCCAGCCCCAGGACTTCAAAATGGAGGGTCACAGCTTAGCATGAGATTTAATTTGATGCTTTCTATGAAAATTCATAAAGGGGCAAGACCAGGGACGATATTGTGGAAAGCAACTGTATTGTTCTATTGAACTGGAAACCTAAACCAGAATCTCTTGTTCATAAGACACAGGCACAATGAGGATGGAGGAAATTAGGAGCTGAATATCTGGTGATCCTAAAAAATAATCTGCAATGCTTTACTGACCCATGTAACTGGACAGTGATGTTTTACTGAATACTGTGACTGGTTACACTGAGGATCTTTGCATTCAGCAACCACCTGAGGAGAATGGAGTTACCAGGGTAACATAGAGGGTTATTCGCTGCCACTAATGACAGTTCGTTGCCACTTATTTGAAATGTCACAAAACCTGAGAAATTTAATGAATGCATTTCAGGAAACTATTCAGATTAAGTGATTTTACGAAATCTGTTGAAATCTGCTTTAGACAAATTTACCACAATCCGGTTTCTATGCTCTGGACCATTATGTGACAGAAGGAACCATACACCGACAAAGTGCATCAAGGCCGTAATTATAATATATATTGGGGACAAAATCCCCCCCCAATATTCAAATATGCTCAAAAGATAACCGATGCGTGATTTGTTTTTTTATATCGGCATGGCAGCCAACACACACATAATTTATAACATTTTTAATTGACATTAACAGAGTGTGACAATGTGTCCAGAAATGCTCTGTGAGTCCTTAAGCTTGACTGCCGCTTCACTGACAGGACAACGCGTTGATGGATGAAACTTTCTAGCTAGCTAACCAACTAACGTTACAGGTAGTCTAATCATGCAGCAATCGGTTACATGCAGCTGGCCAGCTTCGTTACCTCCTCCGCAGTAGACAGCCTAGTGGATTGAGTGAGCTAACTCGAATCCTCTATCGCTAGCATTTGTATTTGCATTTAATAGCCTAGCTACATTATTTTAATCGCCATGCTGGCCAGGGGAAGGCTACACACACTATGATCTCAAATCTCGCCTATAGGGCTTTGAAAAAAAAATTTTCTTTCTCCAAAATGTTTATAAATAAAACATTTTCTTTTATAAAAGACCCTGTGTGAGGTTGTGTAGGCTAGAAATGCAGGGAATCAGGAAATTAGTTTTAAAAGGTAAAAGATTTTCTGTCGCGTCACCGTGGCTCTGAAAATCCCCGCACATAGTGCAGGACAGCAAGCCAAGAAAATTCCTCTTTCCAACTCTCCACAAGTTTATGCTTCCAGCATCTTCCTAGTTGTGTTTTGAGGTAGGCTTGTGGCGCTTGTGGCAGTGGGTACTTTAGCCCTCTTGCCAGTTGCCAGGCACCTGGCCTGCGTTAGAAGGTTTCAGAAAATTAAAGTTGATCCTGATAGCTAGAACGGAAAGGCAGGAGGCGAATTCTGAAGCAAAGCCAAGCTATCTGTGTGCTAGCCTATCATCGCAACGCGCCCTATGGAGCCAGGTGAACCGTTAAAATGCGACATAATACATAGTGTGGAGCTCAAAGTTCTCAAAGCACGCATCTGCAGAGTCGTGTAATCATGAAATGGCATCTCATAACCATATTTAGGCTAGATTTGAGAGAGATGGGTCGGGCAACCACTGAGTAAAGCCCACCTTTTTTTTCCCTTTTCCTGCCACAGGCAATCGTGATTGTGACGGGTTTGTAACTTTATTATGATGAAAAATGTTCTGTGTGCTGCCTGCTATTCTTCTAACAGCCATCACAATTGACAATTTCAACCACTGCAATAAAAAAAATTCTAAAGCTTGCAACCCCCCATACAAACAAATTAATTATGCCCTTGAAGTGCATACACTGATGCTTGAGCCAAGATTAAAGGAGGAATGATGAGATCCTGACAAACTACAGCTTCCAAAATATCATGAGGCTTTTTCTTGTGATTATAAACTAGTTGTTACGTTCCCGGACAAGAACTGGACCCAAATGCAAGACTCAGAGACGGCTCGGGAAAACTCGACCAGGGAGTACATTTATTCAGCCAGACAGGGTGAGACAGATAACAGACCACATAGACTGGGCAGGGAATGGTGCGGAGGGAAGTCCTTTACTCTCTCCTCATTAGGTTCAATTTGATATGGGTTTTGAGCTGGAGAATTCTCAAGATGAAGATGAAGGAAATAGCAGAGTCTTCTATTCAGTTTAACCATTTATTAAGCGTTGACGCCAACGGGAGGTCCTTTACCCTACGCAGAGGATTAGGAGTTCCCCGAACAAAAACAAACATTAGTTTGTATAATATCATAACTCCTCCTCTACCTAACTAATACACCAATAATGTGCAGTGACACCCTTTTGTCATATCTTATTTTATCCAATAACAAATTAGGCGAAAAATAAACATGTCGTATAACCAGTTTCTACCCTATGCGCTTGGGGGCACTCTTGATCTACCAAATAAAATTGTTTGTGACTTATCCTCATGTGCCTGTTAATCAGACCATGTCATTTCCCTTAATTTTTCTTATTTTTTTCTTATTTTCCCACTTCGGTAAGCATGATCTATCTTATCCATTGTTATGAGTACAACTCTTGTAAACAATAGAGGGAGACATTCCTGTTTTGATGGGGGATTCTAGATGTCTCCCTAGTTGATAGCATGGAGGACTCCTCCAAGGCCTCTCGTCCCCCCAACATTTCACTAAATCTTAGACTATATTTATTTTATTATTTATATGAGGCTTCTGCATTTTTGGTTTTCTTTGGGCCTGCACAGCTTCACAAAATAGCTTACTTCCACATATTCGCCCCTTTGAGACCATTTGGTCTCACACTCCCTAGTTGATGTTTCACCCGGTGGAGTTATGATATTTAAATTTTATAATATATGAAAAATAAACATTGGTGGTGGATTAGTTTCATGCATAGTTTGTACTTTAACTGAGTTAATACTTCCTCTAATTAACAGAGGATACTGTATATCAAAAAGTAAATATCCAAAATCAAAAAGCTACTGTATTTAGTGATTATCTGATTTGATTTGCTATAATTATACAAAGATTATATAAAAATAATTGGATTATACTTGTAATGTCTTCTTCCTCTTCTTAGGAGCCCATGACCTGAGGAGCCTGAGGAGAGGTTACTAGCACTTCACTCAGGTGTCTCCTACCTTCTTCGCCCTTTTCCTTAATCTATTTATGTGTCTGGTTTATCTATCCTAAGGGCTTTTTAGTCAGTTGGGGCTTTATTATGTCCCCTTTGAGTTGTTCTTTTCTTTGTGTACTGTAGTCAGTATATGTGATATGTGTGATCATGGGGTGTCAAATGGATAAATCTATTCTGACTATTTCTCATGGCCATGAGTGCTAATGGTAGACCTTGTACCCATCTCATCCCTGTTTGCCTACATATTTTTTGTAATTTTGTTTTTAGTGTTCCATTGCATCTCTCTACTACAGTCCATAGTCCACCCCCCTCCATCCCAAGGAAGAGAGAGAGACACAAATGAACATTTGCCCACCCAATAACCCGGGAACGCATGTACTACTCTTCATTTCAATGTCCTTGAATTTCTTTTTTGTTGTCTCTTTTTGGTGAATTGTGATTTTGTATGTGATGTCTTTCTTATGGTGTCTTGATTGTTGTATGTTTATTTTAAAGTAAAATTTAAAAGGGAAGGTAAAATTCCAACCCTGGTAGTGTGTTTTAACATGTGAGATGAATGAAATGTTGATGATGTAATGAAATGTTTTTATTGGAAATGAAAATTTAAAACCAATAAAGACAAAAAAAAAATCTCCCCCCTTGCAGTGGCCGACACCATGGGCCGCTCTGCAAATGACCTATATTAGTGCGCTTGGTGCGATTGCTTTCCCTGTACATAATTGCCGCCATATTCCTGTAGACTTATCTAACCCACATCCTCTATTTTCCCATTCCACCTTCTCTGACACTGTAGAAGCCTCTTGTGCCTCTACATTCAGAAGCACCTGTTGATCTGCTGTAGGCCAGTACTCCAACTCCTCTGCTGCTAATTTAGCAGCTTTATCTGCATAATCGTTTCCTGCTGACACAGGATCTGTTCCGCCTGTATGTGCTACGGACTTTATAATTGTAATTTTTGCTGGTTGTTTGATGGCCTCCAACAGTTCTTTTACCTCAAAAATGTTTTTATAGGGTTTCCCCCTGCAGTGAGAAACCCTCGTCTTGCACATATTCCCCAAAATGTGTACTACCCCACAAGCATACACTGAGTCACAGTAGATATTAACGGTTTGTCCAGCACTTCTTCTACAGGCTCTTGCTAGGGCTACCAGTTCTGTTTGTTGGGTGCTAGTCCCTGGGTTTAGAGCCGATTCTTCGATCGTTTGATATGTCCATGGCCCTTCTTGTCGTACTATAGCATATCCGGCTCTCCTTTTTATTGTGCGGGGATCAATGGATGATGAACTGTCCACAAAGAACACGTGGTCCGGAGCCATCAGTGGTTCATGGTGCAGGTCTTGTCTTGCTCTTTCTGCTTCCACCATTCTTTCACATTCACGTGGTTGGCCTTCTTCTGGAGTCATCATTAATTCTGCTGGGTTCAGATGCTTTGCATCTGACAATGGTCAATCCTGGCTGTGTGAGCAGGATCTCATATCCTGATACTCTCCGGTGAGTTAGGGACGATTTCCCTCTACTGAGTAGTGCTTCTACTGCATGTGACACATACAGGGTGACTTCATGCCCTGCCATTATTGATGTTGCCTTCTCTACTGCAAAGGCGACTGCTGCCAGTCCTTTCTCACATGTGTGGAGTCCTCTTTCTACTGCATCTAATCTCGTACTGTAATAGGCAATGGGTTTGTATCTTTTTGGGTCAGTACTGCTGTGGCAAACCCCCCTTTTCTTGCACAGAACAGGTGGAACCTTTTGTTGTAGTCTGGGAGTCCCAGAGTTGGAGCTGTTTGCAATGCCTGTAACCAGTCAATTTGGTGTCTTCCTGCTTTATTTAGGCACAAATCTCTTAGTGGCCGTGCCATTTCCGCATAGTCACAAATCCACTGCCTGCAGTACCCCGTCATTCCTAGGAATCTCTGCATTTCTTTCACCATTCTCGGTCTGGGCACCTTCGTGATTGCTTCAATTCGTTCTGCAGAAATACTTTTTCTCCCTTTCTTAAGAGTATGACCCAGGTACTACACTTGTTCTTGGCAAAACTGTAACTTTGACTTGGATACTTTGTGGCCTTTTAGTGCCAGTTCTTATAACAGCCTCTTACTGTCCTTTTTGCATGCAGTCATCCTTGGGCTGCATAGAAGAAGGTTGTCCACGTACAGGATGAGAGTGCCTCCCCCCTTAGGCGCAAAGTCCGCTAGGTCATTTCTGACCATTCGATTGAACAGGCCCAGTTCTTTTGGGACATCCTGTAGGTACTCTTCTTGTTTTTCTGTGAGCGTCATTATTGCTTCCACTTCCAGTGTGTGTTTCTCCATGCATACTGGAGTCTTTAGGCCCAATGATAAGAACCAATCTGTGGGGCAGACACCATTCAACAATCCAGGTATGTTAGTAGGGAGGTACTGCTGCTGCATCATTCTTTTTACCATCAGTCCAATGTCTTTTGCTTCAAATCCTGGGTTAACATCCAACGTTACATGGGGAATTGCTGTCCCCCCCATCATGTACCATTGCTCTGTTAGTAAGTTCTTCTCCCTCAGAGCTATCATAGCCGCGACCTCTTCTTTTCCTATGTAGATGCCTCTTTCATGTATCACTCCCTGTTTTCCATCTATCTCCTTGAAGTTCTGCGCGTACTCTTCATCTTCTCCTGTCGGGTCGAAGAATAAGGTCATATGGAGCTGATCCATCATTTCTGTCTTACTGATACTTTCTTTCAGTACAGGGCATGTTCTTGTCCATGGCTTCCAATGTTCATTCAAATTATTTTCTTGTGGTAACTGTCCCCAGTAGACTACTGGGCCACCCTGTTCCTTGTTTAATATGTCCATCACATATTGTCCAGATGATCCAGGAAAAATGCAAATCAGCCCTTGAGGATGAAATGGTGGCATTCAATTTGCACAGCAGATCCCTCCCTAGCAAGTTTACGGGTACGTTAGGGGTATATAGGAGTCTTGCCGCAATTTGTTGCTCCCCCACTATCAGTTTTTGCTCTTTGGTGAATGGATTTGTGTTATCCCTGAAAATCTTTTTGCTTTAATATGATGTGGGTCGCTCCAGTATCTATTAAAAAGTTGCATGTTTTCCCTCTTATGGAAATATCTATTTGTGGTTCATCTGTGGCAATGCTGGATGTTATAGAGAGCATTTCCCTTGCCTCACACTCTCCCTCTGTTCCTAGGGGTGTGGGATTCTCAGGGCATCCCTATTGATTCTGGTGGGGACTCATCCCCCATTGTTGTTGTGGCTGCCATCCCTCCTGCTGCTGCCCATACGTGTTTTGCTGTGGGGTCATTGCTATCTGGTTCTCGGGTCCTTGATGTGACGGCATTATCTGGGGCCACCCCGCAGGGTTTGCTCTTTAGTTCATGCGACCTCTTGATTGGCCTCTGTCGAACAGTCTCTGGTCCAGTGTCCCACCCTCCCACATTTCCAGCAGTCTCCTTTCTGCTGCCATTGGCTCTGGTTTGCCCATAGGGACACTGGCCCTTGGGAATTTGGTCCTGCCCATTCGATGGATGGGCCCTGTCCTCCTTGAACTTGGGGTGAGGGTACCTGTATCTGCTGGGTTATTACTGCTGCTTGAGTTCCCTGTTCTTCTTTCTCCTTTTTGGCTATCTGGAGAAGTAACAGCTTCTTCTTTAGAGATTTATTTTGTCCTTCTGAGTTCTTCACATTTTCCCTGTGCAGCCTCACGTGGTGGACAAGATGGGCTCTTTGTTTATCCCAATTCTCCTGGGGAAGCCCCACAACCTTGTTTAGGGCCTTTTTCACTGAATCGGGCAATGCTTTACATAACATGTGAAAGAACATTGTCAACGTTCCTGGCAATGCATCAAATGGCTCTCCCATATTTGTGTTCCATGCCTCCTGCATTCTCTTGATGGAATCATGGATGTCCTCTCCTTCTTTTAGTTCCGCACTCGTTATTTCTGCAAAGTTTGCTTTATGTGGAAACAAAGCGGCCCACACACCTGGTCTGTGTCTGTTGAATGATTCTCCGTCTATCTTGTGGGTGTCCATAACTCCTTTCAGGCCTACCAGGTCCATTATTTCCGTGACCTGGTGTCCCACACATTTTGCTCTTGCTAGTAGCTGCTTAACATATCCCATGCACATGGGCAGGTGAGTTGTCCTCATCTCTACCTTCGCTATCCATGGCCCTGCTCCCTCTGTTATTCTTGGTAAATCCTTAACCATGTTCTCCAGGTCCATTGACGACCATGGGGTGTACTTAGTGAGTGGCTGTTGTCTCCCTGGTTGGGGTAGGACTTGCAATGGGGCCAGGAATGTCTCTTCTTCATCCTCTTCCTCTCTTTCTTCCCCTGGGGTGTATTGATCAGGTGCTCTTCTTCTTCTTCCACTCCTTCTGAGGATTTTGCTGGCACTGTTCTGGATATCACTACTGATATCGTAGACCTGCCTTAATTCTTGAACTCATTGCTGCGAGTACCCTCCTTCACGCAGGAACGCTTGTTCTGCTTTTTTCACTTCCCTTCGGGTTTGCTTCAGCATTTCCTTTGTCACTTTTTTCTTCCTTGTTGTACTGTCATCTGAGCCTTCACTATCAGAGGAGCTGGTTTCATCTCTGGGAAGGGCGGTTGACCTTAGTTTCACTTTACATTTGATGTCATATTCTCCTCTCCTTGGGTCTCTTCCAGCTCTTCTTGATTCTCCTTTCGGTTTCTTTTCTTCTTCTCACATCTCAGCACCTCCCTCTGATTCTTCCATTGCCTGTTGATATCCGGTGGCACATCCTAGCTTGCTGCTCCCTTCAGATTCACGTGCCCCCGGCGACTTGACTGTCTCTTTCTTGCAACTTGTCATTCCCTGCCATGAGGTGTGTGGAGACGTGGGCATGGTGTACTATTTGTGGGATTTACCTCGTTTCCTCGGCTGTCACTCCGGGTTGTCTCTGGTTCTCCTTCCTCTGGGCATGCTGCTGTAACTTTTGATCTTATTAAAACGGTTTCCAAATTCCCTTCTACTTCCACGGTCCCTTTCACTTTCACCAACTCTGGCCTCATCCTCACAGTAGTCTCAGACCCCTGGCTCAGATCCTCTTGTTCCCCAATGTTGTTCAAAAGGGGATACAGACCTGCAGCCTTAATACAGGGCTCGACATTAACGCTTGTCCGCTTGTCCGGGACAAGTAAAAAAAAGTGGCCGGACAAGCATAATACAGCTTAACTTGCCGGAACGGACAAGTAAAAAAAAAAAACGAATAACGTTAGTAATTCCGTCTGATCAGAAAGTATTGCAGTGTCGCACTGAAAACTATCATTATCTTCATTATGTGAATATCACTAGGTTCAATGATTGGGTTTTTGCGGCGCGAGTAATTTTAGTTCCAAATTGTGAAGCTCGTTGACTGACTGGAAATCGAAACAAGCAGCCTCCAAAACCTAACCAAGCCCAAGACAAGCCACTGAGAAAGCAGCTGGCTGCAGATTAGTTTACGAGGTGAAACAGGGTAAAAATCTGAAAGGATCCAACGTGTTCATCAATGAAAATCTCACCAAAGTAAACGCCACCATCGCTTGGAAAGCGCGTCAATTGAAGAAAGGGGAAAAACTACAGAACACCTGGACGGCAAACTGTAAAGTTTTTATCAAACCAAATGGGTCTTCAGAAAACACCAGACCGGTGCTGATCAGGGCGCTGGAGGAGCTGGAGAAATATGAATAGTAAGGTACGTGAAAACAATGTGAAAACGCCATGAACTCAGTACAAACAAAAAGTAAAACTTCACGGATTAAAATGAATGAATTGATGGATAAAATTGCTGACTATGAAAAAGGGAGTATGATATCTAACCAGAACCCAAGATCAAAAGCCCCGAATGAAGAAGTGGATCCAGACAGACACTTGTATTATAATGAAACAAACAAATGTGGATATTACTTGGAAGACCAATTCAATAAGAACATTAGTATGGGTGGAAAGCTGTCAATAATCCACTTCAACAGCAGGAGTCTATATGCAAACTTTGAACAGATACAGGAGTATCTATGTACATTTGCCAAACCATTTAACATCATTGCAGTGTCGGAAACTTGGATTAACGTTGAGAAATGCATGGATTTCCACCTGGAAGGGTATAATTTTGTGTGTAAGAACAGAATCAACAAATCTGGTGGAGGGGTTGCACTGTTTATTGAGGAGAGCATAAATTTTGAGATACTGGAAAGCTTGTCAATTGTCGTTGAAAATGTAATGGAGTGTGTAACAATTGAATTCTCAGCGCCAAAAGGTAAAAAAAACTGTTATATGCAATGTTTACAGAGCTCCCAGCTCAAAAATAGACATATTCAAAAATTGTATGGGAGAAATATTATCAAAAATGAATCAGTCAAATGTTTTTATATGTGGTGACTTTAACGTAGACATATTAAATCCCAACGATAACAAGTTGATTGAGGACTTCGTTAACACAATGTATGCGTGGGGAATGCGACCACTAATCACCCAGCCAAGCAGAATCACTAAACATAGTGCCACTAATCACTAAACTAAGTGCTAACTAATTGACAACATCGATACAAATATACTGGACACAATAATAACAAGTGGTATTTTGATAAATGATATCTCTGATCACCTTCCAGTCTTCGCTATCTGTGACTGGAAACACACTTTGGATCAGAATCCAGTGACAAAAATCTTAAAAAGAATTAGAAACGAAAAGAGACTCAAAGATTTTGAACAAGATATGATAAAGCAAAAGTGGAATGATGTATTGAATGAAAGAGACACAAACAAAGCGTATGAGGCCTTCTTAAACACAATAAATTCAATATATGACAAGCACTGCCCGGTAGTCAAAAATTAGAGAAAAGGCAAAAAAATCAAAGAAATAAGGCCATGGATTACCAAGAACATAGAAAACGCCTGCAGAAAAAAAAACAGCTTATATAAACAGTTTTTAAAGGAAAGGAGTGAACAATCATATGCAAAGTACAAACGTTGCAGAAACAGAGTGACTGATCTGTTGAGGAAACACAAAAAAGATTATTATGATAAGTTACTATCAGAAAATAGAAATTACACCAGAAACCTCTGGAAAATAATTAATTCCGTCTCTGGGCGTAAGGCCAAGAGGACATTCTCGGATCATTTCAATATAAACAACAAGAGGGAAGAAGAAAAAAAGTCGACAATAGACAATTTCAACAAATACTTTGTTAGTGTTGGTCCGGAGCTAGCCAAGGCCATTCCTTCCTCACTCCTGCAGTGGGATCACTTTGATAGGGGCAGTGAGACAAAACAAGAGTCATTATTTTTATATCCTGTCACACAAAATGAAATTAAAGCAATACTGAGAGACTGCACAGCTAAGACATCCACTGACGTAGATCAGATAGACATGACATTGTTAAAAAGGATATCAAAGGCGATCATACCTCCACTAACACATATATGTAACTTATCGTTCTGTAATGGCGTGTTTCCAGATAAAATGAAGATAGCAAAAGTTCTTCCTTTATACAAAAGTGGAGACAAACAGGAGTTTTCAAATTATCGTCCTGTTTCAATTTTACCACAGTGCTCAAAAATTATTGAAAAGCTCTTTAATGTCAGATTAGATAATTTCATTGATAAACACAAACTGTTATGTGACAACCAATACGGGTTCAGGAAAAAACATTCAACAGCACTGGCCCTAACAGAATCCATAGAATTGATCAAAGACGCGCTAGACCGGAAACTATTCACCATAGGCATCTTCATTGACTTGAAAAAAGCTTTTGACACGATAAACCACAACATATTGATGGAAAAATTGTACAGATATGGAGTTAGAGGAATCGCATTACAATGGATAAAGAGTTACCTATCAAATAGAGTTCAATTTGTTCAGATAGGGGACAACATATCATCATGCCTGGATATCACCTGTGGGGTCACACAGGGTTCAGTCTTAGGACCAAAATTATTTTTACTATATATTAATGACATAGTCAAAGTATCTGACGTTTTAAAATTAATTTTATTCGCGGACAACACAAACATCCTATGTTCTGGAATTGATCTTAATCAAATGGTCACATCAGTTAACAATGAAATGTCAAAGCTTCACACGTGGTTTAATATTAATAAACTATCATTACACCTTTCAAAGACAAAATTCATATTATTTGGGAAAAGAGGCCTGAAGGAAAACATAAACTTAAAGGTCAATGGTATCAACATTGAACGAGTGAACGAACACAATGTAAATTGGCCAAAAGCGTGTCTATTTTGTGGAAAATGCAGAAACTACTCAATCAACATTCACTTAAGACAATTTACTCGGCACTCATAACACCTCACCTACACTACTGTGTTGAAGTGTGGGGACACACTTATAAAGACACTTTAGAGCCACTGTTCAAACTCCAAAAAAGGGCAATGAGAGTTGTATATAGTGTCCCATATAGACACCACACAAATTATTTGTTTATTAAGGCAAAGTTTCTCAAGTGGCAGGATATAATTAAATATAATACTGTACAAATATTATTCTTAGCCTCCAAAAATCTCTTACCCGTAAATATACAGAAACTGTTTCTAAAGAGAGATGACATACATAACCTAAGAGGAAATATGATTTATAAACAAAAATCTATAAAGTCAACACTCAGAGGTCATTCATTATCCATTGTGGGGGTTAAGCTTTGGAACAGTTTACATGATGAGATTAAAATGTCTACAAATTTAAAGACCTTCAAGTGTAAGATAAGATGCAAGATGGTAGAAAATGATCAAGTTTAAAAAATAGGGGGTTATCATGAAATGAAAACAATGTCATGATGTACAAAAAAATAAAAAATAAAAAAAAAAATAAAAAACCATAGCAAGCGGTTTACACAGGATCCTGGACCTTGCAACAAAAGACAACAGACATTGGTCGCACAAACTCTCAGGATGAAGCTTCTAAACTGGTCATTTAACGCTATTGACAAAATATTCTCGACAAGGCGTGAGGGCACTGGCGAGCCGTCATGTCCAGATGGGACCTTTCTGGCAGGGTACACCATGGATGGGTGGGACAAATGGCGTGTAGTGTGTCTGGCAGTACTAGATATAGAAGATGTGGAAGATGTGTACCTGTTTGGATTCATGATGGTGGGACTAATTGGCCTAGGATTTGGCCAGTACTTGATGCACCGACAGCTGAGAAAAAAGGGGTTTGACGTCTCTGGAAACAGGGAATTACTGACCATACTGAGAAATTTGAGACCGGACATCACCAAAATCAAGGGAAAAATAGCCATAATGCAGGCAGAAACCACCAAGCCTCCGGAGGACAGTGCAGAAAATAGTGAGGGGTAATGAACTCCGAGATCTGGCAATCATACCTACTCAGGCATAATGCACGGAATTTACAGGGGACAACAGAACATCATAAAAACGTAGAAACGGACACTTTTAATTTGGACATTAGCTGAACAATATTTGGGAATGTCTGACGTTGAAATGAAACAAATTGTTTTGACCAATGTATGACATGTACATTTAAACCTACTTATTTGGACTTTAATAATCTGGTTTGTTTTACTTTAGAGTATTTTATTTATTTATTTTTTTCTTCTTTCTTTCTTGATCAGTTTCGCTATAAAGAAAATTCAGCTATGCTGTTGTGATACTAAAAATATCTGTTTTAATCAAATGTATAATATGAACATTTAAAATCGTGAGGGAATTGGGGCGGGACTTGATAAGCAGGCTGCTTTTTTCCCGTATCCCTTTTCGGCAGGAAATGTATTTGTTAAATGCATATTTCAGAAATGTGATGCAATGTGACTATACACATGCCGAAATAAACAAATAAACATACTGTTAAACGAACAAGCTGCCACGATTCGCCCGATACTGCAGCCATACAAGTGCACTTAAAAAGTTAACAAACGTATCCTCCTGTGTAATGATGATGAGTTGAAATAGAAATAAACCGTGACTGTGAGTGTGAAGTCTAAGTTAGCAAGCTACCCTTAATTGTCCTGGCGGACATTCAGGCAGTTGACAAAAGTTGTGTAGGTAAATGCTAACGTTAGGTCGGACATTATTATCATTCCGACTTTGTCACATCATTGCGTGAAGTCTCTCAATGAGAGAGCACACGTTATATTAGGCAACGTTAACGCACAAATCATTAGGTTGGGGGATTGGATTCTGAGTCGGGAGTTATTTCAGAAATGGGGGAGAATCTTTATTTGTGCACTGACTAAAGACAAAAAGAAAACCTTAAGATCGTGAAATATTTGGCATATTTTTTGCTAAATGCTTCTTTATTTGAAGCATATGGCTGTTAAGCTCCAAAGTTGACCAACAATGCAAATAATAATAGTAACAACAACTTTATTTATATTGCACTTTTTTAAACACTGGATTATAAAGTGCTGTACAAAATAAAAGAACAAAAAACAACATGATAGAGATGAAATGCAAGAAACAAATAAAAATAAATATAATTAAATATAATACAAAGTAGTAAAATACAATTAAATGTAATAAAAGCTAATAAATCACAAGAATTGTCCAAAACTCTGTCGGTTTTATTTATTTTTTTAATAGACCTTTATTTTCAGTTTCGGACAAGTAAGTTTAGCCTCGGGACAAGTAAAATGTCTGAGCAAAAAGTTAATGTAAAGCCCTGTAATGGCTCCATTCGCCGGCCGCCGTTCGTCTGGTGGTCGCTCTGATGGCGCTGGTTGGGGGTCCGCCTTCGGCTGATGCTCCTCCTTCCTCTCCACAGACATTCTCCATCTGAAAGACTCATTCTTCCATTGATTTAGATGTACTCTGTGAGTTCTCAACTTTCCCATCTGGCCCAACTTCCCCTTACTCTCCTTTCTACACAAAATAGTTTCCACTGATTGCAGGTATTGAAGCCCAAAAGTGCCTTCCTCGGGCCATACCAAGGGACCATACCTCTTGTCCACCTTTTCCATTTTTTCATGTTATGCCCATAGTCTGTTTGAAATAACTCACTCATGCAGATGAGAGCTGTCTTGGGTCTTGGGTTTAAAGGCTCACCCTTCCGGGTTTTCATATCCTTATTTTTCTTTCCGCCCATGCAAGCTTATTCTAGTAAACTGAAACTAAAACTAAACTAGAATTTAAAAAAAACATTTTAGTTAACTGAAATAAAAATAAAAACTAAAGTTACTTTAAAAACTAAAATGAAACTAAAACTGTAATGTAGTGTTGCAAAACAAACTGAAATAAAATAAAAATTAATCATGAATTATTTTTAGTTTTAGTTTCTGATACTCTTCCTGATCTGTGATCTGGATTGCATATAGGGTAATTAGAAACATTCAAAACCAATATTTAATTTCTCTCCCTCTAAATTAGAAAGTGAAATTAAAAAACTAATAAAAATAAAAACTAAATGAAAAACTTAAAACTATAATAACTTTGCCTCCATGTTTCTTTTTTTTTCTTTAAAAAAAAAAATAATGCAGGGGACCACTGTCCTTGGTAGCCATGCCTTTATCTTTAACCCTATTAGTTCCCACTTAGTGACTGTGACTCGCGTAGCTCCTCCTCTTGAATGCCCCTGAACTGACTTCCCCTCTACCTCTTCAGTTCTCAATTCCCTCAATGGGGTACACACTAGCCAAACAGCTCCGTCTGCCCACCCGTCTAAGCCCATTTCAAATGTTTCTCCTGTTTCTATGGCCTTGGGTAGGAATTTGTCAATCCCTGAATGGCACCACAGAGATTTCACTCCATATAACTGTTCTTGTGTTAATTCTTTTCCCACTGAATCTTTTCCCACAATAACATACACAATAACAGACATATAATATTTCTAGTGGAGTACTATCTATCTAAGTAAAACCCTGTTATTTACATAATTTCCTTCAGCATTATATACAGCATCCAAAATGCAACAAATCCCCATATAATGTGAGCGCTTATCTTTTTTCTATTGTTCTCCTGTTACAGCATTGTTTAACCGATTATGTTCAGTTTGATTGTACAACCCATGCAATGGATCTATGGTAAAGGCTAACCAGCCCAAACTTATTGTAAAATACAATAATTGCACAACCCAAAAAACTATCAAACCTTGAGGTACACTTCTTGGAGGCGGTATTTGTTCTAATTTGATTAATTGAGATATATGTAGTATATACGTATAGTACTATTAACAAAAAATGATAACAAATATTATAGTATTATTAACAAAAATTATTTACACAGACAACGTTGCTCTCCTGTTTTTTTATTTATTTTAATTTCTCACAACACTGCTTCCCTAACTGTCCCTACCCTAATATAGCAGTGGCAGTATCTTTCGACTGCTTTACCCTATCACCGTTTGTGGCGGACTATTTGAAGGGAAAGGCGTCCCTTTACACACAACCTCTACGCGGCCCACAACCCGATTATTCTCATCGTTTCAGAGATTTTGGCTAGCTAACTTGGAGCCCTATTGCTCCCCCAGTGTTGTCGACCTGCTTTCCCGAAATTAATAATTTGATATATATTTTAATATATCTGAGCAGACCTTTTCAGCGCTTCTTTTACTCTTTTACACTCTTATTTCACATTTTTTTCTTTTCCCTTTACTCTTTTGCACTCCTGCTTATTTCACACTCACTTCATCACAATTTTTCTACCTATTTATTCTTTCTCCACTCACCCACTAAAGCCCGTCACCTGGTGTAGAATAAAACACAGCACGCCGTTGGTTCCCTCCTGTGTCCTCCCCGGGATCTTGGAGTCCTGGCTGGCTTGCCAAATATGTGGAGGAAAGTCCTTTACTCTCTCCTCATTAGGTTCAATTTGAGGTGGGTTTTGAGCTGGAGAATTCTCATGATGAAGATGAAGGAAATAGCAGAGTCTTCTATTCAGTTTAACCTTTCATTAAGCGTTGATGCCAACGGGAGGTCCTTTACCCAACGCAGAGGATTAGGAGTTCCCCGAACAAAAACAAACATTAGTTTGTATAATATCATAACTCCTCCTCTAACTAATACACCAATAATGTGCGGTGACACCCTTTTGTCATCTTATTTTATCCAATAACAAATTAGGCGAAAAATAAACATGTCATATAACCAGTTTCTACCCTATGCGCTTGGGGGCACTCTTGATCTACCAAATAAAATTGTTTGTGACTTATCCTCATGTGTCTGTTAATCAGACCATGTAATTTCTCTTATTTTCCCACTTGTTCGGTCAGCATGATCTATCTTATCCATTGTTATGAGTACAACTCTTGTAAACAATAGAGGGAGACATTCCTGTTTTGATGGGGGATTCTAGATGTCTCCCTACTTGATAGCATGGACGACTCCTCCAAGGCCTCTCGCCCCCCTGACATTTCACTAAACCTTAGACTGTATTTATTTTATTATTTATATGAGGCTTCTGCATTTTTGGTTTTCTTTGGGCCTACACAGCTTCACTAAACAGCTTACTTCCACAACAGGGCGTGGCAGACTGGGCAGGAAGGGGGCCTTGACAAGCAGGTCAGGAGAGGGGCCATGAAAGGAGACAGCTGGACCAGGCGGGACATGAGCAGGCGCGGGGCGCCGGGGTGAGGAGCAGGCACTCAGCCTGGGGGTCAGGAACAGGCACTCAGCCTGGGGGTCAGGAACAGGCACTCAGCCTGGGGGTCAGGAACAGGCACTCAGCCTGGGGGTCAGGAACAGGCACTCAGCCTGGGGGTCAGGAACAGGCACTCAGCCTGGGGGTCAGGAACAGGCACTCAGCCTGGGGGTCAGGAACAGGCACTCAGCCTGGGGGTCAGGAACAGGCACTCAGCCTGGGGGTCAGGAACAGGCACTCAGCCTGGGGGTCAGGAACAGGCACTCAGCCTGGGGGTCAGGAACAGGCACTCAGCCTGGGGGTCAGGAACAGGCACTCAGCCTGGGGGTCAGGAACAGGCACTCAGCCTGGGGGTCAGGAACAGGTGCGGGGGCCCGCGGTCAGGGCCAGGCGCTCAGCCTGGGGTTCAGGTGCTCAGCCTGTGAGGAGAAAGGGAGCCGGGAAGGAACGAGGGAGTCTTGGAGGAACGAGGGAGCCTGAGATGGAGCCGCCAGGGAACAGAGGACTAGACATGAATGAACATGGACGGAAGGGCGAAACTAACAAAACAAAGATTTGACTAGACCTAGAGACAAACTAACGTAAAACACACTGGACAAGACATAACAGCATGTCGGGAACGAAGAGCTAAAGACAAGCTACACCACAAGATGGTCTGGCCTTGAACAAAGGAATGGGGCAGGTTAAATACAGAACTTGATGAGGAAACAATGAGGAACAGGTGGGGCACTTAAGAGAAACGGGAGGAAACACAACACAGGTGCGGGTGGAAGGAGAAACACGAGGTGGAAGGCCAGACAAACGGAAAACCAGACACGGAACGAGACATGACACTAGTAGCAAACACTCAGGCTGAATTATATTTTTTATATTGTGCAGATTATGTGAGGAAGGTGGATTGGTATCTCTGATATGCCACAGAAGGGTTTTAAAATGTCCTGGAGCCACCTAGAAATTATGGAATTACACCACTACAGATGACCAGGTTATTTACACTTCTTTCTCTGTGAGGTTGGAAAGGGCTTGTTGAGGGATGCTTGTTAAATGACATCTAAAGAATCCCTGTAGAGCCTCTTCCACATGACAGAGATGTAAATCATGTAAATGGTCTTGGTCACAACATGGGTCAAGGCTTTAATGTTAAGTACACAGCAGCCGTTAGTGAATGTTGCCGTGCTGGAGCTCTCCACCATCTTTACTGGTAGGTGGAGATTTTATCTCACAGCATAATGTGCAGTATTGTACAGCAGTCCCTGTAAAAATTCCTTGCAGTTGCATATAGCAATACTACCACATTTATGGCCTAAAAACTTTCATGCTGTTGCAAGGGAACATAATTGCCGGGACCTAACTGAAATATAATCAAGTTGGAACCTGACAGTAAATTTTTTAGAAATGTATGGCTTTTCATAAATAAATAATACAAACAGTTCCTTGATGCGATATGATGTGACTCTGATTGGGGTACTACTCTAGTTGGATCACTGCTGATGTCTGGGCATGGTTTGCACAGCATGAATGAGACTTCCTCTTACTCTCCAAGAACATTCTTAAATTATATTTTTTCTGCATTTCACTGTGAGGTTAGAGACTGTCCATTACAATCAAATTTCATTACAATCACACTTCAGCCATATCTTACTGCTGTTGCCATAGTCTACACCAGGGGTTCCCAAACCGGTCCTGGGGGACCCCTGTGTATGCTGGTTTTCGTTGCAACCAGTTACAATCCCAGAATTTTAACAAGCTGTTAATTTTTATTAATTAGGTGCTTTTCATGTTTGGAGGAATTATTCACCCTCTTAAGACTCATTATGTCAATAGCTATGCGTGCCATGTAGAACTCCCCATGTTCACGTTGTGCTTATTGTGCTATATTGCAACAATTACATAAAAAGAGGTTACAAAATGATGTATTTTCATTCAAATTAAAGAGTGAAGTGAATCAACAGGCTCCTAATTAGGTTGTTGAACACATGCGTTTAACTCAATTTTTTCTTTAAGCTTATTAACACAATGCAGGTTTGGCTTGTTATCATTTGCTTTGTGTTTGAATTCTTCATTATCTACCAAATGGTTAGTTTTAGTGGCCATGTGTCCACACTTTCACCAATTAGGAGCCTATTGATTCAAATCAGTTTTTAAATGGATCTGTTAAATAATTTTCTTATCTTTTAAAAATAATATAGCACAATAAGCACAATGTGACCATGGGGTGCTTATTCTACATGGCATCCATAGCCATTTCTGATATAATGTGGCTTAAGAGGGTGAATAATTCCTCCAAACCTGACAAGCACCTAATTAAGAAAAATTAACAGCTTGTTAAAATTCTGGGATTGCAACTGTGGTTGCAACGAAAACCAGCATACACAGGGGTCCCCCAGGACCGGTTTGGGAACCCCTGGTCTACACTACACTCAATCCAGTCACCCAGAGCACAGTTCCCATCACTTCAAAAGAAAATAAAAAGCAGGAAATGTGCATTATTTGTAAAATACATTTAATCCTAAATATCAGAGCAAACAAACCAAACAAAAACTAAAATTCAAAAGGAGCAAACATCTAAATAAATAATGGGCCTCGGATTCTCACTGGGGAGCACAGGCAGGCAGTGGGGAGAATTTTGTGGGTGTAGATTTGTGGAACATCAACGCTCTCTAGTCACCATCACGGGTGTTTATTGTTTACCAATCTTCAAAATTCTCAACTTTTAAATGGCTGAATCATGGGTAAAACTTGGACACCTCTCTTGCATAAACGACAGACCAACTCCCTGATCAGGCAGTCCCATTATATTTTGTTTTAAATGTCTGCTCCTACTTATTTCAACAAAGTACCAGGAACAAAGCTTGAAAAAACAGCTTACGTTTCTTTCTTTACATAGCAATTAGTATGATTATATGTAGCTGTACATGTTACAAGACACATTCCATATATAAGAATAAGCACTATGTGTTAACAAGATAGTACTGTACCATAAAAAACATGTAACAAGTAGGTTTACAAATGCTACATATAATGTGTGGGTGTTTATGTGTGTGGGCGAGTAAATGGGTAAATAGATTCACTCAAGTGCAACATTTGGCAAGAGCTCTTTCAACTGTTAATCTTGGCTTGGAGACTTCCAGATTTGAGTCAGTAAGCCTACAATGCTGCATAGATGACAGGCTTGTATCCCATATTCAAGGCCGCTGAAGAATGCAACACTGCCCTCTGCTGGTAGATTCTTTTTTTCTCCCCAATTCCAACCGGTCTCTGATCTCATTGGCTGTAGCAGCTCTATTGTAGCATTAGCTCTTCTATGTGGATTTGGAGGGCAAGGCACAGATCTGATAATAGAACACATCCTTGAATCCAGCTCCAGAATGCTCTGACTGCAGAGACACTATCTTCCGTATGTGGGTCCCTAGTACGAGCGCTATATCACAAGACACTTGGGCATAGGGCGAGGGCCAGGGTTGGACACACGCACGCACACACCCACCCACAATCTCCATGATCACACTCTCCATTATTGGGATCACAATAGGGTCAGAGCTGCATGGATAGCTTTCAAACGCTTCCTATCCAATCAAAGGGGACCCTGCAATCCACTCTGAGGAGTAGATTCAGGAATGCCCATCTTTCATGACACTTAAACAGGCACAAACTGATAACAGTATCCTAATTTGGACAATTTCACTTTTCCAGAGGACTGAAAAGGATTACATAATGGGAAAGTTCACCTGATTTTTTTTATCATCGGTTTTATTTAGTGTATGTTATCGATTGGCTGTGACAGTTTTTGTATGGAATGAAGATTATTTTAGATATTTTTAAATGTTTCGGAAGACTTGCCAGCTTTACATTGGCATGTTTAGGGCATTCGGGTTTGTGGTCTAAAACAAGAAAATGTATTTCAGGTAACTCTAAAGCAACTTGTACAGCAATGTTATACCACCAGATGTTGTACGTATGTATATTACCCAATCATCCTTCAAAAACTTATGTTTCATATTATTTTTGTTTGGAACTATTTCCTATGGTGCATGCAACCTGTAGTCACTGTGTACCAGAACAATATAAAAATATTTTAAAATAAATTAAAATAGAAGATTAATTTTAATATGCACAGCCTCTGGAAACATGTCACTGTACAGGTTGCTTTGGAGTTACTTTAAGTATATTTTCTTGCTTTAGACCACAAACCCCCAAATGTCTCCTTAATGCCCATATGCCTGCCATTGTAAAGCTGGCAGGTCACTTTTCAAAATATTGAAAATATCCTTCATTGCAGTGAAAAATGGTTTGAGCAAAAATAGAAAGTGAACTATCCCTTAAATGTGACAAATTAAACTGAACCAAAATCCTATTCTTGCTCCGTGAATTTCAGTTTTGACTTTTGTACAGCATCTTTATTTTGCAATTACTCTGCCATGTTACTTTTTTGGGGGGAATTGAGCCTGTGAGCTGTAAAATATGTTTAAACTTGCATCTATAGTTTTTCTCTTCACTAACCGACCATTTCTGATGGGCTTGGTTGACTCTGTAATTAGCGGTTTAATGTAAATTGGTGAAATGGTCAAACATTCTTTTCTTATCGTTGGCGCAGAGTCACAAAATGCAGTTTCAATTAATTCTTAGTGAATCAATGGAAGTGACTTTGAGTCTACGTGCAATGAGTCTACGTGTAACACTACAATTGGCACACATCAGCACAGTTACAAACATGCCACAGGACTCAAAAAGAAAAACCTCACTGTAACAATTTTGTTTAAAGCTGGTGTGGGAAAGGATAAGACACATTCAGCATTTAAGGCTAGGGGGCCCATGACTGACCCCTCTATGGCTTGGATTGATTAAAATGCTGACATAAAGCATAAACTATAAGACAAATAAGCAGAAACAAATTCCCATCCTGACCGAATAACCCTGTCAATGTTGAGTCCCTGGCTTACACTTAGTATTATAGGCACTATGCTGTCCAAACTACAACCGGGATATTTCCTAGTAATCCTCAATGGTGCCTGGAATTGGGATGGACAACAATGCTAATTTATTAACATTTATGATCGTGAGAAATATGGGAGTCATTTTTTATTTACATCATCTGAATGATTACATCATTTCTTTTTCTAGTCCTGAAGTTCAGCATTAGTAATAAGCTCACAATTTTACTAAAATACTTCGGGTTTAATACCATGTGCAAGTTCCACCTTGGATTAAAGCCTGTAACTTTATGAGCAGGTTTCCCAAACTTTAATCCTCAGTGACTGCGTTTCAACTGTCAGTCCAAGCCAGGGTAGGGTGTTAAAGGTTCATCATGACTTTTACTTTTTAATGGTCTCTTTTCCAAGAATGCATGTTGAGCCAAACCAGTGCTTAAAGCTATTCCTCAAACCTTCACCGTTTCCTGATCCTTTAACAAGGCTGGCGATGGGTTTATCGCGACTATGCTGTTCTGGATGTTTGAACTGAAAGGGTTTAACCTCTAGCATCTGCACTGTGTAGCTTTCAAATAACATAACTTTTCAGCTAAAAATAAGCAGCAGAATGAAAGTGAGAATTCTTTCCAGACTATGGGTGTGGGTAAGGTGGTCTCTGCATTGGCAGCTTTGTACTTGAACAGTGCAACCACACACATGTACATAAAATATATATAAATGTAATAAGATCTCTATCCAGTTCATGCTGGAAAGCAAATGCTGCAACTTTAATAATCAGCTAGCTACTTTTAGCCATGCAAGTTGCCTTGCTAGTTGGCACAGATAGGAAACATTTTGAAGTAAGCTTGCTGCTGCCTTGATTATAGCCAGCTAGCTAGACATCTTAGATAAAGGGGAAATGTGTGCATGCTTATATAATATAATTTATATAGCTAGCTACAGTAGCAAGTAGCAACATAGCTATATATAAAATAAATTTGACAACCATCCAAGCAACCTGGCTAGTAGTGGGGACATTAGCATATTTGTTCTAGCCTGGCAACATTTCATTCAAGTTCCAGTGATTCTATAGCTTGATAAGAACAAGACACCTGCATGAAAAATGATTGGTACACTGCAAAAGATATCTGTCTTAACAAGTGTTTTAGACTTAAAAATCTTTTTTTTTTCTCAAAAGTGGAAAATATTAGCTTGTTTTAAGTAATTTTTTGGCTGACAAGCACAAATATCTCACCTCACTGGCAGAAAGTTTGTCTAATTTAGCAAAAAAGTAACAGAAATAAGATTGTAAAGTCTAAATATAAGATTAAAATCCTTGTTAAAATTTGTTTTTTGCAGTGTAAAAAGTAGCTGACAATGTCCTCCTAATTTGAAACTTAGCTAGGTAGCTTCTCTGTAAACGTGCATCTTCCTCTTGAACAGGACAGTAGTTATGGGCAGGCATCTAGTATGACTAGTATGCAAAAGCTCCCGTTGGGGCCATACAAGGAGAAGCTAAAGAGCTTTATCTCTGAGACCTAGGAACAAGGAAATCTTTGCACAATCACACACCTATCCTGACCAACGAGTAGAAAAGTAGCTACTGCTGGTTGACATTAAGGTGTGGACTCTGGCTTTATTCGTTTGTTTAAACTGTCATGCATGTGAGTAGGAGGAAGTTAGTTCATTCGCAGGTAGAGCAAGGTGTGATTGCGTGTCACAGCTCATTGGTCTAATCCCTTGAATTGTTTCTGGAACACCAAGATTGAAAATACTTAAACCCACATCTCTGCTACGAAATTTTCTGCTACCCTCCTTCATAATGGCATTCCCCTAAAAAAGTAAATTTCTTTTTGAGTTGTTCCTTAGTGGCCGTTATTGAAACAAACAACAAGGCGAACAAACAAGCAAAGAACCAAGGGAAGTTAATGCTTCCATGCTAGCCTGGGATAAAATACTGTCAATATATACAGTTGATATATCTACATATAAAAAGAACAATAAAACAGAGAGTATATGTCTTCAACTTCAGCACAGGAGCGATACCTAACAGTTAATACAGGAAAATGAATGAAAGGTTTTACATGTATAGTACTGTGCAAAAGTCTTGGGCCCCTGAGATTTTTTGTGTCCATTTTTTCTTAGATGTTTATTTTTTTACTCTTCTGCATCAATGTAAAAGGAGCAGATTTTACATTTCCAAATATTCATTTTCAAAAAAAATTCATTGAACTATCTTCAGCGAAAATAAGAACAAGGAGTTCTGCAACAGATGGTATAGCCACCACAGAGCCCTGATCTCAACATCATCGAGGCTGTCTGGGATTACCTAGACAGACAGAAGCAAGCGAGACAGCCAAAGTCTGCAGAAGAACTGTGGCAAGTTCTCCAAGATGCTTGGAACAATCTGCCAGCAGATTTTCTTTTAAAACTGCACGACAGTGTACCGAAGAGAATTGATGCAGTTTTAAAGGCACAGGGTGGTCACACCAAATATTGATTTGACTTAGTTTTTTTACTGTTTACTGCTCTTTGTAGTCAATTGTTTGATATTTAGGAACTTTTAATTTCATTATTTTTGAAAGCATCTTTGCTTTACGAGTTTTTTTTACATGGTGCCTAATACTTTTGCACAGTACTGTACATTAAATATTTTATGTGTGTAAATGTGTGTCACAGGTCATTCATGTATATCAATTAGCCTACTATCAAAGACTCTTGGCTACGTAATATACAGATGATCAGACTGTGACGATAACACACTACCGAATCTTTAAATATTTGTTATAGAAGAAATGTATTTAGTAAGACTGAAATAACTGCCTAAGCGACTACATAAGAAAGTGGTGCACCATATAAAATGAAACTGAAGATTATTATTTTTTCAATGCTCCTTCATGATTTGTAGCCCTTTCCCTCCGCTTCAGTATACTGGGCTATTACGGATTCCACAGCACAGCACCATGCTGAAAATCATCTCGAAAATCTGTGGGCAAGGAACAAAGAGAAAAGCATGAAATGGAGCCTCCCATACCAAAAGGAAATACAAATAAAATATGTATGGGGTCTAAGCACTCCTAGCACCCAAACCTGACAAACAGGATACACACGGGCAATGGTATATCGCTACGACTTTGAGCACAAGTTATGTGAAGGCAATCATCCAGACAGGTCAATGTCTTTTGAGCAAAAAAAGCTCACAAAGTTACCTACCATGATGACAGCAACCACCAGGGCGACGATGCCAATCAGGTAGAGCTTGTCAGAGAAGATCTCATTCAGTTTGGTGTGACAGTTCTGAGAGATATTACGAAAATAATAATGACAATAGTGTTAAAACATTAAAACACAAACACCAGCACACACACACAAGGCAGGGTGTTCCATAGCTTGTGGGCATAATTTAAAAAGGCTGCTTCCCCAATCTTTCTTTTAGCACCATGGTGTTGTGAGGCCAGCAAACCAGCAGCAGATGACCTGAAGGCTCGTGCAGGGGCATAGGGGACTAGGGAATATGTAAAATGCCCTCCACTATTATTGGCACCCCTGGTAAAGATGAGTAAAAAGGGTTATAAAAAATTCAGCGTTTGGTGAATTAGCTTAATCTCACACTGAAAAAATGAGAAAAATCCCACCTTTAATTGAAGTCAATTTACTATGAGAAAAAAAAAATCCCTCATCAAGAAATAATTATTTTTAACAAAACCATGTGTGCCACAATTATTGGCACCCCTGCATTTATATATAGAATAAAGTAATCATTTTTAATATTTGGTCGCATATCCTTTGCATGCCATGACTTCCTGATGTCTGTGACCCAACAACATCAAATGACTCTTGATATCTTATTTTCTGGTACTCTTACAAGCGATACTATAAAGTCTCTGCACTTGAATGGATCTCTATGGGAATTGGGGGGTGGGACTAGATTTAGCTGTAAATTATGCTGGAATAGTATGGAATACATGGTTGGTAAAATGGCTGTAAGTCAGCAAGCGTCTGTGGTATCAAACGAGCCTCAAAACATCACTCTGCTGCCAGATATGCAGTAGATATGGATGGATCACTTTAAGGGTTGTTTCTCCTGACAAATTTTCCTATTGAACTCTATGAAAAAATAAGTCAGGAGAAGAAATCCTTCAAGTTATCCATCCATATCTACTGTATTTCTGGCAGCAGAGTGATGGTTCAAGGCTTGTTTGATACGTCAGACCCTTGCTAACTTAGAGCCATTTAGCCAACCATGTGTTCCATACTGGTCCAGTGTAAATTACAGCTAAATCTTGTCCCACCCCCCAATTCCCATAGAGATCAATTAAGCTAATTCACCAAATGGCAAATGTTTTATAACCCTTTTACTCATCTTTACCAGGGGTGCCAATAATACTGGAGGGCACTGTACATAGCATGTATTGGAAGTGTCCCTCTAGTTTTCCCCTGCCTCACCTGATATATAATCAAACAATGGCTACTTAACCTTGAAGAAATTAAGGGGGTTTGTGATGCAATGTACAGCACTGGACAGTTAACCTTCCTTCTGGCCTCATAAGAACCCTCCCTTTTCCTATTTTTGGGGCCTGGATATGAGTGTAGGCACGGGACTCAAGGGGGGAGGTTACCATTGGGAAGCTCAGAGGTCCCTGGGAACTCTTGGGACAAATGTCCTTGAAAAGGTGAGTAATGATATCCGAGGCATCACCCTTTCCACAGCAGTCCAGCTATGGGGGAAACAAAACTGTCAAAAATCACCCAACACAATATGCGTGCATTATACCTGGACTTCCTAAATCTTCTGAGCCCAGGACCCATACAATGAGCACATACATTTTCGGTGACCCACCCCTTATTGAAAATTACAGCAGACAAACTATAGTCGATATTCAGAAATATGATATGCAGTAATATTCTTTCACATTCACAACACCTGCATTATAACCAGCCTACACTCTAGCCTATATTCTGGTTCTCTTCTCCAGAGTGGAGCGGAGTACTCTGTTAGGTGCCGTTGGTTTATAAGTAAACATCTCATCCAGGTAGGACTCCAAACTTGATAAATACATATGACCTACTCCACATGGGTTTTGCTTTTTATTTGCAATACTTATGAAAAAGGAGGCTTTGGGTCAGTCACAGTGGTCACAGACATAAGAGGGCCTTTGAAATGCCTACGAAATGCCTAAAATTTAATGTAACATGACTGTAGGAACACCATCTGTTCCAAACTATTTTATTCTAACGAGTAATGTGTAAGTAATAGGCACTGACTTTGTGAAGGGCCAGAGCTGTATTTAAATCAGCTGACTTCCTGCCTTAATTCAAGGTATTCAAAATATTCAACGCAACTATTCAAACTTCTGCAAAAATGAGTATACAAATGTAATTATTTCAACAAATATGTGATCGCTGATGAGCAAAAACCAGAATGATAGCTTACTGTCTCATGGAAGACCTTCAGCACTGCGGCTGCTTGATTGTTGTCAGTGTTCATGACGACCTTGTTGTAAGCTCCATCATAGAAGTTAATCATCTCATTGGCGATCTGAAATAAGTGTGCAGAAAAACATGGTAATTTTGATGATTTTCAAAGGCTATAAATGGATGATGCCAACAGCAGGGCAAAAAACAAAAACAAAACAGAAAATGCATCTCTCTCTAGATTTAATTATTGTATGGTTCATAATTTTATATACAGTACCAGTCAAAAGTTTGGACACACCTACTCATAGAAGGTTTTTTTTCTGTTATTTTTACTGTTTTCCACATTTTGGAATAGTAAAGACATCAAACTATGAGATAACACAAATTAAATTATGCAAAGACCAAAAAAGTGTTAAACAAATTTTAAAAAATCTTATATTTTAGATTCTTCAAAGTAGCCACCCTTTGCCTTGATAACGGCTTTGCACATTCTTGCCATTCTCTCAAACAACTTCTGTGGTAAACACAGAAAACAGGTAAACAGGTGATGCCATCATGACTCTGTATAAAAGGATATCAAAAGACTCCTGATATCTTATTTTCTCGTACTCCTACAAGCGATACTATAACCTCTGCATTTGAATGGATCTCTTTGGGAATTGGGGAGTGGGACTAGATTTAGCTTTAAATTAGACTGAAACAGTGTGGAACACATAGTTGGCTAAATGGCTCTAAGTCATCAAGGGTCTGATGTATCAAACAAGCCTTAAACCATCACTCTGCTGCCAGAAATACAGTAGATATGGATGGATAACTTGAAGGGTTTCTTCTCCTGACTTATTTTTCCATAGAGTTCAATAGGAAAATTTGTCAGGAGAAACAACCGTTAAAGTGATCTTATTTTCTCGTATATAAAACAGCTAAAAATGTCCAAATATTTTAATATTTACAAACATATCCAGACATATAGACAAGTAATGTAGTGTGGGTCAGATAAAGTTTACCCAAATAAGTAAAGTAGTATAATTTATTTTGAAATGTAAAATAATAAAGAATCTTATTTGTGAACACATGTTTCTTTCATCTCAGAAACATTGCTAAGGTGCGACCCTTTGTGACCAGACATGACGCTAAAAAATTAATCCATGCTTTTGTGTCAAGCAGACTAGACTACTGTAATGCCCTTTTTACTGGGCTCCCCAAAAATTCTACAAATAAGCTACAGCTCATCCAGAGTGCCGCTGCGCGGCTCCTAACCAGAACAAAGAAGAGAGAGCATATCACTCTAGTGCTGGCCTCTCTACATTGGCTCCCAGTGCTGTCTAGGATAGATATTAAGGTTCTCCTACTGGTTTACAAAGCCCTAAATGGCCTGGGCCCTGCTTATGTTACATATTCCCTAGTCCCCTATGCCCCTGCACGAGCCTTCAGGTCATCTGCTGTTGGTTTTCTGGCCTCACAACACCATGGTGCTAAAAGAAAGATTGGGGAAGCAGCCTTTTAAAATTATGCCCACAAGCTATGGAACACCCTGCCAAGAGCTATTAGAGAGGCCAACTCCGAAGACACTTTTAAACGATTACATAAAACTTATCTTTAATTTAGCTTTTAACTGAATATCTATTTATTATTTTCTTAATTATTTTTTAACATGTATGTCTTTTATCCTATATTGTTTTATATACTTCATGTTCTTATTTTGCGGTGATTTTGGAATTTTATTTTATGGGCTTTATGCTGTGTATCTGTTGTTCGAATCTGTATTCTTGTTTTAATCTGTACTTTTATGTAAAGCACTTTCAGCTGCAACTATGTATGAAAGGTGCTATACAAATAAGGTTATTATTATAATTTAGGGTCTGTAGGACCATACAGGTTTCCATTTATTCAAGTACAAATATTCCAAATAAATAATAATAATAATAATAATTATAATTGTATTCATGACATGCTAGTAGTTGTCACAAATGAAGGTTATGCCTAATATCCTCGCAATGAAATTTGCCCTTTGATTTCTTCACTGCTATGTATGAGCATTTATTTTCCACTGTCAATGTTGTTCAATGTATTTATATTTTCATTTATATTTTTGTATTTATAATGTATCCTAGTTTTTCATCACTATTGCACAAAATTATAAATAGGCTAAGCAATTTACAGCCATGTTGACAGTGCAATAGCTAGTCCACAGGCAAAGAAGAATGCTTGGATGTGGTCTGTCAGGCGCTTCCAGTGCGCACTGAAACGCAAAGCCACTGAGCGCCGTCAGTCGCCGGCATTTCTACTGCGTTCTGTGGTCGCATTTAGTCATCTTGACAGTGGAAAATAAATGCTCATACATAGCAGTGAAGGAATCAAAGGGCAAATTTCATTGCGAGGATATTAGGCATAACCTTCATGTGTGACAATCACATAGCGATAGTAATCATAGTTAGCTGTCGAACAACGTTTCACTTACTTCTCAAACGGTCACAGGGGTGTGTTTCCCAGAAGCATCTTAAGGCTAAGACGTCGTAAAACCCTTCGTACGAAGCTTCTTGAACTTTGGGTGCGTTTCCCAAAAGAATCTTAATTTAAGACGCTCTTTGAAACGCTCGTAGATTAACGATTACTCCAGACCAGTCTTAGACTGTTAAGTGCGTTTTAGAAGCCCATAAATCACATACTTTATTTGATTTTTCATGTTAGTGTTCAGTTCATTTTACGGTTACCATAACCACTGATTGTTTTTTTTATAGTGATGTTAGATGCAACAATATAGCAATTACAGTGGGGTTCCCGTCTCCCAATCTATCGCCCCTCCTCCTCCCGTATCAGCAGCACCACAGACAGAAGTACAGAGATGTAAAATCCAGGGATCAGAAAGGAAAAGTCCTGCTATGTGTTTCTTCCACCCATGAACTCAGCCAGCTGATTTCACTAATTAGTTCCATATCCTGGCTGAAAAATTGTGCAAATTAGCAAATCCAGGTGATTGGAACTAAATACTGAGAAGGACTTTTTACTTTCTAAACCCGGATTTTACACTTCTGGTTAAGTAGCACTTAAGAGGTGACTGCGCGTCCATGCTTTAAGAATTGTTTTGGGAAACGTGTGTTACAAATTAAAGAACCATCGTAGAATCGCTTGTTGAAATCGCACTGTGGTAGGGGGGCGTGGTTTTAGGCGCTGCCGGCAAGAGAGAGAGTGAACTCGTGTGGTTTGTGGAGCCGGCACAACTGTCGGAAATCAGGCAATTGGTGATGAATGATTGTTTATTAATTATGTAATTAACCAATTGCTTTGATTGTTCGACAGTGAGCCTGAGGGCATAAAAGGAGGCTGCTGGGAGTTCGAGGAGGAAGACGAACTTATGTGTGTGTATGTGTGTCTTTGTTGAAAACGCCGACTGAAAGGCGGAAAAGAAATAAACGGAGTGATCTCCAAGACGAACTGTTGTCCTAGCCTCTTGAACACGAGGGGTGGCACTCGCATCGCCACAGTGGTGGCCCGTACGGGGAGAAAATACAAGGAAGTTCAAGGGGCAGTATGGACAACAGCCAGGAACAGCTGAGGCAGTCGTCATCAGTGGTAGCGCTAGGAAAAATGCTGGAGGGAATAGCTGCCATGCAGGAGCGACAGTCGGCTGCTCATGCCGAGCAGATGGAAGCCCTGCGTGCGCAGTCTAACCTCCAGACCCAGGCGCTACTACAGCTGGCTGCTGCCGGCGAGTCCAGGGGGAGGCAGAGCGTCGCGTCCCCAAAGTTTCATATCCCAAAGATGACAGCGGACGACGACGCTCAAGCCTTCCTAGAGGCATTTGAGGTGGCAGCGGGGGCGTGCAGGTGGCCACTCGAGGAGTGGTCAGTACGTCTCCTGCCCCTCTTGTCGGGCGAAGCACAAAAGGCGGCGCATAGCCTGCCAGCAGCCGCTTGGACGGACTTCCGAAATCTAAAGAAGGCGGTCCTCGACCGAACGGGATTCAGCCCGGAATACCACCGACGTCGGTTCCGGGAGACCTCCCTGACGGAAGAGGACCGACCGTTCGCCTACGCCCAGCGGCTGATGGACATGGCAAGGCGCTGGCTCCAGCCGGAAATAAGATCAGCTGCGGGAATAGTGGAGCAGGTGTTCCTGGAAAGATTAATCGCGGGGTTGCCGGCGGATACAGCCAGCTGGGTCCAGTGCCATCGGCCCACCAACCTGGATAACGCCATCACCCTGGTGGAGGACCACCTAGCACAACATCCCTTCACCCAGCAGCAGAAACCGGAGCCGGCGCCCCGGAAAAAGTTTTTCCCCCGTTCTATTCCCCTTCCCGTTTCCTGTCCCCAAAACCCCTCCTTCCCTCATGTTAAATTCCCTGCTTTTTCTTCCCCTTCTTCCCACTCAGGCTCAGTGGCGGTGCAGTCCGGCCCACAGGGAGCTCCTCAGACACCTGGACCGGGGTGTTGGCGGTGCGGACAGCCACCTGCGCCGCGATTGTCCGCTGATGGAGGTGGGGCAGGTGGTCTGTGTTGTCGGACCGCCCACCTCCGCTCCCGATCCAGACGGGGCGTACTGCATTCTGGTAAGGGTGCAAGGGAGTGAACACCGGGCGCTGTTGGATTCAGGGGCTATGCAGACCATGATCCAACAGAGCCTGGTTCGACCAGAGGCTTTGGTACCGGCACGTTGGGTAACGATTAAGTGTGTGCATGGGGATATACACAAGTATCCTATAGTACCAGTGGAAATTCGCATCAAAAATAAAAAGCATATTTTGGAGGCTGCGGTTAGCTCCCGTCTCTCGCACCCTCTGATTTTGGGCACTGATTGGACGGGATTTAAACTGGTAGCGGAGAAATTGATGGGGGTGCGATCACGACCGCTAGGGAAGTGTGAGGTGTGTGCAGCGGACAGTGGTGACGCGGGGTCGTCCGACACTGCCGAGGGGGTGCCGGTGTTCCACCCCGTGGAGGATTTCCCACTCGCTCAGTCTTGTGACGATACCCTACGCTTCGCTTTTGACCAGGTGATATCTGTTGATGGTCAGCTAGTGCGCCCGGATGCTGCACGATCTCACCCATATTTTGCAATTATTAGGGACAGATTGTACAGAGTGAGTCGTGACACTCAGATAGGTGAGGAAATAACCCAGTTGTTGGTACCTAAAAGCCGCCGGGAAATTATTTTCCAGGCGACTCACTACAACCCCATGGCTGGTCATTTGGGATATGAAAAAGCACTAAACCGGATAATGGCCCGTTTCTACTGGACGGGCATTTGGGCGGACGTACGTCGGTGGTGTGCGGCCTGTCCAGATTGTCAGCTAGTGAATTTTCTGGCTATCCCAAAAGCGCCGTTGCGCCCTCTACCGTTAATTGAGGTCCCTTTTGATAGAGTGGGCATGGACCTCATCGGGCCATTTGACAGGAGCACACAGGGTTACCGATTTGTATTAGTTCTGGTGGATTATGCAACCCGGTATCCCGAAGCAGTGCTGTTGCGCAATATCTCGGCCAAGAGTGTTGCGCAGGCATTGTTTCAGATAATCTCCCGCGTCGGAATCTCGAAAGAGATTCTGACGGATCAAGGCACCTCGTTTATGTCACGCACATTACGCGAACTGTATGAATTATTGGGAGTTCAGTCCATTAAAACCAGCATATACCATCCACAAACGGATGGGCTCGTTGAGCGTTTTAATAGGACCTTAAAATCTATGATTCGGAAGTTCGTACACGATGATAGCCGAAATTGGGATAAGTGGTTAGTTCCTCTATTGTTCACAGTGCGAGAGGTTCCCCAGGCCTCTATGGGATTTTCTCCATTTGAGTTACTGTTTGGTAGAAAACCACGGAGCATCTTGGACCTAGTTAAAGAAAGCTGAGAGGAGGGTCCAAGTCCCAGTAAAAACGAGATCCAATACGTTATGGACCTGCGAGCAAAACTCCATACACTGGGTAGGTTGTCACGGGAGAATTTGCTCGAGGCTCAGGAACGCCAACAGAGGCACTACAAGGAAGGAACTAAGCTAAGACAATTTTCACCGGGAGATAAGGTCCTAGTATTGCTCCCGACTTCCAGCACAAAATTACTCGCCAAGTGGCAAGGACCCTTCGTGGTCACACGACGAGTGGGGGAAGTCGATTATGAGGTGGAGCGATCTGATAGAGAGGGGGCGAAACAGATTTATCATCTCAATCTGTTAAAAGCATGGAAAGAGGTGGTGCCCGTCTCCCTGGTTACGGTAGATCAGGAGAGAGATGAGCTGGGGCCAGAGGTACCAAATTCGACCAATCAAACCTCACCCCTTTCAGATAGCCATCTCTTACCGAATCAGAGAGCGGATCTTGCCTTGTTGCAGAAGCGGTTTTCCCCCCTACCCGCAGTCACCTCATAAACCACCACGTTGAGACAGCCCCGGGCGTGACGGTGCGTGAACATAAAAAGAAATTAGTTTGAACATAAAAAGAAATTAGTTCAAGCAGAAATAAAGGCCATGCTGGAATTAGGAGTAATAGAGGAGTCTAACAGTGCGTGGAATAGCCCCATCGTGCTAGAAGGTAAGCCTGATGGATCTATTCGGTTCTGTGTAGATTATCGCAAGGTGAATGAAGTGTCACAGTTTGATGCCTATCCAATGCCTCGGGTCGATGAGCTCTTGGATCGGTTAGGCACAGCTCATTTTCTTTCGACACTGGATCTAACCAAGGGCTACTGGCAGATTCCCTTGTCTCCAGAGTCCAAGGAAAAAACGGCTTTCTCCGCTCCGGATGGGTTATACCAATTTCGGACACTTCCGTTTGGGTTATTCAGGGCCCCTGCTACTTTTCAACGTCTGATGGACAGGGTGCTGCGTCCGCATGCTGCTTTCGCTGCAGCCTATCTGGATGACATTATCATCCACAGCAGCAGCTGGGCTCAGCATGTGCGGCATGTGGGGGCGGTGCTCGAGTCCCTGAGACAGGCGGGACTCACGGCTAACCCAAAGAAGTGTGCAATTGGCCGAGCGGAGGTACCACTTGGGAAGTGGACAGGTGCGGCCTCTCGTGGACAAAACCGCAGCGATTGCGACCTGTCCCCGACCCAAGACAAAAAAGGAGGTAAGGAGGTTTTTGGGACTGGCCGGCTTCTACAGAAGGTTTATTCCTGCTTACCCAGAGCTGACCAATCCCTTAACCGACTTGACTCGGAAAGATGCCTCAGATCCGGTCCAGTGGACGGAATTCTGCCGACAGGCGTTTGAGCGAGTGAAGGAAGTTCTTTGTGGGAAACCGCTCTTGTTCACCCCTAATTTCTCTCTCCCTTTTAATTTGCAGACAGACGCATCGGACAGAGGGCTGGGGGCCATTTTGACTCAGCAGGTGGAGGGGGGTCGACCGACCAGTGCTGTACATTAGCAGAAAACTCTCACAACGGGAAGCTAAGTACAGCACGGTCGAGAAAGAATGTCTGGCCATTCGGTGGGCGGTCGGGTCCCTCCGTTATTACCTACTGGGTCGCCCATTCACCCTCTGCTCGGACCATGCTCCCCTCCAATGGCTCCACCGCATGAAGGATACCAACGCCCGAATCACTCGGTGGTATCTGGCTTTACAGCCTTTTAATGTCAAGGTGGTTCATAGGCCGGGAGCGCAGATGGTGGTGGCCGACTTTCTCTCTCGCCCGGTGGGGGAGGAAGGGGGGGTTGGTCATCGGCCGGATGGCTTCCCGGCCTAAGTCGGGCAGTGGGGGTATGTGGTAGGGGGGCGTGGTTTTAGGCGCTGCCGGCAAGAGAGAGAGTGAACTCGTGTGGTTTGTGGAGCCGGCACAACTGTCGGAAATCAGGCAATTGGTGATGAATGATTTTTTATTAATTATGTAATTAACCAATTGCCTTGATTGTTCGACAGTGAGCCTGAGGGCATAAAAGGAGGCTGCTGGGAGTTTGAGGAGGAAGACAAACTTATGTGTGTGTATGTGTGTCTTTGTTGAAAACGCCGACTGAAAGGCGGAAAAGAAATAAACGGAGTGATCTCCAAAACAAACTGTTGTCCTAGCCTCTTGACCACGAGGGGTGGCACTCGCATCGCCACACGCACTTAACCCTAAGATTGATTGTTATCGGGAAACACACCCCTGCCACCTCTTCCATATATGTAGGCAATACTGTAATAGTCAGCACGTTTCATTATCAACATCCGTTGTTGCTCACTTCCGTTGTGTTGTGGCTTTTGCATTTGTGTTATGGCTTTTGCAGTTGTGTTTTCCGTTATGCAGTTCGTTCGACACTTCTCGGCCACCGTAGTTTTGTACATTGAAAACGTTTTTTGTTGAGTTTAAGAATTTACGATAATACAGCTTACACGCCGCTACGGGATCGGGTTTATATACCGTCAGTTCAACAAACATATCTGATTCATGGTTACTCACTTTAAAAAAATGACCGTAGCATCATATAATCAATAATCATAATAATAGTAATCTGTGGTAAGCTATTTTCTTTGACAGTTATTGTCTTCTTTTCTGATAGGCTATGCAAAGATGTCTGGGAAATATGCACGTCTTTGTTGTCAAAGGTAGGACATAGGTAGGACAGTGCAGAAAAAAAAACGTCCATGTATGTGCAGCTACGTTATGGCCTTGTGTTTACTATGCCTGACTTGGATGCAGGAGTTTCCTGTTTCAAGCTGCGGTAAAGATTTATTTATTTATCTTTCTTCACGTTAGTTTTTGCTAGGCTACTGCAGCTACGTAAAATGGCAATTATTTTCTTACCTACTCCGGTCATCTACCGACATATAGGCTTACACATTAGCAGCTATTTCTACCGTGTATACAACCATTTAAAACACCGTCATATGTCTTCCTTTCAGCTAGAATGTATGTATGTAGCTTATTGTGCATGCATGTCTCCATTTGAATGGATCTCTATGGAAATTGGGGGGTGAGACTAGATTCAGCTGTAAATTACACTGGTACAGTATGGAACACATGGCTGGCTAAATGGCTGTAAGTTATCAAGGGTCTGAGCTATCAAACGAGCCCCAAACCACCACTCTGTTGCCAGATATGGAGATATAGAGATCCATTCAAATGCAGAGAGGTTATAGTATCGCTTGTAACAGTACCTGAAAATAAGATATCGACAGTTTTTTGATGTTGATGGTCACAGACTTCAGGAAGTAACAGCATGTAAAGGATATGCGACCAAATATGAAATATGATACTTTAAAAATACGTTAAAGCAAAGGGTATGAATACTTATGTAAATGAGAAATTTTAGTTTTTTATTTTTAATAAATTTGCAAAAATCTCAAAAACACTTTTTTCACATTGTCATTATGGGGTGTTGTGTGTAGAATTTTGAGGGAAAAAATGAATTTAATCAATTTTGGAATAAGGCTGTAACAGAACAAAATGTGGAAAAAGTGAAGCGCTGTGAATACTTTCCGGATGCACTGTAGATTCATACATTCATTCATTTCTTTGCATCATGATCCCTATCTGTATTGAATGAATGGTGCATCTACTATAGTCATACTATTACTTAGTTACCTGTGGAATGTTCCAAACGGGTGTTTTTTTTAACTTCCCAGTCTTTTTTTGCCCCTGTACCAATTAGCGTATATTTACAAAAATCAATAACGTTGATAAGGTAAAACATTAAATATCTTTTCTTTGTACTGCTTTCAATTAAATATATGTCAAAGAGAATTTACAAACCACTGCTTTCTGCTTTTATGTGCATTTTATATTTTACTGTCCCAACTTTTTTTGGAATTGGGGTTTGTACATGGTGGAACCAAAATGTACAAAAATACCCTTTAATAAAAGCTGAGATTCTGCACTTTAACCACATGTGAATTGTTTAATTGTGGAGTCATGGAATTGTGCCAAATCAAGAACAAATATGTCTTTGCCCCAAACATTATGGAGAGCACTGTAAATCAGGTGAATATACTTATGCTCTCATGCACTGTATGCAATTCACTCTGGTTAAAGGGATAGTTCACCCATTTTGAAGAATTTCATATTGTTTTACTTACCCCCTAAATAGTATGTTAAGCTGTAGTTATGCTGTCCTGGTCTCACCATTGTATCCTGAATTAGAGCAATGCTAACAATTAGCATCTTGCCACTGGATATAATTCCCCCCGTCTAACTTGCTTTAAAATAATCTGAAATCTGAAACGTCATCATACACAGTAATTTGATTGAAAATATCATCCTTGTGCACTCGGTAATCATATGTGCACTTTCTTTTCCAACAATGACACTTGTAAAGCTGTTATTAAACCTTATTTGAGTGGATTTAGGCGGTTATTTAAAGCAAGTTAGCCTGGAGGGAATTGTATCCAATGGCAAGATGCTAATTGTTAGCATTGCTCCAATACTATAATATAGCTACAATGGTGGGACCAGGACAGCTTAGCATACTATTTTGGGGGTAAGTAAAACAATATCAAATTTTTCAAAATGGGTGAACTATCCCTTTAAGAGCATCTTCTAAATTAATGCAATGCATCAATGTTATTCACTGTACAAGAGAGTGTCTCTCTCTCTGAGCTCTCTTACCGTGGCCCTGTTCATGAATCCCCAGATTCCAGCAGCCACCTCACAGGCAAACAGGATCACCAAACAGGCAAAGAACTAGGAATGAGCAGAAAAACAGCTGGATTATTGTAACTTAATTTCACTTCATGGTGTTTTGTGTACAACATTAGCAACATTTGTTTTAATCTAGCTACATTTTTTTTACATGACTGTGGTCAATGGACTTTTGAGGAGTTATTATATACTCTTATTACTGCAACCAAGCTGTTAAGATTATGTGACATTATGCAAGGATCAAACCTATAGTACTGATAGCATCTAGTTAATGTGGGTCTGTTTTATCAACTAGATTACTGTAGCCATTCTGTGTTCAGGCCAATCAACCAGTCTATGAATAAAATAAATAAATAAATAAAATGACGGCCAGTGTCATTTATTATCTCTCACTGAACACTGATGTTAGGAGTGTGGACACACTGAGAATTGTACAGAGAAACAAAAAGCCCTTCAATATACTCCTAAGACCCGGCAATTATTTTATGTACCATGTAGGGGACATGAGTCTCTGGTCTTAACCTCAAGAACCATATCTTCTACTATGGTGAAACCTACACAACAAAGGACATTCAATAAAAATTAAATAAATACTATTTTTGAAAATATTTTCAAGGAAACATGTTTTTGTTATCCAAGTATTATGTAAAAAAAAAAACTTTACAACAGGGGTGTCACATTCCTGGAGGGCCACAGTGTCTACTGGTTTTCAGTTTGTTTCAGGATGAGCAATTAAATTAAGTCATTGATTGGCTAAAGAGTCCACACACCATGTTCTCGAGGCCTTATTTAGCTGCTGATTGAAAGGAATACCAGCAGCTCTCCAGGACTGGAGTTTAACACCCCTGCTTTAGAAGATATTAAACTCATATACAAGCGATAACTTGTATATGATGGCGTGACCACGTCTAACATTGGGTCTGTACTCCTTTAGATTTGGGTCTGGACACCATTATCAGTATGAGATCAGTACTTCAAAGTCACTACAAGTCTATATGAGCATGCCATGCCAGGCTCAGACCTTTTATCCACATTTTGCAAAATAAGTTGTGCCACTACCCCATTTCAGTTTCAGGGTGAAGATCATTCATGTGATAGGGTAACCACATCTGCTTTGGTCAATATAGCCTCAGGATATAAACCTTGGACATTCCACAAACCACCAATATCCATAACAAGTTTGTCCTGTAACGTCGCTGGGAGGGTGGTGTCGGGGAAGTGAGGATTTAGTAAAATGTGTATTTTCTGAATTTTAATGTTCAGCACTCTGAATACCGAGCACGTTTAAAACTCCTCACTTATCCAACACTTGTATGTATGTATTTATTTGATTTAATTTGTTAATGATTATCAAGGATATCAATTATCAATTAAATCGCCAAATTCATTGATAGGCAGCCTGTTGGCTCAACCTTTATCAAAATGTACAACTCACAACCAGATTAAAATGAAGAGATTTATTAAATTACAACAAGTATTCAACGCCTTAACTAAAGACGTAGGTTCAACTACCTTAACAAACAATCAATGCTACAGACATGGACAAGTTACAGTCAAACTTTTAAAAAAAAGTCTATATATTAGATATACTACAGTGGATTAGGGTTGTGTAAAAATATCCCCAATATGCAATGTCAGGTTTCCTCTTCTTACGTACGTTTACCAAAACATGTTGTTCCACAGGCTGATTCATATTTCATTTTCTCATGGGTGATAATAATTAGAATAATGTATATTTGTAACGGTTTTAACACAAATTTTTGAATAAGTGAAAGCACAATATACAACCAAACGATCAGAAACAATTAGAGGTCGACCGATATATATCGGATTGACTGATATATTGGACCGATATTTGCATTTCATACCATATCGGAATAGGGTGCTAAGGGCTCCAATATGGCAGTTCACTCCTATTGTACGCTCCTGGTGCTCCCTCTAGCATCAATGTTATGCAATGTGTGCCTTTTTTGTTTGTTTTTGTAGTTATTTGTTTCAAACCAAAATAGTGAATAATATACATGTTGTTGATAGATAGATTTTGGTTCAAATTTGTAAGAATTTTGTCAATTTTCTGTAGCACATTTAAAACACATTGTTGATAATTTAAATACAAATTTTAATTGCACAGGAAATACTGTATTTTTCAAATAGGTATTTACATAGAAAAATTATGAATATGCATGTTGTTGTTGTGTGGGATGTTAATTTTTGATGGTTAGTTGTTCAAATTTGTAAGAAATTTGTAAATTGTGTAAATTGAATTACACTGGATAACTACTTTTTTTCCCCACTTAAAACGTAAATTTTATTCAATCACTAATTCTAAATGGTAAGAGTGCTATAACCTGTTCTTCTCCACCCTGTTTCACCCAAAATTCAATTTGAGGGCATATGCCCCAATTCTATAGCTTATAACTAGGGAGGGACGCCAGTTGTTCAAACCTGTTGTTAAGGATTGCTTCTAGATCAGTGCTATGGAGCGGTCTCTAAAGCAGCACCAAAGTGCTGTAAAGACAGTGTCATTGTAACGTCCCGTTCCCATCCAGTCCGTTTTCCGTGTTTTGCCATGTCCCTCCGTGTCATGTTTGATTCCCTTGTCCATGTTTTCCCTGTTGCTGCAGACTGGGCGTGTCCCCTCTGTTTGTTTCACTCCTTTTACCCACTCCGGTTTCTACCAATCTCCTTTCCCCGTTGTTGCATGCATTCTGCACCCTTCTATTGTTCAATTACCCATGTCTTCATTCTCATGCTTTTCCTGATTGTTTCCAATTACACTCCCCTATTTAACCCACCTGTTGTCTCCCCTCCAGTGCTGGTTCGTTACCTTTGTTGCTTTCCTAAACCTTGTTGCTTCTCTTTAACGTGTTCCAGTATTTAGATCCTTGATTCCCTGTCCTTGCTGCTAACTTCAGTTTGGTTCTGTCTAGGGGCTTAAATGCTCACTGCCTGCTGTTGTTGCTCCCCAGTCCTGTTTGTATACTGCCTGTCTTGTTAACCACCTTTATTGTTCCTGCCAGTCTGTAGCTGTGTACCTCTCCCTGTTTGTGTTGCGGTACCTTCCGTCCTGTCCTGTACCTAATCCAGTTCCCCCAGTATCCCGTTGGACTACCCAGTCCAGATCCAGTCCAAGTTCCTGTACCAAGTCCAGTTCCGGTTTGGAACAACTCCATGTTCCGGTGATCCAGTTCCTGTGATCCCGTTCCTGTTTCCTGTCCTGCCCAGTTCCTGTTTGGAACTCCAGTTCCCTTATCAAGTCCAGTTCCGGTTTTGAACAACTCCTGGTTCCTGTGATTCAGTCCCTGTAGGACCATCCGGTCCAGAACCAGTCCGGTTTGGAACTCCCGTCTCCCGTTCAAGTCCAGCTCCGGCTTGGAGCAGATCCAAGCGCCGGAGAAATTCCTAACCTCTATTGTGTTAAATCTGTGTACGGCTTGGGACTACCCCAAAGCCATTTAAATAAACTCCCTTTTCTTGCACCTCTGCCTCCGTTGTCGTGCGTTTAGGTCCAACCTCTATCGGGATCGTGACAGTCATAGTGCTGATGTAGAATTAGCGTTTGCTATATTATATCGGCTATATACTGTATATATATATACATCATTTTTGTTGTTTTGCCTCTGTACTCCAGCACATTGTAAAAGTGACCAAAAGTAATTGGACAAATTAACATAAACTTAAATGAAGTCATCATATTTAATATTTGGTTGCATATCCTTTGCATGCCATGACTTCCAGATGCCTGTGACCCAACAACATCAAAAGAATCTTGATATCTTATTTTCAGGTACTCTTACAAGCGATACTATAACCTCTCTGCATTTGAATGGATCTCTATGGGAATTGGGGGGTGGGACTATATTATTAAAATAATAAATATCATGACTTTATTTAAGTTTGTTAATTTGTCCAATTACTTTTGGTCCCCTAAAATAGGGCGGGGGGGGTTATGTATAAAAATGGCTACAATTGCTACACGGTTTGCCCGATATGGATGTAACATCCCTCAAATTAAAGCTGAAAGTCTACACTTTGACATAAAATTTTGTCAGTGTCCCAATACTTATGGACTGCACTGTATATCGGTCTTCTTGTTCTCGATATCGGAATTGGTATCGGCCTTGAAAAATCCATATCGGTCGACCTCTAGAAACAATGTTAGTAGATGGTTGCCTGCTTGCATACCAAGCTCTGTAAGCATATTCATGGGTTATTTGGCACTGTTGCGCAGCATTATACTGTAGATGCTCCATGGTTTTATTTTTCACAATGGAAAATAAAAAAGAAACAGCTATAGTGCAACATTAACTTAAATTTTAATTGATCACAGATGGATTTTAATAGGAACAGTCTTTAGTTTCCCACCCTATGCATTCAATACATTACATTAAAGTAGGGTTTCTCAACGGGGCGGTACCGCCCCCCCCCAGGGGGCGTTCTGAGAATGCAAGGGGGGTGAGAGGGGGGCGTTAGAGCCATTATGGGGGGCGTCTGCCCCATATTAATGTTCAAGCCTAGGGGGTCAAGTTGTCAGATGCCTCCGACATCCGAGGGAAAAAATCGGAATAAAAAATTTAATTCCTGTCTGTACTGATGCCTGCGCTCTGTTCAGCTGGTGAAAGCACAGAGAGGGCGGTTACTTCCGATTTCGGTGCAAAGTTACCAACAAGTAAACAGCAACAGGACGGGCACAGATCTGGTGCTTGTATCACGAGCACAGAACTGTGATCACGAAGCAGGAATACTAAATTAGCTGGATAACTGATGTGAGTAAAACCCGGAAAACATCTCTTTTTACTTCAGTCCATTTTCCAGATTTTGGGTTCTGGGTTTTTCTCAGAGCAGTTATCCAGCTAATTTAGTAGTCCTGCTTTGTGATACAAGTATGATTTGTGATACAACTCCATAATACTGCTATGTGTAGGCTACAGTCGCCTGTTGAGCACGGCTGATGCACAGAACCGTTGTGGGCTGATGCCACCCAACTCTGCTAGTCAAAGCAAACTACAGGCTAGCTCCACAGAACTCCTATCAGTGCTATTAATATTCAGATCAGGAGCGGCGATACGATGCAATTTCTGATTTGTATGATGCATACGTTATCTGTACATAAGATAAGAACAATTTTCAGGGTTTTTTAAAAAGTTAAGCAAGCACACTTTCAATCGCTAGGCCCTATAGTTTTTTTCTACAGTCAATGATAAAACTAGCGTTAGCTTTCTAGCAGACAGCAATGAAGACCAGGAACTGCGAGTAGAGTGGCTTGCGGCATTAGCCCCGATAGCTAGCTGTTCTTAACTCTATAAACTTTGCCCCTAGTGGTTGAGACGTATCCGTCTCAATTACAGTATTCATGTTTGTCTGAAATTATAAACTACAGCTTTAAGAAAACCCCGTAAATTTTCACGCAGTATTTTTTAAAAGGGTAGCCGCTTGCGAAAACCTCATCTTCTCCAGTTACACTGCAGTGCCATAAAAATAGGACGGTGCTATTAATAGCCCAAAGCACGTACGACCCTCCTCTTGTCACAGCCACAGACTGTAAAATGCACCGTTTATACATGCTAAGAAAATCATGTTCACGTACAGAAACAATAATATTTTTTTTAAAACTTTGTACAAATGAGCATTCGCCGTTTTCCCTTGCTTACTGTACTATATACAGTACCTGATGCACTTTCGGTTTAGAAGACACCAAATTTTTTTCTCCAAAATCTCGTATAAATATGTTTAGGAAACCCAGTACTTACCAGTATATTCATCTACAGCTGTTTTCTGATTAACCCTGAAGAGTTTACCTTGTAAACGTAGACGTAGAACACTTGTTACGATGCAACTTGGGTTATCAGTACCCAAAATAGAGCGTTATTGTATTTCAGGGTACAGTGGGGAAATTTGTTCCTTAAAGAACAAAAACGTAATTCCAGTGCACCTTTAATTCTGAGAGTGTAGGTGCCGCTGCTGGACATCATAACTAGCTGCGCAGTAATCATGAGACAATCGTGATGAAAGGGGATGAGACCACAACCCCCGCCACCAGAGGTTGGACCAGAGAATGGTTTGACACTTTGGATGCATAGCCTCTAAAGGAGAATAACAATTGGATCAACATAATCCTATTAGGATGCTGCTAATATAGCCAATGCATCTTTTTCAGTAGGTACATATTAGCCTAGACGTGTTTGATCCATGAAAAACACAGCATATCCCTCATAATGAACAACTTATGCCAAGTAGTTAGCATTCAGTTCAGGGGGGTATTCCACAAAGCAGGATTACTGAATTAGCTGGATAACTGCACTGAGTAAAACCCAGAACCCTCCTAAACATGGAACATGGACTGAAGTAAAAAGAGCTGTTCCGGATTTTACTAATTTAACATGGTAATCCTGGGCTATGTCCGAATACGACCCCTACACCCTTTTGAGGGCACATAGTTGAGTCCACTTCGTCAAAAAGCTTTTGAGTGGGCGACTTTTTCTCACAAATGGGGGCATATTCTTGTTAATTCTATCTTCACTCATAATCTATACTTTGTATCAATCGTCATATGTCAACTGATTGATATTCGCAATAAAAAAAAAAAAAATATTATAAACTATTTCCTCACTAGTTTGGAAAGAGTTTTGCGGGATTTCTTTCGCACACTGCTTGCAAAGTGAGGGGACAGGGCACATAGTAGACAGGGGTCTGAGTGGACAGGGAACAGGGGTCATATTCGGACATAGCCTACTTTGTGGAATACCCCCCAGGGCTCAAAATGAAAAAGCCTAACCAACATAGGTAGGCTTGTTTGATTATTATTATTATTTATAATAATATTATTATTATAAAAAATTATGTGAGGTTTATTATTAATATTAATAGTTCATTAATATTAATAATAATAATAATAAATATTAATAGTAATAAGCCTCATCATTTAACATAAACAAATGCTGAGGGCTGAAAATATAATTTTTGTTTGGGGTGGGGGGGCAGGGGACCTGAACATTGGATAGGGGGGCGTTGATCTAAAAAAGATTGAGAACCCCTGCATTAAAGTTACTGTTAAGTCTGTTTTAATGTTGAATATTTCATACTAGTCACTACATATAGTGCATTGTGCTTGTCGGAATTTCAGTTACTTAAGTCCACCTTAACCTTAATTTCATTGCATGTTATACAATGCAACCCCTTTTTCACATTGCAATAGTTTTTAAAACACTGTAGTAGTTTCTTATTCTTAATAAAGCTACATATTTAAGTACAATTAATATTGGTCTAATACCAACCAGTAAACTCTTAGTATTATATGAGTGTTAACTACTGCCTGAAAATAGCCTTTACAAAATTCAAGTGTACAGACCACAGAAATGACAAAATGATAAATTGTTGAACGGTTAGCTGTAATTGCGGATAACCTCTGTGCTTTGCTGAGTGGCTCTATTATGAAGTAGACTCACTGTTCCAAGAAGGCACTGTGACTCCTGTATAGCCCCATAGCAACCCAGGAACCCCACAAACATCATTACAGCACCCACGGCGATCAATATGTAGACACCTGTGAGGAGAGAAGAAAGAGCAGATAAAATAAATACATACACTACGTTAATTTACAATCACTTACCAGATGTTCTTAGTCAGAGCTACTTACAAATGTGGAGAACATTGGTGTTAGATTAATAACAAAAAACTATGTTTTAAGAGAGTAGTTTGGCTTGGTCAAAAGCCACAAAAGACAGGAAATTCTAATGAGCACCACCAAGTCAAACTTCAGCTCTCTACACTATCAGGGATTTCCAGTACTCCGTTTTTTATATCCGACTGCTATACAGCTCTGTAGCTATGCTGGTCTAATATGTTTCAAACAACATGTACTCATCACAGGGCAGATTGGTTCAAACCTTCTCTCAAAGAGCCTAATTCATACTCTTAGAGTATGTGCTGCCACCAATGATAGTCACTTGTATGAAAAGGCTTTGTATTTCCCTACTGCAGTTTTGTGTAGGCTATTTGTCTATTCCTCTCATGCCTCATACCACTATTGGTAGCTAACATTTGATAATATTGGTAGGTAGCTTTTGAAAGGAGGATCTAAATCTTTCGGTCTGTTTATATTTCAAATCCTTTTTAGAAGTATTCTAACGTTATATTGGTAGACTGGGTCAAATAGTTTGTAATTAAAATACTTTTTTGAGGTATTTGATGTATTTGCAAGGTATCTGAGGTATATATGAGGTATTTGACGTATTATCCCAAGAAAATGATTTATATTTGAACTATTTGAAAATACTTTTGGAGAAACCAAATAACTTTATTTGAAGTATTTCCAATTATTTCCAATTTATTCATTGTTTCAAATAGAATTTTCAAATAGTTCACTTAAATACTTTCCAAATAGTAATAATAATAATAAAAAACTTCACATACCGTCATGTTTTTAAAATACAACCACGCTCATGTGCAATACATACCATACCAGTATGTGTTGAATAAAATATGCATTAAGAACTATTCAGTTTTTTAATTCTTCTTTGAGATTCAGCTTTTTGGTGCCCCCTTTGGTAGCTGGTAGCCTGGTAACTTGAAAACTTGTATCAACTTAAGTTTTCAAGTACAAAGGACTTAAAACATCAGTTCTAACACACATTAATAAGTTTGACTAAATTGATATTTTGTTAATCGACTTTGTGTCCAGAAGTTCAGCTTACTCAAAATTTTGTTTGCAGCATGTTGACTTATTTATGTTGTAGTCACCTACTATTTTTTACAGTGTGGTAGACGTATAATTGTATTCTGTGATTGCATTAGGTTATTGAATGTATACTTACTTTGTTTTTATTTCTACCTTTTGAATTTCACTGTGTGACATATCAGGACAATTAGGCCTACATGTTATGCTATGACTGAAATCTTATAGACTACAACACTGTATGCCAACAGTGTATGGTGTCATATATTTCATACTATATATATATGTGTACATGAGTGATTTCATGGGTGGTGGTGTAAGCCTAGGCCACATGTCCAGTTTAGGCTACTCCTTGTATGGATGATTCCATTTCTAATCAACAAATTAAGAGTAGAATCCATGATGGTATAAATCACAATCAAAAACTGCTTTATTTATGCACTCCAGCAGCAGGTGATTAGTTTTCAAGTGTGTACACAGTCTTCTGTGTAAAATAATCAGCATCGCATACAGAAATAGTTATTGTGCTGCCCTTAATGCATAAGGGGGGTCGGGTTCGGAGGACCAGACACGACTGAGAGGGGATCAAAAAGATATCCACGAAACGTGGACATCCACTAGAGGAAATAGAGAAGAGGAACAGGAGAAAAAACTCCCGCCTAAAAGCCCGAAATAATAACGACCCCAAAATAGGGCGAGGCTCGCAGACTCGAGCAGAAATAAAACAGATAGGGAAACAATAATGGCGTAAGCCGAAAAATAATAGAGACCCAAGAAAACAGGGCGAAGCTCGCAGACTCGAGCAGAGAAATAGTTAGTCAGGGAAAATAAACTCTGTGAAAGCCAAATGATAACGACCCAGTAAAATGGGCGATAGCTCACAGACTTGAGCAGAGAAAAAACAAAACAAAACAGAGAGGTAAAAGGAGATAGGAAGAAACCAATGTGCTGTCTAGAAACACACAGGAGAGAAAACCAAGGAAGGACGAGAGAGAAGGGAAACAAAAACTCTAAAAGAAAAGAGAACTCCTATCTCACTAAGGCAGACCACACATGTACTTTTAGTAGAAGCAAAAGAACAAGTGGTCGCCAATTCCTATACCATCAATGCCTGGCTTTGTGTAATGGCAATGAAAACACAAAAGCACAGGAAGCAGGAAGCACTGTGCTTATATAGCCAGCGGGAAACTCAACACAGGTGCACCAGATAAGTACCTGGAGGTGGAAAAACCCTGCACGGCGGCGGAGAAAAATGGGACAAGAGCGCCCACACGTGGCTCCGAGGGGAAACAACCACAGAGATGGAAGAAAGCTGTGACATAATTTACAATATATAGATCTATAGCCTATGTCTAAAGAGGTCCCTCTACTATAGACTAATGCAGCAGTCATAGTTCACTTACCATTTTGAAGAATATTAATTAAGCTCTTTTAGAGAAGGTTTGAACTAATCTGCCCAGTGATGAGGACATGTTGTTTGAAATACAGTAGACCAACATAGCTACAGAACTGTATAGCAGTCAGATATAAAAAAACAGAGTACAGGAAATTTCTGATAGTGTAGAGAGCTGAAGTTTGGCTTGGTGGTGCTCATTTGAGGTTCGGCTTGGTGGTGCTCATTTGAAGTTCCTGCCTTTTGTGGCTTTTGACCAAGCCAAACTTCTCACTTAAAACTGGTAATTAATTTCCAGGGTTTTTTCTCCGGGAGGTGTCCATTTCATAAAGGGACTGCCAATTCAAATATATGATTCAGCTTTTCAATGGTTAATTGTTGTCATCCTGGGGTGGAATAAACATGTGATGTGCCTAAATTAAGATGTTTTTTTCCTCACCATTGCCTTTAATTGATCAGGCAAGGTTTTGAGCGGGCGGGATTAAAATCAAGTCCTATCAGCCAATGATTAACTATCCAGAAATTCTTTACGCCCTCCCCTTTATCAGTTGTTATACGCCCCCTTTTCTCACAGATCCATGATCCTCCCGCTCTCTCCCAGTTGTAAAGGTGGGAAAAAAAATGTGAACATGCCGAGTAGTGGTGGCCATTATGGTTCCTTTCAGGGACCCGGATCCTTTGACTCCGTTCACTAAAGGATTTGTTCCCGGATTCGTTCCGACCGGATTCGTTCACTGATCTAGTTCAGACTCTTGTTCACTGCTCTCATTCTTGTTCACTGACTCTCATTCTCGTTCAGTGACTCTCGTTCTTCGCGAACGAGAACGAGACGCGTGCACATGCAGTGAGGGGATTCCCCGGACTGAAAGAACCCAACTCGTTCACACACCCATTGTCAAACTGGGTCCATGATTTGAAATTGAAAAACTGCTCAGAAATGAATCACCTACTGTCCTTTGTTATTCACAGATCTTTTCGAAATGTTTAGCCTACATTTTCAAATAAATACATTGGGTTTATTTTTGTGCATTTTAGGCAAGTTAGTTCGTAAATATAGCTAGGGGCCTGTTTAGGCAAGTTAGTTCGTAAATATAGCTGGGGTGAGTTATTAAATGGCAAGTTACTAAAGGTTTTAATCTATAGGCTATTTTATTAAAAAGGAGCAAAGCCTAATATTTATCAGTGTGGGACAATTTCTTATAAATGTGTAGGCTTCTTCTAGATGTTAGGCTATATCATGTTATATACACTACTCACAAAAAGTTAGGGATATTTGGCTTTCGGGTGAAATTTATGGAAAATGTAAGTTCACGCTACAGTGATATTATACGTATCATGAAAGTAGGGCATTTAAGTAGAAGCATGCAATGGTGATTTCCTCATCTCAAACAATTTATTGAAAGAAAAGCCAACAACAGTGGTGGGTATACCACAACAAAAATGTCAATGTCTCAATAACTTGTCATGTGCCCTTGAGCATCAATTACAGCTTGACAACGACGTCTCATGCTGTTCACAAGTCGACTTATTGTCTGCTGAGGCATGGCATCCCACTCTTCTTGAAGGGCGGCCCTCAGGTCATTGAGGTTCTGGGGTACAGAGTTACGAGCCTCTACACGGTGAGTCAGCTGATCCCATAGGTTTTCTATGGGATTCAGGTCTGGAGAAAGTGCAGGCCACTCCATTTGAGGTACCCCATTCTCCAGCAGCCTTTCCCTAATGATGCGACCTCGATGAGCTGGAGCATTGTTGTCCATGAAGATGAAATTAGGCCTGTGTTGTTCATGCAGGGGCACAATGACTGGATTAATGATGTTATTCAGGTAGTATGGGCTTGTCACTGTACCATTCACAAAGTGTAGGGCAGTTCTGTATTGACTAGACACACCTGCCCACACTGTAACACCGCCACCACCAAAGGGTCGTCTGGTGACAACAGTGGCTGATGCATAGCGCTCTCCTTGACGTCTCCAACATCGTTGGCGGCCATCATTTCTGCTCAACGTGAATCGACTTTCATCAGAGAACAGCACTGAGGCCCACTGGTCCCTCGTCCAGCGTAAATGCTCCCTGGCCCATGCAGGACGATGACGCCTGTGCCTGGTGGTGTGGTCAGGTACCCTTGCAGGTCGTCTAGCACGCAGACCACACTGATGTAAACGGTTTCGAATGGTCTGACGTGACACTTGGGTGCCTCTCACCTCCCTTAAATGTGCCTGGAGTTGAGTGGCATTCATCATCCGGTTCCGCAGGGCACTGTTCACAATGAAGCGGTCATCAGTGTGGGATGTGGCCAAAGGACGTCCACTTCTATGCCTTTCTGTGACTCTTCCAGTCTCTCTGTATCTCTGTTGCAACCTGCTGATGACACTCTGTGACACTCTAAGCTCAGTGGCCACTTCCCTCTGAGAACATCCTGTTTGAAGCCTCGCAATGGCGAGGTACTGTTGATCAATTGTTAGGTGTCGTCTTGGTCTCATGATGTCAAAATGTGAACAGCATGATGAAGAGGACTGTTTAAATACCAATTCTAATTGAACCAGGAAATTTATTGGTCGATTCATGGATCAAACACCTGTTGTGAATTTTGCCGTTCAGCTCCTTGTTAGAGAACAGCAAGTTGTGCAAAAAGTACTGAAACATTGAATAGTTGGACATGTGCATTCAAAAGTTTAGAGAAGGTCAAATTAATTTCACCTGTAAAGGTTATAGTGCATTTTAGGTTCATCCTGAAATTTCACCCGAAAGCCGAATATCCCTAACTTTTTGTGAGTAGTGTATATAGGCTATATTGTTCTCTAAATGTAGTGTAGCCTACTTAAATTCCAGAATTATATATTTCCGCTGATAATATGGAGGATATTTTTAGCATAGCTACTGAATGTTACAAAGAGTTGGCTATGATAGTAGGCTACACAGGACACAGTATAGGGCGATTCGGAATTTCGGAGCCATGACCTAATTTGCGACTCAGTCTTTAAAAAATGTGACGTCTCCGTTGGGAAATGCAATAATGTGTCCTATAAAAGCTAAATGCTTTTAACCCCTTGGCGCAGATGGCAAATTTCACCTATTTAGGGGGTGCTCAGTTTAAGGCTTTATAACTCCAGGTGTGAGCATCACATAAACTTGGTAAATGGCTTAAATTAAACAAGACAGGTGTACCATTTACAATACAAACTTAGATTTGTTTATTTTCATAATTTAAGTCAAAATAAAGTGCCACAAATGCAAAGAAACTTTGGAAAAATTAAAAAATTAAATGTTTTCTTTTGTTTTGTTTGCTGAGAGCTACATAAGTGAAAAAAATCGGTAATATATATACATTTCCTGGATCATAAACTCCATGTCCACAAGTTTTTGCAAAATCTGAGGATGATATGCAGAACTACTAAAGGTCTATGATGCAAAATATAGCAGTGTACCCTGTTGTCCATTAGTGTCTCCAAATCTATCCAAATGGCTAAATTTGTGCACTGCTCTAAATTTAAAACAAATTATATATTTAACTACAAATCAACAGTTTTGACTCATAAAACTCACTTTTGCATAATTTTCAAGTGGGAATTACTATATTTTCATCAGTATAGGGGGGTAGATATATATGGGTCCAAAACCCCTATGCAAAACATGTCATAGAATGAATAAAATTAGTTTTGTCCATTATAAAGCATATACATTTGCTCCTTCTGATGGCTTAGGATAAAAAAACATTGATATCACAGTGTTACATGCACCTAAATATGTTGCCTAATCAGATAGATAGATGGATCTTTATTGTCATTGTTAAAAACAACAAAAAACAGTTTCTTCAGCAGTGTGCAACATAACAAACACAATAAATAAGTTAAAACAGCAAAGACACTAAAAAGAACACTTACATACCACTAAAAACAGTACAAAGTGACAAAGTGCATGTGTGTGAATGTGGGTCGCTAGAGGGGTTACTGCTCTAGCAGTCAGTCTCTTCAGTCATGTGGGGTGGGGGACACACAGAGGTAACAGCTTTTGGGAAGAAGCTGTTTTTTAGTCTGTTTGTTTTGCATTTAATTGGGGAGAAAACAGGCAGTGTCCAGGGTGGGTTGTGTCCTTAATAATACAGCAGTCGGCCAGTGTATATGTCATTCAGGGGAGAGTAGTGTGGTCCCGATGACACGCTCGGCTGCCTTCTCCACCCGTTGCAGATCCCTTCTGTCTTCTGCTGTGCAGCTGCCATACCACGCAGTGCAGCAGTAGGTCAGGAGGCTCTTGATGGTGGCACGGTAGAAGTTAATCAGCAGTTGTTGTGGGAGGTGGGCCTGTTTTAGCTTCCTGAGGAAGTAAAATCTCTGCTGGGCCTTCTTCGCCTGGTGAGAGATGTTAATAGACCAGGTGAGGTCTGCCGAGATGGGGACTCCCAGGAATTTGAAACACTCCACACTCTCTACCTCCTCCCCCTGTATACAGAGGGCAGAGTGCTCAATACGCCTGGATGTCCTGAAGTCTATTATAATCTCTTTTGTTTTTGTTGTGTTGAGGTCCAGGTTGTTGTAGGAGCATCACTCCGCCAGATGTTGAACCTCCTCCCTGTAGGCTGTCTCATTGTTGTCAGTAATCAGTCCTACTATGGTGGTGTCATCGGCAAATTTGACGATGGTGTTGGAGGAGTAAATGGGGGAGCAGTCGTGTGTGAAGAGGGAGTAGAGGAGAGGGCTGAGAACACATCCCTGCGGTGCTCCCGTGTTCAGGATCAGGGTTGATGAGGTGTGGCCTCCCATCCTGACATTTTGGGGTCTGTTGCTCAGAAAGTCCAGTATCCATGTGCACAGTGAACTGTCTAAGCCCAGGTTGCTCAGTTTTTGAACCAGTTTGTGGGGGATTATGGTGTTATGGTTTGTTGATTTTAGCAGAACTAAAATCAACAAACAGCATCCTTACGTATGTGTTCTGCTGGTCGAGATGTATAAGGGCTGTGTGAAGAGCTGTTATGACTACATCGACTGCAGATCTGTTGGTCCGATATGCAAACTGATGTTGATCCAGATCAGCAGGGATGGCAGCCTTGCTGTGGGAGAGAATCAGTCTCTTAAAACACTTTGTAATGATAGGGGTTAGAGAAACTGGGCGATAGTCATTCAGACAGTTCACTGCTGTTTTCTTGGGTACCGGGACAATTGTGGCTGACTTAAGGCAGGTGGGAACTACAGCCTGCTGTAGCGAGACGTTAAAGATGTTAGTAAATACCTCTGCTAGTTGGTCTGCACAGGCCTTCAGTACCCGTCCGGAGACTCCATCTGGTCCAGCCGCTTTGCTGATGTCGATTCTGCGCAGGGTGGATCTGACCTGGTGTAGGTGTAACTGTATGGTCTGTTCCTTCCCTGGTAGTGCAGGACGGATGTTGTCCTCTCCGTTCCGGCGGTCAAAGCGAGCAAAGAACTGGTTCAGTGAGTCTGGAAGATTGTTGTCGCTGGGGCTTGTGGCTGTGTGACTGTCCTTGTAGCCAGTGATTGTCCTTATTCCCTTCCACATGCACCGGGAGTTGTTGTTGTTGAAGTGCTCCTCTATGCGCTGTTTGTACTTGCGCTTGGCATCTCTGATGCCCCTCCTCAGTCTCCCTCGTGCCTCTTTGTAAGCCTCTGGGTCTCCAGATTTAAAAGCGGAGTCCTATGTTCTAAGCAGAATTTGTACTTCGCTGTTGAGCCATGGTTTCTGGTTGGGAAACACTTTGATAGTCTTTGTTGTAGTCACACTCATAGTACAAAAGTTTATGTAGGAGAGGACGGCTGATGTTTGTCCCTCCAGATCTGCATCCCCAGCAAATACACTCCAGTCTGTGACATTGAAGCAGGCCTGTAGTGCTGAGGTGGCTTCCTCAGTCCATACTTGAACTGTTTTTACCGATGGTTTCTGTCTGCAGATTAGTGGTTTGTATGCTGGGGTGAGAGACAGGGACACATGATCTGAGAGTCCAAGATGTGGTAGTGGGGCAGCTTTGTAGGCATCTGGGATGTTCGTGTAGACCTGATCTAGGGTGTTCTTCTCTCTTGTGGGAAAGTTTACATTTTTGAAAAATTTGGGCACGACCGACTAAGTTGGCATGATTAAATCTCCCGCTGCTATAACAATACTGTCTGGGTGTGCTGACAGGTGATGGTTGATGGCATTCTGTAGCTGCTCTAATGCTAGCCTAGCCATGTACCTCAATAAACATCACTTGTCCCTGTACTCTACAGTATGTATACTTTTGTACTGGGATTGCATTTTTCTGTAGTTCTTTAAATTTTTTAAATTTTCCTATTCATAATGACTCCAAGGAAATTTTTACCTTAATCTACCACATATCAGCGCACAGTAAATTGGAACGAGCATTTGTCATGCCCTAAGAGACAAGTATATACGCCATAGCCTATATTATGTACGATAACATGAACATAAAATAGTATTCCACCATCTGCAAAATGCTGCCAAATGTTCTATCTTCAATGAACATCGGTAGCCTACATCAAAAATACATTTAACGTATTTACATTAACACATTACACATTAACTACAGTATGTGAAATGCACTCAAAATGCAAAAATAACAATAAGGCTATCAAACATATTGGAAAGACAATGCTCGAGTGGAAACACGAACGTACATATTTAGACGCAAAAATACTTACATATCGGAAAAGGGAAACTCCCTTCCTAATGCGTTTTCTATAGAGCTTGCGTAATACTAGACCGTTAAAATGAAAACTGCCGTTACGCTGGGCTGTAGTAAATTGTTCAAAGCACCAAAAAAGACATGGCATATACCTTTGCTAAGGTTATAATGTACTCTATTGGATAAAAAAGACGACAATTAAACCAGAATGAACTGTAATGAATGAGACAGGCTTACAGGGCATGGGGGTATTACGAGTAGACGTTTCAGATAGTGTAATAGCGGTATAAATTGTTGTATATTTCTCAAACCGATTGTACCAGACAATAAATGACCACTGCATTTTGAAAGGAACATCTTGTGTAAAACCAATGGTATGATTGTATATTTATTTCATATTTAGTAGCATATATTGCTAGTAGAATACATGGTAGAATGAGACAGTACTTTCAGTTTATTTTGCATTTGAGTGAGCAGGGCTTTTCACGGCTTTTCTGGCATACGATCAGGCTATTGTTGGGTTTATCTCGTTGCTATGACGTTATTCAAATTTTATACGATGAATAAATATTTTTATGAACTCAAACATAGACGCTATTGTCCACTATGTCACGCATGGGTAGGTATAGACTAGGTGGGGGTTGCTTGTTAAATGGACTTGCGGGACACTTAGAAACTCCGTATTCGGCAGAAATCGTCACGAACCATCTACCAATAAAGTTAAAACACAGAGTTTGTGATTTCCACTAATAGTTTGGCTGCAGTAGCAACAAATGTCTCAGTTGAGCAAAAAGGTCCCGCCGGCGTCACCTTCTATGCAAAGGAGTTAAGGACTTATGGGCTTCTCCACCCCGAACTGTCAATCATACTGTGCCCAGACAATGATGACCATATCCGGTTGACCCTGCTCCCGACAACGTCACTTCGGCTCCACGGAGCAGATGCAGTTTGTACAAACATGGCGGCGAAAAATACTTCCGGAGACTCAACACGGTTTTTAGTGGGAAGGCAATGGGTGACGTCACAGTGACTTTGTCCTTATTTTTATAGTCTATGGTTTGCTCATGGTATTCTTATGTTTACACCAATGTATGATGCATTGTTTGGACATGCGGCTAGCTAGAGAGCTAACTGTTAGCTTAGCCAACAAAGTCTTGATTAGATAGATATATGACGACAAACATGCTTGCAAATACATTGTTTGGACATGCGGTTAGCTAGGTAGCCAACTGTTAACTTAGTCAGTAAAGGCTTAGTTTATGTTAAACAAAGACTGGTAGATAGACAGATACTAATATTACAACAAACATGCTTGCAAATACATTGTTTGGACATGCGGTTAGCTAGGTAGCCAACTGTTAACTTAGTCAGTAAAGGCTTAGTTTATGTTAAACAAAGACTGGTAGATAGACAGATACTAATATTACAACAAACATGCTTGCAAATTATACATTGTTTGGACACGCGGCTAGTTTGATGGCTAACTGTTAACTTAATCAGCAAAGGCTTGGTCTATCACAAAGAATAAGTGTGCAAATTATATATTGTTTGGCTATGCTTCTAACTATATAGCTACTGTTAGCTTAGCCAACAGGCTTTGTTTGTGCGCTAAACAAAAGCTGCGCTCGGCATTCTAGAGCCTACTGAGTATTGAGTAAGTACACTGGATGAGAAAGTTTTTAGGTGAAATGTTCTCTAAATGTAGTGTACTTTAAATCCCTGGATGCTATACTTATTTCCAAGTTTTCGCTGATAAATAATATTGAGGACATTATTCGCATAACTTACTGTATGTCATTATGCAGTAAGCAGTAAAAGTTACGTTAAGGTTACACATTAAAGCAAAGACTCTGAATATCCTCTCTGGTAATAGTACACAGGACTCAATAGATCAGGCTCTGTTTCAGAAACAGCCCTCGACTAACAGACAGATAAGTTAGGCTAACAGAAAGATAGATAGATAGATAGCAAAAACTAAAACTTACCCGAGTACAAAACAGAAGGTATCACTGCAAACGACAGTGCTTTTGTTTGCTCTGAATCTTCTTTGACGGTTGAGTCATTTTGGAATCATTAGGCTAATACATGTAGCCTAGTTCCTAAAATAAACATGTCACTATTGTCTGCTGATAATGATGCCCCGTTTGTTCTTGTTTTATAGTAGTTTTTTTAGTTTTGACGGCAAGAATCCCGGTGCTGTGAATTCTCCTTTCGTCTCTGTTGGAATTTCCAGTCAAAGTTGCTTTTCAAAGTCGTGGTCCACAGTCACCATATTGATCTTAAAACCTTTTCAGCATCCAATGCCGTTACAGTTCATAGCAGTAGCAGCATTTTCAGTGTCTCCATTTTTTTTAAGTAAGCAGGCTAAGTAAACAGAGGCCATGTGAGTTTATTTATGTGCGAGGCATACCGAAACTCAGAGCCAATGGAAACAATTAGGTGTTAATTGACAGCTGATTAGTCTGCCCCCTCAAAGTGAAGCACGCCCCCGGCAAACAGGATTTTAACAAGCATATTTGTGTACTTATTACAGGTATTTAGAAATCCTAAATATGTTTTATATTATATAAAGTGACTTCTAAAACACTTAAACTTTTATTTTATGAAGAAAAAAACAAAGAAAACTTATTTTTGTTTTCTTTCCTATTTTACGCCATTGCAGATTTCCCCATTTCCCAACTAGCACAATCTGTTAATAAACTCGCTTTGGTCCACCCACTAAGTTTGCCTCGTTCCCACCCTTAGTTCCAACGTATGTGTTCAGAGCGTAGATTGAAGAAAAATGGTTTAGAGCTGTAGACAGTGTTTATCAATGTAGGCAAATACATTAATGGAGAAGTCAATTCTTCACATATTGAGAGAAATGACAGATAGAGAAAGCTAGCTATCTGTTTTACATTGGCAAATCTCAACATGACCTCAAGTTACATGATTGCCTCCGTCTCCTCCATCATTGTAACGTTAACATTACTTTAGCCGCATTGTTTGCTTAGCCGAGCATCGAAATAGCCGACCATCAGAATATTTAAAGTTGCAAAACTATAATATACAGTGAAGCCTCATAAGCGAATTTAAAGAGATAGCCAAAGTTTGTTAACCAACTTTTAAAAATAATTATAATTCACTCCCACAATGCTCGCTATGTAGGCTAAATGTAAAGCTATGTTGTACTGAAGTGACAGACCTAAGCTAAAATTAATTTAACGTTAAATTTAGATGTTAGATGTTACGTAGCTTTGTTCCACGTCAGATGCCAGTGAACATTGTGCACAGTTACGTAGCTAGCTTTCTCAGATACAATGGGGGCTAATTAACAGGCCCATTTTAGGTAAAGCTTAAAATACACAAGACTACAATTTGTGGATACATACATCACAAACAGTAAGAGTTGATCTCTTAGTTGATCACCCACAAAGTGTGAAATGATAACACGTGCAAATACTTTTGGCTGCGCCTGCAAAAAGGGTTTTTCCTGGCTCAAAAAGAGGCTTCTAGGTGTTGCTAAGCGCAGCTGGTTTAGCTTGGTCATCGCAGCTATCTTAGCACCTATTCCCCTTCTATTACAATTTTATGCTTTGATAGACACCAGTTTTTTGCAATAGATTAATATAACACTGTCTTAGTTTATGCATTCTTTAGATTTTTCAATTTTTATACATTTTTCCATGGCTATTCTTTATAGTTATGTCATGACACTGATAATTATTATTTGTTCTAGCTAGCTAGCTAGATATCTGTCTTTCTCGCTAGCTAGCTAGCCAGCTAGCGATCTCTATCCCTCTCCCTAACGTTATAGATAGTTGGATAGATAGATATATGCCATGTCTCTAGTAGTGTATAAAACTATAAAACATGTTTTTAGGGTTGAACAGGACAGGGTAGGCTTGGACCATATTTATTAGATGATCTTCCATTGATGCAATGAGTGAAGCGGGGCAGAACAATTATTCACAAAATGGTATCAATATTGGTTGGAGAATTAGGAAGCACGGAACTTTGATTGGCTGTTACGGCCGATGGCCGTGAAAAGTGCGGGCAACATTTATCGGCTGATTTTGGTCGCTCAGTAGCCTAGTTGCTCAGGTCACTGACCGTCGCTCAGCTTCATAGAAAATGAATGGACTTCTGGCAACTGGGCGACCGAGTTGCTCGATGTGAGAACGCAGCGTTAGAACCCTCCATGTTCTCCTCACTGATTTTGTCATATTTGCTTATCTCTGCCCTTCTTGCAGGCAATATTGCCCATCTACATTGCCATTAAGTATACAAATTATAAATGTGCTACTTAGTATGCAAGAATGCAGAGTGCTTAAAAGCCTTAAAACCCGCTAATTTCAGACATATTTCGTCCACCGAACAAAGATTAGATTCAATTCTGGATGGCTCTCTGCCTGTGTTCATCCCCTTATCGCACATTGAAATAAAACTGATATTGGTTGTTTTCTAATATTTACTCACGTAATAATAATAAAGATAAAAAATAGGCGATACACATAGGCTATGATGCTCATTAAAAAATAAAACTGTAGACTACATTACATAGCCTACATACTCATACTTTCCTGTTTCTGTTTCCTGTTTCCGGTTTGGTAAGTGACTGAGCTGTGCTAATGAGCTGTGCTGTAGAAAAGTTTGGTGGTGATTGTTTTGTGCTGGCAAATCTGCAAATTTGTGATTGTTCTTAAAAACAGAACAAAATATATTATACAAACTAACGTTAGGTAAGACGAATTCGCTGCTGAGCGAGCCGCTAAGGAGCCAGCAGTGTTAGGTTAGGTAAGGTAAAGCAAAACAAAGTTGCTGCCGAGCCGGCCTCTACGGAACCAGCAGTGATGATCCTGAGTTGATCCTGCTTCCGACGAATTTTGTATATCTTCTAATACAAGGGTAAGCTATGGCTTCGTTTGACCCCTCATTCTCTCCCATTCCTCGCCCTATTGGGCTATCTCTTGCCCGGTATATGACAAACGTTTACTTATTCCTTCTCCGCCATTAGTGGGAACTTTACTTGTGATAAGTGTAAATTAAATTCTAGGTTGACTGAGAAGATAGCCGATTTGGAATCTCGCATCCGTACCCTACATGAAATTCGAGAAAGCGAAAAGTTCATAGAATCCTTCTCGGTTTCGGGTGCTCCAGCTAGCCCGTCCCCAACTAATGTTAGAATTCCAAAAATGCCTCCGCAGCAAGATAAGAGCAGGTGGATTACAGTTCGTGAACGTAGTCGTAAGCCCCCGGTACTCCACCAACCACCAATTCGGGTTTCAAATAGGTTCTCTCCCCTGAGCAATGCACCTTCGGTAAAACCGGCTGAAAAAGCTTTGATAATCGGTGATTCCATTCTACGAAACATGGAAATTGCGAGTCCAAAGACCGTAGTTCAGTGCATTCCTGGTGCTAGAGCGACCGACAGAGAAGCAAATTTAAAAATGCTGGCTAAAGCTAATCGTAAATTTTCTAGCATTGTTATTCACGTTGGCGCAAATGATGTCCGGTTGAAGCAACCGGAGATAACAAAAAGTAATTTTGAATCGGCATGTGAAGTAGCAAAACGGTTGTCTAACACTGTTATTTGCTCTGGCCCCATTCCTTCTAGACGTGGTGACGAAACTTATAGCAGACTAACGTCACTAAATCGTTGGCTATCTGAGTGGTGTCCCTCTAATTAATGTTGGCTATATAGATCATTGGCACACTTTTTGGGGGAGGCCTAATCTTTTAAAAAGAGATGGTGTTCACCCCACATGGGAGGGTTCAGCTCTTATCTCTAAAAATCTGGCCTATAGTCTTAGAAATTCAAGTCCCTGACTAATTAGAGCCAAGGCCAGGAAGCAGAACGACTTGTCTGCTTGTTCCCCAAAACCGTCAGCTAGGGTTTCACCCTTTAGAAATTGAAACTGTGTCTGTCCCCCGTATACAAAACCATGTCAAATCTGTCAAGTTTGTTTTAATAATCTGATTAAGATTAAAAGAAAACACAATCCTATTAGCTCAAGTGATATTACTACCATGAGAGTTGGCTTATTAAATATAAGATCCCTTAACTCCAAGGCAGCTCTTGTGAATGAACTAATCTCAGACTGCTCTCTTGATATACTATGTTTAACTGAAACATGGCTGAAAGCGGATGAGAACTTTACATTAAATGAATCCTCTCCACCTGGGTTAATATATAGCCAAAACCCCCATCTCTGTCGAAGAGGGGGTGGGGTTGCTGTTATTTATAAATCTGTCTTTCAGTCAATTCCAAAATTAGAGTATGCATTTGATTCATTTGAAATGTTAGTTATGAACACTCAGTCAGCAGTGGTTGGTAGAAACCGCCCCTCTTCTCAGCCTATTTTACTTGTGACTGTCATAGACCTCCTGGCCCATATTCTGGCTTTATTCATGAATTTGCAGATTTTCTTTCTCATTTAGCTGTAAGTCATGACAAAGTGTTATATTGGGAGATTTTAACCTGCATTTTGAAAATACAGATGATCCTTTTACCTCTGCATTTATGGCCATTTTGGAATCAGTTGGTTTCATTCAAAATGTTGTCGGCCCACACATTATCGTAGTCATACTTTAGACCTGGTATTAAGTTTTGGTATTGATATTGTTAATGTTAAAATGAAAAAAACTGCCTCCTAGACACACTGAACATCTTGAATCGTTTACTCCCATTAATTAAGTTAGTTTCTTCTTCAAAATCATCCACCTGTCTTCTAGACCCCATACCCACAAAGGTATTGAAGGAGATATTGCCTATGCTCATCAAACCAATTCTTCACTTAAAGGTATACTATGTAGTTTCATTGTAAACAACTCGTTCTTTGTTTACATTCAAATTTTCTCCCCAAAAAACACTGTATGTGTCCTTGTGGCCTAATAAACATGTTGAATGTATTTCCTACCTCAAAAGTCATTCGCAAAGTGTTTTTTTGTTAATGTTTTGAATGTTACACTGTTGACATCCCGCCACCGTTTTAAAGCCAGAAACAGCTAAAATGGTGTAAACGTCATGAATGGGCGGGTTCCTGCTCATTTGATTGACATGGCCAGGCCATGTGGGCAGGCTTCCAGGTAAACTCTTATTTTAGCTTAGGACCGAAACATGCCTTACGCAAATACACGCAAATACGTGAACGTGGACGCTTCAAACGCTACTCGAACAGTTTTTTTTTTGCCATGACATTTGTGAAAGATAAGCCAGAGCGTTGCAGCAAGGGACACTGTAGCAGCAACAACAGTAAACAACTTTCTTGTTCGATTCCTCTGGTTTGTCTTTCACAAATGTCATGGCAAAAGGAAAAACTGTTCGCGTAGCTCGAAGCGTTCGCGTAGCTCGAAGCGTCCACGTTCGCGTAGCTATTTGCGTGAGGTATGTTTCTGCCCTTACTCATTAGCAAGATGTTTTCAGCCGAGGAGGTAACAATATCATTATAAAAATAGCGCCCATTACATTACATTATAGTCATTTAGCAGACGCTTTTATCCAAAGCGACATACAATAAGTGCATACAGAAACGTCATCGAAGTAACTACAGAACAGATAACAAAGAACATCCTTCCCATAACGTAGCAGAGTGATAGCTAAGGCTATCTATTGTCGTGATGTTTGTTTATTGTTGACAATAGTCTATGTATCATGTTTGACCAAACCTTGATCATGTAAATGGAGACTACGTTACATGCTCAAAGTTAGTAATCTTAGCTATTGCTCTGTAAATTTGATCACTGTTCATTTTCATAAAATAATTCAAAATCATAATTTTGTAATTCTGCTCGGTTCATTCTGTAGCCATCAACATCCAGTGGTCGCGGCCCCAGAGTAAGGGTGAGGGGCAGTCATTACATAAACATTACATTACAGTCATTTAGCAGACGCTTTTATCCAAAGCGACAATCGTGTTCGTGGTGTGCTAAGGCAGGGCCAGAGGCCAGGGCCTAGAAGAGGACAGCTTGATCAGAGTAACCGTGATAGAGTCAATAGACTCCGGGAGGAGAAACATTGCCATCTCAACGAAGTTGAGACGGAGCGGCACTTTATCACAAAATGCGAAAAAATACAATCAAATCAGAAATAAATAAATCGATAAATAGATACCCTCAATTAAAAAATTTAACAGACATCCAAAAACTCCTCATCCTCTTAGGAGAGGAGAGGACGTGATGTGACCTGGCAGCACAATATATAGCTGCCTGCCATCGTCTTAGGGACAGTGAGTGACAGAGATCATTAAAAACCAATTTTAATTTTTTACATTTATTATATTCACTTATGTGTCGTTCTCATCATCATTACCATTTCTATTGATAATTATTATTATTTTTAATTGTACTTTATTATTTTACATTACTGTTCTTTCTAAATCCATAATCAAAGAAAAGTTATTGTTTTCATGTATGGTTACTGTTCATTCATTTCTAGTCTTTGCTGTTTTGTATTGTTCAGTTAGATGTATGTCTTCGACTGTTTTAATGCAGTATGCTTTGACAATACAGATTCTATGTCTTGTCATGCCAATAAAGCGAATTGAATTGAGTCCATGGTCAGAGAAAATATGTGTGAAACGTCACCACAATGCTTGTGCGTCGTCGTGTGCGTCTGAGAAGAACACGTGATAAGCAATTTTCGGGGAGCCCTTTTCTCCTACGTGCTCAATATTACCATCTAGTGTTCTGAAACTACATAGTATACCTTTAATGAACTCATCATTGCTATCGGGCCATGTTCCTACATCCTTTAAATTGGCAGAAATCAAGCCACTACTTAAGAAACTAAATTTGGATCCCACGGCTAATTATAGACCCATTTCAAACCTCCCATTTTTATCAAAGATTCTTGAGAAATGTGTAGCGCAACAGCTTTCTTCATTTTTACACACTAATAACGTGTATGAGAGGTTTCAATCTCGGTTTAGGAAGCACCATAGCACCGAGACCGCCCTTGCCCTAGTAATGAATGACTTGTTCCTCTCTCTGGACTGTGGCTATATTTCTATTCTTGTTTTATTTGACCTGAGCGCTGCCTTTTATACTATAGACCAGTGGTTCTCAACCCTGGTCCTGGGGACCCCCTGTGTATGCTGGTTTTCGTTCCAACCACAATTGCAATACTTGAATTTTAACAAGCTGTTAATTTTTCTTAATTAGGTGTTTTTTAATGTTTAGAGGGATTATTTACATTCTTAAGCCACATTATGTTAGTAATAGCTATGCATGCCATGAAGAATAAAAGTCCAATATTCACATTGTGTTGTATTGTAAACAATTAAAAGGAGGTAAAAAATGTTTTAACTGATCAAATTAAAGACTGAGGTGAATCAATTGGTGAAATTGTGGACACATGGCCACTAAAACTAACCGTTTGGTAAATAATGAAGAATTCAAAGACAAAGCAAATGATAACGAGCCAAACCTGCATTGTGTTAAGTTTAAGGAAAAAATTATGAAGGAACTTAAACTTGTGTTCAATTACCTAATTAGGAGCCTATTCACCTGAGTTCTTACCTCTTCTTTGTAATTGTTTGCAATATAACGCAATAAGCATAACGAACATGGGATTTTTTTTCTTCAAAGCATGCATAGCTATTGCTAACATAATGAGGCTTAAGAGAGTAAAGAGTTTAAAGTGTTCTCTCTATACAATAAAAACACCTAATTAAGAAAAAATAACAGCTTGTTAAAATTCTGGTATTGCAATTGTGGTTGGAACGAAAACCAGCATACACAGGGGGTCCCCAGGACCAGGGTTGAGAACCACTGCTATAGACCATCATATTCTCCTCCGCAGGCTAGAAAATTTAGTTGGTCTTACCAGGCATGCTCTTATGTGGTTTAAATCTTGTCTCTATGATGGATCCGTTTGTTAGGGTAAACAATCAGTCCTCTGAATTTTCTAGGGTGAACTTTGGAGTACCCCAAGGATCGATTTTGGGTCCTCTGCTCTTTTCTCTTTACATGCTCCCTCTTGGGAACATTATAAGCAGACATGGTGTTAACTACCACTGCTACGCAGATGACACACGACTTTATATATCAGTTAAGCCAGGTGAAGAATAAGTTTCCTCTTATTGAACTCAGATAAGACTGAGATATTAGTATTAGATCCAAAATCCCTTCGAGATAAATTCTTACAGCTTCCCTTAAATTTAGATTGCTTCTCTGTCTCCACCAACAAGGTTGTTAAAAACCTTGGTGTAACTATTGATTCAGATCTCTCCTTTCAGCCCCATATTAACAATATCACAAGAATGGCCTTCTTCCACCTGAGGAATATATCTAAATTAAGGAAGGTGTTGTATCTGGAGGATGCTGAAAAAATGGTTCATGCCATTTATTACCTCTCGACTAGATTACTGAAATGCTTTATCGTCTGGTTGCACTGGCTCAGCCCTGAATCGTCTTCAACTTGTACAGAATGCAGCTGCTAGGGTTCTTACTAGAACCAAGAAATGGGAGCATATCAGCCCGGTGCTCAAAACTCTTCATTGGCTGCCTGTCAAATTCAGAAGTGACTACAAGATTTTACTTCTTGCGTTTAAAGCTTTAAATGGCTTGGCCCCAGAATATCTTAGTGACTTACTCATTCCTTACTGTCCTCCTAGATTACTTCGCTCTCAAAGTGCTGGCTATTTGAAAATTCCTATTATATCTAAAATTACAATGCAGAGCTTTCTCTTACAGAGCTCCTTTCTTATGGAATAATCTTCCATGTACAGTTGTGTTAAAAAAAATAGCAGTACAACATCAGTAACCTGATGAACCACTGTTATTAGTAGTAGTGATATTTCTGCATGGCAAATAATTTACTTGTAGATGTAGTAGTGTAATAGAAAAACAACAGTGCACACTGCTTGTTCTGAGTAATTGTTCTGAGGGCAGATTAAAATTATGAGATTTATTAAGTTACAACCAGTATTCAATGCCTTAACTAAAGACGTACGTTCAACTACCTTAACAAACAATCGATGCTACAGACATGGACAAGTTACAGTCACATAAGAAATTAATGAAGACAATACCAGACCACAGCTTGTTTCTCCCAAGGTAATCCACAGAATGCCTAACACCAAAGTCCCAGAACCAACAGACAGAAGAACATTCAAAAAGTCCAGGGATGAAATGTAAAATTCCACACTCCGCAAGCACCACCCAGATACAACTCAGATGAAACTCCAAAAACCGAACTCAGCTTCTTTCCTTCCGTGCCCATAGAAATACCTCCACAGAAAGGGCATCCCTGTCCTGATTGGGTTAAGGTGTGGGGGGGGCGGGGGAAGAGGGGTCAGTGAGTGGGAGAGAGACAGAGAGCGACAGATAGAGAGAAAAGGGGGGGGGGGGGGGGGGTACTTTAACTTTCTTTATATCTAAATATTAGATATCCTACATTCCCTCTCTTGTAAGAATAAGTGCATGCACCTGCTAAAAACCTATTCTTACATCACCAAGTAGGAATCACATTACACATATGAACATTGAAGATGCAGTTACCTGCTAACAACAAAAACAACTGTCCAAATGGTTCACCAACCGTCTTTAAAACAATTAGACCATGGTCAGTTTAGTAGTCTCGTTGTGATCTGCTGGCCAGCAGATATATGGACACATTGATGTCCCATGACGTATGTATGTGTGGTGAGGAGGCATGTCTCTGTTAGACACTCTTTTGTGCCTCTGCTGTTATGACACCCTGGTTCAGTCTCTTCCTTCTCCAGTGTCAGGATATGTAGACTGGCAAGGGACAAGAGCTTCCTGGACTTTGGGTAACATGCAGTGCTTTTTCCCATTAATGTTTCCATTGCGTGAGTGAAATGCGGCCTGCTCCCAACAGCGTCTCTACCAGTACAGCACGGCGTGCGGGGGCTCTGTCTCCTGTGACAGGAAGCTAGACGATCCACAGGTGGCAAAGTGCAGTCAGGACCTCTCTTCTGACGGGCGGGGAAGCGCCTCTTTCCCTGTCGGAATCCATTTTGGCTCCATTAGCCTGGATCCAATTGGGTGGACTGCTGACGGCAGTTGGTTAGGCTAGCTTCCCGCGGCATGGTGTGGGACCGGTTGCACTTGTTTGCACTTGTGTCTGTGGGTGTCCTTTAGGGAATGTCGGGAGAAGATTATGGAAGTTGAGGGCTTAGGCTCATCACTCACAGCAACATGTGAAGAGGGGAACAATTAAGGATAGGGTTTACCGTCTACGGGATTGCCAGTCCAAATAATGACATGGATAGGGCAGACATAAGTGTCCAGCCAGGAACAGTATTTGAGGGGGCACCTACACTCAAACAACATGGGCATGATATTAGGTTAAAAGGTGGTGGTAGGGATGGGGGGGGGGGGGGGCAGAGCCAGAGAGAGGTCGAGAGGGAGAGAGAGAACCCAAGAGAGAGTGAGAGCAACAGACATTACATAACATTTACACTTCTAATAGCTACCCCCATTGCCGGTTCTCTATATCTTATCTCTAAGCTGCTCAGGGTTTTGAAGTTTAGCCCTTTGAAGTTTCCTAGGGCCGAGGACTGGCCATATGGTCAATTAGAGGTCCCACATTCCCTCTCTGTGAAGGGTTAATTACCACCACTGTAAGTGATAAATCCTTTACACCAACATGACCTATTCTTATGAGGGAAACTTAAATTTACAGAACAACAAGAGGGACTAAATGGAGGTAGGTTACAATAGGTGACACAAAGATCTACATTTACAAGGCAATTAGGTTTGCATTATTCCAATCAATCCCAAGAAGAGAATGTCCACATTTGATTACTGCCCTGAGACCACAGTCCATGTTCCTTGAATAGACTCCAGCAGTCTGTGCTCGTTTCCAGCTGTGTAGTGGATTAGACATCTCCATGCCTCCCACAGTGTCCATCAAGAGATGCGTCTATTTGTTGTGTTAACCGGACGTCTCTTCCATTTTTTTGTTTTTGCCCTGTTTCTAGCACGAATGAGGAAGTTCTCTGGATGGTTTTGCTGGATTAAGGGTGATGTTAGAGCCCTGTTGTGTCTTATTATAGTAGGGTGGGCAAAATGGAGCATTAGAACATAGACAGCAGTGTGTGCTAGAGTTCTCAGTTTCAGCCCGAGCCCGATGGGGCCCGAAAAAGCCCTTTGGGTAGGGCCGGGTTCAAGCCGACAATTTATGATAATTGGTCGGGTCGGGTAGGGCTCGGGCTGCGCAAAAAAAAAAAAAAGGAAAAAAAAAGAAAAGAATGTCTCTGTGTGTGTATTTACAGTAGACTAATTTGCATTTTTACATGTGGTGCTGATTGCTAATTTTTGGAGACTTTCTCTACTTGTTAAAATGTAGCTATTTATTTTATTCATCCAACATCTCCCGTTTGCTGTAACTATACGGCGAATATAGGCGTTCAAGTTGAAGTTGAAGTATCGTCTGCTGAGTGATAAATGATAATCGGATAGGGCAATAATAATGAAGCAAGAACATGCGAACTACACAACAATAAAAAAGTTGAATCCCGTTCTAATGAAAAACACTACTAAATTCTATTACAGCATGCAGCATTTGAGCCGCCGCCTACATAAATTGCGCAGCCTTTTCTGGCAATAACCGACTCGTGTTTTTTTGTTTTTTTCGGGTTTGGTCGGTCTCAGGCTCAGTATTATATGTGATGTTCTCGGTCGAGCCGGGCTCGGGCTTCAACTCACTCGGGTCGGATCAGTTCGGGTTTGAATTTTCAGGCCCGTTGAGAACTCTAGTGTGTGCACATGAGCTGGACAATACATGTCTCACAGAAAACGTAGTTTGTTGACTGTTAACTTCACTGCAGTAGTGATTAAACATACAAGAAGTTGGCCTAAGTGCAGGGTTTGCGTTGCTTTTCCGAGAATTTCCCGTCATCTACCGATTTTTAGAATGCCATCTGTCATTTTGACAGAAAAAATATTGCTGCAAATGTGTTAAACACAGACTGCCTACAATGGTCTAAAAAGTCTTGTGTCATCTAAATACATTTTGTTCAAGCATGCTAAACAATTTAATGGATTAGGTATTTCCTGTGAATTTGGATTGATAATGGTGAACAAAAAAAGATACCAAGTGATTTGATGTTGTCGGGTCACAGACATCAGGAAGTCATGGCATGCAAAGGATATGTGATCAAATATTAAATATGACTTTATTTAAATTTATGGTAATTTGTCCAATTTCTTTTCTTCCCCTAAAATGGGAGGGGGGGGGGGGCTATGTATAAAAAGGGCTACAATTGCTACATGGTTCACCCAATATTGATGTAAAAACCCTCTAATTAAAGCTTAAAGTCTGCACTTTAACCTGTTCACCTGTTCCATTTCAAATCCAATTTTCTGGAGTACAGAGCCAAAACAACAAAAATTGTGTCACTGCCCGAATACTTACCGTCCCCATTGTAAAACAAGGGAAAATATGCGTAAACCTATGGGTTCCCAACCTGACAGCTTTAGTGTATTTACTGTCATCATTAAGGAAAAAGAACACTATTTATGTTATTACTCTATATTAGAATGTACGTAATATGAACTTCGGATGACACGAGCGAAATTCATTGTATAATCAAAGGAAATGTGTTAAACAAGCAGGCTAATTTGGCATTTTATAAGCTGATAGGGATGTTCTGGTAGCTTATTCTCAGCTGTTGCAGGTGTTATAATGAAATTAAACTTCATATATTTTGTAAAATAACAGCACTGGTGTAGGCTAATGGAAACATTTTTTCCTGTTTTCCCGTTATATTTATGGGAAATTGTTTGGTGAGGAATTACCGGGAACCCGTGCCAGTGTTAAACCCTAATGTGAAAGATTATTATTGTGTATATCAAAGCACATCATAATGGTTAGTCCGAATAATATTGATCATAATATTGATCCATATATTGATCCATATAGCCTATTCCTTGCTCGCAGGCTTTAACGATGTGCACAAGCATGTCTGCTTCGCCAGCTGTAAATTTCTGTTTTCACAGTCTTACTATCTGCCATCCGCCAAGGTGCAAAAAGGGAATGGGAGATGATACTGATGATTGGTTTATTGCATGTTACGCCCAAGACACATCTATAATTAATAAAAGGCTACGTTCAGCCCATTTGAACCTTGCGCCTTACTTTGTGCTGAAAATATCCGCCCTATAACTAGCAAAAGTGCAGTTGGACACGCCCTAATAGCACTTGTGCCATGCGTTTTAGACCACGCGCTAAGATCATCAAGATAGAGCCCATTATCCCTTTGAGGTTAGTAAAACGAGACTTAGAGGTGATCGATTGATTTTAAAATTCATAAAAGGGATTAAAAAAGTGAACTACAAGAGATTATTCAGGCTGAGTTCAGTCAGTAGAACGAGGGGGCATGGATGGAAATTAGCAAAAGGTAAATTCTGCACAGACATCAGGAAGTTTTTCTTCACAGAGAGTGATTGCTGTGTGGAATACCTTGCCAGGTCATGTAGTAGAGGCAGAAACTGGGGCTTTTCAAGACCAGGCTTGATACTGTGCTAGATTCTATCTAGTTTGTAGGTAAATGGTGAGCACTAGGCGCCCTTTAGTGGTAGGAAAATGGCGAGCATTGTTGGGCTGAATGGCCTGCTCTCATCATTAAGTTGTTATGCTATGTTATGTTATAAACAGGGGCTCTCCAGGAGCATGGCAGTTTTTTCCCTTTCCCGACATGGAAACTTGGAGGTCAGTGCTACATATTTTCACATTTCTGAATCATTGCTTAAAGGGTAAGTTCGCTATTTTGGACCTTGGACCCTATTTGCGGTCCGTCTTCCATGAACCTGACCCATGAAGTCCATTTTTTCGCTGATCGGTCCAGTATTGAGTTCGCTACAGATTTCCTGTAGGCTCTCACTGGGCTACAATAGAAGTCAACGGGGCAATTAGAAATGTTATGGAAAAACAACGATAAATGTGCTTTTATAGCTCAGTGTGTATTCTTACGGTCTCAGTATGCTCTCCTGTGAAATGTAGGCTATCGCAAACGCAAACCGAACGTTGAAACAACAGTTCCATTTGAAACAGAACTATTTCTCCGACCGCACTACCTCGCACTGACTTCGGATAACATTACCTGCGCAACTTCAGCCTCTCTCTCTTCTCTTGCTCTCTTATCATCCATCTCTTGTAGTTCCGTGTCCGGGTATTCTGGCTCAAATCTGTAGCCAGTAACGTCAAAGTCAAAATCGAATTCTTCGTCTTCGTAATCATTATAGTCATCCATCATCCAAGTTTTTTTGTGGAAATTGTAGCCTACGTTGCTGCAGGTAAACAAACGCAGACTGCTCAACTAGATAGTTTCGTAAACGGCCGGCACACCTTCCCGCTCCCCTACCCCCGACACATAGTACTCCGCGGGAGCAGCGAAAACAAGCAACAGAGAAATGCTTACTTCCAAGCCATGCCAAGCACGTAAAAATGTTCGGATTGAGATACATTTCACAGGAGAGCATACTGAGACCGGTAACAATACACCCTGAGCTTCCCGTCTCATTTATTGTACATGAAAGCACATTTATCGAACATTTCTAATTGCCCCGTTGACTTCTATTGTAGCCCAATGAGAGCCTACAGGAAATCTGTAGCGAACTCAATACTGGACCGATCAGCGAAAAAATGGACTTCATGGGTCAGGTTCATGGAAGACGGACCGCAAATAGGGTCCAAGGTCCAAAATAGCGAACTTACCCTTTAACTAATATAAATCCAATGTTTTTGGGGGTTAAGAGAAAGGTAACCCTTATGCTTATATTCCCTTCACAGACTACAAGCTGTGAAGTTTACAGACCTCTCTGCAATGGGTGCAAATCAACTGCTTCATTACTGTGTTCGGTGTCCAGTGCTGCATTCAACACTGTGTTCAGTGTAGTCAGCGTTCAGTGTAGTCCCTCCCTTGTTGAACTCCCATGTCTTTACTGCCTCTCCTTGCTACTAAAGGTTTTGTCCTTTACTAGCCATGAGTTATGGTCACTGTGGTCAGCAGCTCTGTAATGCAGTAAGGCATTTTTGTTCTCCTTTACTCCCCTGTATCCATGATGACAACCCTAGAATATCAAGTGGGTGGGGGGCTTGGTACACTGAATTACTGGTCTAATGGAACATCATCATGGTGCTTGAAGGCTTGTGGGCTACAGCGAGAATCCTCTCTAATTGACTGTAATGACAGTGAAGTTGAAGAAGAGGCTGTATCATTCAGAAATTTGCAACAGAATACAGTTATTTCACAATCATCACGTACAGTATACACATAATACGCCTAAAAATACGACCGTAATGTTTTTATATACGTAAAAAAACCGAACTTATGTATTTACATGTTACATAACAACAGCAACATATTACAGCCGCAAGTGCGATAGTTGGTCACTGCAGCAATGTTGACTGTACTGTAATAAGATAAACTCTTCACGGTTAAACAGAAAACTATTGAAGCTTAATACCAGGTAGGATATTTTTTTCATTAAACATTTTTATACGAGAGATTTTGAAGAAAAAGTTTAGGTCTCTACTAAACCGAAAGTACACCGTACATAGTACAGTAAGCTACGAGAAACACAAAATGCTTATTTGTGCAAAGTTTTAAAAATATGTTATTGTTCCTATATTGGAACATGATGTTCTTAGGATGTATAAAGGGTACATTTTATTTTCTGTAACTATGGCAAGATGAAAGTTTAAACATTATTTGGTCTATTAGCATCCTCCTGTTTTATTGCCCTGCACTGCAACTTGAGAGAGGTTTCGCAAGCCATGACCCTTCTGAACAACTATGCGTCAGAATTTTTTCAGTTTTCTTAAAGCTGTAGTTTATAATTTCAGAGAAACATGACTACTGTAATTTGGACATATCCGACTACCACTAGGGGGCCACCGAGGATAGGGTTAACTTTGATGTTACGATAACGTTAATCTTGATGTGAAAATCATCCTCCTTCTAAGTAGCGTTGATAAAGTATGGGGAGTCTGTGGAAAAAAGTCCCTTCCTGAGGCGACTTGGATTTGTATACCATAAGTAATGACAATGGTGGTGAGCTGTCAATCTATTACAGCTAGACTGTAATTTACTGGGAATTTATACTACACTATAGTAGAAGCTTTCATGTGTGGCCTAGCCATTCATTATGTTGGATGAAACAGCATAGCTAATATAGGGACATAAATGGATGACACGGCAGCTAGTTATCTCGTACAGTACACATACATACATCTTCACATACATTGTTAGTCTGACTGGTTGGTAATAAATGACCTTTTATGATGAGAATGGGGCTGTGTTGGACATTTTTGGCACTGGCAACTAAAGTGAGACAAAGAAATTGATTATCGAAGGGTCATTCCTCCCCATAGGACATAATAATGTGCTTTAAATAGACACTAAAGCTGTGTTCATGTTTGGATAGCTTGGATAGCTTGGATACTTTGCATATGTTTCCATGGGTTTGGAAAGGTTTGGGTAGATTTTTGGACACCTATAATCATTCCTCTAAATTGGAAATAATCTAATGATATAGAAGCAAATAGAATTCCAACGGGTCAAAAGAGTTTATCTGTTGAAATATTTTGATTATGTCCTGAATTACTGTGATTATCCATTTTGGGTAGATTTTTGGACACCAAGGTACATTGCCTCATAGGATTTAAGCAGTAATACATATCACTTTCATATTTTGTACACACGCAGACAGGATGTTTGCAAACCAGAAAATCTAGAGTTTAACCTTATTCACATATTTGACTCTTAGGTGTTCACTGTAAACTAGAGTGGTGGAACTTTGTTTTTCACCGAGGGTTGTGCATTCACTGCCCATAATTTACATTTGAGTTATGCTCAAGATTGGTTTATTGCATGTCACGCCCAAGACACACCTATAATTAATGAAGAGACTAGGTTCAGCCCACTTGCACGCTGTGCCGTGCTTTGCGCCCAAAAAACACATCGTTAAAATAGCAAAAGTGGACTTGGACACGCCCTAAATGGACTTAGACCAAGCGCAAAGATCGCCAAGATAGAGCCCCAGGTTTGTGGTGGTTCAAGCACAAGCGCTTTCTGCTGGCTCAAGATAGCAATACGCCAAAAAGAATCCTGGCCACTCCTCATCTTAAGACCAACACGCCCAGTTCACTTGCAACGGGCGCAAGAATACATGGTAGTTAAAGGACATAAGCGTTAGGCGTTATAATGAACCTAGCGCCGGGTGTAAAATAGCAAAGACACTTGCGTTTGGGTTAGCGCCGCTTTGCGCCGGGTGTAAGATAGGGCCCTATATGTCCTCAATACCAAATTCTTAATGTACCTAACGACAATACAGTCGCGTTATACTCCACCATAATCAAAATCATTTCGAAAAGGAAATTTATATGACTAAATAAATTGATTTGCTCTTGTTTGGCTGCTTAAAGTACACAGCAAGTGCCTCAGTAACAACAAAAAACTGGGCAACTAGTCAACTTAGGCTACAGTAACTTAGGCTACTGGTGTGACATGCCATCTAACGTTAAATGACAATATTCGTATATGCCGGAGTACTGTATAAATTGACGTTACTGTATTTGTTCCCAGATCACACAGCTGGCTGTAGGCTACTGGGGTTTATAACGTTATCTAACGTTAGGTAATTGAGTTGCTATCCAGCTAGCAAGTAAGTTAGATTATATGAGACTGCAAATATTTAATAATAGGCTATTCATGTTTTAGTATCGATGTGTATATTACTAACGCCATTATTATCTGGCTAAGATAACTAGCTACGTTATGTCATTTAATAGCTAGCAAATTGCATTGCAATTTACATATTTAGAAAGATATCTAAAGTTAGCTATACTGAGCTAGATCACGCCACTGTGGTGCACCATTACGATGGAAATATTGGTCTTGACCCGTTTCTCGAAAGGAATTATGGGATTTTTCCAGGTCGGCACAAGCATTTATGCATACTTCAAATTTTGAACAAATGGAGCACACATACGGATACTTTAGCCGTGCTCCGTACTACCGTACTTCGGTTTAGACTCATACTCCAACATGGATGCGTGCTCGATATGCGTACGCGGAGCATGGAAGTATGTGGTTTGAGACACAGCCCAAGTTTTATTTGTTTGGGGGGGTGGACGACAGAGGGCCTATGTCCAATAGTCACGGTTCGCTACTGCATTACATAACCTACTTCATCGCACACTAAACCTGTCTGGGCCAATGAAAAACATGCACTAAAACTGAAATACTATCAAAAAAGCCCAGTAGGTTAACTATTTCTTTAATTCTTTTGTTTCTGACTCACAAAATTCAGAAGACACAAAAAAAACCTTGCGTTAAAACAGGACCACTTTTATTTTTAATTAACATCTCTATGTACAATAAAAAGATTTTTTGCAAAGATTGATTTCAATTTAAGAAGTTCTGCTTTGATTAATGACTGAACAGGCTCGGTTACCTGATAGTTAACTTCAGCTACCCTCACTTGTGGCCAATACACATTTAAGAAGAGCCCTACTATCTTTCACACCTGTACAGAAGGCCCGTGTATCATCGCCGTCTGTTCATCCTGTAGGGGGCTCCACATTCAGTGAGCACTGGATGTCAATAAACCTCAAACTCCCTCTCCTCTCAGTCGATCGCCTGACGAGGGCTTCACAGTTAACTTGACAGCTTCCTTTTGAAATTGATATCCACCAATTTGTCACACTCCCCTCAGTCAGACTGTTATTTGTCACTTTGTTTTTGCATGCAGCTGTTTGCACTACTGCATCACAATATGCAGCGAATGTAAGGCAAATCCACACTGAAATCAGTGAAGAACCTAATAGGGAGACCTCACAGAAGTGTGCCTTCCTGGTGACACTCCCCTATTGGAAAGTGAGAATGGACTGAAAAACCGCCCCCCACACCCTCTCAGAAGAGAGGGAGGAGAGAGAGACATTGAGCAGCCCTACTTAAGCTAAACACAAACAGATGGGGATGCATCCATGTAACTTCCATGTGCTGAAAACTGGCGAGCGGAGGGAAACTTTCTGTACCAGCAGGCAGGGTCACAGCGATGGGGGTAGGGAAACGGCAGGGTGGAGCCTTGAGGAAAATTTTCCTTTTGGTTCATAAAAAACACGATGAGAGGAGGCCTGCCTAAGGTCCAGGACTTTTCTTTTTGATACTTTTCCTGTGCCTACACCCTGTGAACGAACAGCATTTTCCATCACCTTTTTTTTTGTAGTCTATCTCCTGTTCAATGCCCACATAATACTGGTTATACACTGGTTATAACGACAGCCCTCTCATTCACAGCAATTTTTGCCTGCAAAGGACTAGCAAAGCCAAGGAAAATAACCATGGCAACTGACTGTAATGGAATGCAAAGTGTAGTGTCATGGCACACACAACCCTTTATGTCTGACAAACCTACCAAGCTTATGCTGTCTCTCCATACGGCTTCACACCCTTGAACCAGGCATGCCTTCATTAAGTTTAGAAATAAATTGAATTACCATTTTACTGCCTTTAGTTTTCTATTGCTATTCTTATACCTTTAATCCTCTTTCACTTTCTATCCCACCTCAATTCTACACTAATGTACTTTATTGGCATCGCAGTACATACAACTCAAAATACTTTACTGGCATAAGTATACTGAATGTATGTTTCAAAAGACAGGAATTGTTAAAGAATCAACTGCTTCTGAATGATCTCCCTGAATGGGTAACTTTATCATTCAGGACGTTAACAGTAACACTTATGAGAGATCGATCACAAAGAAAAGAAAAGGCAGTGCATGTCGGCTCCCACGGCAGATCCAGATTTACTCTTCTTCTTCTCCTGCACAGCAAGTGCAATTATGCTTCTGGGCTTGGCACTTTATAGCTCCACAGTGCAAGGAAAGTTTTTGGAGGAAGTGACCTCCACTGGAAGGAATTTCAGCAGCATTTCTTTCCGCTCCTCAAATCAGGCATGTTGAGGGCAACATGGAGCATGAGGCCACTGCCAACACGTGCACATAACTGGTGGACACTAATTACTCTAAGAATTTCTCACACCCCTGGCTCCCTTCACACTCCTGGAAAAGCTCACAAAGGGTATGTGTGGTCAGCTGACTCTATTCAGCACAAGAAATGTGTTACAAGGACATTAAGCAGCACTGTTGGTTGGGAAAGGTAGTTTTCAATTCCTGTATTTTGAGCTCTGTGTAATCACTATTTTGGTGTGCCAGCAAGCCCAAAACATCCACTTGAAATGGCTCCTTCAATGTAATGAAGGATTGAAGTACGCAACTTGTTTTATGTGGGTTTGTGTTTGTTGAGCTAATAAACATTTTCCAGCATTTCTATCCTTAATCTTTGTCTGGGTGGCCTCTTTCGGCCTTTGCCAGTCAGGAGGTGTGTTTTTCTCAGCACACAGTGTACTTTAGGCCTCTTTTGTGGCTGTTATATTCATTGCAACAGGGTGTAGCTCAAAGGCTCGACATATGAATGTGGTGGACCATTACAAAAACAAATGCATTTCCATATGCTGTGGATGTTACTGAGTTACAAATGGAAAACAAGTATACCCTCAATTTTCAAGCAATCAGAGATAAAAAAAACAATAAAAAAAACAAAACAAATAAACACCTTTTATTTTACAAAACAATTATCTAAATTTTAAATTAATCAAAACAGCCACCTTTTGCAGTAATAACTGCAGAGCATATTTGTGCCATTTTTTCTACAAGGGCAGTCATATGGTTCTGAAAGGTCACACCAATTTATTTGGTCAAATATGGCTTTTTTATGAACTCCCAGAATTTAGCTCACTATACTGTGACGTAAAATATTCTTTTTACCTTTTTAACTGACTATTCACTTTGAACTTGGTGCCATTTGAGGTTATTTACAAAAGTTAAACTTAAATTATATTAAAAACAGATTACTAAAACACAAGTAAATTGTACACCGGTAGTGTAACATTGTATCAGAACAGTGTAAGAATTGTGCTTTACTGTTTGAAATTCTTGTTCCACTTGAGAATACAGCAATGTGCTGGAAAGAGATGATGGAAACAACATGGAAAAGGAGGGCCAGGTTTGTGCATGCGCATTTGTGACAGTGGCAGGAAATCTCTAAAATCCTCTGTCTAAAGACCCAGACCTGCAGAAGTCATCAGTCAGTGCTGACTTTAAGAGGCCCCATAGTCCTGATGCAGGCAGGCCCTTGTCCACACAGAAACAAAGCTTTGAAACCTAGAACCTTTGGAAAACTAGCAAGTATAATGGAACCCACTTAGCTTGTCCACCCTGAGGTACATTTATGGATGAACAGACTTTCCATGGGCTTGTGAAATGTGTTTTGAAGCTGCGGAAGTGCTGCCATGTTGTACAAAAATTGAAGCCAGAGACTGCGCTGGTCTTATATGGTCATTACGTCTGGGCTGGTCCGATATCTATCCCCCTATACCGATGAAAAGATAGTTCCCACTTGAAAATGATGCAAAAGTGAGTTTCATGAGTCAAAACAGTTTGTTAGTCCTGTAAATGGTACAATTGTCTTGCTTCAATTAAGCCATTTCCAAGGTTTTTGTGACACCTGGAGTTATAAAGCCTTAAATAGGAGGATTGACGAGGATAAACGAGGACTGACAAAATTTGGCATCTGTGCGAAGGGGGTTAAGAAAGCAGAGATCTGAAGGATTGTGCTGTGACTTGCAAACATCCTTGCGAACATCATTTCACCCTATTGTAAGAGAAAACGTCATGCCCTGTCCTGCGTTACACGTTCGTATTTATGAAACAAGCGTAGGTTCCAACCCAATTTCCCTGCATTGCAGCCATGCTGATCCAACCCTCTTCCTGGCCCTTAAACCATGCTGATCAAGAGCCAAGAAACACACTAACATCACACATATTTTGGCTCTTGTGCACCAGCTATGAGGAAATGGCTCTGGTTCAGCTGAATTTCTATGGCTACTGATGTTGAAAAGTGGACATCAGCACAACTTCACAAGTGTTAACACTTCATATCAAAGGAAAAACCAAAAGTAAAGCAAATTACAAGCGTCAGTGCTACAGTGTTGAAGAATACTTGCAATTAACAACCTAAACTTGGATTTTACAAACTTGAGAGCTCTGATGAAATGTTACTTAGCTAGTTCTCCAAACCTTAACTTTTTATATGATGTTCATAGCCAACTTGTCTAGCTAACAGCACAAGCCTACCTTGCCAATGGCAGGTGCAATTGCTTGTGATAATGTGCTTGGCAGGCTGCCTTGCCACGATGTTAATTTATGTTGATCGGGAAATTGTAAAACATTTGCAATCCAGCAGATATCTCATTAAGGACTACTCTGGGAGATAAACCAACCATGCATTGGGAACACAGGTGCTGGAACTCTCTTTTCGTTAAAAAATTCTTATTTTTATTTTTCCCTCTCCTCTTTGCACTTCACTTATAACTGGCATGGGACAAGCTTACCAAGCTTCTTAGGATAGCCTCAGTTAAAATATAGCACAAACTGGACACCTGGTGGCAAGACGGCACATGACATCCCATCCCATGTATCCAGTATGACAGTTAAAAAATTTGAGACAGATGTCCTTTTATTCATGAGGAACAAATTTGCTTGAAGAATCCGTAAAGTCCACCAGATTCAAGCTTGAAGCTAAAATAATATCACTTACGTAAATTGGCCAGTTCAGAAAACTGAGACATAAAAACATTACTCAAAGAATTATTCACAGCCCCTTTATTCAAAAATAATGATTAATTCTTAATTTTTCACAATTAGGACCACACTGGTTTCACCTGTCAGTCTATAATGTAATAAATTGTAACACCTTTCTAAAGGAATCGTTTGAACACATTACAGAAAACAAAACCACTGGTTTATCTGACTAAATCTGATTAAAGGTCCAGGGATGTGAATATGAAACATTTCATGTCATGGCATGCATAGCCATTTCTGAAATAATGTGGCTATAAGAAAGTACACCATCTTTTAATAGCGATTATTGGAGTGAAGTCAGCTGCACAAAATAGCTGATAGTGTGTGCAATTATCAATTCATAGCTGGACACAAACATTTAAAATTCAGAAATGCCAGGATTCTTTCCCAAAAAGACCAGGCTCAATTTAAGTATTGTTACTACTCTAACTTGCAGATCACAGTCCGTCACACCAAAGAAAGAACAAAAATAAGATGAAGACATTATTAAATGAAGTCAATCGTCTTTTCAACGAATCCAACTTCGACTACGCCCGCTTAATAGTTAACGTTAACTTTCTGCTTCAACATTGGCAGAATGCACTGACAAACAACAAACAGTTAGCTAAGGTTTAATTTCCAAAAGTGAGGACATTGATGTAGGCCTACGTTAGCTCAGGTGCAGTGTTATAAAGTAACGAATACAAATACTTTGTTACTGTACTTAAGTAGTTATCTTTCTGTTTACTTTCACTTTTACTTCACTACATTTTGAAAATAAAATTGATACTTTTACTCCGCTAAAATTTCTGGGTTCGTTACTCACTAAAAAGTAACGCCAAACAGAAGAGAACAGCGCACCAGCCAGTCACATGACTAGCCTAATATCAGTCCGTACTTTATTTAAAGTATATAGCACAGACCCACCATTATTTGTGTTTACATTGTTAAGCGTTTTTGTGTTCATTTTAACTGGTGGGCGTCTCAAAGATGTATTTATTTTGCATTTTATTAATGTACTGAAGTTGGCTTCAAGTTAATCTGAACCATAGGCGGCGATCATGTGGATGCTCAGGTGCCTGGGCACTCACAGGCAAATCGCATTGCAGAGTGAAGTTATATTTTGATTAAATAAATGTGAAACAAGCAAACAATTAAAAAGCACTGTTTTTTGAGGTATGCTACATAGCCGTAGGCTACTACTGATCAGTAGCAGTATCTGATCTCACTAGATACTGCTATCAATAAAGGCCTAGTTAGCTAGAGGTGATGTTGACTCCACGAAATGGACAAGTTTTTAATACCAATTAAACCCTAAACCCACACATTTCGCCTATGGCTGCATTTTTTTAGAGCACCCCTGGTAAAAAATAAACTCAGCGCCTATGACAAATAGTCTGCTTTGTTTGTTTTTTTGTTAGCGCATATACTTTTACTTAATAAATATACTTTTATAATAAAATGTACTTTTGATACTTAAGTACACTTAATGCCAGATACTTTAATATTTTTACTTAAGTAGTATTTTAATGGGTGACTTTTACTTGAGTAATTTCTCAGAAAGGTATCTTTACTTTTACTTAAGTATGAATTTTGAGTACTTTTTACAACACTGCTCAGGTTGTCAAAGTAATGTTAGATAAGAACCGACAGCCACGTTAACGTTAGCCTATTTGTAACCACAGGATGCCACACAGTTAAATTAGCTCACTTGCTATAACAACATAACGTTCTGTAGAATATAACCCAAACAATCCAACCAGATCGCTGAATTTGTCAATTTGGAGTGTACAAGCTAGATCAATTGATTTGTGGCTCCCTCACGTTAAACGAAAATTGGAGCCCTGATACTTAACGTTACCTTCTAAAAAAATTATCTTCATTAAATCTCTAAAGAGTAAGCACCAGATAATGGACAACTTTTATATTTACAAACTAGACCATTATCTAGACAACAACATCAATTGCTTTTTTATATGACAATATGGAAATTACATAAAATTAGCAAAGTTTGCCATAACCGTTGAAAAATCAGCTGGAGATATAGAACAATAGAATCATAGATGTATGACATCACACGTGGAGGAAGTGTAAATAGTTGTCTACTGTACTTACTGTACCATGTACAATATTGGTCTGTAAATGTAAATTGTAAATGTCTATCATTCAAAATGTGCTATATTTGCAAGGCCCTGTAACCCTTTATACTTTTATATGTGAAGTTGAATGTAGTATATCGGTGGTAGAGGTGTCCCGGTATGCATTTATTGGCTGGGACTGGATGTTTAACTGGGGGGGTTAGTGTCTGGCTAGCGTCTATCGCTATACAACAATGGCAGACACTGACAAATCCAACAGTTCTGAGGAAGAATAATTGAAATTTTTTGAGGAAGGACAAATTGACAATGGACAATTGAATCGTGTTGGAAGATCAGACTGGTATAACAACGTTAGCCTAACGCTAGCCGTGTTAGCTAACTATTTCTGCGAGAAAAGTTGAAAACTGTCTCAATGCATTGGCAGGGTTTGATATTAAGATTTAAAAACTGCTGCACTTGTACGCAAGACGGGGAACTGTCTACAGGCACGACAGTAGCTGCATCATATCACTGGCCTGTGCGTAGTCTAATAAAGAAAATCACACACTTCTCTCCATGCAATTAAAAGATTTTTATTCTAAAGTCACCAACATGTTTCGCCAGTATGCCTTAATCGGGGTGCAGTGTAGTTTTGATTTAATGGCCTGCTATGCAGCACCTTTTTTTGGGGTGTGTGTTCTTACTACTTTTTCTATTGTTTGTAGTCTAACCTGGCTAAACTCTTTTCCATTCCTCTCTGAAATTTCTCTTTCTGTCTTTCTTTCTTTCTCACTCGTAGTTGTCTAGATTTCTGTCCGTCAATTTCTGTTCACATATTGCATTGGGAGGCTGCTGAAGAATGGTCACTTTTTTGACAGTACCACGTATGACGTCAACGGTTTGACAAAAAACATTCTTTTATGAAATATGAAAAATGTAGGAGGTGGGGTGAAAGCGGTACTGGAAACACTTCTTAAACATCAATATCCAACATTTATATAACATTCATATACTTTATGATTATGTAATTTTATACCAGAGACTTTTTTTCTTTTTTAATTTTCAGCGTTTAAATGACCTGGTGCTTAAGATTAAACACAAATCAACCTAGTTATGAATTGCTGTCAGTTACTTAACATTAGACGTAGGCTACTATTTTCCACAGTAACATTAACTTCTCTCTCATGGCTTCTCCCAACCTCATCAACATTTAGTCAAATATTTGTCATAGCGGGTTTGCTTTTGCTAACACGTTTTAGGCATTTAATCAGTTTGAGTTGTTTTATCAAATTTGCCTCAAAGTGTAACTAATGGCGCTAGATAGAAGGCTAGGTCTAGTTGAACAGCTAACATTAACAGCCATATCTAAAATATTTGCTAATAGTCAAAAGCAGCAGTGCGAATGCCCAAAAATGTTTCGACCACAGCTTAATTTCACAATAATCACAGTACGAAATGGGCATTCTCTTGTGGTGTAATTTATACACATTTTAATAACAGTTATCAGAGCTCTAAGCGGCTAAACCTACCTCTTTCTCTCTTTAGTCTCTTACTTAATCAGAAATGCAGACCGAGGGACACGCTGCACGGGAGTCATGATTGATGATTGGATAACAATTCAAGCAATCAACGTTGGCATGGCGTAAAATTTGTGGATTTCAGCTTCAAATATCTCTGCTTTTGTGAATAATTGCTAACAAATATTTGTATTGACATCTTCTATTAAATAACTATTATTGTGAGACAGAAGGAGTGTGACAGAAGGAGACAGGGCTCAGCTCCGGCTGGCTCCAGCCCAATTGAACCCCGGGGTACATCTATTCAGAAGGCTGAATATCAAGCCAGTTAAATTTCAGTGGGTATAGTACAGATATAGTATAATTGTATATATAGTACAATTGTCATTGAATTCGGGGGGAGTGCCCCCTTGTTAAACAAAATAGGGATAAACACCCCCTTGTTAAGATAAGCAATTCTGCAAAACGAAACATATTGGGTTTGTTCCACTCGCTTATTTTCATTCCTTGCATCCTTTCCTCGTGTCCTTTCCTCACTCCGTAGTTCCATCCAATGGAGGACGTGAGGAAGATATGCGAGGATGAGATACGAGGACGGAGGAATCGAGGCAACATGCATTAGGCAAATGGAATGTCCTTGCTCAGTGAAGTCAATTTAAGCGCTATCAATTACTAATGATGTGTCGCACAGCTGTATCACCTGTCAGTGGGCTTTTAAACAGATTTTTCTTGACTCAGAGCTGTGTTTTTGCACCAAAAATGGGATGTACCGTTTTATTGGACGCTGTATTTCAGGCATGAAATATGTACGGTAAATGATAAAAAAATAATCATAGCCTAAAACATGAATTGCATCGGTAAAATACAGCAAATGCACATACAATGACATTATTCTTTCTCGGTCATACGAGAGTGAGGAAAAAAGGCTCATGCATAAAAACACAAAAACATGGTGTAAGGAACACAAAACCTGGACCACTGATCAATGGAGAAAAGTGATATGGGGCTCTATCTTGGCGATCTTGGCGCTTGGTCTAAGCGCATGACGTAAAGTCCATTTAGGGTGTGTCCAAGTCACTTTTGCTATTTTAACGGCGTGTTTTTTGGGCGCTAAGCACGGCGCAACGTGCAAATGGGCTGAACCTAGTCTCTTCATTAATTATAGGTGTGTCTTGGGCATGACATGCAATAAACCAATCAAAATGTCATATCCTATTCCCTATAAAAGCCTTGGTGATAAAATAAAAACTTTAACTCTCAAATATGTTTAAATGTCTGCTATCTTACATGCGGTCGGGTCCATTGTAGATAACAGTGTAGCAGCATAGCATGCTACTTTCATGAATTACAAGCCAACGGTGGCACAGAGAAACGTGATATTTCGCTCGCTGATAGGATATTAAGTACTGATTATGATGATATGCGGATTATGGTGATAAAATCCGTATTCTGCAGAAACAAGTTAAGGAAGAAACACAGAAAAGTAGTAGATCAGTACATTTAAAACAAAATGATGGCAAATTCAAGGTGGTGCCGACCCAAGTAGCACATACGTAAATATATTCCAAATCTGGGCCTTTGTCACTGTAGCAAGTTGGAAATCTCTGCAAATGAACAGTGATTTTTTGTGAATTTTTGTATATTTGGACCTCTATAGCGCCACCACATGGCTTGATTGGGTTGAAACGGCTAGTGTGAAGTGTTGATGTTACTCTTAATAAACCTACCAATTTTCATAACGTTCTGTGCTTTCATGTGCTCCATACTGTTCCAACATAATTTACAGCTTAATCTAGCGCCCCCCCCCCCCCCCCCCCCCCCAACTTAATTTAATACATGAATTGAAAAATTCCAATGATGTTCGAAGGACTTTTGAATTGGAGGATTGATGAATTGATTAATTAATTTCCTGAATTTACTTAAATGCAAGTGAATTTACCCCAACCATGGTGTACTGGATGAAAATGGTGTTTAGACTAAAACATTGAGGAAGAGGGTATACATGGAAGCAGCTGAAAAGTTACATGGTAATGTTATGTTAGACATGATGTATACTCACTGATGTAGAAGGTGTTGGGTGCTTGGTTGCCATCAAGCTGAAGTGTGAGCAGACTGCTCGTCTGACTGTCCTGTCTCAGCCACAGAGCCACCCCAAGGATAACTCCTCCTGCCAGCTATGAGAGAGAAAGAGAATTTCAAATTCAGTCTGGTGGCACAAGATTTACATCATACAGTAGGCTTGTCACGGTGTTACTATTTTGAGTTACTTCCCTCTAAAACACAGCCGTTCCCTTTAAACTGATGATTGGTCTCAACCCGTTTTCATTCATTTCCCTTGACTCTGTTAATTACCGTGTTAGCTTTCAGCATAACCTGCAATAAAAACCACCTTTAAAAAATCCAGCCCTTCAAGATCGTTTAAACCTGCGGGGGTGCTACCAAGCAGGCAATGGAATAGGTTGTGTTTCGGTGAGCTACGCTGAAGTTTGTTTAAGTAAATTTTTTGGTGCTCTACACCCACTAAAGACTGAAATATTCTTCTCAGTCTGTTGTTTTTATTTTTTGCCGGTTTAGTTTTGAAATCCATACAAATGGGCAGAAGTTTGCGGAAACAGTGTGGAAGTACATGGGTGAACACTCCGCTACTGGGCCTAACACCACAAGCTTCAGTACTTCACCCACCAAGAGCCGTAGGGACTCCTCCCAGCCAGATAAGCAAATAGACATGGCAGACATAAATGCCAAACTTCTCATCTCATTAAGAACAGACATCGCAACACTTCTCAGGTCAGATCTAAAGACTGTGCTTTCAGAAGAATTTAACACTATCAAATCCAAACTACAGGCAGTCAAAATGTAGGTGGCAAACAATACCACGACGATTCGTTTGGATCTGGAAAACATGAAAATGACCATTTCAGGACATAGAACACAGGCTATTGTCATGTTCGGATGACGTGCTCTGCAAACCAGCATGAGTAAGCTTGCAAAGGAGGTGGTTATCCCTATGGAGGGGAGAATGAGGAGATCAAACATTTGCATGTTGAATGTTGCAGAGGGCCCTGGTTCAAGGCTCTCCAGTGCCAATTTCAAAGCTGCTAAAGGAGGCCCTGCATATGGATTAAGACTTTCTGACTGATCGATCTCACCGAATTCAACCAAGGAAACTCAGCAGTAAGCCCTGTGTTATCGTGGCAAAAATGCATTATTCTCAAGACTGCATTGAAGTCCTTCGCCGTGCTGGGGAGTTTGGTCCTCTCCAGTTCAATAGGGCGACCTATTTCCTGACTATCCCCCAAGTGTTACATGCACCGGAGCCGCATTCAATGAAGTATTATGCACAATGGAGCTGAGAGACAGTTCCGGAACCCAAAAGATGCAATGGCTTACGTGAAATCGGACATCCTGAAAGCCACATGACTGATTAGGCCTTAACATAGAGTGATCCAGCTTTAATGTGAAATCCTGTCCTCTTGAATACTCTGATTCCAAATGTCGGGAATTTTGCCCATTCAGCAATTAATTTCACCAAAGGTGGTAGAAAAATATGAGACGTATTTTTGTTGATCCTTATTTATATATTTATTAATTTCTATTAATCTTTTTTTTAAATTAATTTTTATTTTTTACTTTTTCTTGACTACTAATGCTTACAATTAAATTATTTCTATTTTATTCAATTTATTATAATTACAATTACTATTATCTTATCTTTCTTTTTTCTTTCTAATTACAGAAATGTATAACTTAGTATGCCTTTGGGTTGATAATGTTTAGATACATTGATCCTTTGTTCAATGTGCCTTATATTGCATTCCATATTCAGCAGGGTCTTGTCTGTTAGGGTTAGTGTTCCTCACCACAAGCACTTACTGTAAATGTGTGGATACTTTGCAAGGGGTTTAGGGATCACCTAATTTATGTTCACCTAATCACCCAATAATGTTTTTTTGCTTCTATATTTATGTCGTTGTAATGGAGGGGTTGTTATGGTCTTTTTTTAGTGAAGAGTATAGGCTACTGGTACACTGAACGAGCTGGCGGTTTATTACTGTTTCACTGGATGTCTCAGTTTCTGCTGGGAGTTACAGATGTTTGTCAGGACTGAAATTATCATAACTATGCTTAGTAGTACTAAGCTTACTCGTGCCATAAGTGTCACATAAAATCACATTTCCATTTGATCATGGGTTTTATTTTTATAAAGTTTTGATTTGCTTCTTATTCACTGTTTGTTATAATACACATTGTAGCCTATTGTTTGTTTGATTCAAATACTAGTTACTCTTATATTCTGTAACACGATTTGCTTCGTGATTTAACAAATTCTTACTGTTCATGATGTAGCCTATGGAGCAGTGTTTCCCCTACCATTATCTTGCCCGGGTGGCCCGCCCGGCCAAACTCACGTGCCACCCGGCTTGGACAAGAGGGAAAATAAATAGTTTTAATTTAAAAAAAAAAAATTATATATATTTTTTTTAATATAATCTTTTTTTTAATTTTTTTTTTTTTATGTAGCTGCAATATTTCCCTTACCGCAGAATGCTGGAATGATCAAAATAGCATCTGGAAAAACCCTTGCCAAAACAGCTTTCCCATTAGGCCTAATTAAAATTTTCAATGGCAGCGCTGATATTATGAGGGTGTAATTATAGTTTCCGCCTCTACGCAAAATGGCGCACTTTCGTCCGTTTCGCTATCTGACCAGAACTCTTACATTTTAGTGTAGAGTAAAAGCTAATACTGCACAGTCGCGGATCTATGGGTCCAGATTGACAGCTTGCCCACCCATTCAGATTCATAATTACCTTAAATGTGAATTGTTTTGTCTTGGGGAATCGTTATGTATTAATAATCTCTAAAAAGTGTGGAGATGCCATATAAACCAACTGGAGAAAACGCTGGATGTGATTGTTTGTCTCCATCGGCCCGTTGCTATGTTCGTTACTATGTGATGACACGGCACTTTCATAGCAGAAGTTCTCTTACGTTTGTTTAGGCTACATTATGAACTCGCGCCAATTCTGTCTGAGTTTCATGTACAGTAGCAGCCTAGTATGAGCCAACTATGGCTAAACAGCTATCATTGACCCATTTTCTTAAAAAACCACGTCTGGAAGTGGAAGATGAAAAAAGTTTGGACCAGGACTTGTCCAACGAAGAGGAATCGCACTCGCAGGATCGTCGTGAGACGTTTGCGGGCCCTGGCAATGAAGGAGAAACGGCCACAGCAACGACATCCCGTGAGTGTCATGCTAGCCTGCATGCTAACGTGGACATGCAGGCTCCACAGCCCCCTCCACTCCTGAAGGGACCTTAAGGTAGTCCTATACAGGTTCATTTTTTAAAAATTTACTCTGGGGCCCGCTGTGGCATGGTTATGATTGCAGCCTCTGTGAGCGAGGCAGGGAGTTCTGTGACAAATTGTAAGTTATTGTATATTGGTTGTTTAATTTGTGATGTTTCTCTGGGACCCGCCGTGGCATGGATGACTGCAGCCTCTGTGAGCGAGACAGAGTTCTGAATTGTGACAAACTCTAGGCTATTTGGTTATTTAATTTGTGGTTGTATTCCTGTCAGTACACTAATGAGGGTTATGCAATATTTGTTATTATCGCACATGTTCTGTAGCTAGCTAGCAATTCATCTGGCTGGCTCATAGATAGGCCTATGTGATCTCTGGTGATGTATTTTGGTGACAGTCGTGGCTGCATTATTGTTAACACTAGAAGCGCCTTCGCCGATGCCAATTGGCGTTGTGATTTTAAAATTATAATTATTACAGCAGTGTAAATGCCACGATCAACTCTTTCCTTGACGTTTCCTAATCATCTATGCTACAACTGCCTGCAACTGCAGAGATTATTTCATTTTCATTTTTCAAATAAGCAACAGAATTCATTTTTCTGCGTGACCAAAATCAAACTCCTATTTTCAGAAGTGGAAGCGCGGCTTCTGTTTCTGTTACTTTTGTTGAAACAATTCTGTTACATTTGTTGCTAAAATTAAGTGCTGCCTGGCTGAATACAGATTTGGATACAAACTTTCATCTTTCATTGTCATTTGCTTCATAGTTTGTGTCTTTAGAGATACACACACACTTCTCGTTCTTTCTTTTTTTATTATTATTAATATTATTATACTTTATTTAATTTTTTATTTATATATTTTTTCCAGTTTATAGTTACTTGTTTTTAAATTAATTTAGTGAATTCTGTATAATATAGGTAGAGGCCTCGTATAAGCCCTTTTGGGTTTCTTGCCTACCTTGCACCTCTCTTTTTGTTGTTATTTTCTTTATCTCTTTGCTTTTTTGTGTTATCATTGTGCAAAATAAAAATCAAATCAATTGTTGGGGTCCCCACATTGTATTGTAAATATCTAAGCCTGTTGAAGAAAACGTGCGGTGATGAGCTTCACTCAGGCCTACCCAGATTTTTCCAGGCCTACCCATCAGCCACTTTCTGTATCCGCCACTGATACTGCAGAGGCAGGAGTTTGATTCTACCTGTTTTTAAGGACTGATTATGGATCAGCACTATGGAGGAGTCTCAAAAGCAGCTCTACAGTGCTGAAAAGATAGCTGATCCAGAAACAGTCCTTAAAAACCGGTAGAAACAAACTCCTTGTCCTGGGTTTAAGTTGTATAGTTCTGAATATCATTTGTGAAGCTAAGGGGGGTTTATTGTATATAACTTCTGTTTTAAGTTTATTAATATTATAAATAAATAATATTTATTTACCATAAGCCTTTGTGAGCAAATGTTATTTTAGCTCAGAATGGAGAAATGCACCACTTTGTTACCAACACCCTCCCCATGTGTGCGACGACTCTCCGTACCCCCGACCTGCGCAATGATACTACCTCGGCCCCACGCGCGCGTTTGATGACACCGTGTACGCGCAACAACACTGCTAGTTTTGAGGGGCCTACCACCCGGCCTGAAAAAAAATCTAGGGGAAACACTGTGGAGGCTATCCACAAATTCTCTTCTTATGTATTTTGTCAGATAATTAGCCCCATTGTTACGCAATCATTTAGAGCGTTCAGTTATGGATATTCCAAGCACAACCGTACAGTCTTGCTACAATGCCCATTTTTGCATATTCATTCAGGCTAACCCGCAAAAAACATCTCTTTCAATTTTAGCACATGCAATCCTCTTTACACCTCGTTAGTTGATCACCTTGGACGATTTTTTGCGGGTGGTAACAGTTTTACACGTGTTTTTGTACACGCAAACCTTTAGTAAATCGACCCCTAAATGTCAGAAATAGCTATGCACGCAATGAAGAACAAAAATCCCATGTTTGCATTGTGCTTATTGTGCTATATATAACGATAAAGAAGAATTCAAAGACAAAATGCATGACAACTAGAATGGCACTCAGAAAGACACCCACGGTGGAGATGGCAAAGAATTAAAATCTGTGATATTAAATGGAAGTAACCGCTTGCTTATATTGCCGAAGTTGCAGCAACCAGAATACATATAAGAATGAGAATCATTGCGTGATTTTACTTGACACAATTTGATAAAGTTATAGTCGAGTTGTTTTACTCATTGGAGTCAACACTAGACTCTGGTTGGTTGTATTGAAAATGTGATGACTAGCTGATGGATAGCCTAGTACAAAGGCCATCATGAAATGGTTGAATAAAATGTACACGTACAGTAGTTTGAGCAAACAGTGATTAGTGTCTGGCAATCCAATCTATTCAACTCGTTGAAAAATGTTGTTTTGTCCAAGGCTGCTGAAATAAAGTTTGTAGATGAGTTTTCTTGTGATGTCACACTGAATATGTACAAGCAGACGGTAGCCAAATAATCACCAAGATCACGCAGAGTCTATGCATATGTAATCTCAACGGCGCATAGTGCTTTAGCTTAGACTAGACTACATCCTGAAATTATCCTTTTATTTAGATTAGATACAGCCATTTAATCTTTAAAAAAAATGCCATGTAGCTATATTCATAGACATAATTATAATTGGTGTCATACCTTTGATTTGCTCTCCTTTCAAGAAGAATACAACCCTGGCTTTATACAAATCTTTTATTGACGATAAAATAATTTGAGGTAGCGGCCTAAAAACCTGAGTTCCACCTGTTCTGCCCCCACGCTGCGTGTGCACTCTCCATTGTTTGTACAGGAAACCCATCTATAAATATCAATTTTGAGGGCAGTGTATCATTTGAAATATAATTCACCATGTGTTTTTCATATTCTTGTCTGTGGTTTTTGAATGAGGTAGCAAACATATAATAAAACGGTTGTAATTACACTTCAATCGATCCTCCTTAGTTATATTGCTGTAAGCTAACGTTAGTTAGTAGGCTATATTTTGCATACTACCACGGCTCTGTAAATGTTATGCGATCCAAGGTTATGCTGATCCACTGGCCTGAATACCTGTTCTTGGTGAAGGAGCATCATGAACTGACAACAACTAGTGCTAGTGCTAGCTTGTTTTTTAAAATTTATTGCAAACACTCTTAATTATAATAATAATAATAATAAAACATGAAATATAATGATAACCTGTGGTAGGTTACCTTCTTTGTAGCCTAGCTATTGTCTATTCTCATGCAAAGATCTCTGGGAAATAGTTTTGCCAGATAAATTTCAGTCAGCTGGTCAGGAAAACTAACCTACTACTACCAAAAAGTGTAAACTAAACTACTACTGCCAAGCAAGTCAAAATGCCTCATTACACGTCCATTGCAGTACAGAAAACTAAACTACACCTGCATGGTACGGTTGGTACCACGAAGACCAAACGATTTACCGCAGGTAACACGGTCGGGAAAAAAATACACTGAAACTGCGCTGGACATAGGCAGGACAGTGCCAGAAAAAAACATGCAGCCTATGTGCAGCTACGTTATGGCCTTGTGTTTACTGTGCCTGGCTTTGATGCAGGCGTTCCCTGGTTACAGCCGCGGTAAAGATTTATTCATTTATTTTTCTTCACATTACTTTTACTAGGCTAATGCAGCTACGCAAACCAATTATTTAGTTAGGTACAAAATAGTGCTTTTTAGGCTATGCATGAGTAATAGGCTACGTCTACCGTGTAGGCAATACAACCCTTTAAAATAGGCTACGTACCATCATGCAGTTAAAATGACTGCAAACACTTAAATTTATTTGTAGTTCATGCCAAACACATTACATTAGTACACAAAAATAAGTGATATCTCACCAAAAAAAGCTTTCAACGTAAAAAAAAAAAAGCCAAGTTACTCACACATAGCCTACAAAGCACTGTCTGTAAGTCCTTAATTGCAACTTGCAAAAACTAGGCCGAGCCCCGCTCCTGCCCTTCGCCCTCCCGATCCCCTGCTCTTTTGCCCATCCTGCATTGCCCCGTTCTGCGTGCCCTGTATTGCACTGATTGCTGGACCTTGACCCATTTCTGTCTGACCTCGAATAAAGCCTATTCCCATTACTCTGGTATCTGCAATTGGTTCCGGTCCGTTCACGTAACAATAGCCAAACAGCAATAACAATAATTTAACGGTAATCCCGTAAAATAAAATGATTTATGCATTCATGAAATGGTTTTTCACAAGCAACATTGCTGTCACCATTTTCTTATGAGATTTTTTACAGTGCAATATATTGATAATCATAATTAGGACTGAGCCTAGCCTACTATTTACAGTTTTGTAGCCTACAGTAAGTAGGCCTAGTCTACATCTTTTCAATCAAGCTTCATTTTCCGTTCATAAGCTACAAATACTACAATACTACAAATATTAGTGTCCACATCAGCATCGCATAGCTACGTTTATATCTAGTCATTATAGAAGGGTGTAAAAGAAAGGAATACAGTAGCCCCGGGACCACTATGCAGCATAATAACAGCCATAAACAATTAACAACAGAAATACAGGAATCAGCCTAACATAAAAAAAAAAAATACAATGCACAATAAATGCAAAGTATGCATTTTTCCTGCTTGGGGGATTTATATTAAGGTCAAATCAGACAGCATATGATCCACGAAAAAGGTTTATTGGCTTTTGAATAGGTTATGAATGCATGCATTGCTTGGGAAAGCCCCGAAAACTCGCCATAGACTGACACACCCACACAGCAGCTCTCCTCCCACTTCGGCGCACGGTGAGTCAAAGGGGCTCAGGAGCGTGAAAACCCATGCCGAAAATGTGACTTTGCTAATGCGCTGGCTCACCACCCGCCATGCGCCAGCCAGAAAATAGAGCCCTAACAGCAAATCTGGCGAAGGCATTCTATTAATTTTCTATGGAGAGGATGCGATGCGATCGCGTGGTGCATGATGGATGTGGCGCGGCGACTGTGTGGTACGTTCGCCGGTTCAGGATTTGAATAGGATAGATTCCAAACCTACATTAGGCAAATGAATGCATCTGCCGTTGCTCGCAAAACTCGGATCAAACGGTCAAAGTAGGCATTTTAGATCAAATATGAATCAAGATTTAGCAACTGCATAGACTATTTCTCACCTAAAATGTTTTCAGAAACGTATTTTAGTGGACCGTTTAAGTGGTATAAAAGAAAGTTTATTAACAGGCCGCCATATTGTTCCGGTTTGAAAGTACAGGCAAAATACATCTAACCAATCAGGTGCCGTTAATGTTTCTCGTAGGCTACTGAACCCGTCTAATAGCACCGCCCTCCAAACGCAGTTTTGGGTTCCTGCGCGTCCCTGTCACCGGATTTGGTGAGAATCCACCTACAGAAAGCGGTGTGGAGCGGATTTCTCGTGCGATTACACCGCCTCCATTCAATGAGAGGTGATTCCTCGTGTCTGCAAAGCATGTTGGGATTGTTTGCGATGCGAGGAGTCCAGACGAGACGGGGAACATGGCGCAATAACCAATCAGATTAAAGATTGTGGGAGGCGAGACCGATGGCATGCGATGTCACTGCTTTCTGTGGGGCTTTACTGTAATGGTAAAGCCCCACAGAAAGCGGTGTGGAGCGGATTTCTCATGCAATTACAACGCCACCATTCATTTTCAATGAGAGGCGATTCCTCGTGTCTGCAATGTAGACTACACGATTCACAGTAGCTACTTTCGATATGAATATCTTCAGAAGAAACTCCATAGAAAAAAGCGAACGCTGTAAATTAAAGAGCCGTTTTGCGGCCGAGTTCAGTAATTCTGTAGTTCTTACCTCTTTTGGTACTTGTCCTCCCCACAAATCTCAGCCGGCTCGGGAAGGCTATGAACGGTTCACCTGTATTCCATACTTTAAGCGAGCTATAACCGACAATTTCAATACACTCCTGGCCAGCGGCGTCAGTGCTGAGCGCATATGTTTCATTGTCAGAGCGAAGAAGTCTGTGGCGTCCATGTTCATTTTTCACTAGTTTGTATAGAAATTATCGCCTATAGCTCACTAAAAGGCTCAGATTTGTGGAGAGGACAAGTGCCAGAATATGCAAGAACGTTCCGAATTATGGAACTCGATTCCGTTCGGCTGCAAAACGGTAAGTTACAGCGTTAGTTTTTTTACTTGGGGCTCTGTCTGAAGATAGGTCCAGGAGCAAAGATGGAGCAAAGTAGCTACTGTCGTTTGCCGTGAATCCTGTCTGGTTTGTAACGTTACTGGGGTAAGTTTGGGGGAGTTTTTGCTACCAATCTGTCTGTTAATTAGTCGTGCTGTGTCCGAATCTACTGCGTAGGCTACTAAATAAGGTAGGCTAACATTACTGCTTACAGCGTAATGTTTAGTGACATAGCTACAGTAGCCTATGCGAAAAATATCCTCTATACTATTATCAGCGAAAACCTAAGCATAATAAGTATATCATTTGCGAATTTAAAGTACACTACATTTAGATAACATTTCACCTACTTAACAACTTTCTCACAGCTAGCATACTCAATAGTAGCCTATAGAAGGCCGTTGATTCAGATCGATTCAGACCTATTTTTATACAGTCTATGATTCGGACACATCCTTTGTTTAGCAGAAACCAAATTACAAAAAATTAGTTAACAGTTAGCTATCTAGCTAGCCGCACGTCCAAACAATGTATCATTTGCAAGCATTTCTTTGTGATATTCTTATCTGTCGGTCTTCATTTAACACAAACCAAGCCCTTGCTGACTAAGCTAAGTTAGCTTTCTAGCTAGCCACGTGTCAAAACAATGTATCTGCAAGTGTGTTCGTTGTGATTTTCGTATCTCTAACAGTCTTTGTGTAGTAACACAAGCCTCTGAAATCCAGAGTCTGATACTCTAGTGGAGGAGTGGTTGGGGGTGGGGTTAGCCAGCTACTTTTCACATCCATTAAGTTTGCCAGGCTGAGGTGTGAATTTTTGCAAATCTTTGAAAGCTGTTTTTCTCAGGAAAGTGTTTTAAGGTGTACCAACATTCAAAGAAGCATATCTTCTTCAAATATATACATATTGCACTGTATGAGCTCAGGATCTGTACTTTCATAAACTATAAAAAACAGAAAAATGACCCTGTGCTACTTGTAGACCGTTTCACCAGCACCAGTCACAAATGTACCTTGGCTCCCGCAAACGATAAGGATCCAAAAGTAATTTATGTTCCAAAAAGTTTTTTTCTACAGCGGGGACACCCTCAGCCAGGAATGATCGCGCCTCCTAACAGAGAAGGCTGATGCTTATTTTTTTGCAGAAGAACTATCAAATTCCTGTTTGAGTTTCTTTTAGCCTTTTCATTGTAAAACATTATCCATTTTATTTTATTATTTGCTTATGTTTACTATATCCATTAGCATGGTTTACATTTTTTCCTGTAAGAGAGAGCTATTATAAGAAAAAGCATTATTATTATTGTTATTGTAATAAGAAAGTATTATATAAAACTTTGCTCTAAAATGCATATTTTTTTATTGAGAAATAAGTGCAAGTTCTGTTTAAAAAAATTAATTCCTTTCCCCCAAATAATTAAAAAGAATCAATAACAGAATCGATAAGGAACTGAATCATTAAGCAGACTCAATAAGGCCTCGATATCGATAAAATGTTAAAGATCCCCATCCCTAATTGTGAGTGGTATGAATTCTGACAAAGCAGGCCACCACGAGCCACTACGCTAACTATAATACTATACTAACAGATATTATCAACACAAATATGTTCAGCATTATTAGCAGGCTAACAGTTGTCTATTACGAGCAATGCGAATATAACAATATCAAAAATATGGCCAAAGGCAATGGTGGAGTGGGAAAATATAAAAAATATTACAAGCAGTAGTACTTACATATTGAGTAGGATATCTTTCGCCATGTTGGCTACGTACATACACTGCCAGTTTTTGGGATTGACTGCCGACGGTATTAGTCATTCCCTATGAACTGTGTATCAGCAGAGTGGACTCAGCGGAGTGAATTCAGTATTTAGGTTTGTACAAGTCACATAAGTCACTCTCCTCCCCAGATCTCGAGATTACAATGAAAACACTTGTAAACATTGCAACGTTTACTTAGGACAATCGGTTCACAAACCAATTGCAGTTCTTTTGACTGCTCCAGTAGTCGGAGGCGTGAGCTAGTCCTACAAATTATTGCAATGCGAATTTGTGCTCTGCCTATGTAGCCTACGAGCTATATGGCCTAGTTTCTATTGCCATATGTTCCATCATCGTATCACCAGGCCATTTGCCATTTGTACATTATTCATATTACATGCCATGTGTATGTGTAGTTAATCTTTGTGTTTTGTAGCTCCAGAATTAATTGATTCATTGGTCAGTAAACTTTTCACTTGATCAATGTAGCTGGTTAGGTAAATTTTTTCAACGAAATCCTAAACATTTGCAAGGTCATGCAGTTTCTTGTTTTTGTTATGAGCTGTTAGAAATAGCTGGTGTTGTTTGTTCGCTCTCACTCTTGTTTCTATCGGGAATGAATAAGGAGGAAAGAGGGAGCAGCGTAGGAGTGCGCGTAACGTTAGCGCGTACATCACTTAACAACTAGTTGTCCAGTGCAGTTCTGGTACACTCTGCGCAGACCAACCACAGCCGAAGTGAAATTCGGTAGTCGATACCTGAAATTCCAGGCATTGCCTGCGGTTGTAGAATGGAGTACATGTAGGCAATCATATTTAGCTGCAGTGTGTACGTAGCTGTTGATAGACATCCTCTTCAATAGAATTGCTACCAGGCTTAGAAGAATCTCCATCGCTTTCCTCTACTCACTCACCCCCAAAATACATGACCGCAAAGCCAGGGGGTTCTTTAGCAATTCTGATAAGTTGTAATTCGTAAATTGCTAGGAAAACAGCTGAGAAACAACTGTTACGCATGCATATAATTTTGCTGCGTAATGCGTATTTGACTGCGTAAGACTGTAGCGATGCAACTAGACTTCCTGTTGCGCACGGCCCTAAGTAGTTGTTCAAAGCTTTCGATTAGACAGGTCATATGCTTGTGGAAAGCATATAATGCCGTCTATTGGTTACAATTGTCGTCAATCAAACCATAAATCGAGCATAGCGTCAGTTCAGGCAGGTCACGAGAGTGAAACCCGGCATAGGTAATCAGCTGACGGCTCAGCTGAGTAGTGACGCTACTTGAATGGATTGATTGGTGAATCAAGGCGGTCTATTTAACAGCCTCGCCCTAACATGGTGGATCCTCTGATGTACGCCTGCTGCAAACAAAAACCCCCCCCTCCACCCCAGCTCCATCCTCTTCAGTTCCCCTTTGCGCTCCTGCATGGCTCACTAATATGTTTGAGTGCCTACTGATTTCCTTCCTCTCTCCTTCCCTCTTCGGCAACCGCCGGAGCGGTAGCTATAGATCAACAAACATCGTTCTCCAGAAGCAGCCGGTCAGCTCCAGCTCCACGCCGTCCCCACCTGATGATGCCACCTGCTGGCCTTCAATCCGCCTTTCACCACCAGCTCATTATATATTGACATTTTCATATGTTCCGTCTTGCATTTTCTTTTTTTTATTCTGTAATCAGCCATTCAGTTAACCGGTTCCAGTCAGCGGCGGATGGACTCCCCCCTCAGAGTCAGGTTCTGCCCAAGGTTTCTTCCTGCTAACAGCAGGGAGTTTTTCCTTGCCACGGTCGCCCTAGGCATGCTCTACGGGGGTTCAGGCCCGGTTCCTTGTAAATTGTTGTGATAATGACACTTAAAAGTGCCATATACATACAACTGATTGAATGGAATCTGTAAAAAAACATTCTCAGTGCTGCCGGTTCTGTTCTAAGTGCAACCCTATTGGGGGGTTGTTGCCGCTGCCCTCGCCGCCATACCCATGCTTGCTCGCGTGGATGGGCGGGAGGGCTTAGTGAACAGAACCATACCGCCAAACCTAAAATGTATTGTTTTTATAATGTCAATAAAGTTTTATTTGAACAACAGTGGCCTGACTGAACTAAATTAAAAGCGTCACAGCTGTGTAACTTGTAATCAGAAAGCCTGGTTTTATGCAGAGCTACGTTAGATTGTATAGGCTGTGTCTCAAACCGAAGGCAGCTGCCTTGTTGCCTTACTGCCTTGCTCCCTCTGAAGGTACCTCAAAAGGCAACGAATTTGAGACGCACTTCGAAGGCAGGATGATGTCACGTGAGATCAGTGTTTACGGTTGTTCATAGAGAGCCGAAGTGCGACGTCACTTTCGCTGAGTTCAGTTCCGGAAGTAAATTTCTAGAATGGGGTTTCCCCACTGGGATTTAAACAATCTGAGATTATAAGGATCCTGTTTTCAGTACAACTACAGGACTTCAATATGTTGTACCTATATGACCCTTCTCTCAATCATGGCATTCCTGTGCAGTAGGGTTGTCACGATATCTAATAATATTGGATATGGCGATATTTGAAAATATGACTGTGGCTGTGTCCGAATCAGAGCCCTATCTACTGCGCCGTCTCCTGCGAAGAGTGCACTGGCAGAAGTGTGCTGTTTAATGTGCACTGTTTAGCAGGACGCGAAAAATATCCGCTGTACTATTTCCAAACCGTACTGTGGAAGTGTCGTAAGCACGTCATAAGACGTCCCACCAGTGTTGCCATGTCCGCGGTTTTACAGCTAAATTTGGATACTTTCAAAGTGCAGTCATGGGTAAAAATGAAAAGTCACAAAGCACGCACTTATTTTAATAAGTAAAAACATGATGATTTCTATTTAAAATATGTTGGTTTCGGTTAAAAATAGCCTATAAATTGGCTAGTTTTGAATCGCCATTTAGCTGGAAAGTCTTACAACCTTGGCAACCCTGGCAAGAGTGGCGCCCCACTCTTGCGCTGCCATGTCACGTGTTGTTTTTGTTGTATTTGAAGGATAACGTCAGTGAAGCTGTGCCTCACTTTTCAAAAACGAAACTTCACGTCATATTCATGTGACCAAAATGTTTGTGTACTTCTTGAAAAGTGTGCTCCCGAATGTACTCAGCGAAACCCCGGAAGTAAGTGTGTCATCCGGGTGTTTGAAGTATACTGCAATTTGAAAAAAATTTGCGTACTCTACGACTTTCTCGCCCTATCTACTCACCAAGACTACACAACAGTGTGGAAGAGTGCTGAGACTGGGCTTTTGTTTTGAAGCTCACTTCCTGGTGCCGTTGCTCACTAGCGCCACTGCGGTTGGCTCCAGTATAGGCCTTTCACCATGTAAGTCAATGGCAGCAATGTGGTCAAAATACTTAGTCAATAAATTTTTCCCACAAAAAAATTTAATTGCAATAGGTGCCTTTCCTTCATCTAATGCCTCTGCATGTGCTGATTTTTAAAAATATTGTGTCGTTTGGACAGAGTATTACCATTTGTTCAGGACCAATCAGAGGGACAGGTTGAGTCCTGGGATCACTGGCATAGATAGGTTCTATATGGTTCTCACTGCCCTCACTCAGCGGGGCGGGACCAGAAGGGGGAGACAACAATCATTGGTCTAAAACGGACCTATTTTTATACAGTCTATGCTTGGGACAGGGAGACACGCTGTATTTTTGAGTGGAAGTCGATGGAGAACATCCCTTAGTAGCCTACCGTGAACAAGCTGTTGTTTTGTGGACGCAGTTCGTAGCATAATAAATTGAGTGCCTTACCCGCTCATCTTCAACATGTTTGTCATCACATATTCATTTTGGTTGGCGCGAGCTATGATGTGTCTACTACGAAAAAAAATACTGTTTCGTAAGATGAGACAGAAGGGGATGTTGCAGCTACACTACAGGCCCAGTGTCTCGGAGCAAGCAGCCAAACTGTGGGTTAAGTATCTCAAATCAATTGCTCCATACCTGTATAACCGTATCAATTTAGATATTAATTTAGCTATTCCACCCCCTCCCGTACGCAATCGCCGTACTCCCCCTGTCATGAACGTTACCATTTCTTAGCAATGCTGGGTTAGCTAGCTAGCAAGCTAACAATATCTCACGGCAAGTCGTTTTAACATTTAGCTAGCAAGCTAACGATAGCTTATGGCAAGCCATTTTAATTTAACAGTTATTCGACGTCCTTAAAGTCATCCTTGCTGGCCCTGCCATATAAGTTTGCTAGCTACCGTGATTGCCTAGCTAACGTTACTAATGTTAGCCAGCTGCTCTAGCTAGAACTCTAAATGGACATTTCTACACCTGGATCATTTTTTTAGGTCCCAAAAATTATGAAAATGTGCGGGGAATAGAGCCAAAGTGTTACATTACATTACATTCATTTAGCAGACGCTTTGATCCAAAGGGACGCTAGCAGTATGTTTGTGTTAGCAGTATGTTTGTGCTGACTCAATACGGGGATGTTTAAAATAAAACCAATAATAGAATACAGAGTCTGCGCTTGTAAATGTTTGCAATGTTTGTGATTAGGTTACAGGATGCAGATGAAAGTTAATGCCAGCTATGATGTAGCTAATGTAGCTACTGTGCTTTAGCTAGCGTGTGAACCCACTAACCTACAATCCCCACTTTATCTGGAACAGTTTTCAGAATGGGGTTTCATGCTGCATCAAACCTTGACTGACTGCTCTGCCACAGTCGAGTTAATTAGCGGTTAGCCAAAAAGACGGTGGTGGTTTGCTCATTTAAGACTATGGGGTCAGCTTGCTACCTTTCTAGCAGCGCTAGGGACATTTATAATAAAAGTAGTCTAACAAAATAACATATGTGATTAATTGACCGTCAATACAGTTGATGGCAATAGCGTTACCCTGTTCGTCCATGTGTGGTGGTGATGCATTGCGTCTAGCTTGGCTACCGAGCTCAGCTGATATTAGCTGATGTTAGCTGAATATAAATTGAAGATAACTGAATGAACGTTAATTATGTGACGAATACCACACATTCAATGCGAATAATGACACAGTAAAATCGAGGATGAAAATTAAATGTTATATTATAAAACATTAGCAACTTAAGGAAGTTTACTGCGAGTTCGTTTTGCAAAATGGTTGGTTTGGTCAGGTCATGGCTTTATAGTTCTGTGGCTTCTCCACCACGAACTGTCAATCATACTGTGCCCGGGCCATATCAGGTCACTTCGGCTTCACGGAGCAGGCGCAGTTTGTACAAACGGGCGGCGAAAAAGACATCCGGAGCCTCAATTCAGTTTTTACGAGGCCGTGGAAAGGCAATGGGTGATGTCACAGTGGCTTTGTCCATATTTTTATACAGTCTATGTTTGAGACACAGCCAAACTCTTATTCTAATGTGCTGTGTATTTCTCAAACGGCAATAAATGACTACGGAATCTTGAAACGGACATGTCTACACATAAAATCAATTGTATATTTATTCCATATCTAGCAGATATTGATAGTAAAATGACATGGTATGATCTAGGGCTGCATGATATTGGAAAAAATGACATTGCAATATTATTTTCTTTTTTGAAAAATATATTGCGATATGAAAAAATACAGGAATACGATAATTTCACCAAATACATGCTGAAAAAAGATTAACCACTCTAGCAATGATTATGGTGATTTTGGAGGAAGACATAAGGCCGTTTAATATTCTGGTTGACGCCATCGTATTCAGATAATATGCCTACTCTATCTATCAATCCCGGCTAAAGTCCATGATCCAACATGATATTAATAATGCATCTTGCTTTCCCTAAAATAAAGGGGCTCATCTGTGAATGGGTGGAAGAAAGGTGGTGTCAAGAAGGGATCCAGGAGATTACAGAAGGCTGTATATCACTGTTCTCCAGTTTAAAAACGTAAGATTAAAGCTGCATTATCACATTAGGGAATTAACACGAGTGACAAAATAGGTAAGTTAACATTTTATTCCACAACCTTTTTTAAATAACCAAAATTTGAAAAAAGAAATAAGAGCAACTATACACCAATCCCCTGAGTGGTTTACAAATAAATACAAATTTAAATAAATAGAACTTGTAATAAATAACAAATAACAACAGAATAATTTTCTTTCACAATCTACATTTTTTTAAATCACGTTTTCCTAGCAACAGTGGCAAAGTTACACTGAGTGCTGGCAATCCTGGCGAAACAAAGATGAAATGAAACTATTCAATCGTTTAAAACTAGTTTCTTTCTCAACAGAGTACCAGGGCTGCCAACTCTCACGCAATGATCGTGAGACTCACGCAATTTGGTCATTTCTCACGCTCTCACTATAAACGTTAATTTCTCATGCATAAAAATGTGTTTCCATTTTAAAATTGCCATTGCGTCTATACACTATAGCCTACATGTTATATCCATTACATATCAAACATCAGTTCAGTATCCGGAACAAAAGAGTCGATTTAGCAACAATAAAATCCCTTGTTGCGCACTCCCGTGGCCACTTGTGTGTACCTACGTTGCCTACTTTTCACGCAGACACATATAGTGCTTGTGAGATCCAAGACGGCCAGCAGGCTATAGTAACGGGCAAGAATGCAAGAATGTGCTAGCTACGTGAATAACTAAGGACATACGGTACGCGATACCGCTGTATCCTCAAAGGTTGTATCCAATAAGCAGAGCCATAGGGTTAATTCCAATCGCTTATTTTCACTCCTTGCATCCTCCTTGCATCCTTGCATAGCTCCGCCCAACGGAGGACGCGACTCTCAGTGTGAGAAGGCGCAAACGTTATTGTTCAGTAAGTATTAACCTATATGAACCAGATTCTTATAAATATACATACATATATAACTAACATCTTTTTCGCCAGATTACGCCAAACTGTTTATCTATACGTCACATTTTCGGTCAAGGATGTTCGCCAAATTCAATAAACCTGTGATCTGTGTTATGTTACCTGATCCTGAGGTAAAAGGTAGCTAGCTAAGCAAACATTACCCACAGTTTACCAATCAATTGTAAGTAAATTTGACATGAACCTACTTGTTATATTACTAGGCTATACTATGACTAGCTGGTATACCATTAACCTAATCGATATTCAAAGACAACATTTAATCTGGTAGCATTTTTTTTTTTTACTTAGCTAAACGTTAAAGGAGCTATATGTAACATTGACACCGAGCGTTTAAAATGGGTACTGCAGTCCAAATTCACAATATTGGAGAGAGTTGTCTCTGCCGACCCCGAGCACAACATTATATTTTGAGAAGAGCTTATTCTATTTTGACAATGACAAGCGACGACGAGTCCTACACTGTAAGTTGATCAGCTAATGTATACGTTTGCAATTTATTTATTGTTTGCAAATTATAAACCAGCTCATATGGATTTTTTATAACTCTGTCAATGTTAGCTGCATGGCTGGCTATGTTTACGGTCACACAGATATAAGCTAACGTTAGTGGAGTGTTTAGCTAGTAACTATATACATATATATATATTTAAATCTTTAGCTAGCTAGCAAAAAGAAAACGATGTTGAACTTAGCTTAGGCATTCGTAAATCGGCTGTCGAAGAGTGCAGGAGTACATCTGGTTGTTCGTAATGGGCAGTAGGGTTGGGTATCAAGAACCGGTTCCAAGTTGGAACCGCTAACAAATTTCCAAGAACCGTGGATTCGTTAAGACACGTGCATTTCGATTCTGCTTCTCGGTTCCTAACTGTTGCATACATTTCAGTCGCACTCCCGAGTGAACTGCAGTGAGCTTTTTACAGTCCATAAGTTTCACTTATCTGCCAGGACCTGCTACGTGGACCTAACGTCACATCATTTGTTACGCATTACGTCAGCGACTTAGCAAAGCACATTGCTACTGTTTACATTCTGGATCGACCGTCATGGCTGACCGCAGAAAACGTTCGAAAGTTTGGCTTAGCTTCACTAAAAAAGATAGCAACACGGCAAAATGCAACACCTGCAGTAAGGTTATTTCGTGCAAGGGAGGAAGCACCTCCAACATGACGAAGCATTTGCTTCAACACGGCGTGAATCTGAAGGAATGCACCGTGTTTGATGTGTTGCGGTCTCCCAGCCACAATGCAGCTAACGTCGTTACAGCTAACGTTAGCGCTAGCAGTAGCAACGTCTCACGCTCAGTTACAAAACACAGATGAGCTGACATTCGCCTTTTATATTAAACGAATGATGTCTACAAATTATTCTTCTAATATATATTTTTCTTAGATACGAGTTCAGAGAGCAGTCAGAGCACCCCTCCACCTCCGGTTAATCCCCAGAGACCCTCCTGTACAGAAACTCCTTTCACTTTAGCCATGAAGGGGAAGATGAGCAAGGAGAAAGTGGATGAATGTCACTGAGCGGTGACAAGATTTGTGGTGAAGGGGTTACATCCCTTTGCTACGGTTGAGTCTACTCCGTTTAGGTATGCAAAATGCATTATTGATATCTGGTTATTCACAGCAATATCCATATACACCTCCCCCTCGATAAGTCACGCGGATAACTCGCGGTTGTGCAGTTGGCTCCCAATTTATCAATGCATTGAATATCTGTACTGTGATATTACTGATGCTATTGAACAGAATAGACGCGACCGTAACGTTAACTAGTCTCTCACAAGCTTGGCATGCATGCAGCTTTGAGATCAATAGCACGCAGCGCACGCCGGAAGATTGGTCTCAATAGTAACAGTCACCTGTTTGCGTTGTCAATCGATAGTGGATACAGCGTGCTTTCTCGGACAAGAGAACTTCATTTGACTCATTTGATCAAGTCGGGTTGAGAGAAAAAAAAAACACTGCTCCATTAATTCTGTCAATTTGGTTTATAATACATAATTTGCAAAGAAACAGCGTGTGCTGCATTCCATACATCTTTAAAATAGACTTTTTAATGATGTTTTTATTCCTCAGCCTTTAGGCTAATTTTTGTTCTTGAAATGTGTTCTTTTTTTCTCTCCAAAAAATATTGGAATCGGAACCGCGATTCGATAAGAACCGGATTCGATAAGCAGAATCGGAATCGGAATCGGAATTGATCAAATTGAAACGATACCCACCCCTAACGGGCAGTGGGCGGAGTCAACTCGGAGAATAGTGAATCACACAGGCCAAAACAAATACAGACGTTCCGACCCGGAATGGAAATTTCAAAGGAGAAAATACTGGCTGTAGCATTGTCGTCAGAGAAGCCAGTATTTCGAATTAGCATGTTTCCTTAATTTCTGATGACATATCATGGTCATTTTAGGATTTAGTACAGTAAATTTGTTACATATAGCTCCTTTAAGACTGAATGTTAGCTACAGATTCAAATTGCTTCGAAATGCAGCATAGGCTGAAGTTTCATTAAATTGAGAGTAATTCCTTTTTCATTCTCGTCACTGGTGATTATTTATGTTGACTTTTGTCGTTGATCCATTATGTTTGATTTTGGTTCTCTTTTAAAATGTAATCGGTACTCATACCCTCAATGTTATAATCAATAAAATCTGACTTCAACTCAGGAACTTTACTTTTTGAGGAAATGTTTTTAAACAGGATGTAGGCTACTACCATCTGAAAATGGGCTAAATTCTTAGTTTTACACAATCCATAAATACTATTTTATCATACTTGAATGAGCTACAGGGTATTTTCTGTTATTGTTTCAAAGGGTTAGGGACTGCCACAGTCATATCTGTACAGTAGTTGTATAATTGAAATGGTAAACAAGCAGGCACGCGCATACTTCCCGCCGGCGGAACCTTTTTTGCTCAACTGAGACATTCGTTGCTACTGCAGCCAAACTATTATTGGAAATCACAAACTCTGTGTTTTAAATTTATTGGTAGACGGTTCGTGACGATTTCTGCCGAATACGTAGTTTCTAAGTGCCACTATTTCCCTGTAGCAAGTCCATTTATCAAGCAAACCCCACCTAGTCTATACCTACCTATGCGTGACATAGTGGACAATAGCGTCTATGTTTGAGTTCATACATATATTTATTCATCATATAAAATTAGAATAACGTCATAGCAACGAGATAAATCCAACAATAGCCTGATCGTATGCCAGAAAAGCCGTGAAAAGCCCTGCTCACTCAAATGCAAAATAAACTGTGAAAGTACTATCTCATTCTACCATGTATTCTACTAGCAATATATGCTACTAAATATGAAATAAATATACAATCCTACCATTGGTTTTACACATTGAGATGTTCCTTTCAAAATTCAGTTGTCATTTATTGTCTGGTACAATCGGTTTGAGAAATATACAACACTTTATACCGCTATTACACTATCTGAAACGTCGCCGCGTAATAAGCCCCATGCCCTGTAAGCAAGTCTCATGCATTACAGTTCACTCTGGTTTAATTGTCGGCTTTTTTATCCAATAGAGTACATTATAACCGTCGCAACGGTATATGCCAAGTCTTTTTGGGTGCTTTGAGCAATTTACTACAGCCCAGCGTAACGGCAGTTTTCGTTTTAACTGTCTAGTATTACGCAAGCGATATACAATACGCATTATGCAGGGGAATTCCCCTTTTGCGATATGTAAGTATTTTTGCGTCTAAAATACCGTTGGTCTCGCTGGCTACATACGTACGTTCGTGTTTCCACTCGAGCACTGTCTTTCCAAGTTTGATAGCCCTATTGTTATTTTCGCATTTTGAGTGCATTTCACATACTGTAGTGCAATCGTTAGCTAAATGTATTTTTGAACTAGGCTACCGATGTTCATGGAAGATAGAATATTTTGCAGAATTTTACAGATGGTGGAAAACTATTTTATGTTCATGTTATCATACATAGTATAGGCTATGATGTATACGAGTCTCTTATGGCATGACAAGTGCTCATTCCAATTTACTGTTGCGCTGATATGTGGTAGATTAAGGTAAAAATTTCCTTGGAGTTATTATGAATAGGAAAACTTAAAAGATTAAAAGAATACAGAGAAATGCAATCCCAGGACAAAAATATACATACTGTAGAGTACAGGGACAAGTGATGTTTTATTGAGGTACAAGAGTGAATGATTTAACATATTTAGGTGTATGTAACACTGTGATATCAATGTTTTTTATCTTAAGCCACCAGAGGGAGCAAATGTGTATGCGTTATAATGTATAATATAATATAATATTTTATGAGATGTTTTGCATGGGGGTTTTGGACCCATAGATATCTACCCCCCTATACTGCTGAAAATATATAATTCTCACTTGGAAATTATGCACAAGTGAGTTTTATGAGCCCAAACTGTTGATTTGTAGTTCAATATTTCATAATTTTTTTTTATTTGCAGCAGTGCACAATTTAGCCATTTGGATAGATTTGGAGACACTAATGGACAACAGGATACACGGCTATATTTTGCATCATAGACCTTTAGTAGTTCTGCATATCATCCTCAGATTTTGCAAAACTTGTGGACATGGAGTTTATGATCCAGGAAATGTATATATATTACCGATTTCACTTATGTAGCTCTCAGCAAAATAAAAAAAAACTATTTAAAATTTTTTTCCCCTAAGTTTCTTTGCATTTGTGGCACTTTATTTTGACTTAAATTATGAAAATAAACAAATCTAAGTTTGTATTGTAAATGGTACACCTGTCTTCTTTCATTTAAGTCATTTACCAAGTTTATGTGATGCTCACACCTGGAGTTATAAAGCCTTAAACAGAGCACCCCTAAATAGGTGAAATTTGCCATCTGCGCCAAGGGGTTAAGGATGCCAACCTGCATTTGTATATAGCGAAACCAACACAAATTATTGATCCTTTGTAGCAGTGCAATGCCTACTAGCTAAGAAGCCCACCTCCTGTAACTAGACTGTATTGACTGCTCTGCTAAATGACTGCAACTGAAGTTTGACAATTATTTGAGAGCCATAGGGAGATTGTGGAGGGGGGTTCTGCAATATGTAGTGTGATTGCTATATGATTAGTCTCTCTCCCTTTGTATGTATCCCTCCCTCCCCCTCTCCATCACTCAGTCTCCCTCTGTATCTATTTCTCCCTCCATCTCCCCTCTCTATTTGTCCCCCCTCCCTCTATTTCTCCCTCCATCTCCCCTATCTATTTGTCCCTCTTTCTCCCTCTATTTGTCCCATCCTCTCCCTCTGTATCTCTGCTTCCTTTTCCCTCTATCCTATATTTTTTCTCTCTCCTGTATTTCCTCTATTTACCCCCTACACTCTCTCCTCTTTCTCTCTACATGTCATCTATCACTCCCTCTCTGTATGTAGTATCTCTCTATCCTCTATCTCTCAGTGTGTGATATTAATATTTTAATTGGTTTTATTAGTAGTCTGCGAGGTAGTGCGCACAGGCACGATGGCGCGAGTATGGCGGCGCGGGTCTGCCACATTGAAAATCTGATTTCTCACTCTTGCTGAAATCTGAAAGTTGGCAGCCCTGGAGTACCTAACAGATAAAGAATCATGTTTAAAATCGCGTTGTAGGGAAAAATACATTTCCTGCTTCAATGTTCTTGGATGGTCACCTAACACAATCAGCCTTACTCAATGATCAAGGGGGGTTAGAAACAAAGCCTGGTGACGACGGCACCGCTAGGGTGTGAGACGGGAGTTAGCCAGCTTACCTAGGTGACAATAACCATTTGGTTTCCTCCCACACCACATACAATGTCCATTTGTTTGCCTGTCACCCAATCAGGGACAGGAACCTGCATTCTATGTCAGCATTTGTTTGCCTGTTTGGGGTATAAAGCTTGTACCACACACAACAAACCAGTTTAGACCAGATGTCGTCACTAGAGAGGCAGGTGTCGAATGCTTCATGACACCGACACTTCAACCAATGCAATCCCTTCAACTGTATCCATGTTTCAGAAAGCTTCACTCTGCCCATCACTAACGTCTACCACTATAGTATGGAGCACCAAACCAGGGCGGCAGTGTAGTATAATGGTTAAGGAACTGGCCTTGTGACCAAAAGGTTGCAGGTTCGATTCCCAGATTGGACACTGCCGTTGTACCCTTGAGCAAGGTACTTAACCTGAATCACTTCAGTATATATCCAGCTGTTTAAATGGATAATATGTAAAAAAAAAAATTTAAAAAAAAAACAATGCTCAAAAGTTGTGTAAGTCGCTCTGGATAAGAGCGTCTGCTAAATGCCTATAATGTAACAACACTATTTTGTGATTGAACTGCCTTACTATTACCCGGTATCTTGTATACTGTAATGAAGACTATTTTGCATTGTAATTAAATTGCTATTGACCTAAACTTTGGAACTCCGAGTTTTACTTGACAAAGGACAGAATTCCTACAGCGTCTTTCTCAATAAAGTTACAAAGAACACTATACAGTGTACAAATTAGGCTACAACTGATGTTGCATTTCTTTTCGCAACAAATTCTTGCTTTTCGGTGCTTGTGTCCTGTTCCTCACTCATTTTCAGGTTGTAGGCTACAACATTTCACAGACGACTGAGGCGATACTTAACTTTCGTTACTCGACAAACAGATCAAGAACGTCGCTGTGCACGCTGAGCTTGTGTGACCGTAGCATAAGCGCCTGTATATCCACGAAATCTGAAATCAGACTAAATTATGTTATATCAATCAGACGTCCTTTCTTCTAAATTAGTCATGGAAAATGCAAACCTTGCTAGTTTTTGTTTTGTATCAAGCAGAAAAAAAGTTTTAGAATGACGTGATTGATTTAATTTGCCTTAACAAGCAGTAAAAAAAAAGTGTTAGCGATTGATTTAATTTAAGGAAAAAACAAAACATTGTGTCCTTCAGGATGTCACTATTGCTCATGCGCACATTGCGATGTCGATGCTAAAACGATATATTGTGCAGCCCTAGTATGATCACACAATAATGTCACTTGTTTATTTCAGTATTGAGTTAGCAGCGCTTTTCACTGCTGTGTTAGCATACCTTCAGGCTATTGTTGCTATGACGGAATACACATTTTTGGTGATGAAAAAACATATTTATGATCTCACACATAGAAGGTATTGTCCAATGTGTCACGCATGGGTAGGTACAGTTGCAGGTGAGACTGGGTGGGTTAAATGCTTGTTAAGTGAACCGCATACGCAACAGTGGTGGCACGTAGAAACTCTGTATTCTGCACACCTGTCACAAATCGTGTATTAATTAAGATACAACTTGGAGTTTGTTGTTTCCACCCATAGTTTGGTTGCAGGAGCAATGAATGTCTCAGTTGAGCTATCTCAGGACTCCGGCATCCTGCCACTAGGGCATCTGCGTGAAGGGGTTACAGAACGTTCGAGGTAAAGATAAACAAATACATACAGTAATGTACCAGATTTTTAACATGAAGGGAAAACTAGATGGTAACTAAATTAAATAACACCCCTACATCAAAAATATTAGCATTATAAAACCTTAAAGAGTAAGGGCACCCATATGCCTGTTTCTGCCTACTACAAAACATCAAAAGAGTCTTGATATCTTATTTTCTGGTACTGTTACAAGCGATACTATAACGTCTCTGTATTTGAATGGATCTCTATGGGAATTGGGGGCTGGGACTAGATTTAGCTGTAAATTACACTGGAACAGTATGGAAACACATGATTGGCTAAATGGCTCTAAGTCATCAAGGGTCTGACGTATCAAACAAGCCTTATTTTTCCATAGAGTTCAATAGGAAAATTTGTCAGGAGAAATAACCCTTAAAGTGATCCATCCATATCTACTGCATATCTGACAGCATAGTGATGGTTTGAGGCTTGTTTGATAGCTCAGACCCTTGATGACTTACAGCAATTTTACCAATCACGTATTCCATACTGTTCCAGCATAATTTACAGCTAAATCTAGTCCCACCCCCAAATTCCCATTAAGATCCATTCAAATGCAGAGACGTTATAGTATCGCTTGTAAGAGTACCAGAAAATAAGATATCAAGAGTCTTTTGATGTTGTTGGGTCACAGACAGGGGTGTAAAGTACTTGAGTAATTGTACTTCATTACAGTATACTTGCACTTTTACTCAATTACATTTCAGAGAAAAAAAAACATACTTTTTACTCCATTTAAAATGCAGACCTTCAAAGTACAAAGTAAAGTACAAATCTCAACGATTTTAATTACTATATTTGTTTCTGTGGCCGAACTAATGTTAACGTTATCAATCCTGCGGCAACACTTTATTTAAAACAGCCAATAAAATCCCCATCAATGGAAAATTAACCCGGCCATACCCATGCTGATTGGTCCTTGTGCAAGACTAGAAAGCGAGGATCTTTGATTAGTCCACTAATTAATTCATTGATTAGTTAACATTTTGTAGCAATGCTAGTGGAAGCGAATGGGGTCAGCTAGCCAGTATCTGGTTTGGTAAACTGGCGAGCTGAACCAATTTGTTTCCATTACCATTGCTACAAAATGCTAACAAGCTTTCAGTGGATATTTTCATTAACCACTAACCAGTGCCGATTTAAAAATGATTTTCAACTATTTGACAAGAACCTTAGGATGTGCAATGTCTAACCCACGTATAAAAAAAACTGAACTAAACCCTTAATTTTTTTCCAAGGCTGTAGTTTGCCCAACTTTACAACTGGATGCTGTGATGTGAATGCCATCCATGTTAGTTTACCTCAACATGTTTTTTCAAATTCGATGGAGAAGTGCATTAAATCATTTTATTACATTTTTGTGTCCTCTGTTCTTTAATTTCGGCATTGTCTATCGCAGAACTCATTCCATTGTGGGCAGAGTGTATGCTGGGTTTCATTCCAGCCTTGCCTAAACACCAGCTGATGATTTCACTAATTAGCTCACCTCTTCAACTAACTCACCTGGTGCAATGTGTAGTTAAAACGAAAACTTGTATACACTCCGCCCACAATGGAATGAGTTTGAGACCCCTGGTCTATCCCTTGCAATAAAAAAAGTTTCTACTTTTACTTTTTAGTACTTAAGTACATTTAAAAGTAGGACATTTTTTACTTTTACTCAAGTGTATTTTTAGCCAGATACTCTTGACTTTTACTTAAGTAAGATTTTGAGACAGTACCCATACTTTCACTTAAGTATAATTTCTTTGCTAACATGAAATCTGTGGAGTGGTTAAAAATTAGTTTTAATGACTTCAACCAAAGTGTATGTAAACTTCCGATTTCAACTGTATATGTAACCTGCTTTTACCATATAAGCCGAAAAGATCACTTCATTCCCAAGACACAGTACACTTTCCCTAACTGTTTTCTCTCTCTTTTTTCTACATTCTGCTGGCGGGGCTTATGCCCTGCATCTGGACTTTCAACTAGCTGAACATGGACATTGGCTGTTTTGACCATGCTGGTCATTGAGACCTAGACTCTGAGCTGACCAAAGGAGGATGGGTTCCCCCCTTGAGTCTGGTTCCTCCCAAGTTTTTCCTTGCCACTGTTGCCTTTGGCTTGCTCTTGTGGGGGTTTAGGCTGGGTTTTTCTGTGAAGCGTATTGTGACAACTAGTTGTGAAATGCGCTATATAAATAAATATTGATTTGATTTGATTTGATTTTGACATTCTGGGGGTGAGGTCATACTTATTTCATTAAAAAGGGGGAGGGGCTGTGAAGAGTGCAGGAGAGAAAGTCAGAAGGAATCATAAAAATAAGACTTTCAGTTTCTAACAGAAAATGGAAATTCCAGAAGGAGAAAAAGGTAAACTTTTGCTTTGCTGTCACAAAGGTTTAAGGTAGCCTAATAATTCCTCTCACATCTTCTTACACTGTTGGATTATCAGGAAAATGGCAGTATTCTAATTCCAGCAACATCTAAATTGCAACTCGTGTAGGTCTTCCCATTCATTGTAAAGAGCAGACAAAGAATCGGGGGAAGGGAAGGAGGGGCGGGCTCCCCTCTACCTCCTCGGCCAATGTGGAGGAATGTTACAGAGATCCCCGGAGCAGAGAGGGCTACAGATATGTGTGGATATAGTTCAGTGGCATGGGGTTATTTGAGCTTCAGGAGATCCTTAAAAAGTGCTGAGCTCCTAGAGTCAAAATGAAATAAAACCAGACACTGTTTGTGAAGGAATCCAGGGGCGATTGAAGAAAACTGAGAACAAAGGAGCCTCAAATCCCGCCCTTTCCCTCTCTGCCTCCTTCTAGTCTCCTCAGCCTTCCTCCCCCTCTTTTGCTCAAATAGCAGCCCCAGCTCTCACAGAGCCATAGTTCTATAGAGCCATAGTGACATGCAATAGAAAGTGCAATTAAGTGCAAGTAAAGAAACACCATACCAAACACAAACACCTTTTCTTTTTGGAATAATTTCAGCAACGTTACTTATGTTCAAACCGCACATGTATACACACACAAAGCCTGTTATGTGTTGCCGACTTTCTGGCTTTGTAGAGGCAATGGAACACACTGGAAAGGATGACTGAGAGGGGGCTGGATTTCTTGTGTCTCCGTCTGATATTGGTTCTATCCAGTGCACGATATAGGGAGGTAAAGCGGAAGTTTTGTGAACGATACTTCCGGTATACACTTCCCTATTAGATAGAGCGGCGATTGCTATATGAAATACAGATTCTTTCCAAAAAATTAGAATATCATGGAAAAGTTTTTTTTTCTTCCATAATTCCATTCAAAAAGTGAAACTTTCATAGATTATAGATTCATTACACACAAAGTGAAATATTTCTTGCCTTTATTTTGTTTCATTTTTCATAATTTTGGCTTACAGCTCCAGAAAACCCCCAAAACAGTATTTCAAGAAATTAAAATAGTGTGTCGAAAATCAGCATTTACTTCAGTTATTTCAGAGAATGAGTGGAGTGGCTTGACTCAAGGAATCCGACAGCCCATGTCCCGGATACGTCTGTACGTGGTGGTTTTTGAAGCACTGACTCCAGCCTCAGTCCACTCCCTCTGCATCTCCGCCAAATTTTGGAATCGTCTTTGCTTGACAATCCGCTGAAGCCTACGGTCATCTCTTTTGCTGGTGCACCTTCTCCTGCCACATTTTTCCCTTCCACTAAACTTTCTTTTGATATGCTTGGACACTGCACTCTGTGAACAGCCAGCCTCCTTAGCGATGACCTTTTGTGGCTTACCCATCTTCTGGAGGGTGTCAATGATGGTCTTCTGGCCAATTGTCAAGTCTGCAGTCTTCCCCATACTGAACCAAACTGAGATAAACTTTGCAGGTGTTTTGAGTAAATTAGATGATAGTGTGACACTCAGTCTAAAACATTCATTCTCTGAAATAACTGAAGTAAATGCTGATTTTCGACACACTATTCTAATTTCTTGAAATACTCTTTTGGGGGTTTTCTGGAGCTGTAAGCCAAAATTATGAAAAATGAAACAAATAAAGGCTAGAAATATTTCACTTTGTGTGTAATGAATCTATAATCTATGAAACTTTCACTTTTTGAATGGAATTATGGGAAAAAAACAACTTTTCCATGATATTCTAATTTTTTGGAAAGGATCTGTATATCTCTCCACGGCCTGCATATGTGTAGGGTGAGAGTGAACAAAGAAAGGGCAGTCCACAGAGAATTGTGGACGCCTCTCTATCTGTGGAAAGTGAGTGGCAAAATGGGGATCCACCTTTGTGCAGCTGTGTTGCTGGCACCAAAGAAGAACAAAATGGTGCCATGAAGACTGGAATGTATTAGTTTTTATGAGTTTGAATTTTATGACCCTTGGTGTCTTGTATTGGAGCTACTGGATTGGTTCCCTGTACCTACGGACATCACGCTGGGGCCATGTTGTAAATGTGTTTCCTGTAGAATTAATGGAAATGTAGTCCGTTGTCCCGACACAGTCATTGGTTGCAAAGGATTTGCATCCAAATATTAAATATGATGATTTTATTTAAGTTTATGTTAATTTGTCCAATTACTTTTGGTCCCCTAAAATGGGGGGGGGGGGGGGGCTGTGTATACAATGGGCTACAATTGCTACATGGTTCATAGTCACTGTTCCATTTCAAATCCAATGTGCTGGAGTACAGAGCCAAAACAACTAAAAATGTGTCACTCTCTAAATACTTTTGTACTGCACTGTATATTGGTATGTGCTGAATCAGAGGGCATTTCAATTCATAAAAAGGGCCGTTTTGTGTTTTTAGATCAGTGAGATAGGCTAAAACCCTGTCTCCCATAGTGCTTCCCCTTGCATATTGATGGAATTTCCTGTATTGGACCGCTCTAATGCCACCATGGCTGTCTGTAGTGATCCGTCGTTCCAACCCGAGCGATTTAAAAGCCTGATTAAAAGCAGTGACAATTTCCCAAATATACTCTTTCTGTGACAGAAAGTCTGTGAATAGATTAGAATGTAAAATAATTATCGACCTGGCCACTAGCAATTGCAACCAATGTCCAGCTTGAGGAGAAAAAAAACCCCATGGCCGCAATTGTTTTGGTATGTCACTGTGAGGCTCACAGTAAAGGCCGGACCCAAACGCAGAGAATCGAAAGAGGCGAGACGAAGCAGATAAAATAATAAGGTTATTTTTACTGGGAGAACAAAAATCAACAGTAGCCAGTGAGGGCAGCAAACAATCAACAAAAGAATAATCAATGAAAGCACACGGGGGATAAGAATAACGATAAACCTAACACAGAGGAGCTTGAGGATTCTAACATATAGCGAAACGAACAATGAGAATCAAGCCCTGAGACAGAGGATACGGGAGGTACAGTGAGCACCATAATGACACATTTTTTGTTATTTTGGTTCTGTACTCTAGCACTTTGAATTTGAAGTGCAGACTGCCAGCTTTAATTTGAGAGTATTTTCATCCATATTGGATGAGCCATTTAGAAATTATAGAACCTTTAGTACATAGTCCCCCCCATTTTCGGGCATCAAAAAATATTGGACAGTTTAACATAATGTAGAATAAAGTAATCATTTTTTATATTTGGTCGGATATCCTTTGCATGCCATGACTTCCTGATGTCTAAGAACATAAGCAACAGATGAGGAATTTACATGGTCGAATCAGCCATTCCTGTTCTGCCCTCCTGCTCTTCCCCTCATCACTTCCACTTGGGGGAATTCCTTTAGAAATCGGAAGTTGGGCGTTGCCAAGGGCGAGTGCGGTCCAATCCATTAGAAATGCAAGTGAAGTATGTGAAATTTGTCCCTTGACCCTCAATTTGGCTCGAGGGAAGACTGCAGACTTCGGGCAGTGAAATTGCCCAGAATGCTTCATTGTAACCCCAAGCTGTTTCGGAAGTTTAAACTGAATGCCTTTACATATCTCCCGGGAAAAATCCTAAAAATAGAGAAAGTGGCACTCAAGTATAAGCAATATTTTAAAGGTTTTTTATTGCACGACTGAAATGTTGAATAAATTAGGAAATAACATTGATTTAGTGGTTTGATGAAATCGCTTTAAAATGTATCTCCAGTGAAAAGTTTCATGTTATCCTACTAGGATTCAGTATTAGAATGATTATTTCAGGCCAGTTAACGATAACTTGTAATGGGGGGCGTGACGTGTGAGGTTGGAGGGACCAAACGCAGCACAGGGATTCTTTAAGCACTAAGGCCACTGAGACGGAGAGACCCCGTATATAGGGAAATATAAAGGGTTAACGCAAATGACCTAGTTCCTACTCACTGGAGGGAAATACGGGAACTAGGAAAAAAGGGGCGTAACCAAAAACAACCCGTATAACCGGGCGAATGTCACAAAAGAGCAACACATCTCGAGCTCGGAAAACAACGAGTTAAAACAAACACTGAATACTCAAAACGTATGCAAAACAGTGAAGAAACGAGATACTAATGTGATATGGTAGCAAGAAGGCGAAAGGAACAGAAATCTAACGTTCCGAGGCTACTTTCATAGACTCGCAGTCACACGCACACATGTCAACAAAATCACCCAGTCTCCCTATAAGAAGACGTGCCGAAGGGCGAACAGAACAGCAGTTCCGGACATTTACCAGCTCAATGACTAAGACCAGCCGAGTAGAAAATAAACGCCCTGCCTCTCAAAAAAGGGGAAGGTAAACGAGGAGGCGAAAGGAACACAGATCTAACGTTCCATGGCTACTTTCATAAACTTGCAGTCACACGCACATATGTCAACAAAAACGCCCAAACTCCCTAGAGGAGAAGGGTACCGAAAGGACGAACAGAACTACAGTTACGAACAAAATCGCCCAGACTCCATATACGGAGACAGGTACCGAAGGACGAACAGAACAACTGTTCTAGACATATTCCAGATCAATGACTAATGCAAGCTTAGTAGAAAATACACGCCCTGCCTCTCAACAACAGGGAAACGCAGTCCACAAGAAGGAGAGAACACAGGGAACAAACGTACCGAAGCCACCAACCGGCCCACTGCCACACACAAATGAGCAGAAGCACAAATGTGATTGATTCTGATGTATTTTGTAACATACAAGTGTATTATTCCCCATTCCTGCTTATGAGGTATTTTAAAGTGCTGTCTATCAATAAATTGATTCAATCATTTTCTAGTTTGCTCTTTTGCCAGAATAAAAATTAAGATGTTGGTTAGAGCTTGCTGTCATATGCAATTTATTGGAAATTTTGCACACTCTGGCGAATTACCATGTGCAAGTGCGGTCAAATTCAAAAATAATTCCGCTCCCCCCTTGCTCCTCCCCGTCGGTTCGAGTGTCTACTTATGTTGTTTTGGTGCTGCATCACATCCTCCCAAGTGGAAGTGGAGAGAGGAAGTGTAGGAGGGCAGAACATTTAACGGATTGGACCACAGCCGTCAGATTCAGTGTGAGGATGGAAATGACAGTAAAACAGCATTGTTTTACAGGATTATCTCTTGAAACAGAAGGGGCGGCGGACAGCCACAATTCAGGAGTCCTTACTCATTGCTTCTGCCTCTTACAGTAACAGAGAGAGCCATTTCCAAGGTCAGGGGACAACTTAGTCAGTATGAGCATGGGAAACTCTGCCTCTCTCTCTACCTTGCCACTGCTCATTTAAATCTTAGACCATCTTAGCAAGGCCCATTCCAACGCTGAGGAAAGTTGTTGCCTGGCAACCAGAAACATATAGCCACTGCCAAAGGGTGAGGCCCTGAAACATCTGCACCAAGCAGCAGACAGAAGGAAGGTGACTGCACAGCTATGGAGAGCTACGCCTTCCCGAAACACACAAACACCCCATGCAGTACTGTCAGTTTGCCTGGGTTCTACACAGATTACAGGCCATTATTATTGTCACAGTGTTTGTGTGTATAAAGTGGAATTTAGACTGAAGGTTGCCCTGGATCAGCTGTTGGTGACAAAAGTATCCAGACAACTGGCTCTGGTTTGACATGCCTCACACAAGTCCATAAGTTTATCTCTCTTGATTGGTGGGTCATTTGTTCCTGGGTCATTTGTTCATTATATAAATGACCATGCCAAAATATGTGTAATGAACTGTAGATTTGAATGCTTAATGCTGAATATTAATCAAGGCAACTCTGATGAGGTCTACTTTTAATGTCTTGTGGGGTTTTATGTGTTAGGGTAGACTGTAAAAGCAGAGAGACGGTATACTGAGTCATAAACTGTATAGCTCAGAGTGATAAGTCCCCTGTCATATGATCACTCTATATATTTCATACTTTTGCGTCCACTGTCTCCTATTGAACTCCCTCACTTCTTCCCAATAAAGAGAAACGATTTCTCTGAAACTGTACGATTTCCTATCCCAGTTCATGTCAATTCTTCAGGCATCCCAGAGGGACGGCCTAGATTAAAGGGTAATTCCACCCAAAAACAACTTTAACCTTATTTAACAGATGAAGGCGCAACTAATTAAGTCTCTCTTTGTGGCTGGCCAAAAAATATTCTGTACTGAGATACCTGAATATTAAGTTTTGGTAGAGGTATGTGTCATTTTGACGTATACCTCTACCACTTAATTTTTGAAAGACTACAGTGGCGTCAAGCGGGCGTGTAAATTACATAGGCAAGTAGGCGGAGCCAGCGAGGGAAGAAATGCTGCGTCTGTCACTGTTCTGAGTAGGGACACATCGTAGATCAAACTAGCTATCATTGATATTTTATTATAATGTCACAAAATTACATTGATAGGCTACGTTATTTTCTAAATATGTTTAGGTAAACTAAACCAAACATGACTCGAGTGCTGTCGGTTACAGAGTGGACAAATGATACAACTCAGTGGCCTCCTGTTAACGTTAGAGCACAGGGATGAGAAATTAATAAGTGTTTGAATTTGTTGTGTTTGAACTAGTATGTGCGGGACAAGCAGTAAAATTCCCAGTCTCTCCGCTCCGCTTCGGTCGTAACGTTATTCAGTGTGACTGCCGTTGTCAGATACCGGCCATAAACTATAAGAGCTCTTGGCTATTGTAGTTCAGAGTAAAGCAAGTACCTGGTATATGCACAGTAGTTTGGGGCTATATCTCTGCTCTCACTACAGGTAGAAAGTTCGCTGAGAGCTCATTTTAATCAGGAGGAGAACATCATTTTTCAGTGGAATTACCCTTTAAGCTGTGATAGACAGTGGAGGGTAGAGTAAACAGCCAGCTTTTGAACCCTAAGAGGGACATATCCCTTAATGTTGGCGAACCTTGATGTTGCAGAGAAGTAGCATTCTAGCTCCTCAGCCTCAATCTGTTGGCTTTATGAACTTGATTTAAAACATTTGCTATAGAGCCAGTTAAAATAGATTCCACAGTAATAAAATGTCATATTCCAATGGGGAAAAACATGGGCGCTCACAACGTGCCTACCATTATTCTACGTGAAAATAAAACAAGTCTGTACTCACTAGGGTTGGGAATCGAGAACCGGTTCCAAGTCGTCCGATTCCTTGGAATAGTTCGCCTTCGAGTTTATCGATTCCAGCATGTATTCCCGACAGCTACGCATAGCAAAAGGTACGGGTTACGGATGTAACCCTGGTTCTATGAATACGGACAACACGCCACGGTATGGGTCATCCTCGCCGAGAGGAGGAGCTGCTAGGAGACTGTTTATCAAATTGACTACGGGCGGAACCACGTCACGCCATAAATATGGCGCTTGTACGCCGCCCGACCTCTTTTGCCGACTTGAGGGCACTTGCCGTCCTGAGGGCGCAAGGTTCCCCGCCTGACCAAGCAGCGTGACGTGGTGACCGTATTCATAGAACCAGGGTTACATCCGTAACACGTACGTTCTATTTCGTTCTATACGCCACGTTATGGGTCACAGAGTACCAAATAAAGTCAGGCGGGGGATGTAGTGGGGTAACCAGGACCGCAGGGTCATAGCATGAGTGCAGATCCCGTCAAATAAAATACACCATTGGCTGCTGTTCTACCAGAAGAGCAAGCTCAAGTGGGAAACGTGGAACATAACCACCGGGTGATAAAAACACTGAATCATCACCAATTTACATACGAGGTTGCTCCGCTGCCCCGAGGACAGAGGAGGCAACCGATGCCGATGACACTACGTCCAAGTCATAAAATCTGGCGAAAGTGAGTGATGAGGCCCAGCCCGCCGCTGCGCAAATGTCAGCGAGTGGGGCGCCATGTAGTAAGGCCCAGGAGGTAGCTACGCCCATTGCTTTTCATCAGATTTTATGGACAACCTGACCTGCTAGCTTAGTTTTGGCAGGCGGGCACAGGTGGTTAGGTCGGTCATCAACACCGTAGTTTGCCAACGCTTGACAACAGGCTGACTGAAGTGAAAGGGGGAGGCGGGGTGACGGCGCGGTCCCAACCACGCCCACACAATCCTGAGGTTTTTTCAATACAGATTTTATGTCTGTATTTTATGTCCGCACCTCGCTTGATCACCGAGACAGAGTTAGCCTGCCACCTTCAACAGCTGTTTTTGAGGACACGTTTCTTCAGACTGTTCCTCCACTATCTCCCTTGCGGCACGCGCCCGAGTGGAGATCTGTACACGTCCACGTCGTTCTAACTGTAACCCCGTCGCGACCCGACTTCAGTAAAGAAGTCTTCCAGGAGTCCATGCACCTGCTGGGACCTTGGATCAGCTGACGAGCTGCTCACTTACAGGATCGGGACTGGCCCTCCCTTTGTTAACGTTAAGTATTAAACGCATTTTATTTAAAACTGACATCAATTGATAGGCTAGTATAAAACTTGTGATACCTAGTTGAGGTAATTTTAATGCTGGTTCCTATTGTTGTTTGTATTTTGTTTTTGCTATACGTGCGTTGGTCGGGAATAGCCAATTTCCCTGACCTTGTAGTTTTATATTGTTACATTTATGAGACTGATAAAATGAACCAACAACATAATATAGTTTAGCGTGTCATTAACCCATAACACAAACCTTTGTTACTGGTAGGACTGTTAGCTTCTATATTCAGCTGCCACATAATTATCATTTCCTCTGATTAAGATTGAATCATAGAACATATTCCTCATCTTATATAATTTATTGTTTCTATTATTCACATATTCGTAGTTGTAGCCAATAAAGCATATGTAATTTTTCCCACCCACTGTCGTGTCTATATTATTTCACTAAATTGGGCTCTACTGACGTATAGAATTCTAATTGAGTGTTGAACTTAAATTAATTCTGAATAAAAGTGACCAAACCTCACTACAAGTGTGTTAAGACTGCAGTAAAATACACATTGCAGATGCACAATAAAGTTACTACATTATCTACAATGTTGCCAAGTGTATCATCAGCCAAAGCTTTTAATGCTACCTTTCCTATGGCATTACTCACGTCTCCAAGCTAAATCATGCAAAAGTCTGTCATTTCAATTTCAAATTAGGCTAGGGACGGGGCTATATCTTCCTTATGGATGAAAAAAGTATCCTAGTAACAAAAATCTGAAGAAGGGAATAAACAATTGACTCCAAATAAACAAATACCTCGATATCAATGAAAATGAATAAATAAAATTTTACTCTTGCATGTAGCTACATTACAGACCTAGAATATCAGATAGAACAATATAGAATTAAAAATGAACAAAAGAATTATGCAAGTTCAGTTGCCTTACTGAAAAGGGCTGGATTAACATACCACATTGTTAGAATGACAGAATTATACATTGACATGCATGCCAAATAAAAGTTAAACCAGTTTGTTTTTCTCAGGTTATTTACAAAACGTACTATTTTCAGATTTAAACCGATTTACTGTGTGTGGTGAAACTAGCTTATAACGTACCATTTTCAGATAACTACAGGTTTACGGTGTGAATTACAATGACCATCATTTTTTAATCTGCCAATGTAGCCATGTTGATAACTGGGCTCGCTCAGACCATAGACTGTATAAAAATATGGACAAAGCCACTGTGACGTCACCCACTGCCTTTCCACGGCCTCGTAAAAACTGAATTGAAGCTCAGGATGTCTTTTTCGCCGCCCGTTTGTACAAACTGTGCCTGCTCCGTGGAGCCGAAGAGGACTCAACCTGTCCCTCTGATTGGTCCTGAACAAATGTTAATACCCTGTCCAAACGACACAATATTTTAAAAAATCAGCACATGCAGAGGCATTATATGAAGGAAATGCATCTATTGCAATACAAATGTTTTGTGGGAAAAATTTATTGACTGAGTATTTTTTTATTTTATTTATTTATTTATTTCGGCATGCATATAGTCACACTTCATCACAATTACTGTAATATGCCTTGAACAAACACAGTACCTGCCGAAAAGGGATACGGGAAAAAGCAGCCTGCTTATCAAAAGTCCCGCCCCAATTCCCTACTCAAATTTAAATGTTCACATTTTACATTTGTTTAAAACAGATTTTTTCGTATCACAACAGCTTTTTTTGACCACATTGCTGCTATTGACTTACATGGTGAAAGACCTATACTGGAGCCAATCGCAGTGGCGCTAGTGAGCAACACCACAATTGTCGCTCCCAGCCCAACCAGGAAGTGAGCTTCAAAACGAAAGCCCAGGCTGCATCCCAATCCAGTTTTTGCTCCACCCTCGTAAACTTCACTTGCAAACTTCACTTGGGAGGATGTGACGCACATACCAATAAAACAGGAGTATACACTTGCGTTTAGCGAGTGGGAGGGAGCGAGGGCGGAGCGGGTTATTTGAATTGAGACGCACTTCACCCCATCTATACTCGGAAGTTAACCATGCTGCTGCACAGTGGCGTATTGTGGGATCTCCGATCATGTAAAAAGTCTGTCACCGTAGCCTACCTTTAAACGGATGAAACTCTCAACCTGTTTACATTAATTATCAGTCAAGCAATTGATTTACTGAATAACAAATATCAATAAATACAGCAAGTTTTGTGGGCAAGCATATTTCTTTGTCATAAAATTGTCTAGCCTAGCATTTAAATATGTAGGACAGACCGTGCGCTGGAATAAAGCATTTAAACCGAACATATTCTCAACCTGTTTCCGTTCATTTTGCTTGCTTATGTTAATCAAACAAAGTCCCTGAATCAATTATATATAGGCCAATGATTATCAAATGACAATGACAAAGATATTACTAACGTGAGATTGTTTAATAAGGGTGGCAATAATTCTGAATAATTAACTGGCAAAAAATCCCAACATTTTCTGTGAGTTGTACGTTAGCATTGCGTTTTTCCTCATCATGTTAAAGAATGTCATTAATTTAAGACTTTCAATTTAGTCAAAATGATTTAAACATTAGAAAGCATACATTTAAAGAGGAAAACCTCTTAAATTGCTGGAACCAGCGTTTAGCGCAATGCATGCTTTCAAGCTAGAAAAACGAATTTACCTAAATATGTGCTGTTCATTGATCACTTCGCATGACAGTCAATTAACGCATTTTGCTTCAGCACAAATGTGGATATAGCCTAGTAAAATGCTACACAAGTTTATTTAGGCCTACCTATTCGTCTTGGTTATTGAGAAATTCAATTGTTTGGCTATCTGGCAAATTATAGGCTACGGAAAAATATTGAGAAACGAGTAGCCTAATAATCCGTTTAAAAGCAAGATTAAAGGGATAGTTCGGAATTTTGGACATAATGTCTCAATTACGACTTACCCATGATGTAGTTGATTGATGGAAACCATTTTCAGCTAATTCCATGCTGTCCCTTCTTTTGGACATACACACATTGCTAATGCTAGCGCAACTCTATGGTAACCATAGCATCCAGTATCAAACGCACTTAAACACTCCACAGTGCACCCAAAGCAAATAAAATACGACGCAGTCTATCGGGGTTATTTTGAGTGTTTATACCATGATTTTTTAAGTCAAACTATCGTTGAATCCTTTACTTTGTGCTGACCTATATTCTCTGTGGAAGTACAGCGATACTTTACGTTACCTACGAATGTAGTGCCGGCACTGGTCGACTACAACAACAAAGAAGAGCAACAAGTTGCAATGGCCACGTTCGCTCCGCCACTGTACTTCCACAGAGAATATAGGTCAGCACAAAGTAAAGGATTCAACGATAGTTTGACTTCAAAAATGATGGTATAAACACTCAAAATAACCCCGATAGACTGTCGTCGTATTTTATTTGCTTTGGGTGCACTGTGGAGTGTTTAAGTGCGTTTGGTAGTGGATTATGTAGTGGTAGTGGTTGCACTTATTGTACGTCGCTTTGGATAAAAGCGTCTGCCAAATGATAGTAATGTAATGTAATGTAATGGATGCTACCGGTTACCATAGAGTTGCGCTAGCATTAGCAACGTGTGTGTATGTCCAAAAGAAGGGATAGCATGGAATTAGCTGAAAATGGTTTCCATCAATCAACTACATCATGGGTAAGTCGTAATTGAGACATTATGTCCAAAATTCCGAACTATCCCTTTAACCCCTTGGCGCAGATGGAAAATTTCACCTATTTAGGGGGTGCTCTGTTTAAGGCTTTATAACTCCAGATGTGAGCATCACATAAACTTGCTAAATGGCTTAAATGAAACAAGACAGGTGATTTATTTATATTTAGATAGATTTATTTATTTTCATAATTTAAGTCAAAATAAAGTGCCACAAATGCAAAGAAACTTTGGAAAAACTATTAAAAATTGTTTTTTTTTATTTTGCTGAGAGCTACATAAGTGAAATCGGTAATACACTACTCACAAAAAGTTAGGGATATTTGGCTTTCGGGTGAAATTTATGGAAAATGTAAGTTCACGCTACAGTGATATTATACGTATCATGAAAGTAGGGCATTTAAGTAGAAGCATGCAATGGTGATTTCCTCATCTCAAACAATTTATTGAAACAAAAGCCAACAACAGTGGTGGGTATACCACAACAAAAATGTCAATGTCTCAATAACTTGTCATGTGCCCTTGAGCATCAATTACAGCTTGACAACGACGTCTCATGCTGTTCACAAGTCGACTTATTGTCTGCTGAGGCATGGCATCCCGCTCTTCTTGAAGGGCGGCCCTCAGGTCATTGAGGTTCTGGGGTACAGAGTTACGAGCCTCTACACGGTGAGTCAGCTGATCCCATAGGTTTTCTATGGGATTCAGGTCTGGAGAAAGTGCAGGCCACTCCATTTGAGGTACCCCAGTCTCCAGCAGCCTTTCCCTAATGATGCGACCTCGATGAGCTGGAGCATTGTCGTCCATGAAGATGAAATTAGGCCTGTGTTGTTCATGCAGGGGCACAATGACTGGATTAATGATGTTATTCAGGTAGTATGGGCTTGTCACTGTACCATTCACAAAGTGTAGGACAGTTCTGTATTGACTAGACACACCTGCCCACACTGTAACACCGCCACCACCAAAGGGTCGTCTGGTGACAACAGTGGCTGATGCATAGCGCTCTCCTTGACGTCTCCAACATCGTTGGCGGCCATCATTTCTGCTCAACGTGAATCGACTTTCATCAGAGAACAGCATTGAGGCCCACTGGTCCCTTGTCCAGCGTAAATGCTCCCTGGCCCATGCAAGACGATGACGCCTGTGCCTGGTGGTGTGGTCAGGTACCCTTGCAGGTCGTCTAGCACGCAGACCACGCTGATGTAAACGGTTTCGAATGGTCTGACGTGACACTTGGGTGCCTCTCACCTCCCTTAAATGTGCCTGGAGTTGAGTGGCATTCATCATCCGGTTCCGCAGAGCACTGTTCACAATGAAGCGGTCATCAGTGTGGGATGTGGCCAAAGGACGTCCACTTCTATGCCTTTCTGTGACTCTTCCAGTCTCTCTGTATCTCTGTTGCAACCTGCTGATGACACTCTGTGACACTAAGCTCAGTGGCCACTTCCCTCTGAGAACATCCTGTTTGAAGCCTCGCAATGGCGAGGTACTGTTGATCAATTGTTAGGTGTCGTCTTGGTCTCATAATGTCAAAATGTGAACAGCATGATGAAGAGGACTGTTTAAATACCAATTCTAATTGAACCAGGAAATTTATTGGTCGATTCATGGATCAAACACCTGTTGTGAATTTTGCCGTTCAGCTCCTTGTTAGAGAACAGCAAGTTGTGCAAAAAGTACTGAAACATTGAATAGTTGGACATGTGCATTCAAAAGTTTAGAGAAAGTCAAATTAATTTCACCTGTAAAGGTTATAGTGCATTTTAGGTTCATCCTGAAATTTCACCCGAAAGCCGAATATCCCTAACTTTTTGTGAGTAGTGTATATATACATTTCCTGGATCATAAACTCCATGTCCACAAGTTTTGCTAAATCTGAGGATGATATGCAGAACTACTAAAGGTCTATGATGCAACAGTGTACCCTGTTGTCCATTAGTGTCTCCAAATCTATCCAAATGGATAAATTGTGCACTGCTGTAAATAAAAACATTATGATATATTTAACTACAAATCAACAGTTTTGGCTCATAAAACTCACTTTTGCATAATTTTCAAGTGGGAATTACTATATTTTCATCAGTATAGGGGGTAGATATCTATGGGTCCAAAACCCCTATGCAAAACATGTCATAAAATGAATAAAATTATTCATTGTTGTATTATAAAGCATAGGCCTATACATTTGCTCCTTCTGATGGCTTAAGATAAAAAACATTGATATCACAGTGTTACATACACCTAAATATGTTGCCTAATCATTCACTCTTGTACCTCAATAAAACATCACTTGTCCCTGTACTCTACAGTATGTATACTTTTGTCCTGGGATTGCATTTTTCTGTATTTCTTTTATTTTTATTTTCCTATTCATAATGACTCCAAGGAAATTTTTACCTTAATCTACCACATATCAGCGCACAGTAAATTGGAATGAGCATTTGTCATGCCCTAAGAGACAAGTATATATGCCATAGCCTATATTATGTACGATAACATGAACATAAAATAGTATTCCACCATCTGCGAAATGCTGCCAAATGTTCTATCTTCAATGAACATCGCTAGCCTACATCAAAAATACATTTAACGATTGCACTACAGTATGTGAAATGCACTCAATATGCGAAAATAACAATAGGGCTATCAAACATATTGGAAAGACAGTGCTCGAGTAGAAACACGAACGTACATATGTAGCCAGCGAGACCAACGGTATTTTAGACGCAAAAATACTTACATATCGGAAAAGGGAAACTCACCTCCTTGTGCATATGCGTATTCTGTAGAGCTTGCGTAATACTAGACCGTTAAAACGAAAACTGCCGTTACGCTGGGCTGTAGTAAATTGTTCAAAGCACCGAAAAAGACTTGACATATACCGTTGCTAAGGTTATAATGTACTCTATTGGATAAAAAAGCCGACAGTTAAACCAGAATGAACTGTAATGAATGAGACAGGCTTACAGGGCATGGGGGTATTAGGCTACGCGTCGACGTTTCAGATAGTGTAATAGCGGTATAAAGTGTTGTATATTTCTCAAACCGATTGTACCAGACAATAAATGACCACTGAATTTTGAAAGGAACATCTCGATGTGTAAAACCAATGGTAGGATTGTATGTTTATTTCATATTTAGTAGCATATATTGCTAGTAGAATACATGGTAGAATGAGACAGTACTTTCAGTTTATTTTGCATTTGAGTGAGCAGGGCTTTTCAGGCATACGATCAGGCTATTGTTGGGTTTATCTCGTTGCTATAACGTTATTCTAATTTTATATAATGAATAAATATATTTATGAACTCAAACATAGACGCTATTGTCCACTATGTCCCGCATGGGTAGGTATAGACTAGGTAGGGGTTTTTTTGTTAAATGGACTTGCTACGGAGAAATAGTGACACTTAGAAACTCCGTATTCAGCAGAAATCGTCACAAACCGTCTACCAATAAAGTTCAAACAGTTTGTGATTTCCACTAATAGTTTGGCTGCAGTAGCAACGAACGTCTCAGTTGAGCAAAAAGCGGGACCTTCTACGCAAAGGAGTTAAGCTAGAACCTTGTAGCCTACATCCCACAGTACCCTACTCTGTTGCTGCATAAAGCAATTTGCTAAACCATGAAATACAAAATAGCAAACTACTACTTTATTAACCTGTATTTATTAGCCTATACACCGTCTTTTCCATTCTGTATGCGCTTTTAATGTAGCCTATAATACCGCGATAAACATTAACGTGATTATCACGGAACAGTACGTTCGATGTGAATTGTGGGTAATATGAGCTTGCAGAGTCTGCTCTTTTGCAGACTCCGTTCCCTTGAGAAAAGTTGAGGGTGGAGGGGCTATGTCATACATGCCAACTCTCCCGATTTTACCGGGAGACTCCCGATTTTCTCCCCCCCCTACCGATTTTCTCCCGGAGTCATATTTCTCCCGGATTTCTCCCGATTTCCGACCAAATTCGCCAATTTGCTTTTTTATTCACGGCCCGTCGACATCAGGCTGCTGTTTCCACTCGGACCTCATTACAGTTACACGCCCACCATGGTTTCTATAGTGCCAACAAAATCTGTGCTGCAGGCTGCAAGACATTGCACCTACAACTATAACAAGCATGTCTAGAGCATGGACTGGTCTAGAGATCTAATCACATTACTTTGTTATTTCTAATTGTTAATTCTAATTGATTCTACTTTTACACTGTTACATGTTACTTATTTGTATATTTGTTTGATATATTGTGGGCTATCAGAAATAGATGTACATAATCATTTGTTACTTGTACATAATCATTTGTTACTTGTACATATAGCCTATGTTGATATATTGTGTTGACATGCTCCTTCTGGCAGGTCTTTCTTTTCATTAATGTACATAATGTACATTGTCCCTTTTGAACAAATAAAGGTACTTATTTGGTACTTAAATGTATTTCCCCCATATATTTCTCCCTCCGCCGCTGCCGCCGCCACCAACGCCGCCGCTGCTCAGAATTTGGGTTTGAAAATCCTCCCTATTTTGGAGGTTCCAGGGTTGGCAAGTATGGGCTATGTCACAAACTTCACTTAGCTTTCTCACGGATTGGAGACTGGGTCTCAAAAGGGATTCCCCCAAGTGAAGTTTACGAGGGTGGAGCAAAAACTGGATTGGGACACAGCCCTTCACTTGGGGGAATCCCTTTTGAGACCAAGATGTAGCCTACCCTTGGTCTCCATTTTAAGTGTGAGTCCAATCCGTTAGAAAGCCAAGTGAAGTTTGTGACATAGCCCCTCCACCCTCAACTTTTCTCAAGGGACTCTCGGCAAGCTCATATTACCCACAATTCACATCGAACGTCCTGTTCAGTGATAATCACGTTAATGTTTATCGCGGTATTACACATTAAAAGCGCATACAGAATGGCAAAGACGTGTATAGGCTAATAAATACCGGTTAATCAAGTAGTAGTTTGCCATTGTGTATTTCATAGTTTAGCAAATTGCTTTATGCAGCAACAGAGTAGTGTACTGTGGGATGTAGGCTACTACCAGGTTCTCTGTAGCTTAATCTTGCTTTTAAACGGATTATTAGGCTACTGTCTCATAATATTTTTCTGCATAATTCGCCAGATAGCCTAACAATCAAACAATGTAATTTCTCAATTACCAATACGAATAGGTAAATAAACTTGTGCAGCATTTTACTACATTATATTTGTGTTGACGCAAAATCCGTTAATAGACTATGTCATGCGAAGTGATCAATGAACAGCACATATTTGGGTAAATTCGTTTTTCTAGCTTGAAAGCATGCATTGCTGTTTAAACATTAGGCCTAATCTAATGTTTAAATTGTTTGACTAAATCGAGTGCCGTCTTAAACTAGTCACATTCTTTAACGTGATGAGGAGAAAACGCAATGCGTGCAATTCAGAGAAAACGTGTTTTTTTGCCAGTTAATTATTCAGAATTATTGCCACCCTTATTAAACAATCTCACGTTCTCTTTGTCATTGACATTTGTTAATCATTAGGCTATAGGCTACATAATTGTTCTTGATTAGGCTATTCAAGGAATTTGTTTGATTCACATAAGCAAGCAAAATAAACGGAAACGGGTTGAAAATATGTTTAAAATATGTTTACGGTTTAAATGCTTTAGGCTATTTAAATGCTACGCAATTTTATGACACAAATAAATATGCTAGCCCACACAACTTGCTGTATTTACTGATATTTGTTATTCAGTAAATCAATTGCTTGACTGATAATTAGTGTAAACAGGTTGAGAGTTTCATCCGTTTAAAGTTAGGCTACGGTGACAGACGTTTGACATGATCCGAGATCCCACAATACGCCACTGTGCAGCAGCATGGTTAACTTCCGAGTATGCATGGGGTGAAGTGCGTCTCAATTCAAATAACCCGCTCTGCCCTCGCTCCCTCCCACTCGCTAAACGCAAGTGTATACTCCTGTTTTATTGGTATGTGCGTCACATGCTCCCAAGTGAAGTTTACGAGGGTGGAGCAAAAACTGGATTGGGGACGCAGCCCCAGTCTTGCCCCCTTGGCTCAGACTCATTATTTATCTAGCCTATTTATTTTAAATGAGCCTGTTTCACCATTTTTATACAGTCTATTGGACGGACACAAAATTGTAAGATCTGTGAAATGGCTTTAAAGGTGCAGTAGGCAAAACCCGGTCTTCCAAAAACCAATCAATCAGGGCTAGCTATGTAGCTACCAATCAGGGCAACCATCTACAAGCAAAATATCCTCCCGCAGAATAAACCCCTCCCCGTCTGCCTGTCTCCGTGCGTGCACTGGAGCATCATTTGGTGGGAGGGGCTTAGGAGAGAGATTAGAGGGAGAATATTTTCAAACTTTTATATTTTCAAACTTGCCGACTGCAGATTTAAGATAACTCCTACTAAATTGTGATTGGATTAACACGTATTAAAACCGACCAATGATATCCGTCAATGTAAAAACGCCCACCGATGCATTTACGCCCACTTTTGTTCTGCAGTGACCCCTACTTGGGATTTCTTCACACATCTTGCTGTGAGGATTGTCTCAAAAATCTGCAAATAAATGCATGCGCTTCCACACCCGCCAAACGTCGGGTAAGTGCAGTTATTAGTTCTAGAGACAGTGAGTGCAAAAACATAGTTGTGAATCAGTCGAATCTATTCGTGAATCCGGTTCATTTATTTGTGGATCAGCTGTGTTTATTTGTGAATCAGTTCTATTTATTTGTGGATCAGCTGCATTTATTTGTGAATCAGTTGCATTTGTGTGTGGATCAGTTGTATTTATTTGTGGATCCGTTACATTTATTTATTTATTTTTTGAGACAATAATACCCCCATATAAGTTGGCCAAATTTTAATATCGATACTTTAGAAGGAAGGCAGGTTCTTGCAAGTTGGAATGAATGAATTACAGGCAGTGCTTTGTAGACTATGCATGAGTAACTTGGCTTTTTTGAATTTATTTTTTTTACGTTGAAAACGTTTTTTGTTGAGATAGAGAAACAGCATCCACAAAACTGCAGTAGGGAAATACAAAGCCTTTTCGTACAGGTCACTATCATTTGTGGCAGCACATACTCTAAGAGTATGAATTACGGTCTTTGAGAGAAGGTTTGAAACAATATCCCTAGTGACGAGCACATGCTGTTTGAAATACAGTAGACCAACATAGCTACAGAACTGCATACCAGTCAGATATAAAAAACGGAGTACTGGAAATCCCTGATGGTGTAGAGAGCTGAAGTTTGGCTTGGTGGGGCTCATTTGAATTTCCTGTCTTTTGTGGCTGTTGACCAAGCCAAACATCTCCCTTAAAACGTAGTTTTTTGTTATTAATTTAATTGTGGATCAGCTGCATTTATTTTGTGAACCAGTAACATTTATTTTTTCATTTATTTTTTAGACAATACCCCATAAAGGCGTGGCTTCTTTTTCCGCTTAACGCTAGTTTGATAACTTAACAAATAACTTTACAAATGAATAACGCAGCCATGACTTAGAGGTTCCTGACATATCTTGCTTGCTAGAACGCAGAGATTTTATAGAAGTTAACATACGTTAATTATATATATAAAAAACGTGAATTATTATTAGATCCTCCTACGTAGCTAAAGTTGTTCGGCTGAAACAGCAAGCTAGAGAATGGAAGTAACGACACATTGCACATTTTAATTGGCTGCTGTAGTAGCAAAACAGACAATAACGTTAGCCATGCTCTGAACACAAATTTTACACTTGCATCGTAATCTGGTCAACATGCCTTCACCGGCCAAGATATTTCTAGCTGAAAAATGGAACGAATAACAGTTAACGTTAGTCCCTCAAGGAACCGTTATGCCCATAATAAAGTGGAAGCTACTGCAACGCTGGGTTAGCTATAACCAACGCGAGTCGTCTCGTCGAATCCAAGCCAAAAATAATTTCCTTAGCTAACGTTACTTAGCAAACAACTCAATCTGCGACAAACATTAACTTAACCAAATAAGGCACACTCACAATCAAACTGGTAAGTAACGTTAGGCTAAGATAGAAATATGAAATAAAATACGTTAATGTTAACTGTTACATAATTTTCACCAATAATTACACCAAACCAAACACATAAATGAACACCCTAACATTAGCTAACGTAGCCTACAACTTGCTCGGTATCCAACACAGCCACACATAAAGCTAGCTAACGTACAAATATGATATTCCATAAGAACCTCGAATGTACTACAACGGAAATTGTCTAATTCTTGCTAGCATTGCTTATTCAAAACAGTAACGTTAACGTTACATGGTGGAATGGTTTTGTAACGTCAGCTTGCTGTTTGATAAAAACAAAAATAGCAATAATCAGTTAACGGTAACTAAGGAGCATGTAAGTTACATACTGAATGCACAAGCTAAGAAAAACTACTCACCCAGAAGAAGAAATTGAAGAAAAAAAGAACATATTTTATGACTTTAGTGCAGCCTTCTACTCCCATCCTTGTTGCATTAAGTTAGGCAATGTCCCTTTTTACGCAGACTGCAAATACGTTATAACTATGTCTAATAATGAACATACAAGGCCGGGAAGCTAGCAAGGAAACGCAGGACAAGAATTAGATCTGACTGGTCTTCAGAACTGTGAGAACCTCTATGTCTGTCGACGCATACAGGCAACACCCAGCTATTCCCCTCCCATTTTTTTTTATTTTTAAAGAAAGCGTGAGTGAACATAGCCATGGCTACGTTCACACTGCAGGTAAAAAGTGGCCCTGATCCGATTTTTTCCTCAAATGTGACACAGATCTGATTTTTTTTATGGAAGTGTGAACAGCGAAAATCACATTGAATCTGACATTTCCTATTCTCATTTGGGCCACTTTTGAATGTGGAATTAGATTCCGATACATAACTGATTGTGTCAAAGCGACCGCAGTCTGAAACCGCGGTTGAGCCGCCAACAGCCAGTTGAGAGCCGCCAACAGCCTTGCGCTTGGGTGTGCGCGTATCTTATGAGATGTACGGTAATAAAACAAATCACGTGCTAGTCAAGGAAATTTTATAGGCATTTTAACAGACGCTGTTATCGACGGTGAAAATACAGACACTTTTATTGATCTCTGCTTATTTTAATATGTTATTACATTTGTCTTGTATTGTTTCCGTGCATTGTATTGTTTTTAATTGTAAATTGTTATGTTGTGAAGTACGCTTTGTGAAACTGCTGGAAAGGTGCTATATAAAATATAGCTGCAAGCAGTGATTCCCGAGGACCGAGTATGGAGTTAGATAGCTGCCAAAACATTTCGTAAACGTAAATTGAGATTTGCAAATGTAAACTTAAAATCGTAAAGTGAAATTCGCAAATGTAAGTCAGATTGAAAATGTAAAATCTAAATTTGTAACTAAAATTTATTGAAGTGTAAATGTAAAACCTGATTCGTGTATGTATTTTTTTTATCTGTACATGCGGAACTCATTATAGGAGTGTGCGCTCTATTCTCTACATACATGCGTTTTGTCAGTGTGGTTGGTACCAAAATAGAACTGTAACCGTAATTTGGAATTCGTAAAGAGAGAAACGCAAACCTAGACCAGGAAGCCACAATTAAAAACCGGAAGTCTCAGAAACAACGTTTCCAAATTAAAAGTTCACAGGCTCCGTGGCTGAAAGACTGATGCACAGGTTCCGCAGTGCCGGTGTCTATGGCAAGCCAAATGAGGTTTTATTCCATATCCTTGATATCCAATTTACGGTTTCCCACTAGTTGCCCGTTTTTCACAACGTGTTCGACATTTTGTCTTACTAGTTCAACGAAACCGTTTTGATATCAAAGATTGGCACCCTACTAGTCATGCATTTTGAGCCACTAGTTGCACTTTTATTCTACACGTTACACCAGAACCTTACTAGTTGCACCACAGTGCCGACTAGTGGCACCACAGCCACAACTAGTCAGCCTTTGAACCCACTAGTGGCCTTTTAAACCTAACGTGTTGCAATTAAAGCAGCACTAGTTAACTAGTGAAGTGGCAACAGTGTATGGCAAGCCAAATGAGGATTTATTCCATATCCTTGATATCCAATTTACGGTTTCCCACTAGTTGCCCGTTTTTCACAACGTGTTCGACATTTTGTCTTACTAGTTCAACGAAACCGTTTTGATATCAAAGATTGGCACCTACTAGTCATGCATTTTGAGCCACTAGTTGCACTTTTATTCTACACGTTACACCAGAACCTTACTAGTTGCACCACAGTGCCGACTAGTGGCACCACAGCCACAACTAGTCAGCCTTTGAACCCACTAGTGGCCTTTTAAACCTAACGTGTTGCAATTAAAGCAGCACTAGTTAACTAGTGAAGTGGCAACAGTGTAACATGTTAACTAGTTAAGTTGCATAGAGTCCGTATTTTCGCCTAACTAGTTAACTAGTTACATACACTTCTCTTCTAGTTAACTAGTAAAGCCAACGTGTCCACTAGTTAACTAGTTACGTTTTTAGCACATCCACTAGTAAACTAGTTGCAGCAAAATGCTAATTAGGAGGGCGTACAAGGAAGTTGCTTTTTGTAATATGATTGGATGAAGGTTTCGGCTATAGGCTACAATTGCCAGCAGTTTTGGACATCGAATTCGAGTTTCCATTTGTGTGTTTATTTCGAAGTAGGATATATTTAATTGGGAGAGTGGATAGTGGGAAGGTTTGACAGAAGCTGAAGCGCAACCATGGCGGACGGTTGTCTTTGATCCCGTGATAACGCTGTAGACTATTTAATTTGCGATGTCGATGCATGGGATTGCTCTTTCTGGCAAGAATATAGGCTATCGTAATGAACCAATTACTCGATCATCACGTTTTATTTGAATCATGGACGAACTGCTAAAATAACTTATTGTGCATTGTGCAAGGCGTGCTGATCAGGCTAGCCTATACAGACCGGTGACAAATTAAGGGTGGTGCTTTGTGTCCACATTACTTGGTTAGATGCAAATAGGCTACCACATGCAAACGCACGGTGCTATTTCGGTTTTAAAAGTAGTTCGTAAACATGAAATGGGTAGCCATGGGGAAACATTGAGTAGCTACATTACATGTAAGATAATATGCTGTGCATTGTGTAAATGATTTGTAAACATAATAAATGCTTTACTTTGGGAGTGCTCTAATCCTCATGTTAGCTGTATAAGGAAAACGCTGTTAATTACTACCATTTTTGAATGAGCCTTGACTGTAGGTGAAAAAGGAATTGTAGGCCTATTTGTTTAATGCATTTTTCTGGAAGTAAAACTTTATCTTTTTGTCCGCAGAGCCTTGTCATGTTTTTTTTCACTTGAGCAAAATGTTGCATCCAGTTAGCTGTTAGTGAATAGGCCTACATCCGTTAGCTTTACATCCTTTTGTGAATGCATCCTTTACTTCTTGTGCTCGTTGCACTTTTTGTATTCGAAACTTTGTAATAAAGAATGATCTATTTTTGATAAACATGACTCTGCCTGGTGCTTTACTTCAGGTATATTGAAAGGTGGCCTGTATGTGCTACACATAGGCTAGTTATTCTGAGTAATCACCACCTTTATCCTTCGATGAAGTTCCATCATGATGGGAGTGGTCTCTTCCAGGATGACAATGCCCCAATCCACAGCCCAGGTAGCCTACGGACCTGTGCCGATTCCGGCTGAGTGTCGGCACTGTCGGCTGATTGTCGGCTACGGCGACAGTTATTCGGGCCGATTCCGGCCAACCTTCGGCAGAGTCGCCTGTTCAAAGATGAGGCCAGGTTGTGGCTAAACGCACTCGGGCCGATTCTGGTTACTGCTCGGCATGTTGTGGAAACTGGCAACGATTAAAAATAAAATTAATTCCGATTAAACATTTGTCTATGTTTGATCCATCTTTCAATCAATTAGCAGGGAAATGATCCTAGTTATGTAACCTATTTTTATTGATTTATGTGCGTATTTATTTAAGAAAATCAAAGATTGCTCAACCTTTAAACGGCCGAACTTTTAAACAGTTATTTAACTCAAATTTTAAAAAGGGATTGAATATGTGCGCTTCCGCTAAGGGGGTGAATTCATTTCAGCCCAGTGGTGTATCCAGCAGCCACACTTGGTCAATGGTCATGAGGTAAACAAATAATGACCGTTTATCTTCTGAGCCAGATGAGTGACGTGAGGATAACTGAAACTAATTTAAACTGCACGTGAAACAGTCTTCTCCCTGAGACTCTTGACAGAATGAAGCGCACACAGTTGGGTAAGTATTGGCCAAGTTTATTTTATTTAACATTAACATAACCAAATTCACGTTCAATTTAAATTTGATAGTTTATAGTAATTTAAGATGTATATATCTATAGCTAAACACGTTTATTTTCTGGTTGTCTTGATGTTCACCAAATTCAGTAAAACATTAACATGAATTATCTCTCTTTCAGAACTTGTCTTGACCGTTTTCTGCCTGGTTCTGAGGTAAATTAACGGAAGCGACAGCTAACGTTAACTCAGCTTGCTAGGTTGGTTTTCTATGGTTAAGGTAATATTTAAATGCCAAATAAAGTTAACGGTAAACTGGCTGTAAGCATAACGTTGGTGAAATGTATTCCGAGAGAATTTAACAGAATTAATTTTCGTCTCGTTTCTTCACTTGGTCGTTACTAACGACGTTAGCTACATGCTAGCTGCTATAAACATACACGCCAATAACAGCTATCGGCAGCTGGCTAGAGCGAGCTTGACGTTAGTTGGCTACCGTTAATTATATAATACTATCAATGATTAATAACTTGTTAGCTTATGGACGAGGGAAAAGTTTACTCTGGTGAAGTTTACTCTACTGCCAACGTTAGCTATAGCCAACAGTTCAACGCGAGGTGGAAGCTATCGTTGCCTACTCAGCCTTAACCCAGCAGCTGAGTCGAGGTAAACCAGCAGCTGAGCTGACGACGGGATAAACATACTAACAACTAACGTTATTTACGTTAAAACAACATAGTTTTAACGTAGAATAACATAATTAATTTGAATACAATTTACACGTCTGTTATGGTAATGGTCATAGATAGAGGAATGTTGTATAATAATCTCTCTCGCCGCAGTCAGGAAGAACCAGCCAAGGATGGGGAGATCGGAAAACTGATAAAACTGGCTCCAACTAACGCTGGAGACTGAGAGGGAGGAAGAAAGCAGAGACCCAGCAAACACATAACATTGTCACAACGTTTTCTGCATTCCAACAACGTTGTGACAATGTTGCCAGAAGGTTGAACTTCATATCATACATCAATAATTTTAAAACTGAAGAAAATACTTTGACAAGAAGAAACATCTCATAATCCACTGAGGCACATTGTTTTTCTACACTACAAATAATACATTTCAAGGCTTGCAGGTAAGATGTAGCAATGACTTTATTATGTATTTTTGGATAACCACGAATTAGGCTATATACAAACCCCAATTCCAAAAAAGTTGGGACAGTATGTAAAAGGCATGTAAAAGCAGAAAGCAGTGTTTTGTAAATTCTCTTTTATATATATTTAATTGAAAACAGTACAAAGAAAAGATATTTAATGTTTTACCTTATTAGCTTTATTGATTTTTGTAAATATACGCTAATTGCGAATTTGATGCATGCAACACGTTCCACGTGCATTTGAATGGATCTCTGGGAATTGGCGGGTGGAACTAGATTAAGCTGTAAATTACACGGGAATAGTATGGGACCCATGGTTGGCTAAAAGGCTGTAAATCATCAAGGGTCTGAGGTATCCCAACCTTTTTGGAACGTGTTGAAGGCATCACATTTGGAATTGGCTATGTTTACAAAAATCAAGAAAGTTGATAAGGTAAAACATTAAATATAAAAAAAATACTGTTTTCAATTAAATATATGTAAAAGAGAATTTACAAATCACTGCTTTCTGCTTTTATGTGCATTTTACATACTGTCCCAACTTTTTTGGAATTGGGGTTTGTATAAAAATTTTAATTGGATACTAAACAACTTGATGAAATTGTGTGCTATGCTGTTTTGGGTGGGTGATTTCTCAGCCTCATTTCTTGATATTTTCACTAACCTTCCTCATAATTCCCCTAAAAATACAATTTGATTTTATTTTACCCAAAAGATTAGGAACTGGAAGCCTCCAGAATATCTGGCTACCTCCAATGGAAAGTGAGGATGATGAAAGAGACACCAGAGTGCAAAATAAATGGTACAGTATACTTCTTGCTATTATCATGTTGACCTCAGGTCATTACATATGGAGGGTTATTTGTGCCATAATTAAATACAATACACTCATGTATCTGATCCTGAACATTTTTGGATCTTCAGCCACTTTAAAATTGTACATATCAGTTTGATTGGCTAAAGAACAGTTTTATGATAAACACATTGTTATGTTGTCTTTACCCTACATGGATGTTAATCATTTTTGGATTTCATAGGAAATTTGCAGCAAACAATTTGGATCTGTAGTTTAAATACATCGGAAGTAGGGATTCTTGCATGCTCATTGAGTTGTCATTTCATTAAGCAGACTTATAAAGACATAGCTGCTTGGTCTCTGGGATAGCTGCTTCCAGAGGTATTTTTAATTTAGTTTTTCTTCTAACAGAGTAAAGAAAAAGCAGATGTGGCACAGAGTAAAAGCTTCTTTTAAAGTTTCATTTATTGTGTCCCTTTTTAGATAGAGCTAAACAATAGCTATCCGGCTGACTTCCATTACGGATAGCCAAAGCTAAAGGAGGTGATTAACGTTGCATTATTAGACCATTGAAAACGGCTGAAACTGATTTTGATTTTGATATATTTTTAAGTCAGTTGGCTACCATTGTGTAGCTAGTTTCTTTTTTTCAGTTATGGTAACGGTAGCTATTAACACCAAAACTTCCTTGACTTCCTGATGTCTGTGACCCAACAACATCAAAAGACTCTTGAATATCTTATTTTCTGGTACTCTTACAAGCGATACTATAACGTCTCTGCATTTGAATGGATCTCTATGGGAATTGGGGGATGGGACTAGATTTAGCTGTAAATTATGCTGCAACAGTACGGAATACATGGTTGGTAAAATGGCTGTAAGTCATCAAGGGTGTGAGGTATCAAACAAGCCTCAAACCATCACTCTGCTGCCAGATATGCAGTAGATATGGATGGATCACTTTCAGGGTTGTTTCTCCTGACAAATTTTCCTATTGAACTCTATGGAAAAATAAGTCAGGAGAAGAAACCCTTCAAGTTATCCATCCATATCTACTGTATTTCTGGCAGCAGAGTGACGGTTTAAGGCGTGTTTGATACGTCAGACCCTTGATGACATTTAGCCAAATGACATGGAATGATCCTGTTACAAAGGCAGCCTACATCTTCAAGAAAATTTCCCTTAAATTGCTTCATCGAATATATCCATTCATACATTTATTTGTAAATCTGTGGATTTTAATAAATGGTAATATGTCTCTAGGAAAGGTAGAAAAACGAATTGCATTAAAATGTATTTTCTTAAAAGGTTCACGATTGGACTCAAGTAAAATATTTAGCAGATCGTTGGCTGTAGCCATCTGAGGCTCCCTGACACTAAAAGACAGGAGTGTGACAGGGTCCAAAATGCAACTCTGCAAAAGGCTCTGGCAAATACCCGCTTGACACCACAAAGTTACTGCCATCAAAGGTAGACAACAAGATAAACAAATTATTTTAAAATTGATGTAGTATCTAACTCATAACTCATGCTGTATATTGAAACTGTTTAAAACATTTTTGATACATTTTGTGTTTTGAATTTTGTTACTTTTAACCAGAGTGCCTCAAGGACAGACTTCAAAGGAGAGGAAAGGGAGGCTGTTGAAGACAACTTGTCTCTGGTGTGGCGTTTTCTCTCAGAGAAAATTAGCGATATCAATAAAAAGAAGACATGTTGAAAGTAGAGGTATGTTAATATTTTAAAGTCCTTCTTGCGTGTGATCGACTCGCTTCCACTCACATGTCAAACAAAACCTGCATTAAACCGGAAGGCAATATAAACATTGTTCAGCACAATAAATAATTGCAATTATACAAGTAGTAGTTCTTTTTCGTTGGGAGTTGCGAACCACCTCACTGCTTCATGTGATCATGGGACCAACACCCCAGCCTACCAACTGGGAAAAGGGTAGTAACGCAAGCAGTCTAGCTCAAACAGTAAGCAATAATAACATTGAAAACTGATGTCTTAATCTATTGTAACTGAATGTGTCACTACGGTCTTGTGGTTTGGCTACTCTGCTTAGCGTTTACGTTAACTTAACTTTGATTGCGAGCTTGCGTGTGATATTTATCTCCTGATAGCAGCCACACTGTATTTTACTTTGAATTGATTGCATTAATTCCTCGCTGGGTTCAAACCACAGAGCTGTATAAGAACAGTTCTGTGGTTCAAACATGTAGGGCTGGATGATGTCGATGACACTCGGATTGAGGGCGTGGATTTAGATTTAGAAGTTTATAATAGTATTTAGAATAGAATTGTAGTAGAGCTGATTTACCCAGTTTACTGTGAACTGCATTCAATGTTCATTACTAGGGATAGCTGCTACTTTATGGGAAGGATGTGCTTTGTCTTATCTGTTCTGTAGTTACTTCGATGACGTTTCTATATGCACTTACTGTATGTTGCTTTGGATAAAGGCGTCTGCTAAATGACTGTAATGTAATGTAGACCACACCCCTACAATCCTGAGTTCTTTCAAGACTGAATTTATTAGCTTACTTTGAGATGTATATCAATATACCTATTGACATTTTTTTTAAAGATATTTGGTGGGTGTGTAGTGGATACATCCCGCTCTGTGATATGTTGTGGTTATTTGAAGTTTTTAGAATCCCTTGTCCATCACTTTTAAAGAAAATCCCCACTGATTGTTTTTCAGTATAGGGATGAATCGACGTGAAAACAATGTAATGAAGGTTTTTCTTTTAATTTTGGCACATCTTCGACTTGTCACCATTGAAAAGTGATGTGGCACGAATTCCTCTCCATACTAACAGTATACTGAACTCCATACTATGGGCAGCGAACAGTGCCAAAATTATGTTGTCTGCGACTGCCTTACACTGTGCGTTTTAATCGGTCAATAACATTAAAATCTCATCCGCATTGGCATTGACACTCACAATTGTCACAGTTTGTGCCATTCGCATTCGCACTGGCACTTGCATAATAATGTAGATACCATTGCAGTTAGCATTAAAAATCACAGGAAATGGCAGAAATGTGAGCTTTAAAATGTAAATAATGAAAACATTAACCTAGGCTGCATGTTTCAGTGTAATGTCACCCCTTGGCCTTTGCATACCCCATACCTATACAGCACAGAGAGTTTGCCACTTTTCAGGTTTTCCTACAGAAATAACCGCAATGACCACAGACTCTCAGCCCTTAAAAACAGTAACTTCTGTACCTTCTGACCTCATGTAACTAATACTATCTACATACCCTGAGGTCTACACAAATTATTCTATTTACAAATTTACAAATGTGAATCAATGAATTCTAGCTAGCTAGCTTTTATTAACACGGTTTGTTTGTTTTCTTTTCCGGTGCTGCTACTTCAGTGCTGCTACTCCGGTGCTGGTTGCGCTCCAACTGCAGGTATGTGTTTAAACAAACATTTACAAAGGAATATGGTAACGAACAAATGTGTATTCAAGCCCATTGCCACTTGTGTGTGTGTGTGTGTGTGTGTGTGTGTGTGTGTGTGTGTGTGTGTGGCAAGACCATTTCCAAAAGCCTTGTGACGTCAGCATCACAGGTATCTTCTTCTTGCCCACTCTCAAAATTTGGGATGCACCAATATGACAATCTCAGTACAATACAGTGGGGTGCTAAAATTTGGGCACCCCACTGTATAGTATTTTATTTATTTATCTTTTGGCCCAGCACTTCTTAACCCCTTTGCGCAGAGGCTTAATTTGACCCATTTTCATCTGTTTTGTACCATTTGTTTAAAGCTTTATAACCCTGACACCGCCCATAAACTGTAAGCGCTTGGCAGTTGTAGTTCACAGTAAAGCAGATACCTGGTACATGTGCAGTAGTTTGGGGCTATATCTCTGCTCTCACTACAGGTAGAGAGTTGGCTGAGAGCTCATTTTATTCAGGAGGAGAGCTACTTTTCTACAAATCAAACATAATTTTTCGGTGGAATTCCCCTTTTACCAACTTTCACACCATCTCTAAACTTGCACTATTGTTTTTCAGACGCTATGTAGGAATAAACCCAGAGAGGCTGGACGGGACAAAGTGCTGTCCAAGAGAACTGGTAAAGTCGCTCATAAGAAGACAACAAAGGTCACTCCTCATGTCTCCACTCTACTGAAGAGACTGATGGACTTTATATAAGCCAATGAGCTCACTCACTCACTCCCCCACCTCTATCCCTACACCAGTTTGTGCCCCCCACCCCCTCCCCCTCATACACATACACACGTACAACTTGGAAGGTTTTGGACAGTCATATTCTTTTATTTTGATAATGTGTCATGTCTGTTGGTGTTTAATATCTGTTTGTGTTAAGAACTTGGATGGTTTTGGACAGACACAGCCTCATATTAGAAAAACATTCATGTATGTTAATTTGTTTATGCTGAGATCATTTGAGTGTTTCTTGTGGTTGTATTACTTAACATTTTAGCACTAAAGCTTTGACTCAGGTGTTAACTTGACTACAAATATCAAATTAATTTTTTTTGGTTATGACTAAGTTCATTTAAGTTATTTTGCCTAAATGGGCTGATTTGTCTATTTCTTCCCCATGTACATGCAAATGATGTGCAAATGTTTTGCAAGGGCAATCAAGACTTTCTTTACAATAAAGTAAGAAATGTTTTGTAAGATGCACTTAGAAGCTGTGTTTGTCTCAAATTGTTAAGTCAAATAATTGAAAAGGCCATGTTTAGTTTCTTCACTGAGGTAGGACTCTGGGTTATTTTGGCAAGATTTACAAGTTTTCCATAACTGTTAACATGAAACAGTCATTCTCTTAACAAAATTGTCTAATCCAAATTGCCACGATTGCTATACACATAAATGTTTTGTTTACCGTAATAATCTGCAGCTATGCTTACCAGTAGAGATAGTGCAAAAACAGCAATTAACTGCTAACCCTGTTATCAGTATTATACTGTAAAAGTATACTGTAATAATTTAAGGTTGTATGCTGTATTTATAAAAGACGGTACCAAACTAAATTTCTGCAACAGTAAAACTTAATCTTACAGTAACCCTGCTGCCAGCTCTTCACTGTTTTTTTTAGTTTTTTTTAACAGTGCAGGCGGTAGGCTCCAAAGCAACATAAATATTAGTCACTTGCAATTTCTAATTGTATTCTACATTCCCGTTATATTTTTATATAGGGCCGCTCGTGCTGCTACACGGCAAGAGAAAGCTGAAGTAGCCTTACGAAAGGATTTAGTTAGGAGCGCGGGAGCATGTGTGGTGCTGTAAAATAACACATCAATTTAAAATGCAAAAACTAATTCAAGTCAGTCGACAGTAAAATTCACAACGTATAAAACAACGTGGAAATGTAGGCTACACAAGCCTCGTTTGTGTCTATACCCCAGCAACAGGGCTATGCAGCCTACACAAATGATTTGAACACTTAAAACATGTTGAACCGGTTGCAATTTACAGCATAGTAAGCAGTACCGAACATGTTTATGGTGGACTGAATGCAGAGCTTCTTCATTGTTACCGTATTTTTTTTAAATTGCGTTGTCTTGGATCTTTGCAGCCTCTGCTTTTTTTCAGTAGCCTAAAGCATGCCTTTCACAATTCCACAAACAATGAATATATAGCCTACATGATAAAATATTGTACCACAAAGAATATATTTTCGACACCAGTTGGTGATCAGTGCAATATTTAGGCTACGTCTACCCCTGGACATGTTAATAGTTAATAGTCTACTCCAAAATATTTGTTCGCCGTACTTTTAAATAGTATTTTATAAATACACGCACGATTCTGCATTTATCTAAAGTAGGTAGGCAACTAAAGAGTCAGTCAAGACCTAGCTAGATAGGTTAGGGAGCTATGCTACGAGTATTTTAAAAGCATACTCCGCAAGGGTGGGGCAGAAATACCAATATTTACAGTTAGGCTAAGTGCCGATATAGCGTTGGCTGCTACTGATTTTCATGCCATTAATTTTAAATGTCCCAGAATAAGCTATAGAATTATTAAAGTTGTCAGAAAAGGTAGTGACAACGTTGCGGCTATTTTCAAGATAGGCTACTCCAGACTACGTTGTCAGAACGTCGCCGATTGTCAAAACGGTGAGATTGCAGAAACGTCGCCACTTTATGTGGCATTTCTACGTTCCTCTGCAGTGTGCACAACGTTGTGGGAACCAAAGCAATGAGTTGTCACAACGTTGTGTTTTCTGAAGAGGTGTAGAGGAAAGTTGAGGGAGAAACGTAACGTGATTTTGCTGTTGTTTACTCTACTTTTGTTATTTATCTTAGTATTTAGGCTTTATTTTAGTCATTCATTCTGTTCTTTGATATATTATGTGAAGTGATCATTTGTAGGCTGCAATAAAATTCTGATTCATTTGAAAATGTCTACTTTGTGTCAATTTGAAATAGAAAATGGTATAACCTGTAAACATCATCATGAAGCATCATATAACATATAAAACTATATACACTACTCACAAAAAGTTAGGGATATTTGGCTTTCGGGTGAAATTTATGGAAAATGTAAGTTCACGCTACAGTGATATTATACGTATCATGAAAGTAGGGCATTTAAGTAGAAGCATGCAATGGTGATTTCCTCATCTCAAACAATTTATTGAAACAAAAGCCAACAACAGTGGTGGGTATACCACAACAAAAATGTCAATGTCTCAATAACTTGTCATGTGCCCTTGAGCATCAATTACAGCTTGACAACGACGTCTCATGCTGTTCACAAGTCGACTTATTGTCTGCTGAGGCATGGCATCCCACTCTTCTTGAAGGGCGGCCCTCAGGTCATTGAGGTTCTGGGGTACAGAGTTACGAGCCTCTACACAGTGAGTCAGCTGATCCCATAGGTTTTCTATGGGATTCAGGTCTGGAGAAAGTGCAGGCCACTCCATTTGAGGTACCCCAGTCTCCAGCAGCCTTTCCCTAATGATGCGACCTCGATGAGCTGGAGCATTGTCGTCCATGAAGATGAAATTAGGCCTGTGTTGTTCATGCAGGGGCACAATGACTGGATTAATGATGTTATTCAGGTAGTATGGGCTTGTCACTGTACCATTCACAAAGTGTAGGGCAGTTCTGTATTGACTAGACACACCTGCCCACACTGTAACACCGCCACCACCAAAGGGTCGTCTGGTGACAACAGTGGCTGATGCATAGCGCTCTCCTTGACGTCTCCAACATCGTTGGCGGCCATCATTTCTGCTCAACGTGAATCGACTTTCATCAGAGAACAGCACTGAGGCCCACTGGTCCCTCGTCCAGCGTAAATGCTCCCTGGCCCATGCAAGACGATGACGCCTGTGCCTGGTGGTGTGGTCAGGTACCCTTGCAGGTCGTCTAGCACGCAGACCACGCTGATGTAAACGGTTTCGAATGGTCTGACGTGACACTTGGGTGCCTCTCACCTCCCTTAAATGTGCCTGGAGTTGAGTGGCATTCATCATCCGGTTCCGCAGGGCACTGTTCACAATGAAGCGGTCATCAGTGTGGGATGTGGCCAAAGGACGTCCACTTCTATGCCTTTCTGTGACTCTTCCAGTCTCTCTGTATCTCTGTTGCAACCTGCTGATGACACTCTGTGACACTCTAAGCTCAGTGGCCACTTCCCTCTGAGAACATCCTGTTTGACGCCTCGCAATGGCGAGGTACTGTTGATCAATTGTTAGGTGTCGTCTTGGTCTCATGATGTCAAAATGTGAACAGCATGATGAAGAGGACTGTTTAAATACCAATTCTAATTGAACCAGGAAATTTATTGGTCGATTCATGGATCAAACACCTGTTGTGAATTTTGCCGTTCAGCTCCTTGTTAGAGAACAGCAAGTTGTGCAAAAAGTACTGAAACATTGAATAGTTGGACATGTGCATTCAAAAGTTTAGAGAAGGTCAAATTAATTTCACCTGTAAAGGTTATAGTGCATTTTAGGTTCATCCTGAAATTTCACCCGAAAGCCGAATATCCCTAACTTTTTGTGAGTAGTGTATATATAGAACTGGGGGAGGGGGTGGGAACAGGCTAAATGAAAACAGATCACATCTGCGCCAGTGTTGGCCCATGTCCGGCCAGATGCCGGTTGTTCCGGTCGGCATCTGGGTCGATTCTGGCTGTGTACTGGCAGTGTCGGCTGGATTCCGGCCGAGCGTACTCGGGCCGATTCTGGGGCGTCATTCATTCTGACGAAAGCCGGACTCGGGCCGATTAAACGAATCCGGCATGGCGGAATCGGGCCAGCATCGGGCCGCATATATTTGGCTAGCTGGGAGGGCACGAGGGGTCACTGAATGGTTTGATGACCGTGAAAATTATGTGAATCATATGCTATGGCCTTCGCAGTCACCATCTCAACCCAAATGAACACCTATGAAATTTTGGAACGACGTTAGGCAGCTAGTGCTCTCCACCACAATCATCAAAACACCAAATGACGTTATTGTGTATCCCGTTTGAAATGTCATTCACTGCCATCAAAATCATTCTTGCATTTATGCTAGTTTGTACTTGTATTTTTAAATTGAATAGCTAGATAAACCGTCTCAGTGTAGCCTATTCCGGTGGGCCGATCGTCATTCCATGAGCCGAACTCACCACCTAATTAATAAAACTAAAATGTGACGTTTAACACCGCAGAAAATGTTTGAGCTCTTAAAAACGAACAGTTATATTATATTCCGGTAGCCTATTTTTATGCGATTATGATGATTTGGGGGAGAAATAGCCTATCGGAGGATCATTAAGATTAACATGATGTAGACATTTTGGCTACACGGCTCTCATAGTATCAACGTTAAGTCAATCATCTGACATTCATAGATTGAACAGTTAAATGTTTAAGCTTTAAAAAAGAGCTTACGCTGAGTTACGATTCAGAATTGACATTTTAAGGCTCTCCAGACCGTTTAAAATATTAACCAATCAGAATTGGAAACGCACTTCCTTGCCCCGCCTGCTTCATTTGCATGCAGTCCACTAGTTCACATGTTCAGCGGAACATTGGGTTACTTGTTTACTAGTGAGCCTGTACGCTGCAACCCACACGTTAACTAGTCATGTTCAAAAGAGTCCACTAGTTCACTAGTTGACATATCCAACTAGGATATGTTTTCCTGACACGTTCACTAGTTCAAGGCTATTTTTCTAACTAGTTCCATTCCATTCTGAACATGTTGTGACTTTTAACCAACATGTTATGCATTTTTGACACTTGTTGTACGCTGCCATGAACATGTTGTGCCTTGTTCAGTACTAGTTGCACACTGTGCATTACTAGTTAGACCATTACTCAACGTGTTCCAATGCCCATTTTTGATATCAAATTTTTATCTGCACTAGTTACCATTTTCTCCGTACTAGTTGACAAAAATGCTCACTAGTGAACCAATATGCTCAACTAGTTAACTAGTTAAGTTACAAATTATTATGCAAGTGCACTAGTTGACATGTAACATAATTTGCAACTTAACTAGTTAACTAGTTGAGCATATTGGTTCACTAGTGAGCATTTTTGTCCAACTAGTACGGAGAAAATGGTAACTAGTGCAGATAAAAATTTGATATCAAAAATGGGCATTGGAACACGTTGAGTAATGGTCTAACTAGTAATGCACAGTGTGCAACTAGTACTGAACAAGGCACAACATGTTCATGGCAGCGTACAACAAGTGTCAAAAATGCATAACATGTTGGCTAAAAGTCACAACATGTTCAGAATGGAATGGAACTAGTTAGAAAAATAGCCTTGAACTAGTGAACGTGTCAGGAAAACATATCCTAGTTGGATATGTCAACTAGTGAACTAGTGGACTCTTTTGGACATGACTAGTTAACGTGTGGGTTGCAGCGTACAGGCTCACTAGTAAACAAGTAACCCAATGTTCCGCTGAACATGTGAACTAGTGGACTGCATGCAAATGAAGCAGGCGGGGCAAGGAAGTGCGTTTCCAATTCTGATTGGTTAATATTTTAAATGGTCTGGAGAGCCTTAAAATGTCAATTCTGAATCGTAACTCAGCGTGAGCTCTTTTTTAAAGCTTAAACATTTAACTGTTCAATCTATGAATGTCAGATGATTGACTTAACGTTGATACTATGAGAGCCGTGTAGCCAAAATGTCTACATCACGTTAATCTTAATGTTAATGATCCTCCGATAGGCTATTTCTCCCCCAAATCATCATAATCGCATAAAAATAGGCTACCGGAATATAATATAACTGTTCGTTTTTAAGAGTTCAAACATTTTCTGCGGTGTTAAACGTCACATTTTAGTTTTATTAATTAGGTGGTGAGTTCGGCTCATGGAATGACGATCGGCCCACCGGAATAGGCTACACTGAGACGGTCTATCTAGCTATTCAATTTAAAAATACAAGTACAAACTAGCATAAATGCAAGAATGATTTTGATGGCAGTGAATGACATTTCAAACGGGATACACAATAACGTCATTTGGTGTTTTGATGATTGTGGTGGAGAGCACTAGCTGCCTAACGTCGTTCCAAAATTTAATAGGTGTTAATTTGGGTTGAGATGGTGACTGCGAAGGCCATAGCATATGATTCACATAATTTTCACGGTCATCAAACCATTCAGTGACCCCTCGTGCCCTGTGGATTGGGGCATTGTCATCCTGGAAGAGACCACTCCCATCATGATGGAACTTCATCGAAGGATAAAGGTGGTGATTACTCAGAATAACTAGCCTATGTGTAGCACATACAGGCCACCTTTCAATTTACCTGAAGTAAAGCACCAGAGTCATGTTTATCAAAAATAGATCATTCTTTATTACAAAGTTTCGAATACAAAAAGTGCAACGAGCACAAGTAGTAAAGGATGCATTCACAAAAGGATGTAAAGCTAACGGATGTAGGCCTATTCACTAACAGCTAACTGGATGCAACATTTTGCTCGTGAATTCTATCAGTTCAGTAGCCTATATACCACACAAGGTGCATTCCAGCACTGCAACTGTTAACACTACCAATATTGTGGTCAGACACTGTAGCCTAATGTTAAATTACATTACATTACATTCATTTAGCAGACGCTTTCATCCAAAGCGACGTACAATAAGTGATCTTTAATACTGGTAAAGATCACACACGAAGTGAATTCAAGGGAATGCAAAAAAAAACGACAAGGCCCTCTGCGGACAAAAAGATAAAATTTTACTTCCAGAAAAATGCATTAAACAAATAGGCCTACAATTCCTTTTTCACCTACAGTCAAGGCTCATTCTAAAATGGTAGTAATTAACAGCGTTTTCCTTATACAGCTAACATGAGGATTAGAGCACCCCCAAAGTAAAGCATTTATTATGTTTACAAATCATTTACACAATGCACAGCATATTATCTTACATGTAATGTAGGCTACTCAATGTTTCCCCATGGCTACCCATTTCATGTTTACGAACTACTTTTAAAACCGAAATAGCACCGTGCGTTTGCATGTGGTAGGCTAGCCTATTTGCATCTAACCAAGTAATGTGGACACAAAGCACCACCCTTAATTTGTCACCGGTCTGTATAGGCTAGCCTGATCAGCACGCCTTGCACAATGCACAATAAGTTATTTTAGCAGTTCGTCCATGATTCAAATAAAACGTGATGATCGAGTAATTGGTTCATTACGATAGCCTATATTCTTGCCAGAAAGAGCAATCCCATGCATCGACATCGCAAATTAAATAGCCTACAGCGTTATCACGGGATCAAAGACAACCGTCCGCCATGGTTGCGCTTCAGCTTCTGTCAAACCTTCCCCTCCTAACAAACTATCCACTCTCCCAATTAAATATCCTACTTCGAAATAAACACACAAATGGAAACTCGAATTCGATGTCCAAAACTGCTGGCAATTGTAGCCTATAGCCGAAACCTTCATCCAATCATATTACAAAAAGCAACTTCCTTGTACGCCCTCCTAATTAGCATTTTGCTGCAACTAGTTTACTAGTGGATGTGCTAAAAACGTAACTAGTTAACTAGTGGACACGTTGGCTTTACTAGTTAACTAGTGAAGAGAAGTGTATGTAACTAGTTAACTAGTTAGGCAAAAATACGGACTCTATGCAACTTAACTAGTTAACATGTTACACTGTTGCCACTTCACTAGTTAACTAGTGCTGCTTTAATTGCAACACGTTAGGTTTAAAAGGCCACTAGTGGGTTCAAATGCTGACTAGTTGTGGCTGTGGTGCCACTAGTCGGCACTGTGGTGCAACTAGTAAGGTTCTGGTGTAACGTGTAGAATAAAAGTGCAACTAGTGGCTCAAAATGCATGACTAGTAGGTGCCAATCTTTGATATCAAAACGGTTTCGTTGAACTAGTAAGACAAAATGTCGAACACGTTGTGAAAAACGGGCAACTAGTGGGAAACCGTAAATTGGATATCAAGGATATGGAATAAATCCTCATTTGGCTTGCCATACGCCTTGCACAATGCACAATAAGTTATTTTAGCAGTTCGTCCATGATTCAAATAAAACGTGATGATCGAGTAATTGGTTCATTACGATAGCCTATATTCTTGCCAGAAAGAGCAATCCCATGCATCGACATCGCAAATTAAATAGCCTACAGCGTTATCACGGGATCAAAGACAACCGTCCGCCATGGTTGCGCTTCAGCTTCTGTCAAACCTTCCCCTCCTAACAAACTATCCACTCTCCCAATTAAATATATCCTACTTCGAAATAAACACACAAATGGAAACTCGAATTCGATGTCCAAAACTGCTGGCAATTGTAGCCTATAGCCGAAACCTTCATCCAATCATATTACAAAAAGCAACTTCCTTGTACGCCCTCCTAATTAGCATTTTGCTGCAACTAGTTTACTAGTGGATGTGCTAAAAACGTAACTAGTTAACTAGTGGACACGTTGGCTTTACTAGTTAACTAGTGAAGAGAAGTGTATGTAACTAGTTAACTAGTTAGGCGAAAATACGGACTCTATGCAACTTAACTAGTTAACATGTTACACTGTTGCCACTTCACTAGTTAACTAGTGCTGCTTTAATTGCAACACGTTAGGTTTAAAAGGCCACTAGTGGGTTCAAAGGCTGACTAGTTGTGGCTGTGGTGCCACTAGTCGGCACTGTGGTGCAACTAGTAAGGTTCTGCTGTAACGTGTAGAATAAAAGTGCAACTAGTGGCTCAAAATGCATGACTAGTAGGGTGCCAATCTTTGATATCAAAACGGTTTCGTTGAACTAGTAAGACAAAATGTCGAACACGTTGTGAAAAACGGGCAACTAGTGGGAAACCGTAAATTGGATATCAAGGATATGGAATAAATCCTCATTTGGCTTGCCATAGGTGTCGGTCAACGATCTGCTCGGCTCAACGATTTGCTCGGGGTCCTTGCGTATGTCGTCAGATAATGACGTATCGTATTTTGATTGGTGTAGACTTGTGATCAGGCACTGGAAGTAGTGATGGGCAAAACAGTTCACTTCAGTGACTCGAATCACTAGAATCAGTTCATTAAAAAGATTTGTTCAAAAGATTCGTTCACCGAATCGTTCAGTGCTTGGGCGGAGCTCCGACTGCGTACTCCGTAGTCCGACTCACTCAGTGAACTGAAACGGCCGAACGGTTCATGCGGAAGTTCTGTCGCTTTGACAAACGCGCCAAACTCCGTTTACAAATCTTGATATTTTAAAAGTTTCCTTGTTGAATATCAATATTGGAGGTGAACGCTGGTTTTCAATGACTTTTAAGTCTTAACTTGCTGGGCCTGATTTTGGCAGTTTGAGCCGCTGATTATCACTCAGGATCACGTCACGTTAACTCATTGTGTCTAGTAGCCTTCAGTGAACGAATCACGACACGTTCGCTCGCAGAAGTCCACACTGATTCGTTCAGCACAGCAGAACTGGTTCGCAGGGGACGAATCACGTTCGCTCGCGGCAGTCCCTCCCCCTCCCTGCACGCTCGCTGCTGATCAGATCCGTTCGAGAGCTCAACTGAAGTGAGAAATGAACGGATCTTTTCAGTAAGTGATTCAGTTCAGTTCGTTCACCCAAAAGATTCGGTCTTTTGAACGAATCGTTCGCAAACGACACAACACTAACTGGAAGCAGAGTCATACACTCCATACATACATACAGATCTCTTTCTACGGCTCTGTTTGGAAGTAGGCTACGCTACATTCCTAATTCTCTCTTTACTTCACAAATATTATATTTTGGTTGCTATTTTTTTCATGAACTTCCGAAAGAAACGGAGCTCTAACCTACACATTAACCATTTTGTCATAATTAGCTATAGCTAGCTAGCTAACGATTTCAGGGAGAGACACGCCAGGCTGATCTTGAACACGACTAATTAGTTTATTTGGAAGCTCAGAGTTCAAGATGAGAGAACAATTTAACGGACTGCAAGCCCACATTGTTCTTGGCTCTGTATGCAAACACATTGACATATAGTCTAGCTAATGAAACCTGCTACCCACCATTATAATATAAAAAGCAATAGGCTTGGGTTGCCAACTCTCTTCAAGCTTTTGACGTGAGCCTACATACGCAGGCTGTTTTATTAACTTAGCTCGCACGCCAGCCAAATAGCCTACATCTCCCGCCAAATACAAAGACCACACACAGACAGCTGGGTGCGTCCCAATATTTTTCACTCCCAATAATAAATTTTATTTATATAGCACCTTTCATACAACAAGTAGCAACCCAAAGTGCTTATGGCAGCTAGTCCACTAGCTACAGTTCACAGTAAACTAGCACGCTACAGCGCCGCTGTAAAGTAGGCTAGCAACGTTAGTTAGCGAGCTAGGCTTCTAAAAATCATTATCTGATGACATACACAAGGACCCCGAGCAAATCGCTGAGCCGAGCAGATCGTTGACCGACACCGGTTCACTCGTAGATTAGAATAAAATATTTTCTATGTAGCTCAAGTAGGCTATGCTTTCATGTCCTAAATTGTCATTCACGAGTTTATCAACAAATTTTGCTAAAATGAGATGGCATAAATGGCTGGGCTAATTATAGCCGAGTAAAGTAAAGTATGAAATCCAGAAACGGATAGCCGTCCTTGTCCACCCCTGCCCGACAGTAGCCTATAGCCTATGGCATGGAGGCTAATCACTCGGGGGTCTGCGGGCATGCTCTCCCGTGAGAGAATTTGTCCAAAAGCACTCTGAAATGGTTAATTCTGATGACTTTTGAGAGTACAAAATTACTTGCAAGGCACACCAAATCCGATCATAGCTACCGTTCCTTTTCATTCATTATAAAGCGCTTTAATCCATAAACACTAATTCTTTAGGACGAACAAAAACCACGTTTTTCATGAAAAGAGGCCAAAAAAACATAGTTACGCGCGTAAGCATAATATTAGGCTACTGACGTTTTTGTTTCCCATATCATTCCGTTTGTTTAGGAAACGCAACCTTCATGCTTAACGTTAACCCATGTCCTTCAAAATATATTGGGATGGCAGGTATGCCATCCGCCAAGTTACGGCTTGGTGGGGCATGCCCCATACCTATACAGCACAGAGTTTGGCACTTTTCAGGGTTTCCTACAGAAGTAACCAGAATGACCATAGACTCTCAGCCCTTAAAAACATTAACTTCTGTATGTTCTGACCTCATGTAACCACACAGCATTCAGATACAACTTCACACATCCACACAATAAAGCCCCAAACTTGGGTTATTTTGCCGTTTTTCTCCTTCCTCTTCCACTTCTTCTTCCCATTTTCCTGCCAAACTGCCTTTCTCCGTCGCGATGTTATCCAATGGGGAGAATTATTATTTGAGGGTATGGTCCGTATACCTCCTCATCAAGCTTATCGTCCAATAAAAATGCTTCATACTCATGTTTTTTAATGTTAATGTAGCTAATGGCTTCATGCTTTCCAAGAAGTTACTGTGGCTTAGTGGTTGAAACTGCAGTCTCTCACACAGTGGATTGTGGGTTTGAGCCCAGCAGGGCACGTGTATTTTCCACAAAAACAATGTGCAACTGTTAAGTACTTTTCATTTCTTAGACTGTTATTATTTTCACATTGACACATTAACGTATTTTTATTGCAAAGGCAAAAGAGGTTTACAATATTAACTGTTCAATGTTTCACTTGTATTTCACTTGCACTATATCACACCCTCCCCAAACGGGACGCTCACTTTTGTCTGGTTTGGGGAGGGTGTTACGCTCTGCTCTTGCGGTCATGACTGACTGTGGAAACCCCTTGCCTCGGCCAACATTTCTTTATTCATTAATTTCTTCACTTCAGCTCTGTTCACTTTATCCTTTTCACACATAACACAAGGTCACCATAAATTAACTACTAGGAAAATTAAGAATTTACGATAATAGCCTACATTAAGAACTGAGGATAGCCTCTTTTAAGCTGCAAGCCTTTAAGCGATCGGATTTATAAACCGCAAATTCCCTCAAACATAACCATGATTCATGGTTAGTCACTTATAAATAAATAGGTAGCCTCCGAATGTGGCTCTAGTCTACGCTACTCTGCTGATAATGTAGCTTACAGCAAACACTTTTAATTATAATAATAATAAGAAGAATAATCTCTGGTATGTACTTTCTTAGTAGTATCTACTGTTTTCTTTCTGGCTAAGATTCCTGGGAAATATGCGTTGTCCAATTAAGCTTGTTCGCCAACGTTACTTCCTGCTTCTCGTCAGGAAGCAGAAACAAGCTAGGCTACTACGATGCGAATCAACATGTATTATAGCCTACATTCATTGCACTACAGAAAACTAAACTAAACCAAGCTGTCCGGTACCAAAACATTTCCCGCAGGTAACGTTCTACACTATCGGGAAAAAAAAACTCACTAGCTCGCTCGCTAGCTTGTAGCCCACACATGGAAGGTTGGAGTTACGCATCCGGCAATCCAGTGTTGAACAGCCTAACTGCTGTGCTTATGAACTCACTAGCTAGCTCGTAGCCCACACATGGAAGGTTGGAGTTACGCATCCGGAAATCCAGTGTTGAATAGCCTAACGTTAAATGTATTTCATAGAATACTAATAGCCCTATTTTAAAACTGTATTTCCATATTTTACTGATGCAAACTATTTGGGCTGTACTAGCTATTTAGGCTGTATGTCTTTCAGCTAGAATGTGTTTGCGTCTAGCCCATTGTGCATGTATGTCTCCATGTAGACTTGGTTCATTAATTTACATGCTTCTTCATGATCCATAGCCCAGGTGGTGCTGTTCATTGTATTTCATTACACATTAAATACTGCTCATCTACAAACTCTTCATGTAATTGTGTGCTGTCTGTAATAGGATAACTGTTCTCATTCTTGTCAATAGAGGGTGTTATGGTTAAGCGAATGTCTGCATACATTTCTTTGGAATGCATGTCTCTCTCCGTGTTTATCTTCATGCATTATTCATCATTAGTTAGCTATAAAAAATGTGTTATCAGATCAAAAACGTCTACGACGTTAAAAAAAAAGCCAAGTTACTCACGCATAGCCTACATAGTGCTGTCTATAAGTCCTTAATTCCAACTTGCAAAAACTAGGCCTGCCTTTAAAAGTATTGATATCAAAATGTGGCCAAGTTACAACTAACAATATTGCCTATCGTAGTTCACACTAAATAAACTAGCTCTATTCCAAAGCAATGCTATCCAAACTTTCCTTAAAAAGGATTTAATGCAACTTGGCCCTGTGTTTCTTCATCTTACCATCTCAAGAGAATGTGGTCAATGAAACTGTATGTGCCACATCAAACTGCAAAATGAAAATAATTTATAGTGGAAATACTCTGATTCAGATGTGTTGCACAAATTAAACAGAACAAATACTACACTATAGGGCATGTTTGAACAATTGTCTGCATCCACTGCTTTGGGTCTATGAAAAGCACAGAATGAATAAAATGTATTATTATTATTATTGTTATTATTATTATTATTATTATTATGTATTTATTGATTTATTTATTTGGATTTCTATCAAAACCTGTGTGGTCCTACAGAGCATAGATATCCTTGTGTTAACAAAATTCTGTTTGCAAATATCATAAATACTATTATGTTAAGAAAATTGGTACTATTACTTATTTGCCACCATCTGACCCACAAACATGTCTGGATACGATTGTAAAAATGCTTTATGTACGCTATTTTCTAGGTAAAAATATTACTCATTTTTATCTGCATTTATTTATTCATCACCTGTTTCTCTATTGTACATGATGTTTCTTCATATAAATGTCTGTTTGTGAATTGTAAAGAATGCTGTAGCAGCGGTTAACATTTTAAAACCTGTACATTTTCTAAAGTAAACTTGCCAACAAAGTACAACCATATCCTTTCTGGAGTGTAATTATTCATCAACTGTTAAAAACATTCATTGAAATCATATGTTGTTCCATGAGGCACAATCTCTTCACATGCAAAGATGAAGAAACACAGGGCCAAGTTGCATTAAATAATTTAGGAAAGTTTGGATAGCATTGCTTTGGAATAGAGCTGGTTTATTTAGTGTGAGCTACGATAGGCAATATTGTTAGTTGTAACTTGGCCACATTTTGATATCAAGACTTTTAAAGGCAGGCCTAGTTTTTGCAAGTTGGAATTAAGAACTTATAGACAGCGCTATGTAGGCTATGCGTGAGTAACTTGGCTTTGTTTACGTCGTAGACGTTTTTGATCTGATATTATTTCCACGTATGTCGGCTATGCAATATGTCACGTTTAGCCTATGCATCAGTTGAATGCATCCGACAAATAACTCCGGTTCATACAGTTGAATGCAACCTGAAACAAAAACGTCAGTAGCCTAATATTATGCTTACGCGGGTAACTAAAAACAGTCATTTTCTACTCTCAGAAGTCATCAGAATGAACCATTTCAGAGTGCTTTTGGACAAATTCTCTCATGGGGGAGCATGCCCCCAGACCCCCGAGTGATTAGCCTCCATGGCATAGCCTAGGCTACTGTCGGGCAGGGGTGGACAAGGACGTCTCTAGGCTATCAGTTTCTGGAGTCCATACTTTTTACTCGGCTATAATTAGCCCAGCCATTTATGCCATCTCATTTTAGTAAAATCTAATTGAGTGAACCGGCGTGGGAACCTAGTCCATCTTTCAGTCTTTCAGAGGTGCCCACCCATAATTAATTATGTGTTCTATCTCCAATTGACATGCGATTTTACCGCTTTCTGTGGGGCTTTACAATTAGCTACCTGGGAATTATGTATAGCCAACCGCTGTTCTCCAGTCAAAGTTTAGTTGGTAAGTTTAGCAAATTAGTTGGTTAGCTAAGCTAGTTTCTGTGAATGCACGGGTGGAACCTTAGTGGAAGGTTTCATATGCTTGCAGTTCATTGGAAAAACCTGTGAACTTTTAATTTGGAAACGTTGTTTCTGAGACTTCCGGTTTTTAATTGTGGCTTCCTGGTCTAGGTTTGTGTTTCTCTCTTTACAAATGCCAAATTACGGTTACAGTTCTATTTTGGTGCCAACCATACTGACAAAACGCAGGTATGTAGAGAATAGAACGCACACTCCTATAATGAGGTCCGCATTTACAGATAAAAAACATTACGAAACAAATCAGGTTTTACATTTACATTTATCAATTTAAATTACAAATTTACATTTTACATTTTCAATTTGACTTCCATTTGCGAATCTTAATTTACGATTTTAAGTTTACATTTGCAATTTGAGTTACATTTGCAAATCTCAATTTACTTTTATGAAATGTTTTGGCAGCTATCTAACTCCATAACAGAGTGGCATGAGCAACATTTGTCAAACACAGAGACTGCAAAATGGTAGACAACTCTAGACAGGGTTGACCCAAAATACAAATATTTGTTTCTAATCAGGGCTTTTACCATTGTTGATGGTATCTTAACCCGATCCAGTACCCAGATAGCAAGCGATCGTTGAATCGACGTAGATTCAATGTTGAATTCCGATGTTGATTCAACATTAATTTGCTCATCGAGATCACGTTGAATCTTTTCAAGTGAAACAGTTAACAGTTAATATTGTTAAATTTCTTAACCTTTGCAATAAGGTGTTTCTTAATGTGATAACAACATTAAAAGAAGCATAGCATTTGCACAATATTTTTGCCAAACATTAACTTAGCCATTGGTACCAAGCTGAAATTGAACTACTGACCACACACATGGAAAGCCAAGATTGTATCTACTAGGCCAAAGCAGGTTAACAGAAATGTGGAGGCCAAATAAGACTTTTGTGTTGCGGTATCAGATTGTGCTGGCATACTGACTTAATAATTCAAACAGTTACATTTCTTAGCCTTTGCAATAAAAATAACTTATATGCGACAAACCGCCACCTGCTCCCCGGTTCTTGGAGGGGGGTCCGGTGTATACCGTTTGGCGCATTTTGGCTGAGAGGCGTGTGGGAGAGGATACCAGTTTTTAGTAGACTGGGAGGGCTATGGTCCTGAGGAGCAGTGCTGGGTTCCCTCCAGGAACATCTTGGACCCTACACTTATTAGCGACTTCCGCAGAAACAAGGCTGAGGAATCGCCTGGGGTCGTCCCTTAGAAGGGAGGTCCTGTCATGGTTTCTGGCAGCCTCCATTTATTTCTACAGTCGTTCTTTCTTTTAGCGACCTTCTTTGATCGGATTTTCCATCTTCCGTTCCGGTGCTTTGCTATCGCTCGGCGGTGATTCCTCGCACCTGTTTTGAGTTTCCTGTCGGCTATATAAGCTCAGGGTTCCGCTTTCCTGTGCTTCGATATTGTCTTTGCTATGTTGACAACGAAGTCGGTAAGGTATAGGATTTCAGTCACTGCATTTCTGGTTCGTACGAATAAGAAACAAGTTCGGTTTAGAGTTCGGAGAAAGATTTATTTTAGTCTTTTTCTTTCCTTTCTCTCTTTATCCTTTAAACTCCTCTACTGGTTACATTTTTGTTCAGCTCTTTCGCACCTAGAGCTTAAGGTAACAGGTTCTATTTATATTTTCGTTTCTCTAGCCCTTTTATTACACAGGCTTTCTTTTGTTTTTCTCTGACCTCCTGTTATACGCTCTTTGTATGAGGGCGTGAGGTTCTTTTGTTGTTTGATTACTCGCTATTATCGAGTTTGCCCTCTTTTGGGGTTGTTTTTGATTTGGCTTATGCCGGGAGGTTTTTATTCCCATTTTTTGTTTGTTCCCTTCCTGCTGCGGAGCTATCCGCTTTTGTGGTGTATATTTTACTATATACACTTTTAGAATTCCTTGGCTGTTGCGCCTGGTTCTCCGAACCTTACACTCCCCCTTACAGATATGATATGGACCTAGGTCACTCACAGCAACGTGGGCTTAGTCAACGCAATGCTGACATATAACGTTAGCTAGTTAACGTGAGAATAGTCAGCCGAAGTTGCGACTGGTGACAGATTTGGTGGCATCCGCCTAGATTTTTTTTCTTTGTTGGCTCACAACTTTTCTGCACTCCCCTTGTGCTTTTGTTTAGCCATTTTGACGCCCTCATCCAACCACAGAGCCACGGCATCTGACACGAGAAACAGAGAGGACAGAGGGGGAGGGGTGGGGCCTAGTAAGAGATGTGATTGGCCAGCCCAGTGTCAGTATAGAAAATGAACCAATGGGCCGCTGTCCCTGCTTTATGGGCCGGTCGTTGGCCAAAAATGTTTTATTTTTTTATTAAAAATTATCGGGCCCACGGTGCGTTGCCCACCGGGAAAATACCCGGTATGCCAGATAACCAGTCCAGCACTGGCTGGTGAGAAAGGTGCTAAAAAAGAAAAAAAGAAAGCCCGTGTAAAAGGGCTAGAGAAACTAAAATAGAAATAGAACCTGTTACCTTAAGCTCTAGGTACGAAAGAGCTGAACAAAAATGTAAAGTTTAAAGGATAAAGAGAGAAAGGAAAGAAAAAGACTCAAAGAGCTTTACAATGATGAGGGAGAAGCTCGCCTCTACCACCACCAATGTGTAGCACCCACCTGGTGATGCAACAGCAGCTATTCTGTGTTAGAATACTCACCACACATCAGTTTTTAGCCAATTACACTGGGGGATGATTAGGTGGCAGATTGAAAGAGCCAGGTTGGGAATTTAGCCAGGACACCGGGGAAACCCCTACTCTTTACGATAAGTGTCATGGGATCTTTAATGACCACAGTAAGTCAGGACTATGGTTTAACGTCCCATCCGAAAGACAGCATCTCTTACAGCACAGTGTGCCCATCACTGCGCTGGGGCATTGGGGTTTGTTTGACCAATGGGAAGATTGCCCCCTACTAGCCCACCAACACCACTTCCAACACAATTAAACTAGGTCTATTCCAAAGCAATGCTACCTAATCTTTCCTAAATTATTTAATGTAACTTCACCCTGTTTTTTAATCTTACCATCTGAAGAGAATGTGGTCATTGAAACTTGATGTGCCACATCAAAGTGTCAAATGGCAATCATTTATAGTGGAAATAATCTGCAATTCAGATGTGTTACACTTATAAATGTAAAAAATATGATTACACTATAGGCTATGTTCAATTAATTGAACATCCAGTGCTTTGGGTCTATGAAAAGCACAGCATTAAAAAAAATGCAGAATAATAATAATAATAATTATTATTATTTATTCATTTATTTGGAATATTTGTATTTGAATATAGACCTGTGTGGTCCTACAGAGCCTAGACATTAATTTGTTCACAAAATTGTGTTCACAAATAAAAAAATATATTATTTGACATGTTAAAACAATTAGTACTACTTTAGTTATTTGGCTTCATGTCACCCACAACCATGCAGTAGGCTACATTAATGGGGAAAACATATACTGCACGGCCAAAAGTATATGGATCATCCAACATCTCAATTCAAAATCATGGGCATTAATATGGAGTTGATCCCCATTTGCAGCGATAACAGCCTCCACTCTCCTGGGAAGGCTTTCCACTAGATACTGGAACATTGCTGCAAGGATTTGTTTCCATTCAGTCAGACGAGTATTAGTGAGGTCAAGCACTGATGTGAGGCTATTAGGCCTGGCTCGCAGTCGGCTTTCCAATTGATCCCAATGGTGTTTGATGGGGTTGAGGTCAAGGCTCTGTGCAGGCCAGTCAAATTCTTCCATACCAATCTCGACAAATCATTTCTGTTTGGACCTCTATTTGTGCATGGGGTCATTGTCAATCTGAAACAGGAAAGGGCCTTCCTCAAACTGTTGCCACAAAGTTGGAAACCCAGAATCATCTAGAATGTCATTGTATGCTGTAGTGTTAAGATTTGCCTTCACTGGAACTAAGGAGCCTAGCCTGAACCAAGTAAAACAGCCCCAGACCAAGAGGTGTCCACATACTTTTGATAGGTTTGTGAAATTCTAAATTTTTGGAATTTCCTTGGTATAAATATTTCAAATTATTTTTATCTGTATGTATTTATTCATGCCTCCTTTCTCTATTGTAAGTTATTATTCTGGGTATAAATGACTGTTTGTACAGATGTCACGGTCCTATACGGAGAGCCTGGGAGCTGTGCTGGAGGGAAGACGATGGTGTTGCCTAGCAACCAACCTCGGAAGATTTGTGGAGATGTGGAGGCCGCGGTTTAGCCTAGCCACCGGATTGATAAGATGCCGTAACTGGGGATGCCAAGGACTGTCGCAAAGCAGCAGGGTTGAAAAATGCAGGACCATATATAGCCTGTCTCCATCTGCATCAGGCAGTTTGACCAATCTGATGCGAGCAATGACTATGACCTTCACGTTGCTGCCTAGCTTCTGAGATTACCATGGAGTTAACCAGCTAACTTCGGTAGAGAGCACAGGTTACAGCGGTTAGCCCATGAAAGGACTGATTGCTGTTTTAACAACACCGAAAATGCTAGACCAGGAGGAGAAGACCCCCTGTCACCTCAATGTGGATCTGGACCTGAACTCTTGCTGCCCAGTAAGACCTTGCAGCCTGTGTTCCTTTAAATAGTGTTGAACTGTCATGTGTTTAGAGAATAGAAACTACCGTAACCATTTATGTTATTAAACCTTTTACCTTTTATATCACTTTGCGCTTGACTGGGTTTTTCTCTTGAGGTTGTGGTTTGTTTTATTTGTAAATTTTATTTCAGATTCTTTTCCCATTTTTCTCCCAATTTAGTAGCCAATTGAACCCCTATTCTAATTCAATTCCCCCCGTGTAGCAACCGCTAGAGAATCACTGCTACACAACCCGGTCAGCCGGCGGTAGGACGGGAGGGCGCCACGTCCTCTTCAGGGTGCGACTCCTCCTAAGGCTCCTGACTGTGATTCCAGCTCGCCCAGGGCACGCAGCGATTGTCTCCGAGGCCCTCCCCCCTACCCGGAAGCAGCCGCCAATTGCCGCTCCCACAGGGCGCCGGCCATGCTCGGATCAGAGTACAACTGCACCGACTGAAAGTCGGCGCTCTTACCGTTGTACCACCGCAGCGGCGTTGTGGTTTGTTTTTAAGTGGCTTAGTGTTATGTCCCTTACCGTACACCTGGTTATTTCAATGTAGGTGGGTTTTGCACTACAGACATAGTGAAAACAGCATCCAGTTGGATGCAGATTACTTCATATTGTAATGGGGCGTGACGTGTGAGGTGGGAGGAGCCAAACGCAGCAAGGGGAATCCTAAAGCCCTAAGGCCACTAAGGCGGGATACCCCGCAGATAAGGGAGGAGACAAGACAAACGAACAACGAACACAACTACAGACGCTACTAACTGGCTCACTGTCACACGCCAACAGAGCGCAAGGACAGGATACTGAACAGTCAGAAATAATACGCGCCCTGTCTCGGAAACGAGATACATAAGAACGGGCGAGTAGCGTAGACAAACATAAAACACAGTCAGAAAACACTGCAAAATAATACGATAGAAGCTGAGGAGGCGAAAGGAACAGATCCAATGTTCCAGGGCTAGTAACATAGGCTAGCAGTCAAATGAGAAAAATAAAGAGGGTAAACACCCGATCTCCCAGGGGGAAGAAACATTTTACAGGCGAGCCGAACGGAGCACCGTCGTCCCATAACTTCACTATCCATAATGACTAACGCAAGCTTACTTGAGAACACACGCCCTAGCCTCTCAGTAAAGAGATAAGTAACGAGACGAAATGGAACAGAGAGCTAACGTTCCGAGGCTATATTAAGAAAGACGCAGTCAAACACAAACATGTCCACAAACACTGCAAAATAATAAGAAGCTGAGGAGGCGAAAGGAACAGATCCAACGTTCCAGGGCTCGTATCATAGGCTAGCAGTCAAATGAGAAAATAAAGAGGGTAAACACCCGATCTCCCAGAGGAAGAAACATTTTACAGGCGAGCCGACGGAGCACCGTCGTCCCATAACTTTACTCTCCATAAAGACTAACGCAAGCTTACTTGAGAACACAAGCCCTAGCCTCTCAGTAAAGAAATATGTAACAAGGCGAAATGGAACAGAGAGTTAACGTTCCGAGGCTATATAAAGAAACACGCAGTCAAACACAAACATGTCCACAACATCGCCCAAGCTCCATATGAGGAGACAAACACCCGGAGAACGAAACAGAACAACAGTTCCCAACAAAATCGTCTCGCAGGTAGAAAGGGTGAACAGGACAGCTGCAACAACAGACCTACGCAAACTTAATAGCAAGCACTGCCTCAATATAAGATGAATAACCCTGACTCACAACAAAGGGGATCGTAGTCCACGAGGAGACAAAACAGGGAAACAAACGTACCGAAGCTACTGACTGGCTAACGAGACGAGTAACTAAAAAGCCAGCAGGAAATAAGCCCTGCCTCAGCAATGAGGCGATAAAATAGGCGAGTAGCCCAAATGGTACGAATAATTAACACCGAATAAATAAAGCCCTAAAATCAGTAAGATAATAATGCCCTGTCTCTTAGTAAAAACCTACCACGTAGATAAATACAAACCTTCACGGCAGAAAGCAGACAAAGAGAGGAGAAAGAGACATAGAAAGGCAAAAAACTAGGCAAACGGACTAAAAAGGAGAAACCAGGAAGTGAGGACTGAAAAGAGCCAAGGGGGAAGAGTCCGAATAACTCCATCCACATAGGCAGGTACGCCAGGAGGGACGAGTCCAAATAACTACTTCCACATAGGCGAGTCCCGCATAACTCAAACGAACCACAACGGAGCGAACCGGTCTCCTTATAAACCTAGACCAAAAATAATACTGACTTAAAATACAAAGGGCTGAATAATACCACACACAATATAACACAATACACCACAGTACAAACAATCAATATAGAAGCCCCGATAGAATGAAACGGAAGGCTTAAATAGCGGTGACCACGCCCAGGTGTAAATGCTAACAGAAAGTACGCATACCCAGCAGGGCGGAGCAAGCATCTACCAAAAGGGCAGCGCCCTCACGTGGCCACCGAGGAAAACGACCGCATAGGTAAACAGGGTTAAAACCATGACACATATACAGTGCACTCGGTAAGTGTTAGGACAGTGACACATGTTTTGTCTTTTTTTGGCTCTATACTCCAGCACATTGGATTTTAAATGGAACAGTGACTATGAGGATAAAGTGCAGACTTTCAGCTTTAATTAGTAGTACCCCCCCCCCCATTTTAGGGCACTAAAAGTAATTGGAAAAGTTAAAATAAACTTAAATAAAGTCACCATATTTAATATTTGGTTGCATATCCTTTGCATGCCATGACTTCATGATGTCTGTGACCCAAGAACATCAAAAGACTCTTGATATCATATTTTCAGGTACTCTTACAAGTGATAATATAACCTCTCTGCATTTGAATGGATCTCTATGGGAATTGGGGGGTGGGACTACATTAAGATGTAAATTAAGTTGAATACAGTTGAAGTCGAAAGTTTACATTTCTTTATTTCTTTCATCACATTCCCAGTGGGTCAGAAGTTTACATACATTCTGTTAGTATTTGGTAGCATTGCCTTTAAATAGTTTAACTTGGGTCAAATGTTTCAGGTAGCCTTCCACAAGCTTCTCACAATAAGTTGCTGGAATTTTGCCCCATTCCTCCTGACAGAACTGGTGTAACTGAGTCAGGTTTGTAGGCCTCCTTGCTCGCACATGCTTTTTCAATTCTGCCCACAAATTTTCAATTGGATTGAGGTCAGGACTTTGTGAGGGCCACTCCAATACCTTGACTTTGTTGTCCATTTTGCCACAACTTTGTAAGTATGTTTTGGGTCATTGTCCATTTGAAAGAGCCATTTGCCACCCACGTGCTTCACGGTTGGGATGGTGTTCTTCTTGCAAGCCTCACCCTTTTTCCTCCAAACATAACAACGGTCATTATGGCCAAACAGTTCAATTTTTGTTTCACCAGACCAGAGGACATTTCTCCAAAAAGTAACATCTTTGTCACCATGTGTAGTTGCAAACGGTAGCCTGGCTTTTTTATGGCGGTTTTGGAGTAGTGGCTTCTTCCTTTCTGAGCAGCCTTTCAGGTTATGTTGATATAGGACTCGTTTTACTGTGGATATAGATACTTTTGTACCTGTTTCCTCCAGCATCTTCACAAGGTCCTTTGCTGTTGTTCTGGGATTGATTTTCACTTTTCGCACCAAAGCACGTTCATCTCTAGGAGACAGAACGCGTCTCCTTCCTGAGCGGTATGATGGCTGCGTGGTCCCATGGTGTTTATACTTGCCTACTATTGTTTGTACAGACGAACGTGGTACCTTCAGGCATTTGGAAATTGCTCCCAAGGATGAACCAGACTTGTGGAGGTCTACAATTTTCTTTCTGAGGTCTTGGCTGATTACTTTTGATTTTCCCATGATGTCAAGCAAAGAGGCACTGAGTTTGAAGGTAGGCCTTAAAATACATCAGCAGGTACACCTCCAATTGACTCAAATAATGTCAATTAGCCTATCAGAAGTTTCTAAAGCCATTACATCATTTTCTGGAATTTTCCAAGCTGTTTAAAGGCACAGTCTACTTAGTGTATGTAAACTTTTGACCTACTGGAATTGTGATATAGTGAATTAAAAGTGAAATAATCTGTCTGTAAACAATTGTTGGAAAAATTACTTGTGTCATGCACAAAGTAGATGCCAACACAATAGTTTGCTAACATGAAATCTGTGGAGTGGTTAAAATTTTTTTTAATGACTTCAACCTAAGTGTATGTAAACTTCCAACTTCAACTGTATATATATATATATATCTGATCAAAAACGTCTCTGATGTAAAAAAAAAAGCCAAGTTACTCATGCATAGCCTACTGAGCGCTGTCTATAAGTACTTAAATCCAACTTGCAAAAACTAGGCCTGCCTTTAAAAGTCTTGATATCAAAATGTGGCCAAGTTACAACTAACAATATCGCCTATCATAGCTCACACTAAATAAACTAGTTCTATTCCAAAGCAATGCTATCCAAACTTTCCTAAATTATTTAATGCAACTTGGCCCTGTGTTTCTTCATCTTAGCATGTGAAGAGATTGTGCCTCATGGAACAACATATGATTTCAATGAATGTTTTTAACAGTTGATGAATAATTACATTCCAGAAAGGATATGGTTATACTTTGTTGGCAAGTTTACTTTAGAAAATGTACAGGTTTTAAAATGTTAACTGCTGCTACTGATTTAATTACAATTCACAAACAGACATTTATATCAAGAAACATCGTGTACAATACAGAAAGGAGGGATGAATAAATAAATGCAGATAAAAATGAGTAATATTTTTACCTAGAAAATTGTGTACATATAGCATTTTTACGAACGTATCCAATAGTTATGATATTTGCGAACAGAATTTTGTGAACACAAGGATATCTATGCTCTGTAGGACCACACAGGTTTTGATAGAAATCCAAATATTCCAAATAAATAAATCAATAAATACATAATAATAATAATACATTTTATTCATTCTGTGCTTTTCATAGACCCAAAGCTGTGGATGCAGACAATTGTTCAAACATTTCCTTTAGTGTAGTCATTTTTCTGTTTAATTTCTAAGTGCAAGTTGCAACACATCTGAATCAGTATTTCCACTATAAATTATTCTCATTTTGCAGTTTGATGTGGAATATACAGTTTAATTGACCACATTCTCTTGAGATGGTAAAATGAAGAAACACAGGGCCAAGTTGCATTAAATAATTTAGGAAAGTTTGGAAAGCATTGCTTTGGAATAGAGCTAGTTTATTTAGTGTGAGCTATGATAGGCGATATTGTTAATTGTAACTTGGCCACATTTTGATATCAATACTTTTAAAGGGAGGCCTACTTTTTTAAAGTCGGAATTAAGGACTTATAGACAGCGCTCTGTAGGCAATGCGTGAGTAACGTGGCATTTTATTTTCCGTCAGAGACGTTTTTGATCAGATATCACTTATTTTTGATAGCTAACTAATGATGAATAATGCATGAAGAATAATGACATCGAGAGAGACTTGCATACAGAATACATGCGTTCAAAATAAATGCATGCAGACATTCGCTTAAGCATAACGCCTGGTACTGACGAGAATGAGAACATTTCTCCAATTACCGATAGCCCACAGTTACATTAAAAGAGTTTGTAGATGAGCTGTATTTAATGTCTAATGAAATACAATGAATAGTTTAGTTTTCTGTAATGCAATGGATGTATAAGGCATGTTGATTCGCTTCGTAGTTGTCATAGTTATTTGCAGCCTTTGTTTTTCTACGTTTTTGGTTTCCTTTTTGGCGTCGTCAAGACTGATTTTTTCCGCCTCCGTTCCGGTTTTTGTGTCTTGCCTGACAATTATTCCCTTCACCTGTTTTGCGTTTCCTGCAGGCTATAAATACCTCAGGACTTCCGCATTTCCGCACTTCGAAATTTTCTTTGGTATGTTGACTGTTACGTTCCTCTGTTTCTCTGCCTCCCCTGCTTTGTGTTTGCTTGGCTTTGGGCTGCTGGGTTTGTCTGTGTCTCCCCTGCAGATGGAGATGCTGACGTCATGGTCCTACGTGGAGATCCTGGGAGCTGCGCTGGAAAGACGACGCACGCTGTTGCCTAGCAACCATCTCCGGGGGCTACGTGCATTGTAAAAAGACGCCGTAACTGGGGACGACGAGGACTGTCGCGGAGCAGCGGGATTGGAAAGATGCTAGACTATAATACCCTGTCTCCGTCTGCATCACGAGAGTTTGAGTTCCTGACGCTAGCGATCAACACGACTTCCACAACGCTTCCTGAACACTGAGTTCAGTGTTAACAGACTACAGCAAATAGCCTGTGAATTGATTAAAGCTGCTGAATACCACCACAGCAACCATCCCGATAGACCAGGAGGAGAAGCCCCTTTTGTCATCTGGACGTGGGTCTGATTTTGGACACTTGCTGCCTGGTGAGAGCATGCAGCCTGTGTAGCTGAACAGTAAATACTGTCAATCTGTTACATGTTTAGAGAATAGCTAAATTAGTTTCTACCGTACGTGTCTGTGTTATTAAACATTTTGTCTTTTAAATCACTTTGCGCTTGACTGGGTTTATCTAAGAGGTTGTGGTTTGCGTTTAAGTGGCTTTGTGTTACCTCCACTACTGTATACATGGTTATTGCAACACAGGTGGATTTTGGGACGTAACATTGACATACGAAGTCGGTAAGGTATAGGAATTTCGGTCGCTGCATTTCTGGTTCGTACTAATAGGAAACGCAGCAAGTCCGGTTATAAAGATTTAGGATTAGATTGGTTTTCTCTTTCCTTTCCAATCTTTCTTTATCCTTTATTCTTTTTACCTGTTGCCAGTTGTGTTCAGCTCTTTTGCCACAAGAGCTTTGGCTAACAGGTTTTTTCTATTCTTTTCCTTCACTCATTTTTTCGAGTTTTGTTTTGTTTCATTACCTCTTGTTACGCCTAATTATTTTAGTGCGTGACGTTCTTATTAGGGGTGTCACGATACCGATTCGAAATCGAAAATCGATCGAAATGAGTGTTCGATTTCGAACTTCGAAATCACAAGCTGGTTCGCGATTCTCCAAGTTTTTTTTTTCTCTCCACCCCGCCCCCTGCGCGCTCTTCTTAGCCTTTCATGTGATAGGCAAAATGTAAAAAAAGTAGCCTACTTGGCCATCTCTAATGTAAGCGTTTCCGACAAAACGAAACTTGACGCCTTCCACTGCATTTTGTTCGTCCACGCAGGCGTGCGTCCGAAGAAAAAAAAGAACGATATTCAGTGTTTCCCCTAGTTTTTTTTTCAGGCCGGGCGGTGAAAGTGCGCCATTTTGCGTAGAGGCGGAAACTATAATTACACCCTCATAATATCAGCGCTGCCATTGAAAATTTTAATTAGGCCTAACGGGAAACCAAAGCTGTTTTGGGTTTTTCCAGATGCTATTTTGATCATTCCCGCATTCTGCGGTAAGGGAAATATTGCAGCTACATAAAAAAAAAGATTATATTTAAAAAAAAATAGAATAATATAAATTATTTTTTTTTTTCATTAAAATTATTTATTTTCCCTCTTGTCCAAGCCGGGCGGCAGGTGAGCGCCCGGCCAAGATAATGGTAGGGGAAACACTGATATTTCAAAGAAGACACAGCTGCTAGTTAACGTTAGCTTACCGGTAGCCTGCATTACTTTTCGACACACCATGGCCACTGCCGGAGTCGGAGAAACAGAACTGGAAAATCCTCCTGCTTCCCTCAAGTCACCGGTGTGGCAACAGTTTGCCTTCCCCGTGAGTTATATAAACAACGAACGCGTCATTGACAAAATAACGACAGTTTGTCGGCTATGCTACACGCGAGTACCATACGCCACCTCAGGCAACACGTCAAATATGGCAGGACACATTCGCAGGCATCACAAAGAAATAGATTTGACTGGGAAAAAAACATTGACACAGGCAACTCAAATGACAACCCAAAAACGTGTAAATAGTTAATAGCGTGGTACATGTTCAACTGTTTATTATTTCAGATATTAGTTTGTTAAAGCTCTCAACTGTTCAAAGAATGTGAACACGCTCATCTTTTTAAAGAAGAATTTGAAAATGTAAATGACCGTTGTCAGGGCATAAAACCAATGTGTAAATTGTTAATAGCGTGGTAAATGTTCAATTGTTTATTCTAGAGTCTAGTTTTGATAAAGCTCTTAACTGTTTAGGTGTGTTTAAATATTCTCATATTTTTGTTATTATTTATAATTGTTATTATTCAAGTAAAAGTTACTTATTGAGAAACAAGTATTTTTCTTTACAAATCAAGACTCGATAGTCTAACAATGGCATAGCCATTAGTTAGACTATAGTGCTGGAAAAGAAATTGTGCTGGAAAAAAATCGAAAATCGAATCGTGACCTTAAAATCGAAAGTCAAATCGAATCGCGGATTTGGAGAATCGTGACACCCCTAGTTCTTATATTAGTTATTATCGCTGTTTATCGAGATCGCCTCAGTTTTTGGAGGTTGCTTTGTTTTGCCTTGTGCTAGGGAAGTTTTGCTCTCTATCCTGTGTTATCCCAGTCCTGGTGCGGATTATTCCGCATTTTGTGGCGTATCTTTCTCTAGATACGCTTTTAGAAATCCTTATCAGTCGCGTTTGGTTCTCCGAACCTTACACTCCCCCTCATAGAATCTCAGTTTGCGCCAGGGAACTGATACAGTAGCGGCCTTTGCCATAGCATTTCAATCCTTATTTTTAAAAGCGTTGTCCAACCCCATTAAGGACGTGTTAGCTATGCTTGAGCCACCCGCTACGTTCAATGACCTGGTCATCACGGCTATACGCCTAGATAACCGGATCAGAGAGCGTAAACGTGAGTAGCAATCACTCAGTCCGTTTTAAATCCGCCTTGCCTAGAGGTATTCCGTCCAGTTTCCCCACCTATCCCTCCGCCGATCAGGAGGAGCCTATGCAGGTGGATGGGTCGTCTCTCCACCAACCTAGGAGAGTGAAACTGCGGGCATACTGGTGCCAATACTGCAAGCGTAAGGGCCATACAAAGGATCGATGCCCTAAGTTGACAGGAAACGAGGGGGTCTCACGGGGGAAACCGAGGTCTCCAGTGAGACAAAATAGTACTCCCTCTCGGACCCTGTTACCCGTTCAACTGTTTTGGGAGGGACGCTCTGTAAGCGTTAACGCTTTTATTGATTCTGGGGCCGTGGAGTCTTTTATTAACGTCAAATGGGCTAGGAAATTAAAAATCCCCACCAATCTACTCACTAGCGCCCGTCAGGTTATTGCCCTTGATAGTCGTCCTTTGGGTTCTGGAGTTATTAAGCAGAGGACTAATCCAGTAGAGATGCGCATCTCTCTCCAGGGGCACTCGGAGAGAATAGAATTATTTTTAATTGACTCTCTGTCATACCCACTGGAACTGGGACATTCTTGGCTAGGGTTACATAACCCTCATATCTGTTGGGGTACAGATAGGAGACCTATTCGTCAGTGGGGCCCTCAGTGCCAGCCACATTGTCATTCAGTTGCCTTCTCTTCATTGGGCCATGCCCCTGATCTCTCCGAGTTCGGCTCTGACAGTGATTCAGAGGAAGCAGAGTCTCACTATGACTCGGAGAACTCTCTTTCCCTCGCTGAGAGTAGAGAGGAAAGTCTCTCCTGGGACCACTTTGTGGAAGGGGGTTCCATGGAGGAGGGGGATCTTTCCACCTCTGATTTTGAGTGGGACAGGTTGTCTGACACTTCCTCCGGTGCGCCGGAGGTGGTAGGGGCGCTCGAGTTTGCTCTACCCGCAGGCGTTCCAGCGGAGTACTCAGACCTCGCCGAGGTTTTTAGCAAACAACGCGCCACCAGATTGCCGCCCATAGACCATATGATTGCGCCATTAAGCTGTACCCAGGTACTGTTCCTCCCAGGGGTTCACTGTATTCTTTATCGGCCCCTGAAAGTGCTGCCATGAAGCAGTATATTGAGGAATCTTTGGCTAATGGTTTTATCACACCACCTACGTCTCCAGCCGGCGCTGGTTTTTTCTTTGTTAAAAAGAAAGATGGGGGGCTGATACCTTGTATAGACTACCAAGGGCTCAATGACATAACCATAAAAAATCGGTATCCTCTCCCACCCATGAACTCCGCATTTGAGTGCTTACAGGGGGCAGTCAAAGTTTCCAAACTTGACCTTCGCAACGCCTACAACCTTGTGCACATGCGTGAGGGCGATGAGTGGAAGACAGCGTTTAACACGCACCACGGTCACTGCGAGTACCGGGTCATGCCTTTCGGCCTCACTTAGCGCCCCCTATGTCTTCCAGGCGCTAGTGAACGATGTTTTGAGAGAGATGCTGGAGAAATCTGTTTTCGTCTACTTAGACGATATTTAAATTTTTTCTCCGGATCTCTCATCCCACATCATCCACGTTAGGCAGGTTCTGGAGGCACTTCTTAAGGCCCAGCTATTTGTTAAGGCTGAGATGTGTGCCTTTCACACCAGCTCTGTCTCTTTTTTGAGGTTCATTGTGGCGAACGGTAAGGTACTTATGGACCCAGACAAAATTTCATTGGTGAAGAACTGGCCTACGCCCAATTCGATGAAGCAAGTACAACGCTTCTTGGGCTTTGCCAATTTTTATCATAGGTTTATCCAGAATTTTAGCACAGTAGCCGCTCCCATCACAGCCCTTACCAAGAAGACATCGCCTATTAATTCTCAGTGGAATCCTAGGGTGGAGACGGCTTTCACTGAGCTTAAGAGGAGGTTCTGCTCCGAACCTATCCTGATAACTCCCAATCTCTCCCTCCCCTTTGTGGTAGAGGTCGACGCCTCTGAGCTGGGGGTTGGAGCTATCCTTTCCCAACACTCTCCGCTGGACCGCAAACTCCACCCTTGCGCGTATTTCTCTTGTGTCCTTACATCTGCTGAGAGAAATTACGATGTCGGAGATCGCGAGTTGTTGGCGGTCAAATTGGCGTTGGAAGAGTGGCGCCACTGGTTGGAGGGCGCGGAGCATCCCTTTACAGTCTGGACGCACCATAAAAATTTAGAGTACATCCAACAGGCAAAAACACGCAATTCACGACAAGCTCATTAGTCGTTGTTTTTCACAAGGTTTAATTTTATTCTGACCTATCGCCCCGGGTCTAAGAATATTAAACCTCACGCATTGTCGCGCGTTTTTGACCGGTCTGACAGGGAGTCACGCCCCGAGCCTGTGGTTCCCAGCTCTCAGATTGTGGCTCCAGTTATGTGGGCTATAGAAGCAGCTGTGCAGAAGTTGCTGCGTTCCGATCCCGGCCCAGGTGGGGGCCCGCCCCATTGCCTGTTTGTGCCGTCTCGGTTGCGATCGCGGGTTCTCCAGTGGGGTCATGCATCACAATTGGTGGCCCATCCGGGCGTTCACCGGACCAGAGAATTTATTTCTCGCCGGTTTTGGTGGCCCAAACTGGAGAACGATGTGCGGGAATTCGTCACTGCGTGTTCCACTTGCGCCCGTAACAAGGGTTCGCGCCTTTCCCCTTTGGGTCTTTTGTGCCCACTTCCCATTCCCAGTCGTCCATGGAGTCACATCGCCTTAGATTTTGTGACCGGTCTGCCGCCGTCCCATGGGAACACCGTTATCTTGGTGGTGGTCGATTGGTTTTCTAAGGCGGCTCACTTCATCTCCCTGCCTAAATTGCCGTCTGCTCCTGAGATGGCTCAGTTAATGGTGGACCACATTTTCAGGGTGCACGGCCTCCCCCTGGATGTGGTGTCGGATCACGGTCCGCAATTCTCCGCTAAATTCTAACGCTCTTTTTGTACTCTGTTGGGGGCATCTGTCAGTCTTTCTTCTGGGTTTCATCCCGAAACCAACGGACAGACGGAATGCACCAACCAGAGTATGGAGAGCACTCTTCAGTGTCTGGCCACGGCCAATCCCACGTCCTGGAGTCACTACCTCGCCTGGGCGGAATACGCCCATAATACGTTGTGTAACGCTTCCACTGGCCTCTCTCGTTTTGAGGCTCAGGTAGGATATTTACCCCCATTGTTCCCTGAGCTGGAGAGAGATGTGGAGGTTCCTTCTGCCGCTTCTTTCGTTCACAGATGTCGAGCGGCCTGGAGGCGCATACGCTCCTCTCTTTTACACGCTTCGGCTAAACAAAAGGCCGTGGCCGACAGACATCATCGGCCTGCCCCTTCTTACCGGGTGGGGCAACGGGTGTGGCTTTCTACACGGGACCTACCTCTGCGGGTAGAGTCTTGTAAACTCGCGCCTCGGTTTGTAGGCCCTTTTAAAATCATCTGGAAACTTAACTTAACTGTGCGCCTTCAGTTGCCATCATCCATGCGCATCCACCCCACCTTCCATGTCTCTCGCTTGAAACCGGTGCTCGTTAGCGCTCTCGCTCTGGCTGATAAGCGCCACCTCCCCCCCGCTTCGTGGATGGAGGTACGGTGTATATTGTTCGGCGTATTTTGGCTGAGAGACGTGTGGGCAGAGGTTGTCAATTTTTGGTGGACTGGGAGGGTTATGGCCCTGAGGAGCGTTGCTGGGTTCCCTCCAGGAACATCTTGGATCCTACTCTAATTAGGGAGTTCCGTAGAAGCAAGGCTGAGGGATCGCCTGGAGCCGTCCCTTAGAAGGGGGGTCCTGTCATGATTATTTGCAGCCTTTGTTTTTCTACATTTTTGGTTTCTTTTTTGGCGTCGTCAAGATGCTCTATCGGATTTTTTCTGCCTCCGTTCCGGTTTTCGTGTATTGCCCGACAATTATTCCCTTCACCTGTTTTGCATTTCCTGAAGGCTATAAATTCCTCAGGACTTCCGCATTTCCGCACTTCGAGATTGTCTTTGCTATGTTGACATACAAAGTCAGTAAGGTATAGGAATTTCGGTCGCTGCATTTCTGGTTCGTACTAATAGGAAGCGCAGCAAGTCCGGTTATAAAGTTTTAGGATTATTATCCTTTATTTTTTTTACCTGTTGCCAGTTGTGTTCAGCTCTTTTGCCACAAGAGCTTTGGCTAACAGGTTTTTTCTATTCTTTTCCTTCACTTGTTTTTTCTAATTATTTTAGTTACTCTTATGTTAGTTATTCTCTCTGTTTATCGAGATCGCCTCAGTTTTTGGAGGTTGCTTTGTTTTGCCTTGTGCTAGGGAAGTTTTGCTCTCTATCCTGTGTTATCCCAGTCCTGGTGCAGATTATTTCGCGTTTTGTGGCGTATCTTTCTCTAGATGCGCTTTTAGAAATCCTTATCGGTCGCGTTTGGTTCTCCAAACCTTACACCCCCCCTCACAGTAGTAGCCTCTCTCGTACCTGCTTCCTGACTAGCAGCTGACTGACGGGCAAAACTAACGTTGGCTAATAAGCTTAATTGGACAACGCACATTTCCCAGGAATCTTGGAAATCTTGGGGTGGCAGTGTAGTATAATGGTTATGGAACTGGACTTGTAACTGAAAGGTAGCAGGTTCGATTCCCAGGTAGGAGACTGCCGTTGCACCCTTAAGCAAGGTACTTAACCTGAATTGCTTCAGTATATATCCATCTGTATGAATGGATAAATGTAATAAGAAGTTGTGTAAGTCGCTCTGGATAAGAGTGTCTGCTAAATGCCTGTAATGTAATGTAATGTAATGTAATCTTAGCCAGAAAGAAAGCAATAGATACTACTAAGACAGTAGCTTACCAGAGATTCTTCTTCTTCTTATTATTATAATTAAAAGTGTTTGCAGTAAGCTACATTGTCTGCAGAGTAGCGTAGACTAGAGCAATGTTCGGAGGCTATTCTAATTTTTTAAAGTGACTAACCATGAAACAGATATGTTTGGGTAATTGGAGGTTTATAAATCTGATCTCTTAAGGGATTGCAGTTTATAGTTGTCTATCATCAATTCTTAATGTATTATCGTAAATTCTTAATTTTCCTAGTAGTTAATTTTATGGTGACATTGTGTTATGTGCGAAAAGGATAAACTGAACAGAGCTGAAGTGAAGAAATGAATGAAGACATAATCAAGAAATGTTGGCTGAGGTGAGCGTTGAAGGTTCTGTTTCCACAGTGAGTCTAGCAGGCTCCACACAAACAAATTTTCATTCAAATATGTAGCCAATGGCACAGTTATTTATATAAATTTTTTTTTACATTAATGCAACAACGTGATGTTAACCAGATGATATTCTGCGCTTAAACTTTTTTCTTTGCTTGACAAATGGCCATGGGATGCCTGTTCCCATAAAGTTAGCTAGCCTATTGCATTACTGCCGTGTCCAGTGACTGAATTGTCTAACTAACAGGCTACAAGTGAACAGTTAATAATGTAAATGTGTCTTTGCCTTTGCAATAAAAAAACATTCTTGTATGAGAAAACCAGAACATGTGCACACTGTTTGAGTCCAAAATGAAATTACACTTTAGTACCAACAAGGCGGGATATGAACCCACATCTGTCGCATTCTAAGGCTTGACGCTAACCAGAAGACCAAAGGGATACAGTAACGTGATATAGGCTATAGGCCATTTGTCAGTGTCCATCTGACTTTCACCATTTTGCTGTAGTACAAGTGAAATACAAGTGAAACATTGAACAGTTAATATTGGAGACGTCTTTTGCCTTTGCAATAAAAATACATTTGTTAATGTGAAAATAATAACAGTGTAATAAATGAAAAGTATTTAACAGTCTTTGAGGGTACGGAGGCAGGCAGGTAGTGAGGGTCTCTGGGTAGGCAGGAAAAATGGGAAGAAGAAGAAGAAGAAGAAGAAGAAGAAGAAGAAGAAGAAGAAGAAGAAGAAGAAGAAGAAGAAGAAGAAGAAGAAGAAGAAGAAGAAGAAGAAGAAGAAGAAGAAGAAGAAAAACTGCAAAATAACCCAAGTTTGGGGCTTTATTGTGGGGATGTATTTATGAAGAAGTTAATGTCGAAAACGTGTCAAAAATCTCATTACATAGATTCCCACCCCTCTAGACGTCTCGGGTTCATTCCAATTGCTTACTTTCACTCCTTGCATCCTTTCCTTGCTCCATAGCTCCATCCCATGGAGGACGTGAGGACGAGATGGGGGATGAGATATGATAACAGCTGTATCACCTGTCAGTGTACTTGTAACTGTCATGGTTTTGGTAGCCTGTTGTGGTTTCTGTAGTCGGTCCTCCTCAGAGCGGCACGAGGGCGCTCTTGCTTTATTTTTCCGTCGTCCGTTCCGGGTTTTCGTTTTCTCCAGGCACTTATTCTTTTCACCTGTCCTAGGTTACCTGCCGGCTATAAAAACTCTGAGCTTTCGTTTTCCGGTGCTTCGGTGTTGTCGTACTAACTTCACGTTGCCGGTAAGGTATAGGCTTAGGCATTTAAAGGAGACCACTTTGCTTCATCGCTTTGCTTTGGAGTAACATGGGACTTGCCTTTATTTGCATTAGTGTTCCTTTAGGATTTTGTTTCACTTTTGCATTCTCTGTCCCTCGTTTCTGCTTTCATGTTCTGCTCTCATTGAAACAGTTTTTACTTTACCGTTTCCTTTTCTTTTATCTCTCTGCTACTGCTCTCTTGTATTGAGAGTGAGAGATTATATTTCCTCTTTTCTATCTATACTCAAGCCTTCGAGTTTTTTCGCCCTGTTATTGTGGGTCGCTATCATTTCGTTTCTGTTTTACTTACCTCCGTTTAGTCCTCTCTCTAAATTGAGTCAGAGGTATTTTCTACCTGTACTCTGCTCGAGTTCTGAGCCTCGCCCGATTTTGTGGGTTGTCTTTCATTGGCTATGCCAGGAGTTTTTTTCCATATTTCTTTGTGTTTTCCTTCCCTGTTGTGGACACGGTTCCGTTTACTGGTATTCCACTTCGTGGTTTACTTTTAGATTCCTCTCTGTCGTGTCTGGTCCTCCGAACCCGACTTCCCCATTATAGTAACGGATTGTTCTGTTGGCCTACTGTAGCTTCTAGGCTATTGTTGTCTCAGAGTGTTAGGTGTTGGTGGGGGAAGGACCCAAACGCAGGCAGGAGTATGAAAAAACCAAAGTTTAATAAAGGGCAAGGCAGCAATCCGTGGTGAGACAGGCTGGGTCAAAAACCGGGGAGACAGGGCAACGGTACAAAGCACAGTCCAAAGAGTAGTCAAGGAACAGGCAGGGGTCAAAACCGGGAAGGCACAGTAAAGGTACAAAAACAGGATCCAAAAACAGGGTCGCGAGAAAACAGGCAGGGGTCAAAACCGGGGAGGCAGAGGAGGAACAAAAAGAAAACAAAACAGACTGAAAAGACAACAAAAAATAAAACAACGGGTAAAGGATGAGGGATACGAAAACTCGGAGACAGATATCAGGGCAGGAACTAGGGACACTTGCAAAAACACACAGAAAATCAATAATGAGGAACTCGTGAAGACAGACTGAAATTACAGGGTTTAAATACAGAAGGAGAAGATTACACAAAATTAATCAGGTGTGAAGGGGAGGGGAAATGGGAGAGTACACAGGTGACGCAACAAGGACCAATAATACAATGACGGGGGAAACGTAAGACATGGACCGGAATACACATAGACACAATGATAACAAACGGCCTGGGGTTAGCAGGTAAACAAGTGCACAACTCAGAGGGGAGGTACACGAAAGTGGACACATGTGCAGAGAATGCAAAATCACAGATAGATACAGGGATAGGATAACGAGGAGGGAAATGACAGCTGCAGGTAGAAACTCAAGATGAATTAGTAATTAGTAATGTTAGTATCGAACTCTAAAACCCTAATGTTAGTAGGTTAGCTGGTTAGTATTATATAGACGTTAGTTTGTTAGCAGGTTAGTATTAAATCTAATCTAACAGTTAGTATGATTAGTACATTAGTATTATATACAAATATTAATAAAGCCAGAAGGAAGAAAACGAGATGCGAAATACAGAGGAAACCCGAATGTTCCCAAAATCACCCGAATAGTGCAATGACAAAGACAGGGGGTGGAATCTCAGAAAACATGGAACGCGACCAATAAGGATTTCTAAAAGCGTATCTAGAAAAATACGCCACAAATGCGGAAGTAGCCACATCAGGACGGAGATAACAGGATCGGGAGCAAAACTTCCCTAGCACAAGGCAAAACAAAGCAACCTCAAAAACTGAGGCGATCTCGATAAACAGCGAGAATAACTAACAAAAGAAACTCACGCACTAAATAATTAGGCATAACAAGAGGTCGTGAAACAAAGCAAAACTCGATAAAACGAGTGAAGGAAAAGAACAGAAAATAAAACTTGTTATCCAGAGCTCTTGTGGCGGAAGAGCTGAACACAAAAGATAACAAGTAACAAGAATAAAGGATAAAGAGAAAGATTGGAAATAAAAGAGAAAACTAATCTAAACCTAATTCTCTAACCGGAATGCAGCGACCGAATTTCTTATACCTTACCGACTTCGTTGTCAACATAGCAAAGACAATATCGAAGTGCCGAAAGGTGGAAATCCTGAGCTATATATAGTAAGCAGGAAATCCAAAACTGGTGAAAGGGATCATTTCCGGGCGAGATTCAAACACCGGAACAGAAGCGGAAAAAATCAACGACGCCAAAAAGAAAACCGAATGCAGAAACAGCAGAAGCTGCTAATAACCATGACATTATGGTTGTGTTTCCTATGCAATAACAAACAAACTGAATGATATGGGAAACAAAAACGTCAGAGCTTATGTGCTTAACTTTAAGGCTTTTTAAAAAAATGTGATTTGCCTGTGGCTGAATTTTTTTAGGGCACCCCCTGGTAAAAAAAATTATAAACCCGGCGCCTATGATTCACTGTTTGTTATAAATAATAGACGTTGTATTGCTTGTGTTATGGTTCCTGATCAGAACTGGACTCAAATGCACGACTCAAGAGACAGAACTCACAATAAGCTCGCGGGGAGCGTTTATTATTTCAGCAAATACACTCTTGAAGTATAGAGAGAATTGAAGAGACTGAATCCTGGGTTGGCGTTGCGGAGGGAGAGCGGGATGCGGGAAACATGGAAGAATGGCGTGGAGCAGGCAGGAAGCTGCAGGCTGGCGGGTACAAATAGAGAAGCAGACAAAGCGTTAATTCAGCAAGACAAAACAAGTCTGTGACCTAGTTCCAAATGAGACATGACCGAGGTAACAACGAACAAGACTTAACGAACTGGAAACAAGACAAAGAACAACGGGAGAATATATAGTGAAGTCAATGAGATAATGAGTGATAGCAGCGTGAGAATGTATGCAAGATTGATTGAGTGGTAACAAAGGGGTGAGGAATGCAAATGGGGAAGGAATGTGATAGGCTGGGTAATTAGCGAGGCTGAAATGGGCGAATGAGAAGGAAAACCTTGCCCAACCTGCACAACACGGAAGACAGACAGGGAAAGGTAAAAACAAGACCAGAAACGTGAGGAAAAGGGGAAAACATGGAGCACAAACAGGGATGGGGACTGAGAGGGAATGGAGAGCGTAACAGCTTGCTTGATTCAAATACTAATTACTCTTGTATTCTGTAACACGATTTGCTTCACGATTTAAAATTTTTTTCTTACTGTTCATGATGTAGCCTATGCAGCCTAGGCTATCCATGCATTCTCTTCTTGTGTATTTTGAGTAAATTAGCCCCCATTGGTACGCAATCATTCAGAATGTTCAGTTATGGATATTCGAAACACACCCGTACCTTGTCTTGCTACAATAACAGTCGTCATCTTATCGATTCCATGTCTTTTAATACCTGCTTTCCATTTGTACTCAAATGCACCCCCAAATACCTTTCAAAAACTTCATTTCGAGCTTAGCAAATCACTTTGCACATGCTAAAATAATCTATTTGCATGACCACCTCTCACTATTTTGGGAAATAATGTAGGGATGCCCAATTTTGAATATTCATTCAGGCTAACCTGCAAAAATTAGAAATTAACGTATCTTTCTATTTTAGCACACGCAATCCTCTTTACACCTTGTTAGTTGATCACCACAAACAATTTTTTGCGGGTGGTAACAGTTTACATATGTTTTTGTACATGCAAACCTTTTGTAAATTGACCCCATGGTTGGCTAAATGGCTGTAAGTCATCAAGGGTCTGAGGTATCAAACAAGCCTCAACCCATCACAATTTTGAGATGAATTATTTCTTGACTGATGATTCCATTTCAGTTAAATAGAGGTCGATGTTTTCCCGGTTACCAATTACATCCTCTCCAACTTGACCACCACTTAAGAGACCATTGTTCTCTAAAACTACAATACTGAAAGCTTGCAGTCAGCATTCTACACTGACGCAAAGTAGTTCTGGTTTTCTTTGACATCTAACCACTTACTAAAATAAATATATACAATGTACACTGATTGATAAAATGAATCAGTTCACTGAAAAGCTTTTCCATTGTCAAATTGTATGCTTGATCCCTTCCAAAGGTCAACAATGAACTGTTTAAGTTGCTCTGGATAAGGCCTGCTAAAGGCCTGTAATTTGCAATAATTTAACGTAATGTAAGGAGCAAACAAGAAAAATGTGACTTTGGCACATTGATATACTATCCTACCTGCTTGTTGCATTGTAATGCCCACCTGCCACACCTATGACTCAATAACCTTCATTGTATCATTGTGGTTAACATGCATAATGACAAACATTTTAAACATTCTCTGTTGGATTAATTAATTTATTCTAAAGGGCAACAATTATATATTGTTAAGTAAATAGGCTGTGATCAAATGTGCTCATCACTTAAACATGCACTCATTTGTACATACTATATACAGTACTACCCATATGTATGACTCCTTATACTTTTCTTCTGTCCTTCTGTCCACTAAATTTGTTACCAAAAGAAATGTGTATTGGAATGTATTTAAACTGTGAACACAATGAAATGTATTGCTGCTGTTGAACTGTTGTTGCTGAACTGCCATTTTTAAACAACTAAGAGCTTACGGTACGTACCTCAGATAACACTAAATAAAATATAATTGAGGGTGTCAACCCCCGACGATAGAAATACTCGTTATGTGCGTTCATTCGCGCATCAATGCTTTGCCCACATGGATGCACAAACGAAACTGTGGCGACTCTAAAGTAATATGTGGCATCAATGAAGACTTACCTGTGCGAGGCACGTGTGCTAGTCTATAATCTTTTCTAGGTCACGCAGTTTCATAAGTTTGGTGTTTCTCTATAACTAATGCTAATTGGGTTTTCGAAAACCCCATGTCCAACACAATCCCTCCTCGATCCACTCAGCTAGTACGCGTGCGCGGCGGTGCGGTGGGAAAGTCTGGAGGTAGTGCTGCGCCTCTGCAGGACTGTCGAGCTCCGAGTGGCTCCTGCTCACTGCGCCTAGCAGCAAGCCACATGAACGAAGAGAGGGAGGGGCAGACTCAAAGCAAGCAACTCGCCCCCGTGGAAACGAAAAAATTACGAACCTTCTCGTACTCCATTGCAACACCAGCATTGCGTTGGTTAAAGCAAGAAGGCAGGGCGCGGTTTAAAATACATACACGATTTTGGTGAGTTGGGGGAGAGGAATTCATAAATATATTACCCCACTCTTCCCCTTGCTGCTGCAGCATTTTTTAAGCGTAATTCAAAAGGGAGAGCACAAAGACTCGCTTATGAACGTAAACGATGTCTTGTAGTACAACTTCCTACGGATTGCTTGGCTTGGGAATCACAATTGAGGATTGAGAGGAATATCGATCGGTCAGTAAATAAATAAATAAATAAATAAATAAACTGTCGTGGATCTAGTGCTTAAGATGTCCCTGTAGTCATTGTTGACTCCATGAACAGAATCTGCGAAGAAGAACGGAATACAAGTCTGTTATTTCATAACAGAAAAAAGAGGAAAATTTTAAAAAGGAAAAGGTCAGCCTCGATGAGAGCGCGAGGCTGCGCTCAGACCCACTGGTGCTGTCCGTTCAGCACCACTGCCGTCACCTTGCCCTGAATGTCATCAGGCGCTGAAAATAATTTCCTCGTCGACGGAAACCGCCTTTTTAAATTTTTTCTGTGTTTTTGGAATTATGGATATTTTTGACGTTTTATTGTTCGTGCTATAGTGTTTAATGTAAACATTTTAGATATGCATATTTTCCTTGTGCTTCTGGGGGCAGCTACACGCCGGTGATCACTTGCTATGACAACCGCTTGAAGCAGCCGTCGAAGTGCTCATTGGCTCTCAGTATAAGCTTTTGTATTTCTTGTTTTTGTTTTCTTTTTTAACTGGGGCCACACATATCCCCCCAATATCTTAATTTCCTAGCTTTTTATGTATTTTCATCTTTTCTTATCCCTATCCCTATCTCTTTCCTCCCCCTTCACCTCTTGCACGTGTCGTCCCGGTCCTGTGTACGGTTAGCTAGTGCAGTTGGCGTGTTTTCCAGTGTACGGTCAGCGTTGTGATGCCTGGGACTCATTCGAGACATGCCTAAGGGACGCGATGGGCCAAGGCGACGAGAACGATCGCATTGTAATAAACGTGGGAGGGACCAGACACCAGACTTACCGCAGTACCCTGCGCACTCTACCGGGCACCCGATTAGCCTGGCTCGCTGAACCCGAAGCGCACAGCCACTTTGACTATGACTCTAAAATTGACGAGTTCTTCTTTGATCGGCACCCAGGCGTGTTTGCCCACATCCTCAACTACTACAGGACCGGCAAGTTACACTGCCCTGCAGACGTGTGCGGACCCTTGTACGAAGAAGAGTTGGCGTTCTGGGGTATTGATGAGACGGACGTGGAGCCATGCTGTTGGATGACCTATCGACAACACCGTGAAGCTGAAGAGGCGCTGGATAGCTTCGGTGGGGGAGCTCTCGACGTGGGCAGTGAGGAGGCTGATGGGGATGGCATGGGGGACTCGGGAGACGGCGACGAGGAGCTGGAAATGACTAAGAGACTAGCACTGGGGGACTCCCTAGATGCCAAATCTGCTGGACTTTGGAGGCGCTGGCAACGGCGCGTTTGGGCACTATTTGAAGATCCTTACTCTTCGAAATATGCAAGAGTGAGTAAGAGGTCTTTCATATTTTTTAAATGTATTGGTAATTATGCTTATTCTTCACAATATTTCAGATGAGTCGTGGTAAACTGGACAGAGTAATTAGCAAAGTATCAACCGGATCCAGATGAGATCATTTATTACAGTTTTCTGGTGGAACATTGCAATTGATCTCATGTTTGTGGTGTGTGTGTGTGTGTGTGTGTGTGTGTGTGTGTGTGTGTGCGCGCGCGCGCGCGCGCGCGTGTGTGAGAGAGAGATACCTGTTACACTGCGGAAGCTTGGATTTTTCAGACCCTAACCTTGAAGTGATATTGAGCAGGTCAAATTAATTCTCAGACTTTCTCGTTTAAACTAGTTTACTGCAGTTTGAGACTTCAAATGGGGAAATGTCAGAGAATCTGTTGGGAATTCTCATTTAGATATATCGTCAATGATTTGGTGAAAAGCCATTCATATAGCCTAGGCTAATATAGCCGACTGTTCACAGTCACGTTGCTTGAGCGTGCATTGCAATGGCTGTGATGTATCTACGAAAAACTGACCATTTAAGCTTCTTTCTTATCGAGTGCAAAACATCGATTCAGTGACAGGTTAGATATGAATGAAGGGTTACATTTCTTACGTTACGATGTAATGCAATAAACAGCTGCGTTATATTTTAACCATGGTGAGCATAATGTCATGTATTTGGAACCACGGCATAGCCTAATCACGCAGCACAATTTAAGCAACTGTTGTTATCCTTGCATTCCATGTGAATTCTGTATGGGCGTCTGATGACTGATCAACGACCTTTTTTCGTCCTGGTGCGCTGTTACATGTAGGCGCCCCACTCCACGGCTGCGGGAGAACAAATTAATCTCACGAGGAGAAGATTACAGAGAATTCATCAGCAAGATAAATTCTTCCATTATTTATATTCCCGTTCTGTTTCAGATATGACACCCAATGAGACAGGAAACTCACTTTTGACAATGGATTGTATTTTTTTTAATCATCAACACAGCATACCACGAAAACGTTTTCATTATAGGGTAAAATGAAATCGCAAAAAAATTAAATTAAATTAAAACGCAATCTTCGGTAATTCAAATGAATATATCATACAATTTGGCATGGCTGCAATTCGGTCATTATGAGGCATAATGTTTGCGATTTACCTCATCTCTCTCTTTCTCTCTCTCTCATATTCTATCTGTGCCTTTGTACTTGCCTGTGTATGTTTTCGTTTTTAAGCAACTATTAGCGATAACTCACTCACACACATCTTAAATTAGTGCGTGTGTACTGTGTAGGCTACACACAAGTGTGGGCGTACTTAGAAGTTATTTTTCATCTTTCATTCAAGCTTTCTGGCTCACCACTTTTTTAACACCATTGATTTATAAGCATCCAAAATAGCTTTTCGGAGTTCAAAGGGCATGGCTTACACGCTGCTTGTGCTCAGTATTAATAAGCATTCAAATTATACAAGGAAAACCTCTATTGAATTGTGAACAATTTACTAATTTCACCGTGTCAAATGAAGTACTTGAATAGTCATTCGTCATGGACGTGCATGGACGTGATTACACCTGCAGTTCTGACACAATAATATATCACTGGTGTTTCAAAACATCAACCAGACTTCAAATGCTCTGAGATGGGGCTGACGTCTTCTTACCGCTGGATGAAGCCAAAAGCAAATGTCCTACTGCAGACCAAGGTTAATAAAACAGGGGTAGGACAGACTGTGTCATATTCACACATTGGTGCCAAACCAGAACTGAGTAGTTATATTTATTTATAATGCTTAACTATTTTACTTGTGGTTTGGCACCAATGTGTGCATATGTCACTGTCTGAGCCCTGTTTTATTAAACCTGGTGTAGATGGGGACACCGTGCTGTAGGAGACTCCATATAAAAAATAAGACGTTATAGGTGCACTATGCAGGATTTCTACCTATAAAATAGTCATACTCAGTCATAGCTGGGTAGCTGGCAAATATAGCGTTAATATAAGACAATTGGGGCACGGGATATAGGTAGCCACCCACACAGATAAAGGAGAGTTGAACAAGCTATAGAACACGTCATATTGCATAAAACTGAAATGACAAATTAAGAAAGGTTTTTTATAAATTTATGTTGGTAAAATACTTGCCAACTTTGGTGAGCTGGCTGGATGTGTAAATAGTGTGATACAACTGTATCTTTTTGCTCATAAACACAAGATACAGTAAGCTTACAGACAAAATAGCCCGTAAATAGGCTGATACACTGCACTCCACTGATAAAAGACTTGTAATATATATGAAATAGAATAATACGCCCTGTAATATATAGGTTAAAATAAAATAATAGACGCTGTAATATATGAAATTAAATATTCCACTCTGTTCTAGGAATGTTTTCAGAAAATTTCCCTCCTTCACGTAACATAAGTTTTCATATGCAAATAAGTATGTGATGACATCATACATATTTAAATTGATGTGTGGCGTCATCTAACGACCTCTAGAGCAATGGCTAGCTACCTTCCCTGGGAAAAAGTTGGCAACTATAGTTACTTTCATTGGAGCGTTTGTTGCCAGCTAGCTACTGCAATGGCATACAACAAGCAAAGCCAAACAACAAGCCTACAAGGCGCATTCAAGAAGTATAGTCAACCTAGGATTTGCTTTGCTTTAATGGCAACACCTGAAGTATCAATTTCAATTAAATATATTACATTACAGGCGTTTTTAGCAGACACTCTTATCCAGAGCGACTTACACAACTTCTTATTACATCTTATTACATATCACAAGGGGATGAAAAGTGGAGCGGAGTTGGAGTGTTTTCTGTTGGATCTGTACGTAACGTAGCTCTCCAGCTAGCTACGTTACGTAGCTAACTTAGATGGCCGGAGTCGGGTACCGTTTGAATCAAATTAATATAACAATGTAATATTACATTGTATTTGAGAAAATAAATAATATTTGTCTACAAATAGGCTATCTTCATGAAAAAGTCACTTACTTTACAAGCATATTAGCTAGCAATGATTTTGGATTGCTAGGATTACTTATTCCACACACAATTCTGTCCTCACCTACATCCCAGTTCTAAAAGCTTAGCTAAATATTTAACAAGGAAAAACACCACAAGATAATGTTAGCTGAAACCGCACTAGGGATTAGCCACTGTTACAGTAACAATGTTCCTACGAGGTGCACTTAGTGTAAAGATAACTATATCACTTCTGAAGAAGATGATGGGCTCTATTTTCAAACCAGCGCAAGGGGACGGTATAGTCAAACGCAAGCTTGTTGACAGCATCAACGTCTTAAAACTGGCGCTATGGCGTTTCTCAGCAATACCGCTAGGATCAACAAATTCTCAACATAACATCCTTTCGCTTGCGCTGCAGTGGGATGGGTGGCGCTGTCTGGGGCGTGTTCTAAAATACTTTCGGCTCAGTGACAATTTGAACCAACGAAAACCCATTGCGTTATGATCCGCTGGAACCACCTCTTAGCGGCAACGCAATAGACTGGCAATTTGACAACTTGTTAGTCATGTTGTTCTATGTAGTGTCTATAGGTGATGCCAACATTACACTTCCATTTAATGAACAAATAGCCTATAATTATTATTAATTAATTAATTTTAATTTAAACTACTAGAATAAAACAGGACAGCTTACAAAAAACTTGCGATCATTTAGGCCAATAGCCTATAATATATAAATGACACATTGACACAGTTGAATCATAAGCCTACCATTTGAATCATAATTATGCCTACATCACCTCATGTAGGCTAATTAATGCATTCGCCACCTCCTCCCGTGCCTTCCGAACTTCTGGGAGAGGAGGTGGTGTGGATTGTGATCCATAAATTACTAGTCCTAGCCTGTACTTCTGTTACAAGTATGTCTGATTCCTGTGCGGAAAATCGCTCTTGTCGTTGACGGTCCAGTGCGTTTGGGTTGCTCATTATGAAATTGCATGGAGCGATTGCGTTCCAACTGGCTTTTTTTTAAAGCATGAGAACAACTATTTGATTGGCTACCATAGAGACACACCTTGGACATTTAAACCCAGCCTTTTAGCAATACCGCCATCAGATGCGCCAAGATTGCCGTCATGAAATTACCAAATTTCTCGCCGACACGCCCTCAGAGCGATACCGCCAAGCGATTACTCTTGCGTTCACCATTGCGTTTGGTTTATTAAAATAGAGCCCGATAAGTTGAAACGTCAGTTGTTTAATAAACATGCTTCATTCTATTATGAGTGCTTCAGCGTTTATTCTGGGCAGTTTGTTTGATGAGCCCGGGTACATTTTTCTTTATATGCACTCTCCCATACTGAGAGCACCTTCTCTCGCTTTGACTGAAGTGTGTGGGATAGCTTTTATTTCATCATTATAACACTGCCTAATTACTGTTGCCATACATATAGAACAATGCATGTTGCTAAAAATGTTATTTTCATTTTATCCTCGCTTGACATTTTGCTTGCTGCGCTCACGTGTTTCTTGCCCTCAACTGAGGTGAGTAGGCAGGGTTTAGGATGGAGGAGGAGACTTCTTTGATCGTAAACACAGGACTACACCAAGGCTAAAAATCCTGCATAGTGCACCTTAAACTAAAATCCTATCTGGAGTATTTAGAGAGCCTATATGACACTTAGCTCAAAGAATAGGGATATCCAGGCCGGTTGGCTAAATTCTCATCTCAACCCAGGTCTCTTAATCTGACCACATAATCAGATAATCATAATAATCAGGCAACGGTACATAAGCATTTTACCTGTGTATCCTGTGATTGTCTACTTTGATCATACGTTCTTATTGGCAGATGAGATGTTGTCATCCAATGGGGATAATTATTCTTTGACAGCATGGAGCATTTTTGATGATGAAATCGGCCGGAAAAATAAGAGATAACCCACGTTTGGGGCTTTATTGTTTGGATGTGTGACATTATATCTGAATTTTGTCTCGTTACATGAGGTCAGAAAGTAGAGAAGTTAATGTTTTTAAGGGCTGATTGTCTGTGATCATTGTTATTTCTGTAGGAAACCCTGAAAAGTGGCAAACTCTCTGTGCTGTATAGGTATTGGGCATGCCCCGCCAAACCGGAACTTGCAGATGGCATACCTGCTATCCCAATATTTAGCTTGTTGGTGCCTTAAGCTTGGGCCACTTAATTTCAGCTCAATTTTATGTTTATTATTATTATTGTTGTTTTAGATTCAGAAGAATTATTGAATTATTATTATAATAAACATTCTGTCCTCACTGTTGAAGCAAGATTTAATTTTAGTTCATGCTGATGAGATAATAGTTGCACATAATTATTCACTCGCCATTTTCTGCCAAACAGCTCACTTGCTTACTTGGATTATTGCAATGGATGGCTGTAAAAATGAACAGGGGTTTATCAGTTTATCAGAAGGCATGATGCAATTTATGATGTTTAAATGCATTGATTCAGAGAATCATCCCTCTCTGATTGGTTCCAGGAACAATGTCCAAAAACGAATCGATGCACTGGCAGTGTCCTTTTAAAATTGCAGAAGAGATTTCCATTTTCCCTCCCCAATTGCTTGAGCATGTATCTTTTACTCCTTCCATTAATATCACCTTTCCCCTGAGGTTATTGTATATTGATGGGTCAAAAGTTCAATGGGTTTGAGTCAAGAGAGCCTCATATTTAGGGAGGTCTGGCCTGGGGTGAGGAGACTATGGCAAGCCAAATGAGGATTTATTCCATATCCTTGATATCCAATTTACGGTTTCCCACTAGTTGCCCGTTTTTCACAACGTGTTCGACATTTTGTCTTACTAGTTCAACGAAACCGTTTTGATATCAAAGATTGGCACCTTACTAGTCATGCTTTTTGAGCCACTAGTTGCACTTTTATTCTACACGTTACACCAGAACCTTACTAGTTGCACCACAGTGCCGACTAGTGGCACCACAGCCACAACTAGTCAGCCTTTGAACCCACTGGTGGCCTTTTAAGCTAACGTGTTGCAATTAAAGCAGCACTAGTTAACTAGTGAAGTGGCAACAGTGTAACATGTTAACTAGTTAAGTTGCATAGAGTCCGTATTTTCGCCTAACTAGTTAACTAGTTACATACACGTCTCTTCACTAGTTAACTAGTAAAGCCAACGTGTCCACTAGTTAACTAGTTACGTTTTTAGCACATCCACTAGTAAACTAGTTGCAGCAAAATGCTAATTAGGAGGGCGTACAAGGAAGTTGCTTTTTGTAATATGATTGGATGAAGGTTTCGGCTATAGGCTACAATTGCCAGCAGTTTTGGACATCGAATTCGAGTTTCCATTTGTGTGTTTATTTCGAAGTAGGATATATTTAATTGGGAGAGTGGATAGTTTGTTAGGAGGGGAAGGTTTGACAGAAGCTGAAGCGCAACCATGGCGGACGGTTGTCTTTGATCCCGTGATAACGCTGTAGGCTATTTAATTTGCGATGTCGATGCATGGGATTGCTCTTTCTGGCAAGAATATAGGCTATCGTAATGAACCAATTACTCGATCATCACGTTTTATTTGAATCATGGACGAACTGCTAAAATAACTTATTGTGCATTGTGCAAGGCGTGCTGATCAGGCTAGCCTATACAGACCGGTGACAAATTAAGGGTGGTGCTTTGTGTCCACATTACTTGGTTAGATGCAAATAGGCTACCACATGCAAACGCACGGTGCTATTTCGGTTTTAAAAGTAGTTCGTAAACATGAAATGGGTAGCCATGGGGAAACATTGAGTAGCCTACATTACATGTAAAATAATATGCTGTGCATTGTGTAAATGATTTGTAAACATAATAAATGCTTTACTTTAAGTGCTCTAATCCTCATGTTAGCTGTATAAGGAAAACGCTGTTAATTACTACCATTTTAGAATGAGCCTTGACTGTAGGTGAAAAAGGAATTGTAGGCCTATTTGTTTAATGCATTTTTCTGGAAGTAAAATTTTCTCTTTTTGTCCGCAGAGGGCCTTGTCATGTTTTTTTTGCATTCCCTTGAATTCACTTCGTGTGTGATCTTTACCAGTATTAAAGATAACTTATTGTACGTCGCTTTGGATAAAGCGTCTGCTAAATGAATGCAATGTAATGTAATTAAACATTAGGCTACAGTGTCTGACCACAATATTGGTAGTGTTAACAGTTGCAGTGCTGGAATGCACCTTGTGTGGTATATAGGCTACTGAACTGATAGAATTCACTTGAGCAAAATGTTGCATCCAGTTAGCTGTTAGTGAATAGGCCTACATCCGTTAGCTTTACATCCTTTTGTGAATGCATCCTTTACTTCTTGTGCTCGTTGCACTTTTTGTATTCGAAACTTTGTAATAAAGAATGATCTATTTTTGATAAACATGACTCTGGTGCTTTACTTCAGGTAAATTGAAAGGTGGCCTGTATGTGCTACACATAGGCTAGTTATTCTGAGTAATCACCACCTTTATCCTTCGATGAAGTTCCATCATGATGGGAGTGGTCTCTTCCAGGATGACAATGCCCCAATCCACAGGGCACGAGGGGTCACTGAATGGTTTGATGACCGTGAAAATTATGTGAATCATATGCTATGGCCTTCGCAGTCACCATCTCAACCCAAATGAACACCTATGAAATTTTGGAACGACGTTAGGCAGCTAGTGCTCTCCACCACAATCATCAAAACACCAAATGACGTTATTGTGTATCCCGTTTGAAATGTCATTCACTGCCATCAAAATCATTCTTGCATTTATGCTAGTTGTACTTGTATTTTTAAATTGAATAGCTAGATAGACCGTCTCAGTGTAGCCTATTCCGGTGGGCCGATCGTCATTCCATGAGCCGAACTCACCACCTAATTAATAAAACTAAAATGTGACGTTTAACACCGCAGAAAATGTTTGAACTCTTAAAAACGAACAGTTATATTATATTCCGGTAGCCTATTTTTATGCGATTATGATGATTTGGGGGAGAAATAGCCTATCGGAGGATCATTAACATTAAGATTAACGTGATGTAGACATTTTGGCTTTAAGTTAAGTCAATTCAACGTTAAGTCAATCATCTGACATTCATAGATTGAACAGTTAAATGTTTAAGCTTTAAAAAAGAGCTCACGCTGAGTTACGATTCAGAATTGACATTTTAAGGCTCTCCAGACCATTTAAAATATTAACCAATCAGAATTGGAAACGCACTTCCTTGCCCCGCCTGCTTCATTTGCATGCAGTCCACTAGTTCACATGTTCAGCGGAACATTGGCTTACTTGTTTACTAGTGAGCCTGTACGCTGCAACCCACACGTCAACTAGTCATGTCCAAAAGAGTCCACTAGTTCACTAGTTGACATATCCAACTAGGATATGTTTTCCTGACACGTTCACTAGTTCAAGGCTATTTTTCTAACTAGTTCCATTCCATTCTGAACATGTTGTGACTTTTAACCAACATGTTATGCATTTTTGACACTTGTTGTACGCTGCCATGAACATGTTGTGCCTTGTTCAGTACTAGCTGCACACTGTGCATTACTAGTTAGACCATTACTCAACGTGTTCCAATGCCCATTTTTGATATCAAATTTGTATCCGCACTAGTTACCATTTTCTCCGTACTAGTTGGACAAAAATGCTCACTAGTGAACCAATATGCTCAACTAGTTAACTAGTTAAGTTACAAATTATTACGCAAGTGCACTAGTTGACATGTAACATAATTTGCAACTTAACTAGTTCACTAGTTGAGCATATTGGTTCACTAGTGAGCATTTTTGTCCAACTAGTACGAAGAAAATGGTAACTAGTGCAGATAAAAATTTGATATCAAAAATGGGCATTGGAACACGTTGAGTAATGGTCTAACTAGTAATGCACAGTGTGCAACTAGTACTGAACAAGGCACAACATGTTCATGGCAGCGTACAACAAGTGTCAAAAATGCATAACATGTTGGCTAAAAGTCACAACATGTTCAGAATGGAATGGAACTAGTTAGAAAAATAGCCTTGAACTAGTGAACGTGTCAGGAAAACATATCCTAGTTGGATATGTCAACTAGTGAACTAGTGGACTCTTTTGGACATGACTAGTTAACGTGTGGGTTGCAGCGTACAGGCTCACTAGTAAACAAGTAAGCCAATGTTCCGCTGAACATGTGAACTAGTGGACTGCATGCAAATGAAGCAGGCGGGGCAAGGAAGTGCGTTTCCAATTCTGATTGGTTAATATTTTAAATGGTCTGGAGAGCCTTAAAATGTCAATTCTGAATCGTAACTCAGCGTGAGCTCTTTTTTAAAGCTTAAACATTTAACTGTTCAATCTATGAATGTCAGATGATTGACTTAACGTTGATACTATGAGAGCCGTGTAGCCAAAATGTCTACATCACGTTAATCTTAATGTTAATGATCCTCCGATAGGCTATTTCTCCCCCAAATCATCATAATCGCATAAAAATAGGCTACCGGAATACAATATAACTGTTCGTTTTTAAGAGTTCAAACATTTTCTGCGGTGTTAAACGTCACATTTTAGTTTTATTAATTAGGTGGTGAGTTCGGCTCATGGAATGACGATCGGCCCACCGGAATAGGCTACACTGAGACGGTCTATCTAGCTATTCAATTTAAATATACAAGTACAACTAGCATAAATGCAAGAATGATTTTGATGGCAGTGAATGACATTTCAAACGGGATACACAATAACGTCATTTGGTGTTTTGATGATTGTGGTGGAGAGCACTAGCTGCCTAACGTCGTTCCAAAATTTCATAGGTGTTCATTTGGGTTGAGATGGTGACTGCGAAGGCCATAGCATATGATTCACATAATTTTCACGGTCATCAAACCATTCAGTGACCCCTCGTGCCCTGTGGATTGGGGCATTGTCATCCTGGAAGAGACCACTCCCATCATGATGGAACTTCATCGAAGGATAAAGGTGGCGATTACTCAGAATAACTAGCCTATGTGTAGCACATACAAGCCACCTTTCAATTTACCTGAAGTAAAGCACCAGAGTCATGTTTATCAAAAATAGATCATTCTTTATTACAAAGTTTCGAATACAAAAAGTGCAACGAGCACAAGAAGTAAAGGATGCATTCACAAAAGGATGTAAAGCTAACGGATGTAGGCCTATTCACTAACAGCTAACTGGATGCAACATTTTGCTCAAGTGAATTCTATCAGTTCAGTAGCCTATATACCACACAAGGTGCATTCCAGCACTGCAACTGTTAACACTACCAATATTGTGGTCAGACACTGTAGCCTAATGTTAAATTACATTACATTACATTCATTTAGCAGACGCTTTCATCCAAAGCGACGTACAATAAGTGATCTTTAATACTGGTAAAGATCACACACGAAGTGAATTCAAGGGAATGCAAAAAAAACATGACAAGGCCCTCTGTGGACAAAAAGAGAAAATTTTACTTCCAGAAAAATGCATTAAACAAATAGGCCTACAATTCCTTTTTCACCTACAGTCAAGGCTCATTCTAAAATGGTAGTAATTAACAGCGTTTTCCTTATACAGCTAACATGAGGATTAGAGCACTCCCAAAGTAAAGCATTTATTATGTTTACAAATCATTTACACAATGGACAGCATATTATCTTACATGTAATGTAGGCTACTCAATGTTTCCCCATGGCTACCCATTTCATGTTTACGAACTACTTTTAAAACCGAAATAGCACCGTGCGTTTGCATGTGGTAGCCTATTTGCATCTAACCAAGTAATGTGGACACAAAGCACCACCCTTAATTTGTCACCGGTCTGTATAGGCTAGCCTGATCAGCACGCCTTGCACAATGCACAATAAGTTATTTTAGCAGTTCGTCCATGATTCAAATAAAACGTGATGATCGAGTAATTGGTTCATTACGATAGCCTATATTCTTGCCAGAAAGAGCAATCCCATGCATCGACATCGCAAATTAAATAGCCTACAGCGTTATCACGGGATCAAAGACAACCGTCCGCCATGGTTGCGCTTCAGCTTCTGTCAAACCTTCCCCTCCTAACAAACTATCCACTCTCCCAATTAAATATATCCTACTTCGAAATAAACACACAAATGGAAACTCGAATTCGATGTCCAAAACTGCTGGCAATTGTAGCCTATAGCCGAAACCTTCATCCAATCATATTACAAAAAGCAACTTCCTTGTACGCCCTCCTAATTAGCATTTTGCTGCAACTAGTTTAGTAGTGGATGTGCTAAAACCGTAACTAGTTAACTAGTGGACACGTTGGCTTTACTAGTTAACTAGTGAAGAGAAGTGTATGTAACTAGTTAACTAGTTAGGCGAAAATACGGACTCTGTGCAACTTAACTAGTTAACATGTTACACTGTTGCCACTTCACTAGTTAACTAGTGCTGCTTTAATTGCAACACGTTAGGCTTAAAAGGCCACTAGTGGGTTCAAAGGCTGACTAGTTGTGGCTGTGGTGCCACTAGTCGGCACTGTGGTGCAACTAGTAAGGTTCTGGTGTAACGTGTAGAATAAAAGTGCAACTAGTGGCTCAAAATGCATGACTAGTAGGTGCCAATCTTTGATATCAAAACGGTTTCGTTGAACTAGTAAGACAAAATGTCGAACACGTTGTGAAAAACGGGCAACTAGTGGAAAACCGTAAACTGGATATCAAGGATATGGAATAAATCCTCATTTGGCTTGCCATAGGAGACGGCTAATGGGGAAAGGCAACTAGCAGCCAAGGTTGCTGGGGGGCTATATACTAAGGGGAACCCCAAGATAATTAGGGTCTATAATTTAAACAATCTGCAATCATAGGGACTCCAGGTGAAGATAGGCTAATGCTGCAGTTTAATTTATCAGAGCATTGTAGGCAGTCTTGAGAACTTAAGAGGAAATTACCCATGGGCCTTCATCTTACAGTTACAATTACCACGAGTATGAAGTGTATGAAGTGGCGTGTGAAAATATTGCCTCAATTAGAACTGTGGCAGTGCACAATGCATAAGATCAATCTAATTAAAAACATTCTTATTGAAGTCATTAAACTACTGGAAATGTTGACTTCTACATTGTAGATCTATCGCACTTTGAATAATATGGATTCAACAAAACAATGTATGCAGAATTTTGAGATATTATTGCGTGAATGTGTATTTGTAGCAGTTCGTGGAAATTAAGTTTTAAATTAAGTTGTGTTCGGTAATACTCATTTGAGCATCTTGGGGCAATAGGAAAAGACCGTCTGTGCATTTTTTTGTTTAATTTTTTTCTCACAATACATCTTTCAGCTCACTGAAAGTCAGCTATTTTCCCATAGGAATACATTGAGCAGCAGTGACCGACCAACCTAGTGACGTCACGACCGCAGTTGGTCCAAGATGGCTGCACCCTAGTGGAAAAAAAGCTAATTTCAACTTCTTTTATAGAGCAAATACGGGTTGGTTTGAGATTTGAACGCAAGGTCATATCTAATTTAAGGTAAAAAGCTAACGAACCAGAGCCGCTTTACCGAGTGCTTCATGTCCCCTTTAACATTAATTGTCCTAACGTTACATTGCTTGACACTGTTAGGTTCCATGTGGGGCTTGTAATGCTACCTAGCTAACGTTAGTTGATAGCTCACACAGTGTGGCGCTTGTAGCTTCATTAACGTTACAGATAATATTGTGGACATGTCTCAAAGGAGCAACGTTAGTAGCTAAGTTAACATACATTTGTTTTAATCTCGCTAGCGAAGTTAGATAGTAGCTGTATTATTTCTAGCTTTGTCACTCGGTAATGGTAGGTAGCCTGGCTAAGTTATCTTTACAGTTGTTGTTGCTGTTCGGACACAGTTGTGTGGAACTGCTGTGATCACTGACCTTGCAAAATATTAAGCAAAATAACATTATCCACCTTGCTCTCTCGAGTTGATTTGCCCACACGTCTTGTGATTCAGACAAATGTTAAACCATACGTAAAATTGAAAACTCGCTTTGACTTTTAGTTTAAAAATAGGTAACAGTTAACGTTAGTAGCCTACGGCTGGTTCATGTGTATGGGCTGGTTTCTGTGCACTGTGGAAGCTTCAGAGAGAACGAGGAGTAAGAAATCTCGCAGTGCACGAGACTGTATGGTAACGGTAGTTCGAACTTTCAATTAGCCTTCGGTTGCTAGCAAATTTATGCCCCAATGTTAAGTCAATGGACAATTAATTTCTGGTATCGTAGAATTATAAAGGTTTATTTAAAAACTGTACAATAAACAGAAATATCACCCATCAAAAGCATTAGTTCATGTCACGCCCGACATATCGCTATGTCAACTTTAGCGATTAGAGTTGTGGAATTTGAGCTAGGTCGTTGGAAAGAAAAAGTCTTAATCGAAATGCAAATTTTTTAATGTAGTTAATTGTATGAAAACGGCTTAACCAATCTTTCCCATATTTGTTTTATGTCGAGATATTGATGAGATGAGTTGATCTGCCAAGTGGCTTGGTAATAATGGTGGTAAAATGGCTGAGTTATTGACGGGCGAAATCTTGATTTTAACAAGTTGCAACCAAAACCAAATTTAGGGGGACACGAATTACTGCTTATGACATCACAATACCTTCCTCTACAACAATGTTATGACCTAACAATACTATCCCAGATTATTTGACATTGGGCGTAACCCAACCCAGTGGCTCAGGTTCGCTCAGAGTGAAGAACGCACTTAACGGGTTGCTCAGATTCACTCACTCTGAGCCGCTGAAAGCGTAGCTGAGCACTTTTAGAGAGGAGCAATACGGAAGTACGTCGTTAGCTATGGACCCAAGTTTTCGGTCTACTGCGGTTGACCGCAACGAAACATGCTTTTGTTTGCCGCACGAACCATATGCGCCTAGTTTCATATAGAATTAGCTATAGGAAATGATAAGTTAGCGATAATGCTAAGTTGACGTTACAGCTAACAACTGACCAGATTCAACCTAAAATAAGTAGCCTAGGCTATGCTTGAATCTTGTAGGTCGCCATTTTTCCAAACTCTGATGGTTGTTGACAGTTCCTCAGCGCTCACGTAGAGCAGAACGTTAAGTGATTCAAAAATCCGCTCAGTGATCACACTGAGCATTCTCACCGTGAGCGCTCATTACCTTTTTGTGCTTTCATCACAATTCATTACTTCTTTCATCACTTCCAGGTTCTTTCGACTACTTACTACAAAATACATCACCATATTTTAACACTTTCACCTTCTTTAGATCCCTTTATACCACATTACCACTTCATACCATTTCCACATTTTATTTACCACCTCACACTATACCATATTTCTATCTTTCTATACCATTTCCAGCAATTGATACCACTGCGAAGCAACCACACCTACAATTTATTTAGGAATTGTTAATCTAGTTTATGGTTGTTGTTGTTAGCATACTAGAGGCATGTCCACTTGTCAAAGAGTTCTTGCTCTCGCCATCACTCTGGATGAACCAGAGCAGATCAAAGGCTCTTCATGTACAAGCTGCTCCGTCTTTGTTTCTGATCTGTAGCTTGTGCTTCTGCTTCCACTCTGCTTCTGATGTTCCTGCCCCTCATTCAGTTAGTTTGGTTGGTAGAAGTCAGTGACATTGACAAGCTGTAGTTTGTTTTGTACTCCCAAAACAAGTACAGTACCAGGAGTGCTAGGCACTCAACAAAGCTCAGGTCCTACTTTGGGTCAGGAGCGCTCAAAGTGTGACTTTCCTTTGCAAATGATGAAAATATAAAGCCAGTGCTATTTAACAGCTGCCCAGAGGTCACACCCTCTAAGTCTGCCTCTCGCCTCCTTTGACTCACTCTGTCCTGTCTCCACCAATCCATCTCATCTGTTCCCATCCTAGTCTCAGGCTAACTGACTGCATATGTGCAGATAGAGCCAAACTACGGGTCGCAGAGGAAAATCAGATCCCTGGATCATCTGTGAATCTTCCACTCCCTCATCTACGCTTGCCTCTCCTTAGTCTGCCTTCTTTCAGTCTAGCATCTAATCTGCTATTTATAACCCACGCAAACTGTTCTTCACGTTCAGCTATCTCATCACCCTGGCCCCACCCACTCCCCCCTCTAACCACAGATTATGATGATTATGTGTTCTTCTTTGAAAGGAACATAAATGTCATCTGTAACTCACTCTCCTCACATCTTCTCCTATCTGTCTCTCCCCACTTGCTAACCATCATACATCCCTGTCCTTCTTCTCACTCCTCTCTAATTCCAAAACTCTTAAGCTCGTAACATCCCACTGCCCTGCTACCTGTTCTCTTGACCTTATTCCATCCCCCCACGTCACCCCTCTCCCCAAAAAACACTCTTGGAACCTGGCAGATGTACAGAATTATGTCTCAATCCTCTCATTTTTATCTAAAACTCTCAAGCACACAGTCTGCAATGAACTGTGTTTTCATCTCCTACAGAGGAACCTCCTCAGCCCCAGCTAATGGGTTTTCAAGTCTGACGATTGTACAGAGACTGCTCTCCTCACTGTCATCGAAGCTCTTCACTCAGCGTGAGAAGTCACGCAGCTCTGTCCTTACCCATCTTAACTTGCCTGCTACATTCAACACAGTCAATCCCCGGATCCTCCTCTCATCCCTTGCAGAGATGAACATCTCAGGCTCTGCTCTCACATGGTTTACTTCATATCTTTCTGTCCGATCCTACCACATAGGTCTGTCTCTACTACCCCCCTTTGACTGGTATCCTACAGGGCTTAGTCCTTAGTCCTCTTTCTTCTCTCTCTATACAAAATAACTTGGTCTAGTTATTTCTGCTCATGGCATGTCATATCATTGCTATCCTGATGACATTCAACCCTTTTCTCATTTTCATCTTCCAACACCCAAATATAGGGAAGTATCTCTGCATGCCCGACTGACATCCTGGATGTCCACCCACCACCCAAAGCTCAACCACAGGGGACAAAACAATTCCTGTTGTTGGCTCTGTAGCGTTTTCCTCCCGCTCAGCTCAGAACTATGATGTGACCCTGGATGACCAGCTGAGCATCTTGGGACATAGAAATCACCCAGACATGCATGTTTTCCCTTCACAAGAGAATCCATCCATTCCTCACCCAAGAAGCTACACAGCTACCCAACCTTCATAATCTCTTGCCTAGACTGCTGCATTGCCTTGCTGGCTGGCTTACCAGTGTGTGCCATCAGGCGACTGTAACTTGTCCAGAATGCTGCCTGGTCTTCAACCTGCCTAATTTCACAAATGCTAATGATTAAACCATATAGTCCATCCAAACCTCTCCTTTTAGCATCCTCTCACCAGCTGGTTGTCTCATCTCAAAGAGCACCCAGCAGCATTGTATCCATTGTAACTCTAGAGTACAGAACCAAAATAACAAAAAATGTGTCACTGTCCAATGAATAATGGTGCTCACTGTATGTGAAACACGTAAAACTATACATTTCCTGGATCATAAACTCTGAGTCCACAAGTTGGCAAAATCTCAGGGTGATATGCAGAACTACTACAGATCTATGATGCTAAATAAATGTATATATAAATATATGTGTACCCTGTTGTCCCTTAGTGTCCCCAAATGTATTCAAAATGGCTAAATTGTGCACTGCTGTAAATCATAAAATAATCATATATTTACAATCAACTGTTTTGGCTCACTTTTGCATCATTTCCAATTGGGAATTACTATCTTTTCAACAATACAGGGTGATAGATATCTATGGGTCCATATCTATCCAAATATATATCCATATCTATCCAAATATATCAATCCAAAGCCTGTCATAAAATGAATAAAATATTTTTTGTCCATTATAAAGCATATACACATACTCACTCCAAGGAAAATTATACATTCATCTAGCACATATGCACAGTAAAATTTAATGAGTATTTTCCATAACCTAAGTGACAAGGATTGCCCAGGGACATACTAATATGGCATAGTGTATATTTTTTATGATAAGATTAAGTAACTGAGCGGCTCAGAGCGTTGCTGAGCACTTTTGGATGTGGATCAGAGAGGAGAAATACAGAAGTACGTTGTTAGCTATGGACCCAAGTACACGGACCCTTATACACATGTACAACCCCAATTCCAAAAAGGTTGGGACAGTATGTAAAATGCACATAAAAGCAGAAAGCAGTGATTTGTAAATTCTCTTTTACATATATCTAATTGAAAACAGTACAAAGAAAATATATTTAATGTTTTACCTTATCAACATTATTGATTTTTGTAAATATATCGTGAGCTTAGAATTATAAGGTTCCATCTGTGTTCAGCTTAGTTCAGAGATATTGAACATCAAAGTTTTCACATCCCAGATGGAAAGACTGTTAGGTATAATATTTAACTTTTATAGCGAATCAAGACCATTATCCTACAGTTACTTAAAGTACAGAATATCAAAATCCAGGAACATTTGGAAATGGGAATTTTGGAGTTGGTCAAAACGCAGATGGAACCTTCTAATTCTAAGTGCTCAGACTCAACTCAGAATTATAAGGTTCTATCTCACCTTCAGCATGTTAAACTTTCAGTTTCAATAAATAACAATATCCATGTTGCAATTTATTGCCTTGTTATTGTTGTCACACATGAATTACATTTGACTGAATGTCAATTAATTCATTCATATATCCTATTGATATATTATCATGTCAAAGAAAAACAACTTCAAATCCGAAGATAATTTTGAGTTGAGTTACTCACGTACATTATAGGTAGATTTCTATCAGTATATTGTGAAACATACAACCAAGTAAACCTATAATGTATGTATGACTATAGACCAAATTAATTTATTGTGTAACGTAAACCTATAATTACATACAGATATGTACTCCTATTATTTTTTGAGAAAACTGACAGCTGTGCCACCAATATAGTTCATGCCCCGAAGCCACTACAGGAAATAGGAAAGGAAACACAAGCCTGACTGGGCGTGAACGAAAATGAACAGAAATTAGGAAACAATAGTGGCAAACGGCCAGGAGGCGCTGGCCATTTTGCATATAGAGGAGTGACTATGTTGTGTAACACCATGGGCTCTATCTTGGCACTTGGTCTAAGCGTATGGCGTAAAGTCAATTTAGGGCATGTCCAAGTCAACTTTTGCTATTTTAATGACGTGTTTTTTGGGCGCTAAGCACGGCGCGATGTGCAAATGGGCTGAACCTAGTCTCTTCATTAATTATAGGTGTTTTCTTGGGCGTGCAATAAACCAATCAAAATGTCATATCCCATTCCCTTTAAAAGCCTGTTTTTCCACCTTGGCGGATTGCTTGATGGCGAAACAGACATGCTCGTGTGTGTTTAGTGCGATCAAGGAATAGGCTAAATGGAGTATGATAAATATTATTCGGACTAACCATTAGCCTATGAGTTCCCGGTAATTCCCGACAGGGCTGTTATTTTACAAAATATATGCGGTTAAAATTTGTTAAAAGGACCTGCATCAGCTGAGAATAAGCTATCAAGGGCTTCAGTCTCACCTTAGAAAACACCAAATTAGCCTCCTTGCTCAACGAATTTCGTTTGACTATGCAATGAAAGTGTCAAACATAAATTCCATGAGGCTGTTCTCATGGAGTTCTCGAAGTTCAAGCTTCATCCGAAGTTCATTAGGCTACCTGCATAGTAATATTCATTAATAGCTACCATAAATACCATTATTTTGCCTTAATGATGACACTAAATACAATAAAGCTGTCAGGTTGGCAACCCATATGTTCACGCATATTTCCCCTTGTTTTATAATGTCCTGTTTATGGAAATGTGACCAACCTGTTTTACTCGCAGCATAATGCTTTAAAACAATCCACTTTCCCAGGAAGACCGTGAAACGTGCGACTTAGAGCAGGGGAAACAGAGAACATGCAGCGCACATGCAGAGAATGGCATTAAAATGAATTGTGAATTAATTGTGTAACGTGCTGCAAATTTGTTTTCGTTTCTAATTAGATGCTTAGTTCTCTTTAAAATCGTTTTGTTCAGTTATGGAATAACAGGTGAAAAGCTGGGTTTTAATAAGCTCAGAGTATGGAAACCTGGTCACTGTAATTTAAAAAATATGAAGGATGAAGAATACTAAGGTTCAAATTCAGTTACCATGGTGACAGTTATCTACGTTGTTTAACCGTAGGCTATGGAAAAAACCTTATGCATAGCGAATCCGCTGTAGATTTGAGAAACAATAAATGAAATATTCACTGGACAAGGTTTTGAACTTTTTTCAGTCAAAACCATTCTATTTACTTACTTGTAATGGGCGCAAGAATACATGCGGCCCTATCTTACACCGGCGCAAAGCGGTCCTAACTCAAACGCAAGTGTCTTTGCTATCTTACACCCGGCGCTGGGTTCATTATAATGCCTAGCGCTCACGTCGTTTAACTACCATGTATTCTTGCACCCGTTGCAAGTGAATTGGGCGTGTTGGTCTTAAGATGAGGAGTGGCCAGGATTATTTTTGGCGTATTGCTATCTTGAGCCAGCAGAAAGCGCTTGCGCTTGAACCACCACAAACCTGGTCTAAAGTCATGTCGCAGTTGTAACGTTATTTTAACGGCACATATAAGTGCGTCTACATAGGCGTGTGCACAAAGCGGGTACCCTCCTGTCTGTTACACACAGACGTGCGCACAAGCATGACTAAAATATCAAGATTACAATGTGAAATAGTATTGTAAGACTGAAAATTATTGATCCTTGGGATTGTCAGTCATAAACCCTGACTTCCTTGAGGGTGCAATAAAACAATTCACCAGGTGGCCTAAGAATCTCCTGTTCTACCCACCCCTTACATCTTTGCCTCGTCACACAGGACTCCCAACTCCACTGCCCTACAACAAAAGGCACAAAGTTGTAATCGACAGCTGGAATGACATTAGAGGTCCTAATGACGTCAGCAACCGAGGCCTGTTCTCAGGCCGTAAAAGGCCTGTGAACACACACCCTATGTTAAAATATTCTGGACTGAAGCAACACTGTATGTATAAGGCATCTTATGTATGTACATGTGAATAACTGGATAATATGATAAATGTGGTGGATTGGGATTAATATCAATTGAAATGTGGGGTATGTAAGGAATAAGGAATGTGTTTGGAAGGGGGATTGTAGGTTATCAGGGATGTGCTTGTCCACATAAGTATCTGGATCACAGAGTGGCTATCACCTGGACCTCACCTGGTATCTAGATAAATGACAGGTAAAATCATAAGATCACGCGCCGTCGTACAAAGTATCTTATTGCTATCACTAGATTGGGGTGGGTGCAGTTGATCTTCCTGGAGGAGAAGGGGGGTCTCTTGGTGGTTAGATTTTACAGCCCTCTTCCTGGCCAGACCTTGTTTGGACAAACAAAGGGAATTGTGGAATGTGGAAAGCCTGCCCAGGATTGCATTTAAGGGAAGTCCAAAGGGACATTCAGGGTGTATCTGCCTAACAGATCGCTTGGTGCTGTGGTGGCACCATAGTTCTTTCACTATAGGTGTATCTGCTTAACAGATCGCCTAGTGCTGTAGTGGCACTATAGTTATACCCGTGTAGGATTATCTGCCTAACAGGTCTCCTGGTACCATAGTCACACTGTACGGAATCATTTGGTTATACTTTGTTGGTGAACCTGTTCATGTTTCTTTGTCTTAGCAGCATGTTATCCTGTGTTTAGCTATAGGTATTGAATGTGTTCAAATTTGCTCTCACAGTCTTAACCAGTGATTATTGTCATTAATAAATTATTCTATTTATAGACCTGATTTGCGTGGTCTCCGTGAATTGTGTCTCTATTACCGGGTTTCACACTGACTAATCTTGTTTGTGGTAATGTGACGGCTCTACTAGGCCTTAGCCAGTACTAGGCAGATTCTATGTTCAATACCTCTGAGCACCTGTGATGATGACATGTTAAAAACCTCTGAGTTTTCACTTTCTTAGTATATGGTGGATTCTATGTTCAATACCTCTGAGTACCTGTGATGGTGACATGTTCCAAACCTCTGAGTTTCTCTTTTCCTAGTATATGGTGGATTCTATGGTCAAAAACCTCTGAGCACCTGTGATGGTGACATGTTCCAAACCCTCTGAGTTTCTCTTTTACCTAGTAGATTCTATGGTCCGAACCTCTGAGCACCTGTGATGGTGACATATTCGAAACCCGCTGAGTTTCTATGTGGCTAGGGTCGCTGAGCTTGTCAGTCCACTTCAGTGTGTCAGTCTGCACCCCGTATCCGGGGCTATTAGCGTCCCCGGTATAGATAGTTTCAAAAGAACAGAATTCCACTCGCAATCAAGCGTCAATTCTAATTGGAGTCAGATAAATGAACGGTGATATTACTTTTCCCACAGCAACAGCGGGAAAACATCACGCTTAAACCTTCGCTCCGGGCTATTCCCTCATTGGTCTAGCTGCGCGAGATTAACAGTATTATTGTGTAGGCTATATAAAAAAATGCATAATAATAAAAGGGTCCATAGCCTACCTTTCCCTCAGCGAAGGGGAATGCCATGCACATTAAATTGCTTTCAGCCCACTCCAGGCGATGTGCGATGGTACGGGACAATGGCTATCCATTAAAAAGGAGCTGATAACACCCAACACACACATATCAAGCCTAATGCGCAAATTGCTATTTACACCTAATGCGTGAATTTTCATTCAATGGAAAACTTGTGCACGGCAACAGACGGACATTTGAGTTCTGAAAATGCACTTCAGATGTCATTACAATACAGCTCTGTTTATCTAGGAATACAGCCTGTAAGTAAATAGAATGGTTTGTGACTGAAAAAAGTTCAAAACCTTGTCCAGTGAATATTGCATTTATTGTTTTCAAATAGCCTAGGCTACAGCGGATTCGCTGTGCATAAGGTTTTTTCGATAGCCTATGGTTAAAAAATGGAGATAAATGTCACCATGTTAACTAAATTGTAACCTTAGCTATTCTTCGTCCTTCATATTTTTTTAATTACAGTGACCAGGTTTCCATACTCTCAGCTTATTAAAACCCAGCTGATTTCACCCGTTATTCCATAACTGAACAAAACGATTTTAAAGAGAACTAAGCATCTAATTAGAAACGAAAATAAATTTGCAGCACGTTACACAATTCATTCACAATTAATTTAATGCCATTCTCTACATGTGCGCTGCATGTTCTCTGTTTCCCCTGCTGTAAGTCGCACGTTTCATGGTCTTTCTGGGAAAGTTGTTAGGATCCTGTAATTTGTCTGTCTGTCTTATTCTGTATTATTATTTTTCCTGATTTCTTTTACCCTCGCGATTGTCAGTCCGTGTTCCATGTTTCTCAGATTCCACTCCCTGTCTTTGTCATTGCACTATTCGGTGATTTTGGGAACATTCGGGTTTCCTCTGTATTTCGTATCTCGTATTCTTCCTTCTGGCTTTATTAATATTTGTATATAATACTAATGTACTAATCATACTAACTGTTAGATTAGATTTAATACTAACCTGCTAACAAACTAACGTGTATATACATAATACTAACCAGCTAACCTACTAACATTAGGGTTTTAGAGTTCGCTACTAACATTACTAATTACTAATTCATCTTGAGTTTCTACCTGCAGCTGTCATTACCCTCCTCGTTATCCTATCCCTGTATCTATCTGATTTTGCATTCTCTGTACGTGTGTCCACTTTCGTGTTCCTCCCCTCCGAGCTGTGCACTTGTCTACCTGCTAACCCCAGGCCGTTTGTTATCATCGTGTCTATGGGTATTCCAGTCCGTGTCTTACGTTTCCCCCGTTATTGTATTATTGGTCCCTGTTAACCCTCATTGTTCTCACCTGTGTACTCTCCCATTTCCCCTCCTCTTCACACCTTATTCCTTTCGTGTAATCTTCTCCCTGTGTATTTAAAACTTGTTATTTCAGTCTGTCCTTGTGAGTTCCTTATACAAAATATTTTGCTACTGTGTTTCTTTCTGTTTCTCTGAGTATCTACCCGAGTTATTTGTTTCTGAGTTTTTTGTATCCCTCGTCCTTTACCTGTGGTTGTTTTATTTCTGTTTCCTGTCTTCAGTTTGTTTTCTTTTTTGTTCCTCTCTTGCCTCCCCGGTTTTGACCCCTGTCTGTGTTCTCGCGACCCTGTTTTTGGATTTAGTTTTTGTGCCTTTGTTATGCCTTCACGGTTCTGACCCTTGCCTGTTCTGTGACCCTGTTTTTGGACTCTGTCTTTGTACCGTTGCCCTGCCTTCCCAGTTTTTGACCCGGCCTGTATTACCACGGATTGCTGCCTTGCCCTTATTAAACTTCGTTTTTTTTTGTACTCCTACCTGCGTTTGGGTCCTTCCCCCACCAACACCTAACAAAAGTGGATTGTTTTAAAGCATTATGCTATGAGTAAAACAGGTTGGTCACATTTCCATAAACAGGACATTATTAAACAAGGGGAAATATGTGTGAACATATGGGTTGCCAACCTGACAGCTTTATTGTATTTAGTGTCATCATTAAGGCAAAATAACGGTATTTATGTCATTAATCAATATTACTTTGCAGGTAGCCTAATCAACTTCGAATGAAGCTTGAACTTCGAGAACTCCATGAGAACAGCCTCATGGAATTTATGTTTGACACTTTCATTGCATAATCAAATGAAATTCGCTGAACAAGCAGGCTAATTTGGCGTTTTCTAAGATGAGACTGAAGCCATTGATGGCTTATTCTCAGCTGTTGCAGGTCCTTTTAATGAAATTTAACTGCATATATTTTGTAAAATAACAGCCCTGCTGGGAATTACCGGGAACTCATAGGTTAATGGTTAGTCCGAATAATATTGATCATACTCCATTTAGCCTATTCCTTGATCACACTAAACACGCACGAGCATATCTGTTTCGCCATCAAGCAATCCGCCAAGGTGGAAAAGCAGACTTTTAAAGGGAATGGGATATGACATTTTGATTGGTTTATTGCATGTCATGCCCAAGACACACCTATAATTAATGAAGCGACTAGGCTCAGCCCATTTGCACCTTGCGCCATGCTTAGCGCCCAAAAAACACGCCGTTAAAATAGCAAAAGTGGACTTGGACACGCCCAAAATGGACTTTACGCCATGCGCTTAGACCAAGCGCCAAGATCGCCAAGATAGAGCCAATGGTATTTAAACGACGTGAACGCAAGGCGTTATAATGAACCATGCGCCGGGTGTAAAATAGCAAAGACACTTGCGTTTGGGTTAGCGCCACTTAGCGCCGGGTGTAAGATAGGGCCCCATGACCGTATAAAAGACGTGAACCGAGTTTGGGACCGGAAATTTCGGCTTTGTTACTCTGTAATAAAGTCTCTTCGAAACTACAAGCTCCAGTCTCCAAGAAAATTCTTTATCAGAAAATATCCACAACAACAGTCATTACATTAACGTCACATTTTATTCATAACATACGTAACAATTATCATTATAGTATTTGCTTTTCATTCAATTCATCAAAAATAATCTTTATCCTTGTATGTTTTGTGTGGTGCTGATAGCCTACTTATGTTTTTTATTTAATTTATTTAGTTTCCACCTACTTTTTTCATCCTGCATCATCCAATACAACAATAATCTCAATATTAACGAGCACCAAACCAGTCTTTGTACATTCATACCAATTTCTTTTGAATTTACTTTTGAAGAAATAACAGAATTTAAAAACATGTATCTCAATGGTGCCATTATCAAGCTTGATACTCAGTATGGCCAAATAATAAAGAACATACAGTGCCTTGCGAAAGTATTCACCCCCCTAGGCATTTTTCCTATTTTGTTGCAGTACAACCTGTAATTTAAATAGATTTTTATTTGGATTTTATGGAATGGACCAACACAAAATAGTCCAAATAGGTGAAGTGAAATGAAAAAAAAAACTTGCTTTAAAAAATAAAAAAATTAAAAAAAACTGAAAAGTGCATATGTATTCACCCCCTTTGCTTTAATGTATTTTTAAAGTATCATATTTAATATTTGGTCGCATATCCTTTGCATGCTGTTACTTCCTGAAGTCTGTGACCCATCAACATCAAAAGACTCTCGATATCTTATTTTCAGGTACTGTTACAAGCGATACTATAACCTCTCTGCATTTGAATGGATCTCTATGGGAATTGGGGGGTGAGACTAGATTCAGATGTAAATTACGCTGGTACAGTATGGAACACATGACTGGCTAAATGGCAGTAAGTCATCAAGGGTCTAAGGTATCAAACGAGCCCCAAACCATCACTCTGCGGCCACATATGGAGTAGATGTGGATGGCTCACTGCAAGGGTTATTTCTCCTGACTCATTTTCCTATAAAACTCTATGGGGAAAAAAGTCAGGATAAGAAACCCTTAAAGTGATCCATCCACATCTACTCCATATGTGGCCGCAGAGTGATGGTTTGGGGCTCGTTTGATACCTTAGACCCTTGAAGACTTACTGCCATTTAGCCAGTCATGTGTTCCATACTGTACCAGCGTAATTTACATCTGAATCTAGTCTCACCCCCCAATTCCCATAGAGATCCATTCAAATGCAAAGAGGTTATAGTATCGCTTGTAACAGTACCTGAAAATAAGATATCGAGAGTCTTTTGATGTTGATGGGTCACAGACTTCAGGAAGTAACAGCATGCAAAGGATATGCGACCAAATATTAAATATGATACTTTAAAAATACATTAAAGCAAAGGGGGTGAATACATATGCACGTACCACTTTTCAGTTTTTTATTTTTTTTAAAACAAGTTTTCTTTTTCTTTTTTTTTCCATTTCACTTCACCAATTCGGACTATTTTGTGTAAGGCCATTACATAAAATCTAAATAAAAATCCATTTAAATTACAGGTTGTAATGCAACAAAATAGGAAAAATGCCAAGGGGGGTGAATACTTTCGCAAGGCACTGTACAGTAATACAACTTGTATAAAAAGATATTAAGTTCATAGTGCCACTGTCATAGACTTCAATTTGTGTAACTCACTCAGTTGTACATGCCCTCCTGACAACTTCTAATTTCTGGCAGATGACTCCTTGTCGACTGCAGGCATGTACTTAAACATTGACCTAAGGTCATCTTTCTTAGCCTCTGTGCGGCTATTGCTTTTAGATATTACCTTTGGCTTTGGTAAAATGGAGGTTGGTATGACACCTACCCTTGTGGCTACTTTTGACCCTGTAATGCGGCGTGACGTGTGAGGTAGGAGGAGCCAAACGCAGCAAGGGGATTCTTTAAGCCCTAAGGCCACTAAGGCGGGAAACCCCGCAGTTAAGGGAGGAGACAAGACAACGAACACGCCTACAGATGCTACTAACCGGCTCACTGTCACACGCCAATAAGTAAAAGTGCAAGGACAGGTTTCTGAATAGCCAGAAATAATACACGCCCTGTCTCGGTAACGAGGCGCATAAGAACGGGCGAGTAGCGTAATGGCAAAAATAAAACACACAGTCAACAAACACTGCAAAATAATACGATAGTATTTGAGGAGGCAAAAGGAACAGATCCAACGTTCCAAGGCTACTCTCAGACTCGCAGTCACACACAAACATGTCCACAACATCGCCCAATCTTCCCCATAGGAAGACATGCACCGAAAGACGAAACAGAACCATAGTTCTGAACAAAATCGTCAAACTCCATGTACGGAGACAGGTACCAAAAGGAACGAACAGGACAGGCTGCACCGGACAGTTACCGGCTAAAAGACCAAAATGAGTTAGTAGAAAATAAACGCCCTGCACCCCATGATGAGGAATATAACGAGGCGAACAGGAACAGAGATTTAACGTTCCATGGCTAGTTTAATAGGCTCGCAGTCAAATGCAGAAAACATAAAGGGGTAAACGCCCGATCTCCCAGGAGAGAGAAACATTTTACAGGCGAGCCGACGGAGCACCGTCGTCCAATAACTTTACTATCCAACATGACTAACGCAAGCTTAATTGAAAACACCCGCCCTAGCCTCTCAGTAAAATAATATGTAACGAGGCGAAGGAACAGAGAGCTAACATTCCGTGGCTATTTTCGGAAACATGCAGTCACACACAAACATGTACACAACATCGCCCAAGCTCCATATAAGGAGAGACACAGCCGGAGAACGAACAGAACTACAGTTCTGAACAAAATCGTCCCGCAGGTAAAAAGGGTGAACAGGACAGCTGCAACAAAAGACCAACGCAAACTTAAAAGAAAATAGCAAGCACAGCCTCAATATAATAGAAATAACCCTGACTCACAACAAAGGGGAACGTAGTCCACGAGAAGGAGACAAAACAGGGAACAAACGTACCGAAGCTACTAACCGGCTCACTGTAACACATAAATGAGTAGAAGCTCGAACGCCCGGTTTCCCAGCAAGAAAACCAAACAAAGGCGAAATGGAACAAAGAACTGCTACCCTATACTTCTACGAGCTAAATAACTAAGTAGAAGCGTAAACGCCCGATCTCCCAGGAGAGAGAAACATTTTACAGGTGAAATAGAGCAGAGAACTGCGGTCCCATACTTCTACGAGATAAGTAACTAAAGAGCCGGCAAGAATAAAGCCCTGCCTCAGCAATGAGACGTTAAAACAAGCCCTAAATTCAGTATGATAAAAATGCCCTGTCTCTTAGTAAGAACCTACTATACAGATACACGCAAACAAACCAAGACTCCTCTCGCTTTCACGGAAGAAAGCAGACAGAGAGAGGAGAAAGAGACATCGAAAGGCAAAATATAGACAACGGACTAAAAAGGAAAAACCATGAAGCGAGGACAGAAAAGAGCCAGGGGGGGAAGAGTCCGAATAACTACATCCACATAGGCAGGTATGCCAGGGGGGACGAGTCCTAATAGCTACTTCCACATAGGCGAGTCCCGCATAACTCCAATGAAGCACAACGGAGCTAAACGGTCTCCTTAAAAACCTAGACCTAATCATAAGACTAAAACTTTAAAAGGGCAAAATAAACCGCACACAAAACAGCACAAATAATGCCAGAAAATACACCACAGAACAAACAATCACATAATCAATATAGAAGCCCCAACCGAAGGAAACGGGAGGCTTATATAAACTCCTCAAAAAAAGTTTGGAAACGTTATTTCGGTCGATTATTCCTCCCCTTTAATAATACCAATTGGTATTTGGTATTTGGAAATGGTACCAGTGCTGACACCAAATAATGCTGCCACTCTGCGTACCGGAACACCAGCTTCCACTTGCCCTATTGCACGAGCCTTATCCTGAAGGGACAAACGTGGCATGTTTATGCTTGGAGCACACACAAACTCAACAAAGTTGCAGGACCCATGCACACAAGTGCTGTCAATTAGGTGCCAATCAGGTGCCAGTCACACACCTGTGACTGGCATACACCTGCCAGCACTTGAAGCTCAAAACGAGAGTGAATACCAACAGAAGAATATTGCAGGGGATTTTGGCACATTTTTTTGGGCCGCCACCCACACGGTTAGCTGTGTTGCTCATTCCACGAATGCATGATCCTTACAAGTTGTACCTCGTTGTAAAGGTGACTAATCAGGCTTTTCAATGATATAAAATACAATACCAATTGGTTTCCAAACTTTTTTTGAGGAGTTTAGCTCTCAAGGTGACCACGCACAGGTGTGGATGCTAACAGAAGCTCCGCAATCCAAGCAGGGCGGAGCAAGCATCTACCAAAAGGGCAGCGCCCCCAGTGGCCACTGAGGAAAACGACCGCATAGGGAAAAAGGGTTAAAAACCTATGTCAACCCATAGAGAAGGTTGCCCATTAATGACTGTGTAGCCCAGCCTGTTTGGACATTGATTAAAGTGAATTTGGGCTACTGAAGCAAATGGTATGTACTGCATTACTTTGGAGCATGACTGGTAATCTTTAAAATCACAGTCTCTCATCTGAATGATAATGTATGGATTTTTCCTGTTGGCTTGAAGAAGGACACGTAAGAGAGAGAGTGGAGGATAGAACTCTGACCTGGCCATTGCCTTTTCTATTTGGCTGTGCATATTGTCGACTTGGACGGCTGAATGGCCAGGTGTAGAGTATTTCATTGTTATCCACCCTATTGTTTTGTTACTAGACATGAACTGTGAAATTGCAAACGACATCGAGTTGCGATTCTGAGGGACACAACTATCACTCCAAGTCACAATCTCTGTCACCTCAGGGTAGTCCAAGATCACCCTATCTAGGTTTTTCACTAGGGCACTCCTCTCCCTGACATGGCCTCGGTCCACACAGCACAATACCCCTTGCTACTCTGTGAACAATGGGCTGTGAGGTTGTAAACATTAAGCTTTCGCTTGTGAAAGAAAGAGCTCACTTCAGCCCGTGGGCATGAAATTACATTCTCCAGATCAAAACAGACAGTAAGCTGTTGTTTGTTCTCTCTGTCTTTTTGACGCTCTTGCCGCATGGCATTCTTGTTCTGAATGTGTTTACTTTGTGATTCCTCCTTCTCCCTGTCAATGAAACCCTGTTTAAAGCAGCTTCATAAGCCTCGCATAGATCGCAGCGGTCAGACTTCGGTACGTGAAAGGTTGAACTCATTGTTGAAAATGTACCTATAGTAAGACCGTTTCACAGTCTCTGTTTGCATCTCTTCTCACACTGTGTCTTGTAGAGGTCATACATCTTCGCAACACTTAGTGTATGCTCAAGAACCTTTCTCTGTGTGTGGGCACAACAGTAATGTGACTCTACCACAGGAAAAGATCTGATGTGGGCCCGCACCTGCTCTTTCTGGGCTTCAGCAATGGTTTTCTTTTTATGCTTTCCTCTGCAATCAGGCTTTGGTATACCAGACTGGCTTTTGTTTTTGTGTACGTTGTATACAGGCTTTTGACTTATTGAAAGTGTATCCAAATAAAATTGTTTACACACTCTAATTCTTTCCCCCTTTATATTTAAAAAATAATTAAATGAGTGAATGCGAGGGGAGTTTAGGTTTTCACCTTGCCTTTCTTTAACACGGCACTCTGTAGTCATAGCAATGTAGTGTATTTTTTTGTCCTGGCCTAATTGATCAAATTCATTGAAACATTGCTCTCTCTCTCTGGCGGGATAATTTTCCTAGAGCAGCTAAATTTGCAAGTGGTGCAATTCTTGTAATGTTTTATTTTTTTAGTTGGCACTGTTTTTGTTACGATCCTGATACGGGACGAACCCAAGTGCAACGACCAGGAGACAGATTACAGAAAGTGGAACTTTATTAAGCGTTGGGGTGGTCCCAAAGCTGTACACGGGAGCAAAACAGGTTAGTTAGTTAACACAGGATAGCGTCCAACTGAGGACTGCTCCAAGCCGGAGCTGGACTTGAAGAAACACGGAACTGTTCCAAGCCGGAACTGGGCTTGAACGGAGGTGTCTAAAACACCGGAACTGGACTGGAACTGGACTGGAAACTGGATCGGAACTGGACTGGAAACTGGACCGGAAGGTCCACTCAGGAAACGGGAACGGCACGGAACTTGTTCCAAGCCGGAACTGGACTTGAACGGAGGTGTATAAAACACCGGAACTGGACTGGAACTGGACTGGGAACTGGACTGGAAACTGGACCGGGAGGTCCACTCAGGAAACGGGAACGGCACGGAACTTGTTCCAAGCCGGAACTGGACTTGAACGGAGGTGTATGAAACACCGGACCTGGACTGGAACTGGACTGGAAACTGGACCGGAAGGTCCACACAGGAACACAGGGGACGGCACGGAACTTGTTCCAAGCCGGAACTGGACTTGAACGGAGGTGTCTAAAACACCGGAACTGGACTGGAACTGGACTGGAAACTGGACTGGAGCTGGACTGGAAACTGGATCGGAACTGGGCTGGAACAGGACTGGAAACTGGACCGGGTAGCTTGAGTAACCGGGCAGAAAGCAGAGGTTAAAGGCAGGGTGTTGTGACAGGACTGTAGCTGGTGAATGCACCGCCGAGTTGGAAGGTGCGGCGTAGCTCGGGCAATACTGGCGTAAGCCGGCTGGCATGCAGAGGTCCTGGTACCGCAACACGAGTACGGGAGGTACGTAACACGGGGAGGACAAACACAGCTGCGGGAAGACTGGAACTGCGGCGTCTGGAGGTTTTGAAGGGAAACAGGTAAATGCATGCAGCAGCGAAAGTTTAGCAGAGATAGCTACCAGTCAGGAAACCAGGCGAACAGGTATGAACCAGCAGGCTCACAAACACTGGACCAGAAACGGGATACGAAACAAACACGGTAGGTTAGTCAACGAACTGGCGCTGAATAGCAGCCAGCCAGGGGTTTAAATGGTGCAGGAAGTGAAGGAGAAAACGAGAAACAGGTGTGATGTTAAATCAGGAGTGATTGCCGAAGCACAGCAGTGAGGAATGTGAGTAACGAGAGGGGCGAGTGATAGGCGGAAGCTAAAGTGGAAAATGAAACCAAAAGTACCCGAGGGAGACGCCCAGTCCACAGCCAGGAGGGAAACACGGACAAGGGATCCAACATGACACGGAAGGAAACAAGGAAAACATGGAAAACGGACAGGACGGGAACGGAACGTTACAGTACCCCCCCCTCAATGTACGCCACCTGGCGTACCCGGAGGCCTGGTCTTGTCAGGGAACTGTTCGTGGAAGTCTTGGATTACTGAATGGTCCAAGATCAGGCTCTTGTGGAGCCACGACCTCTCCTCAGGACCGTACCCCTCCCAGTCGACGAGGTATTGGAAACCCCGGCCCCTGCGGCGGATATCAATAACACGGTTCACCGTGTAGGCCGGGGCGTTGTCAACAACTCGGACGGGAGGAGGCGGGATGGTAGGGGTACTGAGGGGGCTGGAGGAGACAGGCTTAACCTGGGACACATGAAACACAGGGTAAACTTTGAGGGAGGCGGGGAGGGAAAGTTTAACAGACACCGGGTTAACTAGACAAATGATGGGGAAGGGACCAATAAAACGGGGCTGAAGCTTTCTGGATGAAGAGGGAAGGGAGATGTTTGCAGTGGAGAGCCAGACCTGCTGACCGGCCCTATACTGTGGGGCTGCGGTCCTGTGAAGGTCCGCCAGACGTTGGGAGCGGGAATTGGCGTGAAGGAGTGCGGTGCGTGTGAGTCTCCAAATGTTTTTACAACGAAGGACATGGGCCCTAACAGAGGGGACAGCTATCTCGGCCTCCTGGGTCGACAGAAGAGGGGGTTGATAGCCTAAAGCACACTCAAACGGGGATAGGCCAGTAGAGGCACTCTTAAGGGAGTTATGTGCGTACTCGACCCAGGGGAGAAAACGGCTCCAAGAGGCAGGATTGCGCACTGTAACGCACCGCAGGGCGGCCCCCAGGTCCTGGTTCGCCCTCTCTGCCTGACCATTAGACTGGGGATGGAAACCCGAGGAAAGACTAGGAGAGGCACCCAGGGCTGCACAGAACGCCCTCCAAACTCGGGAGGAGAACTGGGGCCCACGGTCTGACACGATGTCAGAGGGGATCCCGTGCAGCCTGACCACGTGTAGCACCAAGAGCTCAGCGGTTTCAAGGGCGGACGGGAGCTTGGGGAGGGGAACAAAGTGAACCGCCTTGGAGAACCGGTCCACTATTGTCAGAATGACGGTGTTACCTTCTGACAACGGCAGACCGGTTACGAAGTCCACACCAATGTGACTCCAAGGACGGCCAGGGACGGGGAGGGAAAGGAGAAGACCGGAGGGAGGCTGGTGGGAAGCCTTGCTCCTGGCGCACACCGAGCAGGCCAGGACGAAGGCACGGGTATCCCCTTTAAGGGTAGGCCACCAGAAACTCCTCCTGACGAGGACGATAGTTCTGGCGACACCTGGGTGACATGCCAGGCACGAGGCGTGAACCCATTCGAGGACCTGGGAGCGGACGGAATCGGGGACAAAAAGACAGGAGTTAGGGTTATTGCGGGGGTCCGGTTGGGAAGTCTGGGCGGCCTTCACAATGCCCTCAATCTCCCAGGAGACCGCAGCCACCACACAGGAGGCCGGCAAAATGGGCTCCGGATCAGCAGGACTGGAGGGAGGGGAAAAAATGCGGGACAGGGCATCTGCTTTAATATTACGGGAACCAGGGCGGAAAGAAACAGAGAAATTAAAGCGTGCAAAAAATAACGACCATCTAGCCTGACGAGAATTGAGCCTCTTGGCAGATCTTAAATAAATGAGGTTTTGATGGTCGGTAAAAACAAGAAAAGGGGTACCTGCCCCCTCCAGCCAGTGGCGCCACTCCTCAAGAGCCAGTTTTATCGCCAGCAGTTCCCGATCCCCGACATCGTAGTTCCTCTCGGCGGAGGACAGCCTCCGGGAGAAGAATGCGCAGGGATGGAGCTTGCTATCAGAGGCGGACCGTTGAGACAGAATGGCCCCCACGCCGGTGTCGGAGGCATCCACCTCAACGACAAACTGCCGAGAAGTGTCAGGGTGAAGGAGGATAGGTGCTGAGGAAAACCGAGCCTTGAGTAGCTCGAAAGCTCGCTGGGCATCGGAATTCCAACAGTAAGGCAGGGCAACGGAAGTGAGTTTAGTCAGGGGAGCAGCAATGGAACTGTAATTGCGAATAAAGCGGCGGTAGAAATTTGCAAACCCCAGGAACTGTTGAAGGTGCTTGCGGGAGGTGGGTTGGGGCCATTCTGTCACCGCCTTGATTTTCACAGGGTCCGCCCGGATACTGCCCTCCTCGATAATGAAGCCGAGGAACGGGACCGTGGAAGCGTGGAAGGAACATTTCTCAGCCTTAACAAACAGCTGATTCTCCAACAGCCGCTGGAGAACCTCTCGAACGTGACGGACATGCTCCTGCGGGGATTGAGAAAAAATTAAAATATCATCGATATAAACAAAAACGCTCCTCCCTAGGAGGTCCCGCAGGACGTCGTTCACCATGCTCTGGAAGACTGCTGGGGCGTTAGTAAGGCCGAAAGGGACCACCAGGTATTCGTAGTGGCCCAACGGGGTATTAAAAGCAGTCTTCCACTCGTCCCCCTCACGGATACGCACCAAGTGATACGCATTCCGGAGGTCGAGCTTGGTGAACGTCACAGCTGGAGAGAGGGCTTCAAAGGCGGTGTTAATGAGGGGAAGAGGGTATTTGTTACGGATGGTGACCTGGTTGAGGCCCCGGTAGTCGATGCAGGGTCGCAGGGAGCCATCCTTCTTCCCAACGAAGAAGAACCCTGCACCGACTGGGGATGAAGAGGGACGGATAATACCCGAAGCGAGGGAGTCGTGGATGTATTCCTCCATGGCTAGTTTCTCCGGTCCAGACAGACTGTAGAGGCGTCCCGATGGCAGTTTAGCTCCAGCCAGTAGGTCAATGGCGCAGTCATACGGCCTGTGAGGAGGTAAGGACAGAGCACGTGATTTAGAAAATACTTGCGCGAGGTCGTGATACTCGCTGGGAACATTCGTTAAATCCGGTATAGGTTGCATGGAACAGGGTTTACTGGGCCCCGGAGGGGGTAGTGCAGAACGGAGACAGCTGGCTAGACAGTGGGCACTCCACGCCAGGATGCGACCGGCTTTCCAGTCAATATGGGGATTGTGGAGGCGAAGCCAGGTCTGACCTAAAACCAGAGCAGATTGTTGGGAGTTAATCAGTAATAGCTGAATGGACTCCCGATGATTGCCAGATAGAATTAATTGGATAGGAACGGTGGAGTGGGTAACTAACCCCAAACTCCTACCGTCCAGAGCTAGAGCTGAAATGGGTGAAGTGAGACGTTCCGTGGGAATGCCGGCCCTCCTGGCGAAGGTGATATCCATGAAGCTGGCGTCAGCTCCGGAGTCAATTAGGGCCGAAGAAGATAGGGTCTTGTCCCTCCAAAGGAGAGTAGCCTTGAACATGAGGCGGTCCTGGGCAGCATGGTTGGGGACGATGGGGCTCGTCAGTACGCCCAGTCTTACTGGCGAGCCCCTTCTTTTGGGCGAATGGGACAGGAGGCGATCTGATGGCCAGGCTTGCCGCAATAGAAACAGGATCTGGTGCGCTGACGGCGCTGACGCTCCTCGGGATTGACCGCAACTCTGCCCAGTTGCATGGGCTCTTCCTCGGACCCGCCCGTAGGCGCCCGAGATCCAGTGATGGAGTGTGAATGAACATTAGAGACGACGGAGGGCGAATGACGCCCGGAACTTCCTCCCCGCTCCCGGGCCCGGATGCGGAGACGATTATCGATGGCTATAGCGAGGCTGATGAGGCTATTAAGGGAGTTGGATTCCTCCCGAGTGGCAAGCTGGTCCTTGAGTTCCTCGCTGAGAGCTTGGCGGAAAGCCCCCTGGAGGGAGGCGTCATTCCATCCTGACTCCGCGGCGAGGGTACGAAACTGAATGGCCATTTCTGCGACACTGCGGTTGCCTTGGCGAACTTGAAGCAGACGCTGGGTAGCGTCACGTCCACAGGTCGGGTGTTCAAACACACGTCGCATCTCTGCCGTAAAGGCTGCGAAGTTGCTGCATAACGGAGCCTGGCTGTCCCAGATGGATGTAGCCCACTCCAGGGCGCTCCCTCCCAGGCTGCTCATAATGAACGCGATCTTGCTGGAGTCAGAGGCGAAGGAGGAGGGCTGCATCCGAAACACTATGTCACATTTAAGTAGAAATTCACGACATCTCCCCAACCCCCCGCGATATAACTCGGGGTGTTGTACACGGGGCTCACGGCTGGAAGTGGGAGCCGGTGCCTCCGGATGGGGTTCGGGAGAGGAAGGAGTAGGGTTGGCTGGAATCCGTAGTAGCGGTTGGTGGAGCGAAAGTTGGGATACTTGCTCCGTGATGCCCCTAACTACTTCCAGCACATCATCCAAACGGCGACCCTGTTGGTCGCTGATCGCAGTTTGGCAGGAGAAGGCGTGGCGAATCTGTTCCAGATCGGCTGGGTCCATATTGTTGGCCAGTTCGTTCTGTTACGATCCTGATACGGGACGAACCCAAGTGCAACGACCAGGAGACAGATTACAGAAAGTGGAACTTTATTAAGCGTTGGGGTGGTCCCAAAGCTGTACACGGGAGCAAAACAGGTTAGTTAGTTAACACAGGATAGCGTCCAACTGAGGACTGCTCCAAGCCGGAGCTGGACTTGAAGAAACACGGAACTGTTCCAAGCCGGAACTGGGCTTGAACGGAGGTGTCTAAAACACCGGAACTGGACTGGAACTGGACTGGAAACTGGATCGGAACTGGACTGGAAACTGGACCGGAAGGTCCACTCAGGAAACGGGAACGGCACGGAACTTGTTCCAAGCCGGAACTGGACTTGAACGGAGGTGTATAAAACACCGGAACTGGACTGGAACTGGACTGGGAACTGGACTGGAAACTGGACCGGGAGGTCCACTCAGGAAACGGGAACGGCACGGAACTTGTTCCAAGCCGGAACTGGACTTGAACGGAGGTGTATGAAACACCGGACCTGGACTGGAACTGGACTGGAAACTGGACCGGAAGGTCCACACAGGAACACAGGGGACGGCACGGAACTTGTTCCAAGCCGGAACTGGACTTGAACGGAGGTGTCTAAAACACCGGAACTGGACTGGAACTGGACTGGAAACTGGACTGGAGCTGGACTGGAAACTGGATCGGAACTGGGCTGGAACAGGACTGGAAACTGGACCGGGTAGCTTGAGTAACCGGGCAGAAAGCAGAGGTTAAAGGCAGGGTGTTGTGACAGGACTGTAGCTGGTGAATGCACCGCCGAGTTGGAAGGTGCGGCGTAGCTCGGGCAATACTGGCGTAAGCCGGCTGGCATGCAGAGGTCCTGGTACCGCAACACGAGTACGGGAGGTACGTAACACGGGGAGGACAAACACAGCTGCGGGAAGACTGGAACTGCGGCGTCTGGAGGTTTTGAAGGGAAACAGGTAAATGCATGCAGCAGCGAAAGTTTAGCAGAGATAGCTACCAGTCAGGAAACCAGGCGAACAGGTATGAACCAGCAGGCTCACAAACACTGGACCAGAAACGGGATACGAAACAAACACGGTAGGTTAGTCAACGAACTGGCGCTGAATAGCAGCCAGCCAGGGGTTTAAATGGTGCAGGAAGTGAAGGAGAAAACGAGAAACAGGTGTGATGTTAAATCAGGAGTGATTGCCGAAGCACAGCAGTGAGGAATGTGAGTAACGAGAGGGGCGAGTGATAGGCGGAAGCTAAAGTGGAAAATGAAACCAAAAGTACCCGAGGGAGACGCCCAGTCCACAGCCAGGAGGGAAACACGGACAAGGGATCCAACATGACACGGAAGGAAACAAGGAAAACATGGAAAACGGACAGGACGGGAACGGAACGTTACAGTTTTCTTTGTACTATTCTGGTGTTCCTTTCCCTGCTGATATAGTCTTTTCCGGATGCTAGATTTCCATGCCGATGGATTAGACTGCCTCTTCCTTTTTTTGGTGGGCGTTTCTCCACTCACTGTCTCTCTTGCACCATCTACTCCAGTCTGTGGCTCAGCTGCTCCTCCCCTCTCCGCTGCTCTCTCTCGCTCTACCTCTACTCCTACCATGTCTGTCTCTGCGAGAGTTCAACAAAACAGCACAGTTGAGCATCACAACACATCATTCTTCACAATATTGTTTACATGATAGTGTTGTGGTGATAGTGTTGTGGTGTATTGCTTTTAGCGTAGGCCTAATACACAAGTTCCTCCTTATTGACAATACCCACCACTATGAACGCCAATCAAGGGCTCTGCTCCTCTTCCTCCTGCTCCTCCTTCTCTCTCCGCTCCTCTTCCTCTCTCTGTCCTTCCTCCTCTCCCTGCTTCTCTTCCTCCCCCTCCTCCTCTCCCTGAACCTCTTCCCCTCTCTGCTCCTCTTCCTCTTACTGCTGCTACACTCATTCTCTCTGTTATCTTTCTCTCTTCAATGTCCACTTCACTGTCCTCCCCAAAGTCAGACCATTCACTGCAAGAGCATTCCTGACCATTGTTATTTCTGAAACAGAAAATGCATGATAAAGGTACAGGCTACTATATTCTAGCTAGAACATTTTTGACAGCTTATTAATTCTAATGAAAGCCAAAGGTGGCTAGCCTCATATGCAGCTTGCTAGCTTTTAGCTAACTTAGCTAACGATTTCATAGCTTACCAATTGCAAATCAGTTCTTATACAGTTCTGTGACAGACTAGCTAGACATACATTCATTATTAGCTTGCAAGCTACTTCCTAGATAGTTAGCTAGCTAGGGCCCTAGCCACCGTTATTTGCTTAGCGTTAGCTAGCTAGCTAACGTCAGCTAATGCTACTGAGTTAGCCAGCAAGCTGATGCATGTCTCTAGGTAGTCTGTGTATTGTTATTATTTTGCAAACGAACGGCGATTATTACTATTTTCCAACTTACCCATCACCATTACTTTCACAGAAATTAATCAAATTTAATCTTTCAAGTTCATATTTCTATTTTGGCGTGCCATCTCGCTAGCTGTAGCTGACTGCTGAACACACGGTGGGTGAAAATCACTCCACAGGCAGGAAGATGAACTCTTCAGCAGAGCTAGAGAGATCGTTTTTTATTGGTTTGTTACTCCTGCATTGAGGCTTATGATTGGATCGCAGTTGGAACTTTATAACACTAACTTGGTTAGCAATTTTGGAGAAGGAACCTTTTTATTTTATGAATTACAGGCAAAAAAAATAAATATCTATTTTTCAAAAATAACACCACACTGGCTTTAAGGAACACCCAACAGATTAATATACACTGCCTGGCCAAAAAACACTCTAATATTTCGTTGGACCACCTTTAGCTTTGATTACGGCGCGCATTCATCGTGGCATTGTTTCGACAACCTAATGCAACGTCATAACATTTATTTCCGTCCAGAGTTGCATTCATTTTTGGCCGAGATCTTGTATTGATGACAGGAGAGTCTAACCACTCCGTAAAGTCTTCTCCAGCACATCCCAAAGACTTTCAGTGGGGTTAAGGTCAGGATTCTGGTGGCCAATTCATGTGTGAAAATGATTCCTCATGCTCCCTGAACCACTCTTTCACAATTTGAGCCCGATGAATCTTGGCATTGTCGTCCTGGAATATGCCCATTTATGGGATAACCTGGTCATTCAGTACATTCAGGCACTCAGGTGACTTAATTTTATTGCTGAATAACGTTGCTGAGCCTAGACCTGACCAATTCAAGCAACCCCAGATCATAACACTGCCTCCAGAGGCTTGTACAGTGGGCACTATGCATGACGGGTGCAACGGCGACTTTTTTTTTGGCCAGGCAGTGTATATAAATAACTCAATTTCAACAAAAATGTCAGTTAGAACCTTATAATACTAAGCGCACAATATGCTAATTCTGAATTTGATGCCTGCAACACGTTCCAAAAAAGTTGGGACAGGGGCAAAAAAAAAGACTGGGAAGCTCAAAAAAACACCTGTTTGCCATTCCACAGGTAAACAGGTGATGGTATCATGACTGCAAACTCTGCAGTCTTGAGAGCAATACATCTCAAGACTGCAGAGTTTGTCAAAATGTTGATATGGGCCGTTGTATATGATCGTAAATAACCTTATAACAGGGCTTAACATGCTAAATACCAAACCTCTCCTTTAATTAGCTTTGATCTGTTAAATGAGGTTAATGTTGTTTTTGGGTGAATTACCCTTTAACATTCCCAAGATGTATGCAAGAGAACAGGATGCTAAGCAACCACCCTAATTACAAACTTTTTTCCTTAACAAAGGCAGGGCTACCAAAGTTATATCTCTAATAAAATTTAGAACGTGTGTCACTCACTCGTGTTTTTCCCAATAGATATTCGCAACACTTATCATCAAGCTTCCACTTTTCATTAAAATACAGCTTGATGTTGTCAGGTTTTTTTTACCTCAGTGATGTTTCGACAGCTAACTAACGTTACATAATTTTGGCTATGATTTTCAGAGAAACGTATTGGCTAATGTTAGGTTACGGCTCGATACCGCAGGTGTTACAACTGGCAACAAAAGCAGACCACAGACACGTCCAATCACAGTAGCCTAACGCGAGGATTTGTGGGAGTTGAAGTCTAATATTCTGAAGCTATGCTTGTTCCTGCTGTAACCGCGTGAACTTCCATGTATATTTTGGAGATTTTTTCAGCAGTTTCAGATTTCTACACAACAATGTGTCTGGTAAATTGGTTATTTCTGCCGTTCTTTTTTTGGTATTTTTTTACAGTGTATTTTTGCTAACTATTTCCAGCATGCAGATCGGTAATTATAATTAGGTGTGATTGTGAGATCATAATATGTAATTATTTGGAATCAAAAGCCTACAATATTATAGCAATGTTGAGACTGGTATCCTATCTCTAAAGTCAGTAATATCCAGATGTTTGAGAATAGGGTTTAAGAACATCTAGGATAGTATTGTTGGGTCTTGACCAAGCCGTAACAACTCGCCGCCTTCTTTGAAGTTTTTTCCCCCCAGTGGCTAAAGAGTGAACTGCAACGCCCGGTTGCAAAAAGAATGTTAAACGGCATTTCCTGACCGAAGTGCGTGAACTTGTATGATTACATTTGAGATCATTAACCATAACTTAGCAGCTCACAGCCTGAGCTAGCTTACTCCACATGACTTCCTTTGTTCCCTGAACGCACACGCGGTACACACCCATGTGCATACCCACACAAATGCTGCAATGCGCACATAACACGATATGTTTGTTTTGTAGAATGTAATATTTCTGTTTTTCCTTGTTTAATAAATCCATGTTTGTTAAACCTGGTGTCTGTTTTGATGTCATATGAGCACGAGAACTGAGTCAACCCTAATCATTAAAATGTAATACTTTCAACCCTTATGAATTATTAGTTATTCGTGCCTTGATTGTAAATTGAAGTAGTAGCAATTATAACCCATAATAATCAAATGAGACTGATTTAATTTGAACCTAATTTAGGAATAATGAGGGTAAACCTCATTATCCCTTAGTTATTGCCTATATTTCTGGCATCCCATGAAAGAGTTTATATATTCCTTACATTTATTGGCGCCCCGTCTGAGGATATTCCCTACATAATTGGTGCCCGAGTGAAGACTGGTAAGACAAACATGTTTTATTTGTCTATCTCCACTGCTACCAAATGTATATGTAAACCCCTTGAATAAGTAAGACTCCACATGTAAGAATATTGAGGCGTATTTCTTACATTTACCACCTTACACTATACCATTTCCTGCAATTATACCATGCTTCCACTGCGAAGCAACCACACCTACAATTTATTTAGGAATCGTTAATCCAGTTTTAAAATTATAATCTTTCTTTTTTAAGCTTTGGTCACCCCAAGAACCACTCCACTCTGCTTTACAATGCAGTCCAATGGGGCATATTTAGATACAGGTTCAATTTCCTCAAACAAGTCCAGTTTATCTAAACCTCCTATTTGGGAGTGAAAAATAGTGTCAAAGTTGCAATATACTTGCCATAATTAAAAAGAAAATATATTCCATTGCATGCTCTTTGAACTTGCAGAATTGACCTAACGTTACCGTAGTTACCTAATCGGAACACACAAAAATGTATTGTTTCCAGTGGTGTGTGGCTCACCTTTATAAGCTAACATGGAAAATCCAAAATGAAAACATGTTGCAATGGCTGATTATCCATCAGACTATTACGATGATATTATATATATTTATTTGAACCAGAATACACGGAATACTCTGCATCTTGTCTTTCTGTCTCAGCCTCAGTTCTCCTTCTGTCCTCTTCAATTTGATTTAGCTGTTAATCTGTGTCTTCCGTTTCAAATAAATATTGGAGTGAAACATGTTATTTCTAATGATTGTTCTGCCATTTAAAAATTTTTTTTTATTTGGTCACAGTTTATATACAGTTGTAGTCGGAAGTTTACACAGGTTGAAGTAATTAAAACTCATTTTTAACCACTCCACAGATTTCATGTTAGCAAACTATAGTGTTGGTAAGTCAGTTAGGACATCTACTTTGTGCATGACACAAGTAATTTTTCCAACAATTGTTTACAAACAGATTATTTCACTTATAATTCACTATATCACAATTCCAGTGGGTCAGAAGTTTACATACACTAAGTTGACTGTGCCTTTTTTATATTTGTTCGCATATCCTTAGCATGCCATGACGTTCTGTTGTCTGTGACCCAACAACATCAAAAGTTATCTTATTTTCTGGTACTCTTACAAGACTATAACGTCTCTGCATTTGAATGGATCTCTATGGGAATTGGGGGGTGGGACTAGATTTAGCTGTAAATTATGCTGGAACAGTATGGAATACATGATTGGTAAAATGGCTGTAAGTCCTCAAGGCTCTGATGTATCAAACAAGCCTCAAACCATCACTCTGCTGCCAGGTATGCAGTAGATATGGATGGATCACTTTAAGGGTTGTTTCTCCTGACAAATTTTCCTATTGAACTCTATGGAAAAATAAGTCAGGAGAAGAAACCCTTCAAGTTATCCATCCATATCTACTGTGTTTCTGGCAGCATAGTGATGATTTAAGGCTTGTTTGATACGACAGACCCTTGAAGACTTATAGCCATTTAGCCAACCATGTGTTTCCATACTGCTCCAGTGTAATTTACAGCTAAATCTAGTCACACCCCCAAATTCCAATGCAAGCAGAAGCCTCCACATGGCGCATCCCGGGCAAGGCTGACGACAGAAACTGTACCACAGTAACTGACTGAAGTAGCCAATTCTGCAACCACCGACCGTCAACGACAGTCAAGTTTTTCCCCACGCGAGCCACAATGTCGGCGTTAGTAGTAACCTCAATCAATGTGGAGGGATACACTGTAACGAAGGCCGATGCGCTAGCTAGCCACTGCAACGGAAGTGACATTGTCTGTATGCAGGAGACCCACCTGGGTCCGACGAGCAACCGGCCAACACTACCAGGTATGAAACTGGTAGCTGAGATACGTCATCCCAAGTACGGATCAGCCATGTTTGTGAAGCCCCTGTTGGACGTCAGGGACATCCACACTAACAGCTCAGACACTAACATAGAGACAGTTACTATCTGCCTGCCAGAGATTTCCATTACCTTGTTGTATAAACCACCTGCCAGCCCCTTTGTATGGCCTGACCTACCACCTAAGTGCAGGAAGAAGTATGCTGTTGTGATTGGGGATTTTAATTCCCATCACACAATGTGGGGCTATGATTCTACCAACAGCGATGGTGAACTAGTCGAAAGCTGGATGGAAAACACATGCATGCAGCTGGAGTTGATTCACAACGCTAAACTCCCCAAGTCCTTCAACAGCTGCCGCTGGAGAAGAGGCTACAACCCTGACCTGTGTTTTCGTCAGCCGGAGACTAGCGCACTTAAGTGAGAAAGCGGTGCTGAACCCGCTCCCCAAGTCACAACATCGACCAATCTCAGTTACAATCAAGCCTGCCATAACAAAGTCGGAAGTCCCTTTTCGGATGCCGCTTCAACCTCAAGAAGGCCAAATGGGCTGAGTATAATGAAGGGATGGAAAAAGCACTATTAGACGTTGAACCCACACCTGACAACTACACCATGTTTGTACAGGCTGTAAAGAAGACTGCTCGCGGTCACATCCCTCGTGGATGTCGAAAAGAGTACATTGCTGGCCTCACAGAGGAATCATTGCAGCTGCTGGAGTGCTACGAAACAGAGTTTGGAAATGACCCGTTTTCGGACACCACTAGCGAGCTTGGTGATGCACTCATGGAATCCCTGGGGAAGGAGAGGCGGAAAGCCTGGCAGGATCTTATAGAGAACATCAACATGACCCAGAACAGCAAAAAAGCCTGGTCCACCATTCGGAAACTAAATGGTGATAAGATCACACCACCTACTATATCCGACATAACACCAAACCAGGTCGGGAGCCAACTGGTGGCCAACGGGAGACGAGCAGAAAGGCGCAGGGCTAAAGGAAAACATCATTCCACAATCATTCCGGGCAATCAGCAGAACATGTCCATACTAACCAAGCCCTTCACCTTGGAGGAGTTTGAAGCAGGACTTAGCACCATGAAGCTGGGAAAAGCTGTGGGTCCCGACGACATACTGACCAAAATGATTACTCACCTAGGCCCAGTCGCTAAACAATGGCTTATGAACATGCACAACACATACCTCCAGACCCAGTGCATTCAAACTATCTGGAGGAAAGCTATTATCATTGCTCTACTAAAACCTGGAAAAGATCCCAACCTCTCCAAAAGCTACCGGCCCCATCTCCCCAACTAGGTATGACCTACAAGCTGTTTGAGAGACTACTCCTTAGCCGACTATCCCCTCAGATAGACGCTAAGCTAATCAAAGATCATGCTGGATTCAGATCTGGAAAATCATGCACAGGCTAACTGCTAAACCTCACCCAATACATTGAAGACAGCTATCAGAAGAAGCTGATAATGGGTGTTGCATTTGTCGATCTGTCAGCAGCTTATGATACTGTCCAACACAGGCCGCTGATCAAAAAACTCTTCGACATGACAGCTGATGCCGAACTATGTAACGTTATAAGATGTCTTCTGAGCAACCGGATGTTCCATGTTACACTCAACAATAGGAAAAGCAGATGGTTCCACCAGACCAACGGGCTGCGGCAGGGCAGCGTCTTGGCCCCTCTCCTCTTCAATGTCTACACCAACGACCAGCCCCTACCGGAAGGATAAAGCAGGTTTATCTATGCAGATGACCTAGCCATGGCAACGCAGCAGCATAACTTCCCAGAAATTGAGTCAACCTTGGAACGAGGCCTCTCAGATATGTCAGCGTACTATCTGGAAAACCACCTGCGCCCAAACCCTGGGAAAACCCAAATCTGCAGCTTCCATCTCAAAAACAGAGAGGCTAAACGGGAGCTCGACGTAACCTGGGACGGTATAAAGCTCGAAAACTACCAGCACCCAGTCTATCTGGGAGTAACTTTAGATCGTACCCTTAGTTACAAGGCACACATCCAAAAGACGAGAGCCAAGGTCTCCACCAGGAACAGCCTTCTACGACAACTAACAAACTCAAAGTGGGTTGGCTCACCCAAGTACACTGCGTACATCGGCACTAGCCTTGTGCTTCTCCACCGCCGAATATGCTTGCCCAGCATGGAGCAGATCGTGCCATGCACGTAAACTAGACCCTATCCTCAACGAGACCTGCAGGATAGTGACTGGGTGCATCAAAACAACCCCCGTACACTGCCTTTATGCCCTCTCTGGCATCGCTCCCCCTAACATCCGCAGAGCAGTCATCACAAAAGCCGAGCGCACAAAGCAGGCCAATGACAACCGACACTCACTCCATGAGCACTCTGCTGCCCAGAAACGGCTCAGCTCCAGGAGCAGTTTCCTGGACACCACTGAAGTACTGGGGACCACCCAAACTGATGCCAGGATTACTGAATGGCAGAACCAGTGGAACAGCCTTGGCAACCAGACAACCCAATGGATGGAGAGAGGCATCACCCCAGACAAATGCCTCACTACCGTCCACGATCAACCTTGGCCTGTCTGGAAAACACTGAACCGTCTGCGGGTCGGTGAAGGACGCTGCAAGGTGTCCATGAAGAAATGGAAAATAACAACTTCCGGTGCATGTGTGTGTGGCGAATCCCAAACCATGGAACACATCATGAGATGTAGCCAAGCTCCACAATGTACCGGAGATGACCTCGCCGAGCCAAATGCCGCTGCGCTCACCTGCGCCAACCACTGGAAAGACGTGATATAGAAGATGGCCGGACACGAGGAAGAAGAAGCTTGTAAGAGTACCAGAAAATAAGATATCAAGAGTCTTTTGATGTTGTTGGGTCACAGACATCAGGAAGTCATGGAATGCAAAGGATATGCGAGCAAATATTAAAAATTTAAAGGCATAGTCAACTTCTGACCCACTGGAATTGTGATATTGTGAATTAAAAGTGAAATAATTTGTCTGTAAACAATTGTTGGAAAGATTACTTGTGTCATGCACAAAGTAGATGTCCTAACTGACCTAGATGTTTGCTAACATGAAATCTGTGGAGTGGTTAAAAATGAGTTTTAATGACTTCAACCTAAGTGTATTTAAACTTCCGACTTCAACTGTATATCTCTACAAAAAACGTTTTAAACATACAAAAATGCCAAGAAACGAACTCACAGCCTATCTGTAAGTAATTGATTAAAACTTGCAAAAAATAGGCCTTCAGTTAAAAGTATTGATATGAAAATGAGGCCAAGTTACAATAAACAATATAGGCTATCATAGCTTACACAAATTAATCTAGCTATATTCCAGAATCTGCTTTGTTCACGTTCATATACGTGCTAGAAGTGTCATTTTGAGACAGTTTTAGCTGCCCTATAGAAGTGAATGGAAAGCGACAAATACCCTATTCTGGATTATCACCCCAGGGGAGCACAGAGCAACTAATGAACATATTTCGCCACCATTTGGACTCATATCATGGCCAGGTAACTACACAAGATAAGAAACTCCAGCACACTGCTATAATGCTCCCAAGTGGTAATTTTATTATCTAGCTGACGAAGACCGATTTGGTTGAAACGTTGTGTGTTCACGAATGTACCTAGATAATAAAATTATCAATTGGGAGCATTATAGCAGTGTGCTTGAGTTTCTTTCTTATTCTGCATTATTCTTTTTACCCAGCACCTGCGCTGAATCTTTGGATGTACATATGCCTATTCTTTAATCAGGTAACTACACAACCCAAAGTTCTACCAAAGTTCAGTTGTGCTTTAAGTCTCTATTTTCCCATTTTTATCATAGAATAACATAGGGACAACCAAGCCCATAGTGTGTGCCAACCAACCCAGCGATGGCGATGGTGGTCACAAGTGCACTATGCTTTTATCTTTTTAGGGATACCAGTAGTGCAGAGTCATCTGCATTTAAAACAAGTTCACATGAACAGGCATACTTCAGGTCACCAATTGCTTCCTATCTTTCAGATACGCGTGAACCCATTTGCCTGCTGCATCATTTATTTATTTATTTATTTATTTAATTATTTATTTCGGCATGCATATAGTCACACTTCATCACAATTTCTGTAATATGCCCTGAACAAACACAGTACCTGCCGAAAAGGGATACGGGAAAAAGCAGCCTGCTTATCAAAAGTCCCGCCCCAATTCCCAACTCAAATTTAAATGTTCACATTATACATTTGTTTAAAACAGATTTTTTCGTATCACAACAGCATAGCTGAATTTTCTTTATAACAAAACAGACCGAGAAAGAAAAAATAAGCTAAAATAAAATAAACCAAATATTAAAGTCCAAATAAGTCGGATTTAAATGTACATGTCATACATTCTTACAATGTTTTTTGCACATCGTGACATTGTTTTCATTTCTTGATAACCCACCATTGTTTATACTTGGTAGTTTTCTACCATCTTATTTTTTATCCTACTCTTGAAGACCTTCAAATTCGTAGACGATTTAATCTCATCATGTAAACTGTTCCAAAGCTTAACCCCCACAATAGATACAGAATGACCTCTGAGTGTAGAATTTATCGATTTTTGTTTATAAATCATGTTTCCTCTCAAGTTGTGTATGTTATCTCTCTTTAAAAACAAATCCTGTATATTTACTGGTAAAAGACTTTTGGAGGCTAAAAATAATATTTGTAAGGTATTATACTTAATTATGTCATGCCACTTGAGAAACTTTGCCTTAGTGAACAAATCATTAGTGTGATCTCTATATGGGACACAATATACAACTCTCAGTGCCCTTTTTTGGAGTTTAAACAGCGGCTCTGTAGTGTCTTTATAAGTGTGACCCCACACTTCGACACAGTAATGAAGGTGGGGTGTTATGAGTGCCGAGTAAATTGTCTTAAGTGAATGTTGATTGAGTAATTTCTGCATTTTCCACAAAATAGACACGCTTTTGGCCAACTTACATTGAACTAGCTTCACATGTGGTTTCCATGTCAGGAGGCAATCTACCGTAACCCCCAGAATCTTGTGTTCGTTCACTCGTTCAATGTTGGTACCATTGACCTTTAAGTTTATGTTTTCCTTCAGGCCTCTTTTCCCGAATAATATGAATTTTGTCTTTGAAAGGTTTAGTGATAATTTATTAATATTAAACCACGTGTGAAGCTTTGACATTTCGTTGTTAACTAATTTGACCATTTGATTAAGATCAATTCCAGAGCAGAGGATGTTTGTGTCATCCGCGAATAAAATTAGTTTTAGGACGTTAGATACTTTGACTATGTCGTTAATATATAGTATAAATAATTTTGGTCCTAAGACTGAACCCTGCGTGACCCCACAGGTGATGTCCAGGCATGTTGATATGCTGTCCCCTATCTGAACACATTGAACTCTATTTGATAGGTAACTCTTTATCCATTGTAATGCGATTCCTCTAACTCCATATCTGTACAATTTTTCAATCAATATGCTGTGGTTTATCGTGTCAAAAGCTTTTTTCAGGTCAATGAAGATGCCTATAGTGTATAATTTCCGGTCTAACGCGTCCTTGATAAATTCTATGGATTCTGTCAGGGCCAGTGCTGTTGAATGTTTTTTTCTGAACCCGTATTGGCTGTCACATAGCAGTTTGTGCTTATCAATGAACTTATCTAATCTGACATTAAAGAGCTTTTCAATAATTTTTGAGCACTGTGGTAAAATTGAAATAGGACGATAATTTGAAAACTCATGTTTGTCTCCACTTTTGTACAGAGGAAGAACTCTTGCTATCTTCATTTTATCCGGAAACACGCCATTACAGAACGATAAGTTACATATATATGCTAGCGGAGGTATGATCGCTTTTGATATACTTTTTAACAACGTCATGTCTATCTGGTCTACGTCAGTGGATGTCTTAGCTGTGCAATCTCTCAGTATTGCTTTGATTTCAGCTTGTGTGACCGGATCTAGAAATAATGACTCTTTTTTTATCTCGCCGCCGCTATCAAAGTGATCCCACTGCAGGAGTGAGGATGGAATGGCCTTGGCTAGCTCCGGACCAACACTAACAAAGTATTTGTTGAAACTATCTACTATCACCTTATTATCTTCTTCCCTCCTGTTGTTTATATTGAAATGATCCGAGAATGTCCGCTTGGCCTTTCGCCCAGAGACAGAATTTATTATTTTCCAGAGATTTCTGGTGTAGTTTCTATTTTCTGTTAGTAACTTGTCATAATAATCTTTTTTATGTTTCCTCAGCAAATATGTCACTCTGTTTCTGAAACGTTTGTACTTTGCATATGATTGTACACTCCTTTCCTTTATAAACTGTTTATATAAGCTGTTTTTTTTCCTGCAGGCGTTCTCGATGGTCTTAGTAAACCAAGGCCTTTTTTCTTTTGCTTTATTGTCTTTGTTCAAAGTTTTGACTACCGGGCAGTGTTTGTCATATAGTGAATTTATTGTGTTTAAGAAGGCCTCATACGCTTTGTTTGTGTCCCTTTCAGTCAATACATCATTCCACTTTTGTTTCATCATATCTTGTTCAAGATCTTTGAGTCTCTTTTCGTTTCTAATTCTTTTTAAGTTTTTTGGCACTGGTTTCTGATCTATAGTGTGTTTCCAGTCACAGATAGCGAAGACTGGAAGGTGATCAGAGATATCATTTATCATAATACCACTTGTTATTACAGTGTCCAGTATATTTGTATAGATATTGTCAATTAGTGTGGCACTATGTTTAGTGATTCTGCTTGGCTGGGTGATTAGTGGTCGCATTCCGCACGCATACATTGTGTTAACAAAGTCCTCAATCAACTTGTTATCGTTAGGATTTAAAATGTCTACGTTAAAGTCACCACATATGAAAACATTTCTCTGATTCATTTTTGCTAATATTTCTCCCAGGCAATTGCTGAATAAGTCTATTTTTGAACTGGGAGCTCTGTAAACGTTGCATATAACAGTTTTTTTACCTTTCGGCATTGAAAATTCAATTGTTACACACTCCATTACATTTTCAACGACAATTGACATGCTTTCCAGTATCTCAAAATGTATGCTCTCATCAATAAACAGGGCAACCCCTCCACCAGATTTGTTAATTCTGCTCTTACACACAAAATTATACCCTTCCAGGTGGAAGTCCATGCATTTCTCATCGTTAATCCAAGTTTCCGACACTGCAATGATGTTGAATGGTTTAGCAAATGTACATAGATACTCCTGTATCTGTTCAAAGTTGGCGTATAGACTCCTGCTATTGAAGTGGATTATTGACAGCTTTCCATCCATGCTAATGTTCTCGTTGAACTGGTCTTCCAAGTAATATCCACATTTGTTTATTCCATTATAATAAAAGTGTCTGTCTGGATCAACTTCTTCATTCGGGTCTTTTGATCTTAGGTTCTGGTTAGATGTCATACTCACGTTTTCATAATCAGCAATTATATCCATCAATTCAGTCATTTTAATCCTTGAAGCTTTACTTTTTGGTTGAACTGAGTTCATGGCGTTTTCACGTAGTTTTCACGTACCTTACTGTTCAAATTTCTCCAGCTCCTCCAACGCCCTGATCAGCACCGGTCTGGTATTTTCTGGAGATGACCCATTTGGTTTGATATAAACTTTACAATTCGCCGTCCAGGTGTTCTGTAATTTTTTCCCTTTCTTCAATTGACAAGCTTTCCAAGCGATGGTAGCGTTTACTTTGCTGAGATTTTCATTGATAAACACGTTAGATCCTTTCAGATTTTTACCCTGCTTCAGCAGAGCAACTTTGTATTTCCTACTTATGAATCTCAGCACCACGGCGCGGGTTTCGTTTTCACGGCCTCCGTTCGTTTTTTTCTTGGGAAGCAGATAGCAAGAATCCACATTGGTGAGATCCATGTCGATGTTTTTGGAGTTTAGAAACTCCTCCACCTGCATTTCCACAGATTGGATGTCTGCCTCGTCTGTCTCCTCTTGGGCCCCCATCGCCCTGGCATAGTTCCTGGGTTTTATCCTGAGACCTGTGATGATCACATCATTAAGCTTCCCGTGCTGTTCAAGCTCCTCCACTCTGATGGTTAGAGACTTTATCCGCTGGTCTTTCTTGACATTTTCCTCTTTCAGTTTGGACAATAAAATAGCATGATAAACCTTATCAAATGCCTTCCGTAGATCTAACATTGTCATTCCACAAAAATTTCCTTTATCTACCTCCCGCCTGATGTAATCAGTTAAAAACAATAAACATGTTGGTGGAGCGGGGTTTACGAAAACCAGACTGAAACTCATAGAGTAGATTGGGTGAGGACAGGTAGTTGTCAATCTGATTAAAAATTATCTTTTCAATAATCTTTGACAGTGTACACAAAATAGAGACAGGCCTAGAATTCCCTTGGTCCATTTTACTCCCTTTTATAGAGAGGAATCACTCTAGCAAGTTTGAGATCATTAGGGAAATGTCCTTGCTTAATTCACAGGTTTACAATATGGGTGATAATCTCGGCAGCATCTCTTAACAATCTAGCTGGGATATTGTCAAAACCAGTTGCTTTAGAGTAGTGAAGGAGAAGACATCAGCTTGAACTCCTTACTAATGGTAATACTGATGGACATCACTCTCCCCATATTGTCTGACCAGGTAGCTTTTCAACTAGCCGACTGGCAACTGATGTAAAATAATTGTTGAGACTGTCTGCTACCTCCTTTCTATCTGATGTAACTTTATTTTCAATGTCTAAACTGATGTTACTATTTTTTGTTTTCAACAGTTTACTATAACCAAGCTGCTTGAGTGACACTTCCTTAGCTTACCTGAACCATTTCTATATTCAGAAATCTTCATTAAAATAGGCCTTTTTTGTACTATTAATTAATTTGCTCACTTCGTTCATTTACCTTTTATCAGCCCAGCTCTGATCATCCCTGGTTTCCCTGTATTTAAAATATTGTGTATTAGCCTCCAGAATATTGCCATTCATCCAGGGCTCTGTCCTCTGTTTTATTCTTACATTTCTTAATCGGGCCAGTTTGTCACTAGCATCTAAAAACATACGTACATTTAAAAGAACACCATGCTTTATCCATGTCAGTACACTGCAACATAAGGGACCAGTTAATTTTACTTAAGACAGTTGACAAGTGCTATAATTTTTCACAGACCTGATTGGAATAGAGTTATGGCAGTTGAGTACATTTTCTTAATCTTCCTCGTACAATAGACCATGGAATGGTCACTTTTTGCTATCCTTGCTTTGTCAGACACTATAACAAGGTCAATAATAGTTTCAGTGATAGGACAAATGTGTGTCGGTTCATTGCTCAATTGATGTAGACCAGGGGTTCCCAAACCGGTCCTGGGGGACCCCTGTGTATGCTGGTTTTCATTGCAACTACAGTTGCAATCCCAGAATTTTAACAAGCTGTTAATTTTTCTTAATTAGGTGCTTTTCATGTTTGGAGGAATTATTCGCCCTCTTAAGACTCATTATGTCAGAAATAGCTATGCATGCCATGTAGAACAAAACTTGCAACAATTACATAAGAAAAGGTTACAAAATAATGTATTTTCACTCAAATTAAAGAGTGAAGTGAATCAATAGGCTCCTAATTAGGTTGTTGAACACATGTGTTTAACTCAATTTTTTCTTTAAGCTTATTAACACAATGCAGGTTTGGCTCGTTATCATTTGCTTTGGACACCAAATGGTTAGTTTTAGTGGCCATGTGTCCACACTTTCACCAATTAGGAGCCTATTGATTCAAATCAGTTTTTAAATTGATCTGTTAAATAATTTTCTTATCTTTTTTAAATAATATAGCACAATAAGCTCTGACCTCCACGGGGAGCTCATTCCACCACCGTGGGGCCAGGACAGACAGACGTCGAGACCGGGTGCTAGTATGAAGTGGGGGGGGGGGTACCAGTCGTCCTGAGGAGGCGGAACGCAGGGATCTGGTAGGTGTGTAGGGTCTGATGAGCTTTTGGAGGTATGGAGGGGCTGATCCTCGGACTGCCTGGAAGGCGAGCACCAATGTTTTGAATTTGATGCAAGCCATCACAGGTAGCCAGTGGAGGTCAATGAGCAGGGGGGTGACATGGGAGTGTCGGGGGAGGTTGAAGACCAGGCGCGCTACTGCGTTCTGGATAAGCTGAAGGGGTCTAATGGCCGATGCTGGCAGGCCAGCCAGGAGAGAGTTGCAGTAATCCAGGCGGGACAGCATCGCTTGGACCAGGAGCTGGGTTGAGTGGGTGGTGAGGAAGGGACGGATTCTCCTGATGTTGTAAAGGAAGAACCTGCACGCCCGGGTTACCACTGCGATGTTCTCGGAGAGGGACAGCCTGTTGTCCATCACCACTCCGAGGTTCCTGGCACAGGGCGTTGGGGTCAGTGGAGTGTCCCCTAGGGAAATGGAGAGATTGAGAGGGGGAGAGGTTAGAGCAGGAATGTAGATAAGCTCAGTCTTGCCTGGATTGAGCTTCAGATAGTGGTTGTCCATCCAGCTCTGGATGTCTCTCAGGCAAGCGGAGATGCGGGCTGACACCTGAGTGTCAGAGGGTGAGAAGGAGAGAAAGAGTTGAGTATCGTCAGCATAGCAGTGGTAAGAAAGACCATGAGCAGTGATAACAGGGCCAAGGGATTTGGTGTAGGTGGAGAAAAGGAGGGGACCAAGGACTGAGCCCTGGGGGACTCCTGTGGTAAGGGGACGGGGTGCCGATACTTGCCCAGGCAACCTGGGAGGAGCGCTCCGAGAGGTAGGACTCAATCCAGGCCAGGGCCGAGCCGCCGATTCCCGCTGCAGACAGGGACGACAGGAGGATGGAGTGATCTACGGTGTCGAAGGCGGCAGAGAGGTCTAGGAGTATTAGCACAGAGGAGAGGGAGGCTGTCCGAGCTGCGTGAAGCATCTCGCTGACGGAGAGGAGTGCGGTCTCCGTTGAGTGGCCAGGTCTGAAGCCGGACTGGTGGGGGTCTAGTAGGTTGTTCTGGGTAAGGAAAGAAGACAGTTGGTTAGAAACAGCACGTTCAATAGTTTTGGAAAGAAAAGGAAGAAGAGATACGTAGTATTTGGGACAGTCCATTTGACAGTTTAGACAAAGGCAGTGAACCACTGCTTATATTTAAATGTACAGTACTCCAGCCCTTTTGGGTTAGTGCATTATCAAAATTGGCTACATGGGCATTTCACAAAGAACTTAAACTTTGCACAAATAAATAGAAGTGACTCTAGTCAGGGATTTAACTAACACATACCAACATTTGTTCTTCCAGCCGACAAGACAAGCCGAGCATGCCAAACTATTCAGTCTCATTAATTAAAGGCAGAAAGTTGCGCACCTCTACTGGGGAATGGGGATGAATGCAGACACTAACCATACAGCATGGAGAGTGTATTCTTAATACCTGCACCTTGCAGACAGATATGCATTTAGGGAGGTTGTAAATTAATGATGAATGGTCTCCTCCGCATTCATTAAAGATTGATTTTGAATTGAAAAAATATTATGCTCAAACTTTATTTGCATAGCCACCAGAGCATGTGAGTGGAGTTGAGCGAAAATAAACTCCGCTCCCCAGCCACACGGCTGTGCGTGCACTCTGCTCCATCGCTCCCCTTTCTTACCTTCGCTCCACTCCATTACGTTCCCTGCTCCCAGGAGGAAAAAACTTGCTCCAAATTTGCTCCTTTTTACTGCTAATCAGCCAAAAAAACTAGTGTTTTGAATCAAATTATTTCAATAATCTGGACAGCTCATGCTATTTATTCACCACAGCAGGAAAAGATGATAGCCTAAACAAATGCAATTGTTACCAATATTCAACAAAGGGATCAGTATCCACAAATTATGGAAAGTTTCTATTTTAGATTTAAATAACAAGGAATACAACAAAAATACTCAAATGTGTGTGTAATGCACACGTTGTCTAAAGAAAAAACTGTGTTATAGCCTAACTATAGGGACAATTACTGAAGGAAAACAGAAAAATAGTAGGCTAACTAGGTTATCACCCTTATGCATTTAGGACATGGGAAAGGAAGGAATCATGGCGACAGTGAAACTTTGTCCAATAATTTGAACATTTAATACCAAATACCAAGGAATATGCCAGATATATCTAGCTATCTGGGCAAGGGTGCTGCTAATGCAACATTGTGAGCAGCACGGAGCAAATTTGAGCGAGCTTGAGCGGGTTTGAGTGATATCTGTTCAGGTTCAAGTTCAAGTCTTATATATGTCAATGTTTCAAGTGCGCTCCTCGCTCAGGTTAAATTAATGGCTCCCTGCTCCACTCCAACTCCGCTCCGCTCACATGCTCTGATAGGCGCTGTACTCTACATCCTCTACAGGTTCTCATTCCTATGCAGAAGGTGAAAAACAGACCATATGTGTGTTTTCATCCAGTCTCAATTATATAAGAGTTTCTTTCTAAACACAAATGTGGTACAAATGTGGTGTTTTAAACAGGAAAACTGTAATTCCTAATCAACAGTCTGTTCATGAAAGGACAAAAGTTAAATTAGATTTCGAATTAGACTCAAAATTCAACAGGTTGCCATTTGTGCTCTAATACTGCAGAGCATTAATCTAGTGGGCACTTAGGCGAACACACCACATTAGATGGATACGTCAAGTATGATATTGTATAAAAGCTATGGTTTTTCTCAATAAGTAACCAGTAACCTACAAAAAATGCAGATGTTAATAATGTCACCGTAAATCAATATTATTTCTTAAGCCCAATTCAATCAATATTATTTCTTAACCTCAATTCATACAAGGTAGGTTGAGTGGGGAATTGTTTTCTCTCTTGCAATGATTGTATGTAAGGTTTCCCCTCAGAAACTGATGAAGTGGTAGCACCCAATTTTAAACGTCTTAAGACGTTCAAAAGGGACGTGGTAACAGGGTATTTTCTGTCATCTTAAGACTTACACTGGTACAGTATGGAACACATGGCTGGCTAAATGGCTGTAAGTTATCAAGGGTCTGAGTTATCAAACGAGCCGCAAACCATCACTCTGTTGTCAGATATGGAGTAGATGTGGATGGATCACTGCAAGGGTTATTTCTCCGGACTCATTTTCCTATAGAACTCTATGGGGAAAAAAGTCAGGAGAAACAACCCTTAAAGTGATCCATCCACATCTACTGCATATCTGGCAGCAGAGTGATGGTTTGAGGCTCGTTTGATACCTTAGACCCTTGATGACTTACAGCGATTTCGCCAGTCATGTGTTTCATACTGTACCAGCATAATTTACAGCTGAATCTAGTCTCACCCCCCAATTTCCATAGAGATCCATTCAAATGCAGAGAGGTTATAGTATCGCTTGTAACAGTACCTGAAAATAAGATATCGACAGTTTTTTGATGTTGATGGTCACAGACTTCAGGAAGTAACAGCATGTAAAGGATATGCGACCAAATATGAAATATGATACTTTAAAAATACGTTAAAGCAAAGGGTATGAATACTTATGTAAATGAGAAATTTTAGTTTTTGATTTGTAATAAATTTGAAAAAATTCCTAAAAACATGTTTTCACTTTGTCATTATGGGGTGTTGTGTGTAGAATTTTGAGGGAAAAAATTAATTTAATCAATTTTGGAATAAGGCTGTAACAGAACAAAATGTGGAAAAAGTGAAGCGCTGTGAATACTTTCCGGATGCACTGTATATATATATTTTTTTAAAGGTTTATCTCGTACGTACCAATTATTTTTTTCACCTTGCCTTTCAGGGCTTCCGTAGGTTTTAGGTAAGGGCCAGAAATATAGTTCTAGCTAACTGAACACAATTAAACCCAATTCAAGTGAAAGCAAAAAAATAATTTAGAAATTTCCTCTAAAAGGGACAGCCACAACAGAATCAGGGCGACCAGATTTCCCCTTTTCACTGTGAGTGTGCGATCCAACGGAGGAACCTATTTAACGGACTTTAATTCAAGTAAGGCTGTAACATGGGCAATAGCATATTAGTTAGCAAAAGAAACATGTTTGTGACTGGATGTATGTAACTGCTATTGAAAGGTTAATGTGTGTTCTGTAAAAGTTTTGTTACCGTTTTACTTTGGATGGTTTTATGCCATCCACCGCGTTGCGTTAGGTTTAATGCATCCACGCACAGATCGTATCTTGCATGCGATCTATCTTTAAACACTAACCAGCCGTAATATTAACACTGCACGCTGATCTCAAAGCACACGCATTTAAGCTTACGGCTATCCATTCTGTGTATGGTATGGCCCATGCACCGCCATTAGCTAGCTCCAGCAAAAGCTAGATTCAAACCTCCCTCCATCTTAGTTTCTTTGTTCTCACTGAACATGTGTCCGTGGCAACCCCCACACGTAGGAGAACATGGAAATTCCACACACGCCCAGCGCGACACACACACACACACACACACACACACACACACACACACACACACACACATAGTTTGTTGTACAGTATAGTAGTGAATCGTGCCTTGCTCTGTTTGGTACTTTGTGTTCAATAAACTATTACATTTATCCAAGATTGCCTGTACTATTGTTGCTCTTGTGTTGAACTGAATCAGGCAATGCTAATCGCAGGGATTCCCCAAAATGCCTTCACCTTCTAGCTGGATCATTTATATTAATTCGGTATCAATTGAGTACATGATATTGTGATTTTGCTAAGACAATTATTAATGTGTAATTTTATTGGTAATTAATTTAATCATTAATTCAAGTTACCCATTTTTAGTTGGTATATTCTCTTTTGAGAATAATATATACATTTTATGAGACTGATTTATTATACAAAACCATGCCACCAGTTGTATAAGGATGGTAGTGACGCCCCGTGTATAAATAGAGGTATGTCCCCTACATTTTTGGTGCCCCGCGTACGGACTCTGATGATTGAGAGATCATGTTACTGATCATCTTGCTCACTGCTATCAGACTCGTACCTGGTCGCTACATTTTGGTGCCTCGTGTATTAATTAAATGAATATTCCCTATAGAGGACTACATTTAATTCAGGTCAGCATTCAAAACAATACTGCACATTCAACATTTAAAACAATACTGCCACAATGGTAATGTCAACAAGACAACATTTGATCAATGCTTTAAAAATAAAACTGAAACATGAAGTCTCAAGGAACACATTTCAATAATGAAATGCAACTGGATAATTTTTTTAACTATCTCTATGCCGTGCTGTTTTTTCTTTGCTTGATAATGGCATCTACAAAAATTAATGAAAAAATAATAACTTAAAAGGTAAAATATGCATCTTTGAGTATCAATTTTGGTTATATAGTCCTATATTCTTGAAGAGTAGGACCTTTAAACAACTTAATATCATACAGAAAGATGTATATATTTAAGAAAATGTATTTAATATCTTCAAACACATTAATTAACATCACTTTTTTCAATTGGTTTAACTGTAATTCTAGTCGTGCCATCTGACATATTGGTCGCACCACCTGACTTTTCAAACTCAATTCAAATCTAACAGGAATTAACTTGAACACCTATATACATTTTTGTCCTTGAACTCAAGGTTATACATATATTTTTTCAATCAAATACACATTTTCTGAATAAAAACTAATTTTCATAGTTTTCCAGGGGTCATACCACCTGACATGGTAAGTTGAACCAACCTCACCATTACTCAAAAACGTCAAATTATGTAATATTTGTGGGAGTGACTAACCTTGTTACTGCATGACAGGGGTCCTGTGGGGTCTTCTGTGTGATGTCACACCCTGTTGCACCGTTTTCTTACAGGCACAGTAAATAAAATGATGTTTTTATCTCGGTCGCCCCCCCCCCCCCTGACATTTGGAGAAGTCAATTTCTCGGACAAAGGTTTTTTTTATTTTTTATTGCAGTTTTGTTCTCTGCATGTATGTTCGGACGGTCGCACCACCTGACATTTTGGGACTTTAGAACACCAAAACTCGAAAAATAAATTGAATTTCAATAAAATGAGAAGGGTTTCTCATAAAGGAGATATTGTAGTGCAATTTGATATATAACATGTTTTTTTTATTATTGTTTTTAGGAAAGTAATGAATTCGGACACAAAAATATCACGTCATGTCATTGACCCATATACCCACTGAGCACAAACCCATATAAACGTTAAAATGTTGGTGAAATATGGAATACCATCCAAGCTCTCATTTGGCCCTTTTTAGACTGGCTAAAATCTACAATATAAATGTCCACATTTTATGTCATCATTTTCATATGTGATTCAGTTGTAAATTCAAAGACAAACAATATGGATTAACGTGGATGCATTTGTCAAAATGTCATTGCTTTGGCAAGCGAAATCCGGCCTACACGTAGATGCAATTTCACCGCATGAAGTTTATCACTTAAAATGTCAAAACATTTAGCCAATTTGTTGCCACAAGAAGCTTGGGCAAACAACATGGCACACAGAGTTTGTACCCAAAAATAATGTTGCACGAATTTCTGCTATGCGCATGTGTGTGGACATTTCCATGAGAGTCAACAACTTGCCTGTCCATGCTCGTTTGTGATATCATTCATTAAACACTACAACACACCGGTAAACATGTGGCCTCGATGGCTCAGTGGAAAAGCACTAGTCTTCAGATTTGAGGATTGTGAGTTTGATTCCTGTTTGCTGTGGTGTTTTTTTACATGAAAAAATTTGGTTGAAACGTGGTCTAAACAAGAACTCTTGAAAGAGGTCTACAAATAAATACAGAAAAAAATTCACTTTGGAACCATTTTAAGAGGTCTTTTCACTGACTGCAATAGACGTTTATTTTAGGGCTTTTAGCCTGAAAATTGCTTGCTTGGAGAGACAAGGTGCTCTAGTAGCTCAACCAGGTAAATCGCATGTCATCAGCGATTCCTGTTTTCCACGACATGGGTTCAAATCCCGCTCAAGATAAACCTCAAAGGCCATTCTCTCTTTCCCTCTGATTTTCTAGTCTCTCATTGATTACTGTCCAATAAAGCCAAAATGGTGCAAAAATATATTTAAATGGGACTACATATCACCATCTACTCAGCAGCTGAAGAACAGGCCTAAGATCTAATAGTTACACAATCAAGTTGTAGGAATGTTCTGAGGACTTGAGAGGAACTCAACATTATGACATCGAAGTAACACATTGCAATGGTTGTGAATTTTATGGGATGTTCCTGGAGTGTTCTTTTGTTATATTGGAGTAACATTCCCCTATACACCGCAGAATATTCCAAAAGTAACGTTTTGTAATGACGTGGCAAGAATGTATGGGGAATGTTACCAATGTACTCCGGTCTCACAGTAAGGGAACATTAAATCTAAGCGTTAGATTAACCCAAAGGGAACATTTCTACTAACATTACGAGAATATTCCCTTAATGTTACATAGAATGTTCCTGTATTGTGAAGGGGAAGTTCCACAAACAAGTTGAAGGAATGTTCTGAGGACTTGAGAGGAACACAACATTATGACATCCAGGGAACGCATTGCAACGTTTGTGATATTTATGGGATGTTCCTGGAATGTTCTTTTGTTATCTTGGAGTAACATTCCCCTATATATACATCCCAGAATGTTCCCAATATAACGTTTTGTAATGACGTGGCAAGAATGATTGGGGAATGTTACCAATGTACTTCAGTCTCACAGTAAGGGAACGTTAAATACAAGCGTTAGATAAACCTAAAGGGAACGTTTCTACTAACATTACGAGAACATTCCCTTAAAGGGTTAGTTCGGAATTTTGGACATAATGTGTCATTTACGACTTACCCATGATGTTGTTGATTGATGGAGACCATTTTCAGCTGATTCCATGCTGTCCTTCTTGTGGACATACACACGTTGCTAATGCTAGCGCAACTTCATGGTAACTGGTAGCATCCACTACCAAACGCACTTAAACACTCCACAGTGCACCCAAAGCAAATAAAATACGACGACAGTCTATCAGGGTTAATTTGAGTGTTTATACCATCATTTTTTAAGTCAAACTATCGTTGAATCCTTTACTTTGTGCTGACCTATATTCTTTGTGGAAGTTGAATATACAGAGAAGTACGGTGGCCATTGCAACTTGTTGCTCTTCTTTGTTGTTGTAGTCGACCAGTGCCGGCACTACATTCGTAGGTAACGTAAAGTATCGCTCCGCCGCCGTACTTCTCACTATATTCTACTTCCACAGAGAATATAGGTCAGCACAAAGTAAAGGATTCAACGATAGTTTGACTTAAAAAATGCTAGTCCTATAAAAATCCAGAAGAAGTTAGTTGCCCAGTCTACCACACTTACCCCTGTTGTTAGGTATATAAGCACACTGTTTAAGTGGAAAGGATAATTCATATGGGTCTGCCTGGGGAGAAAAGAGAAAAGGGAAGGCCTGCACCTTTTGTTTCATGCACTTTTTGTTTTGTTGTTTTTGTTGTCACAATTGTTGGTACTAAAGGTTTAATCTCATCCTTGTCATGAGGACATGACGGTTTTTGGTGGGGGGAGAGTGTAGTACCCTTGGAAAATATATTATTGTTGTTTTACTGATTTAATTTGGGGTTTGCAATATATTACTATATTCATTCATTTGTATTTTCATTGAGTAATATTGTATGGTAACAAACTGTGTGCACAAACTAGCCTATACCCCGGGTTATTTTCATTTAGTTTGTTAGTTTGGTTTTCAATGTTTTATTTCTTTCATTTCATACATGTGACAATTAAAGGGGCCATGCAGTGTGTATGGGCTGCCTAATTTGAATGGGTCAAGTTGATGGCATTGGGTGTTTTTTAAATAAATGCCATTATTGTAGTTAAAGATATATCCTGGTCTGTGCATTTATATTGTTATTGCATACCTTTCTGTTGAAATTAATTAGGCCCGTGATAAATTGGTATACTTTGGTATTGGGGGGGGGGGGGGGGGTCATTCCTCATATGGTGTCAAATGGTAATCACATATAGAGCATCAATTTAGGTTATCCAAATAACTCTGGTTCTTTGAGTGTAAGTGCTCAAATTGGGGGCTCATGAGACAAAGTGTTTATACATGGGAGTCATTGTTCACTAGCAGTATAGCTACGTACATATTAATATCTTTAAAGCTACCTGAGGCCTCCCAGTCACCCAAGTGAGATTCCTAGATATTGAGTAAACTGGTACATCCCATCATAGCTCCTCCCATGCGTTTTAGTGTACTAGTGGTAGTTTTATATTGTTGCAGAACTACCTATGTATGTTATGTAATTGAGCATTGTGGTGGGAGGGCTACATGTGGGGGCTCTCGTCCGGGATTTGTTTACGGTTTTTTTTGTGAACACGTTGAAATATTTGAGTTAAAAGTAATTCTGTATATGGAATATGCTAGATTAGTTAAAATTGGTACTCTGCTTTAGTGAATTGTCTCTACCTGAGTATTCTGACATCTGTTTAACCTAGTCATTGTTGTATTTTTTTTGTGCTCTGAGGTTTACTGTGGGTAAAATTTAAAAAAATATATATATGGAGGCCACACAGATAATCACTTGGTGTAGAGAGAAACGTATTGATGTGAAATATGCATTTGTACTCAGTGAGATATCTCTTGACATTTCTGATGAGGTAATTTACAATGTTTTGGATAGTGCCAAAGTTTTTGGTCGTACTAAAGTGAGGGGACGTTGTTTAGATGCAACACGTAAAAGCCAGCTCATTTTAGTTGAAACCCCAAATTAATTGACACAAATCAGAGTACCAGAACAGGTAGGGATTCAAGATGAGTTAGGTCCCTGGCCAGTCCATGTCGTGGAAACCCAGTCAATGCCAGCCTCTACTGAGAAAGAAGATTTTCACTCAAAGCTGATGGCTTTTTTGATGCATGAAGGGAAGACCCTAAATGAAGTTAAAGGCCTGCTTACATCAGCTGCCCTGTACCCACTGCTCCAGATCTGAACACTGAACTAGTGAATGCAATATCCTCTTTGGTGGAGAAGTGTCAAGTTGCGCCTGCAGAGATTACCGCAAACTACGCACATTTTCTGGCATGAAGCCTACTCCCAATGGAGAAGAAGAATATGCCGCCTGGGCTGAGCAGACCACCCATATGCGTGATGAGTGGTGATGTTCTGACATTGTGAATAAACAGAGAGTAGCCGAGAGTCTTAAAGGGCCAGCTGCAGATATCATCAGGTTCTTGAGAGTCAGTAACCCCAACACTACTGTAAACGACTATCTACAAGCACTTGAGAATGCATTTGGGACAACAGAGACTCTGAACTCATGATGAAGTTTCGTAATACCTTCCAGCTTGAGGGAGAGAAGCTTTCAGCCTATCTGCTAAGACTAGACAAGCTGCTGCACTCTCTGTTCCGAAAAGGTGGAATCCAGCTGACGGACATGAACCATACATGCATCGAGCAAGTTGTGAGAGGAGCCTTGTCTAATGATCTATTGGCACTTCGCATCAGGATAACGTATAAACTGAGAGCACCACCCAGCTTTGCTGAACTGCTCCACGAGGTGAGAGAAGAGGAAGACATGATCCTTGATAGACATGGCACTAAGAATATGGTAATTTCAGCCCTGGCTATACCTGGGTATGCTTCCAGTGCTACTGTTCCAGTTTGTGCCGCACCTGTGGCTGTTCCACCTGTCATCCGTGCTCCTGCTGAGATGGACACAGAAGTAGAGCTCCTCCGAAAAGAAGTACAAGGGTTGAAGAGTGAAATTATCAGCCTGCACTCTGTCACTGTAGCCACATCCACGGCTGGTGCACAGCCTGCACCGCAGAACCCTAGCAAGGTCAGAGATGATAGCTCATGCCCACAGTGACAAGAGAGAGTACTGGTGAAACCAATGAACCGTGCTGATGTCTTCTGCTATAGGTGTGGGGAAGATGGCCACTTCCAGCGTGAGTGCCAGAGTCCTGAGAATCTTCGGAAAGTAAACCAGTTCTCCTCCTGAAATTGAAACGGCCGGCGAGAAACTTCCCAGGGGCCCAGTAGAGGAACGGCCTTACGTCCCGGGAAAGATAACTTCCACAAAGTGTGACACGCTCAAAGAAAAGAAGGCTGCTCTGCCGAAAGGTTTAGTAGGTCCAAGTTCTGTTGTCTCTTTACAAATTGAGGGCATCTATGCCAAAGCCTTACTTGACAGCGGGTCTCAAGTTACCCTTCTCTACCGCTCCTTCTACAACAAATATCTGAAGCACCTGCCATTAACTCCACTTGAAGATATGGGGGCTGAGTTCACAGTAATATCCCTACGATGGCTATCTGTGTTTAAAGCTAGAGTTTCGAGAGGATGTAGTGGGAGTGACTGAGACCATGGAAACACTTGTGCTTGTGTGTCCAGACCCGGCCATGAAAGGTGAATAATCTATCCTGCTGGGGACAAACACCTCTGTTGTGAGAAGACTGATGGAGGCCTGTAAGGAAAAAGGAGGTGAGAATTTCCTGAGCACCATGACAATCCATCCAGTGATGAAAGGGGCTTACGAATGGTTTCTTGAAACATCTGATGATCCTGTTGACCTGAAAAGAGGCACTGTCTGGTTCGCAAAAGCTACATCTTTGACGTTATCCCCTGGGAAAACAGCAACTGTCAGGTATTCCAAAATTTCCCGGAAATCTCTCCACCCAAGCAGTTCTTGTTGACCATCCAGAAGAGGGCCAATTTCCTGAAGAGCTGTTGGAACAGAATGGAAGGAGCAGTTGATTCAGAAGATGATGGAGAGAAAGGAAGTTTTCTCATGCAGTGAGTTTGATGTTGGATGTGCGATGAGCACAGAACACACTATTCGAGTGACAGATGACAAGCCTTTCAGAGAGCGCTCAAGATGTCTAGCTCTGGGTGATGTAGAAGATGTAAGGAAACATCTCAACAACCTTAAAACAGCTGGAATCATCTCAGAGTCTAGGAGCCCGATAGTGGTGGTTCGCAAGAAGAACGGGACCATACGCATGTGTGTGGATTACAGAACGCTGAACCGACGAACAGTTCCGGACCAATACACTGTACCTCGCATTGAAGATGCCCTGACGTGTTTGAGTGGAAGCAAGTAGTTCAGTTCTTGATATCTGGAGCGGCTATTATCAGATACCCATGAGTGCAGCTGATAAGGAAAAGACAGCCTTCATCTGCCCAGCTGGCCTTTATCAATTTGAGAGGATGCCTCAAGGAATCTGTGGAGCCCCAGCAACCTTTCAGCGTGTCATGGAGAGGATTGTCGGAGATATGAATCGGCTGGAAGTGTTAGTCTATCTGAATGACCTCATTATCTTTGGCAGAACATGACAAACGTCTCCTGAAAGTGCTGGACAGGCTAAAGGAGAAAGGACTGAAGCTGTCCCTGGATAAATGCCAGTTCTGTCTCACCTTCGTCAACTATGTAGGACATACGTGTCTGGAGATGGAATTGCTAACGACCCCTCTAAGATAGAGGCTGTGAAATCGTGGCCATGTCCTGAGAACATCTCTCCGCCCTTTCCTGGGATTCTGTGGGTGGGAGAAGCTGAAACTCCAGGATACCACTCTGTATAGAGTTTCAAACCCACCAAACAAGCCAGTGCGTCGACAGCTGTTGCTCCCTCAGGAGTTCAGGAAGACTGTGCTAGAGTCTTTGCATGACAATTCAGGCCATTTAGGATTTGACAAAACATATGGTCTGGTGTGAGAGAGGTTTTATTGGCCTTGTATGAAAACAGATGTAGAGAAGTACTGCAAAACCTGTGCATGGTGTATTCAGAGGAAAACACTGCCCAAAAGAGCTGCTTATCTGTCTCATCTGTCTGCTATGGATCTGCATGGGTTTCTTGTCGATTGAGCCTGATGCCAGCAACGTCTGCAATGTCCTGGTTGTCACTGATCATTACATGCGATACGCCCAAGGTTTTCCCACAAGGGATCAGAAAGCATCTACAGTCGCCAAAGTACTGTGGGAAAAGTACTTTGTTCACTACGGACTACCTAAGAGAGTGCATTCCAATCAGGGAAGAGATTTCGAGAGCCGCCTCATTCACAAACTGTTAAGCATGCTAGGAGTGAATCAAGGACCACACCCTATCATCCGCAGGGTGATCCTCAGACTGAGCGCTTCAACAGGACTTTGCTGGACATTCAGATCCTAAGAAAAAGAACAAATGGAGTCAGCACATCAGTCATTTGGTCCATGCGTACAACTGCACGCAAAATGAGTCTACTGGATATTCTCCGTATTTTCTAATGTTCGGACGTGAAGCTAGGATGCCTGTAGATTTTTGCCTTGGAGTCTCAAGTGAAGGATCCTCAACAAAATCGTACCTGAGGTATGTCAAGAACATGATGCGTGAACTCCAACTGCATACCAGTTGGCTGAGAGCATGGCTGGAAAGAAGAATGAAGGAAACAAACAACGGTATGATCAGAAGATTGGCTACTTTCCACTTTCTCCAGGTGATAGAGTACTGATCAGGAATCTTGGACTGCATGGGAAACACAAGTTAGCTGACCGTTGGAACTCAGCTGTTTACATCGTGGAGAGCCAGATGCCAGATGTGCCTGTGTTCAGACTGAGGTCAGATAGTGGAAATGGTCCTAAGAAGGTCCTTCATCGGAATCATCTACTGCCTTTGGGACAGGAAGTACGGCTGGAACCTGAGTGTATCCCAGAGCTGCCAAAGCCTAAAAATAGAAGTCTGAGACATAGAGAAAAGAAAAGTGAACTCTCCAGTCCTTCTATTGGGATAGTCCCTGAATCAGAAGAGAGGATAGAATTTGATGTTGATGCTGATGATGAAGAAATTAGCATCTGGTATGATTTTTATGCTCCACATCAGATAGTGTCTGTAGACAGAAATGTTGAGGAACTTCCAGAACCATTCAGCTTGGATTTGGACGTTGCAATGCCAACAGTGATACAAGAAGCTGAGGCGCCCATTGAATGTGATGCACACAGTGAAGACACACATGAAAACGTTGTTCCTGAACTGGAAGAGTCTGGTGAAGAGAGCCAGGAACAAGAGAACAAAGGAAGACAAGAGGAGGCAACAAGGCCACATAGACAGAAGAGAGCACCTGTACGATTGACCTATGATCTACCTGGAACCCCTTCTATAGTAGCTGTCAGCACACACACAGCTAGTCCTATAAAAATCCAGAAGTTAGTTGCCCAGTCTACCACACTTACCCCTGTTGTTAGGTATATAAGCACACTGTTTAAGTGGATAGAATAATTCATATGGGTATGCCTGGGGAGAAAAGGGAAGGCCTACACCTTTTGTTTCATGCACTTTTTGTTTTGTTGTTTTTGTTGTCACAATTGTTGGTACTAAAGGTTTAATCTCATCCTCGTTATGAGGACATGACGGTTTTTGGTGGGGGGAGAGTGTAGTACCCTTGGAAAATATATTATTGTTGTTTTACTGATTTAATTTGGGGTTTGCAATATATTACTATATTCATTCATTCATTTGTATTTTCATTGGTTTGGTGACAGGTTGCCTGTCGCACCTCCGCTGGGTCGTCAGCTGGGAGCCATCCTTCACAGATGTTTCACCCCTTTCATCCCAGAACATCTCAGGATGGTGGGGCAGCAGTCAGGGACGTCTCCCTGCTGCTCCCTGCAGCTGGATTTAGAAAATCAGGTTGTTCCACTATGTGGTTTCTCGGTTACCCCAGCTCTTATTTCTTCTTCGTAGCCAGAGCCAAAAACTTCCCTTTTCTGCTTCTTCGGAGAGATCTTTTAGGACTTTTTTGACTTTCGCTGACGTGAAGCCAATATCTCTCAGGAAGCGCTTGGTTGAGAGGCTCACAAAGCCGCAGCAGCCGACTTCCACGGGATAGGTTGTTGTTCTCCAGCCTCTCTCTTGGCATTCTGCCACTAGCTCAGCGTACCGCAACTTTTACCTTTCATACGCTTCCTGGAACTGTCAGCTCGACTATGAAGACACGCTTCTCAGTTGCTGACCACAGGACGATGTCCGGTCTCAATATGGTGATGGTGATATCAGTGGGGAACCGTAGCTGCTTGTCGAGGTTTGCTCTCATTGACCAGTCATTTCCTGGGGCCAGGACTGATGTTCTGTTCTGTGTGGAGCAGTTCTGCACAGCCTGTCCAGCTGGCCAAGGCGGTCTTGCAGCCACACAGGATGTGGTGGAGAGTAACCTGGGCCATTCCGCACAGGCCACAGTTCTCTTCTGAGCCGAACCATCATGTCAGATTGGCTGGGCTATATACGTGGCTCTGATTAAAAAGCTCAGTCTTGCCTGGGGGATCTTCCACAGGTCACTTCATCCCATTGGCCTTGGGAGAAAACCTTCCCACTTTGTCCACTGTCCTTGTTGACATTGGCTAATAGACTTAACTAAGAACCTGTCTTCCTCCATTCATATTGTTCAGAGAAGCCAGTATTTTCTTTCTATTCCATTCATGTAAAGCTAGCTAATTCATGGAGGAGGAATGTTTATGTTAAACTTTTAATAAACACTACTGTCAGCCTATTCTGTGCCGGTTAAAATATTTTGTCCAATCACGCTGTGAGATGGGACGGTCCAACAACGGGAACAAGTTGGAACAAGTTGTCACGAGAGGAAAACTGGAACTCAAGTCAGGAAGCAAGTAAGGGGTGCGGGAGAGCTCGCTGAACAGTTTGTGCTAAAAGAAAAAAAAAGAACTAAAGTAAAATTTAGTTATTTTCGCCATCGCCGTCACGTCGTGGTACAAGAGCAAGAAGAGGAGTTTCTTTGGATGTCTCAGGATCTACGAACAATTTACTTTCCTTACTTTCCTGCAAGTGGGTTAGCTAACCTACAGTTAGCACATGTGAGTGAGAGAACAGTGGTTGTTTTTCTTGCACACTAGCTGCTTGATGCTAGCGTTTCTTGTGATAAAGTGTGTCATGCTGCATTGCGAGATTTGTCTTTAGTAACGTTAGTGAGGACAGCACAAGGTCTGGATGTCTCTCTGTGTGTGTGGCCGATGGACCAGCGTTCAGATTGCCTGTGACATGTTTTCCTGTATGCGTGAGTAAACTGAACATTTTCCTGCGTGGATTCATATGAGCTCCAACCTGCGCGCCAACGTATGGTAACAAACTGTGTGCACAAACTAGCCTAAACCAGCCTCATTTAGTTTGTCAGTTTGGTTTTCAATGTTTTATTTCTTTCATTTCATACATGTGACAATTAAAGGGGCCATGCAGTGTGTATGGGCTGCCTAATTTGAGTGGGTCAAGTTGATGGCATTGGGTGTTTTTTAAATAAATGCCATTATTGTAGTTAAAGATATTTCCTGGTCTGTGCATTTATATTGTTATTGCATAGCTTTCTGTTGAAATTAATTAGGCTCGTAATAATTTGGTATACTTTGGTATTGGGGGGGGGTCATTCCTCATACTGTATATGGTGTCAAATGGTAATCACATATAGAGCACCAATTTAGGTTATCAAAATAACTCTGGTTCTTTGAGTGTAAGTGCTCAAAGTGGGGGCTTATGAGACAAACTGTTTATGCATGGGAGTCATTGTTCACTAGCAGTATAGCTACATATTAATATCTTTAAAGCTACCTGAGGCCTCCCAGTCACCCAAGTGAGATTCCTAGATATCGAGTAAACTGGTACATCCCATCATAGCTCCTCCCATGCGTTTTAGTGTACTAGTGGTAGTTTTATATTGTTGCAGAACTACCTTTGTACACTGCCCGGCCAAAAAAAAAGTTGCACACTCTAATATTTCGTTGGACCGCCTTTAGCTTTGATTACGGCGCGCATTTGTTGTGGCATTGTTTCGACAACCTTATGCAATGTCACAACATTTATTTCCATCCAGAGTAGCATAAGTTTTTGGCTGAGATCTTGTATTGACGACGGGAGAGTCGAACCACTCCGTAAAGTGTTCTCCAGCACATCCCAAAGACTTTCAATGGGGTTAAGGTCAGGAATCTGGTGGCTAATTCATGCGTGAAAATGATTCCTCATGCTCCCTGAACCACTCTTTCACAATTTGAGCCCGATGAATCTTGGCATTGTCATCCTGGTGTAACGACCTCCAACTTGTGCATGTGTTTGTGATTAAGATTCAGACCAGGGATTCCTCACAGTGGCTTTTATTGCCTCCAGCGGAGGTGATCTAGTTCTCTGCATTCACAAATAAAACAAACAATCCATGAGACATCCAATCGCGACTGCATTCAAGTCTCCAGCGGAGCTGATCTAGCTCTCCGTTCATGGGCCAGCAAACACTGCCCTTACAGGCTAACCTCATACGTTGTATATCATACTAAAATATCATGGAACTCAAAATGCATAGCACGATAATCCTCGTGCAAACAAAAGGAAAGACGGCGCTGGTGTAGCGCACTGAGTGATCGTATAGTTTAAACATCAACAATTCTTAGCACTTGCAATATACACATACACATTCTTAAACATTTACATTTTGTATAAACCACGTAGTTGCATTCACAAATAAAACAAACAATCCAAGAGACATCCAATCGCGACTGCATTCAAGTCTAAAATAGCATAAAACCAAAATAAGAACAATGCTCTCATAACATTGCTCTCATTACATTTCGAGAGCATAAGTTAGTACAACTTATATACATTCATATTCAATCAATAGTTTGTAAATAAAATATGTTCATTTATTAAAATATCAAATTATTCACGGAGCGCTCCCAAAGCCTGCTTACCTCCAGCGGAGCTGATCTAGCTCTAAGGTACGGGTAGCGCAAACGCCCAAAAATGCGTCAAAGTGGAAGTAAATAGACAAACAGTCGCGCAGCCTCATATTTAACCTTAGTGAATGCGGTACAACATCTGGAACCTTTCTGAGTTCACTCAAACCATCAAAAGCATTGGATCACAATGACATGTTAAAATACAAATTTTGGGAGAATTCACTTTATCTAAGTGAGGTCATTTTCAACTCTGTTACACTGGCATATGCCCATTGATGGGATAACCCGGTCATTCAGTAGATTCAGGTACTTCGCTGACTTCATTTTATTGCTGCATAATGTTGCTGAGCCTAGACCTGACCAACTGAAGCAACCCCAGATATAACACTGACATAACACTGCCTCCAGAGGCTTGTACAGTGGGCACTATGCATGACGGGTGCAATGGCGACTTTTTTTTTGGCCGGGCAGTGTATGTTATGTAATTGAGCATTGTGGTGGGAGGGCTACACATATCTCAAGCCTAGTCCGACAAGCCAATGAATAGCCTAGCCTACATTCAAGTCTCCATCACTTCTGTCAGCTAAGAATGGGTAAAACAGGAGTTAACTTTCAAACTTCTGCCCCAGTAGAGAACGCTCTTATATGTGAAATGTAAGAGAGCCCACTCCATAAACATCCAGGTGATTTGCGATGCTACATGTAAGGTTACACATGTAGTCACAAATTATCCTGGAAAAAGCTATGACTCTATATTGGCTAATAGTTCCTGCAATGTTCCGGGGGGACAATCTTCTGCGTTGCCACTTCAGCACCGTGGGCAGAGCTTTTGCCAATAACAGCCTGTTTAGCAGGGTCTTCCAAGAAAAAAATCCAAGCGTGATTTTGAGGTTATATGATTACAAAATAGGCATTTGATGACTAAATAACCGTTTTTTTTTTTTCTGTCCCAGTGAACATTTTTCTGTTGAAAAGTCGGTGAAACGCCGTGTAGCGTTCAGTGAATGCTAAATAAGGGTTAATGTGTGTTTATGTCAAAACGTGTCTCAGCCTATATTTCCACCCTCTAGATGTCTAGATTCCAGCTAATTTAGGTTGGTTTCATGAGTTTGTTTAATGCTACGGAAATCCTGCTCCAATGCCAGTGCTAAGTTGTACATATGACTTAACGACGGAGGCCCTGAAAGGCAAGGTTAAAATTTTTTATTTATTAAATAAATCATTAAATAAAATTATTATTATTTGCAGCCAAAACCTAAGTTTATCTCGTACGTACGATCCACACAGGGTACACAAACCATTCACTCACACACTCATACCTATGGGCAATTTAGAGTCTCCAATTAGGCTAACCTGCCTGTCTTTGGACTGTGGGAGGAAACCAGAGTACCTGGAGGAAACCCACGCGGACACGGGGAAACATGCAAACTCCTTTAGATTTTATTCAACTAATTGGCTGGAGATTCTTATTATATATGTGTATTTTTACAATACTGGTACACAATAGTGTGACAAAGGGGGTCAAATTTCAAATTCCTTCAAAAGAACTGACAAGAACTTTATTGGGTTCATGAATATACATAGTATCAACAAAAATATAAGAAAAGATAGCATATTGACGGCAAGTTTCTGAAAATGGCATTAGAATACACAAATGCATTTTGTGTAACAGTTGTCGCGTGGTGTCCACCAGTGACCTGGTTGGCACAGTAAGTGCACATATTTCTTATTCCTTCCTATGTTTATGAATACCACATGGAACAATAACATTGCAAACCCTGTTTCCACTTCATTCACCTGATCATGTGGTAGAATACTGCATCCATCTGAGTGGACACCGCAACGCGCTTTACGTAAGAAAATATACATTACAATAAATTGTATCCATAAATAGACAAAACGGTACATTACCTTATGGATTTGAGCTATATCGACGGCCGATGGTTCGTTAAAGGGTTTGATTTGGGATGATTTTTTAGGAAGTAAAACGTCTTGGTAACGATCGTTGTAGGGCTTCCAGAGTTGACACGAAGTATATGAATTTGCGACTTGGCGCGTACGCGAGGTAAACAAGCGACCACGCGTTGCCAACTTGAAGATTGGATAAGTTTCTTAGTTTTGATGACCAGTTCCTGGTCACACTACTGAAGGCAGTCGCACTTTATACCTGCTCTCTTCTATAAGCTTACTATCGCACTTTTGCCTCTTTTGTTGTTTTCCCACAGTTAATCTAAACAGTTTCAGTGATAGTTATAGCCACAGTTAGAGGTTTGCTATGAAATCCGATTCTACAGACGGTGAAATTGTGTGGTGAAACTTTAACCAGCTAGCTAACTTAGCTAAAATTTGCCTAGCTAAAACCAGCCTCCGACGTGGATCTGCTATCAACCTCGAATATCAACTTAAATCGGATGCCTACATCAGAGATGCCTCTACCAACTTCCACGGATCTGTCTGTCTGCATAAAGTGTTACGGTCATCAACAGAAAATTCTGAATCTTGAATCTGCAATACTCCGTGGTAAGGAAAATACTATAGCTATGGCTAAAAACAAAGCTAATGCTACTTCACACTCGCTTTCCTCCAATGACTCTGAATTTAGACAGCTTGCTTGCATTTCCGAAACTTAGCAAGGACTCGAAACCTATTTCAAGCACGGATTCTGATCAACACTGGCAATTTCCGAAGAGACGGAAGGACGGCAAATTGAGGCAAGCTAACCAAGCTAACTTTGCAAACGCGAATGCTACAGGCTTGCTAGCTCATTTGACACCAGTAAATTCCTCCGGTGCTCGTAATTTAAGTTTTCAAGTTTCAACAAAAAACAGATATAAATCCCTTTATATCCCGGATAGAACAGAGTGTATTAACAAATATCACTCGCAATCTCATGATCAAAAAAAGCCAACTACAACCAACCTAGCATTGCCTGTCACTGCTAATGCAGATGCAGTTGTTGCCTCACGTAGAACATATCCCTACGCTTTACCATGGCAAAGGGTGTTGATTATAGGAGATTTTACCGTCAACAGGCTAAATATGAACACTGCATCAATTCACTGCGTACCTGATGCCTGTGTTGTTAACATCACTGAATGGATTGATAGTAAACTACCGATTGTTCTCTCTCAAGCTAACTCACTCAGAAAGCTACTTATCCACGTGGGATGGAATAACATTCGAAACAGATCAAAAGCAAAGATGGAACAGGACTTTGACCTACTCCTCAACAAAAGTCTAAATCTCCCTAGCCTCAAGGTTTTTATTAGTGGGCCTCTACCGGCAATCTGGAGTTCTGATCTGTTCTCTAGAGGTATGGATTTCAATGACTGGCTTAAGAGATCCTGTTCGCTGAAAGGACTCAACTACATCGACAACTTTGATCTTTTCTGGCAGCGAGGCCATTTGTTCGCCCAGGACGGATTACTGAACCAACATGGAGCCAGGACCTTACTAGACCACGTTGACCATGCATTACGCCACCCCTCTTCCAGCCATACCCGACCATGGGCCAAAGCTCCTGGAAATCAGCTGACTGTCTGCCATACCAGTCGCCTTATCTCATCCGCTGAAGGGCTGAAGGCCGAGGCCTATCACCAGTCTGCAAAACAGAACATCGCAGCGCCTCCCCCCCCCCCCCCCCCCCTCAAGGTCTGTCAACCTCCAGTGCGCAACGCCCCCCCCCCCCTCTCCTGGATGGAACTGCACAACGGACTCTCACTGAACTTCCACCTCCCCAAGCCCCTGCACCCCAGCCCTCCTTAACCTCTGACCCCAGCTCGCCCCCCCAAACCCCTGCGCCCAAACCCTCCTCGTCCTCAAGGGAGCCGGCCGCTGTCATCACCTACAGCATCTGTCATCGCCTCCAACAAAAACTGTGGCATGGACAGCACTCCACCGTGGACTGCGCTGTAGACGGTATTCCATCGAGGCCCCCATCCATTGATAATTTTCCTCCTCCTCCCCCCTGTCACTCCACCCCCTCCTTATCCCATCCCAGGTCACCCCCCCAAATACTGTCCTCTCCCCCCTGTCATACCCCCCAATACGGTCCTTTCCCCTACTCCCTCGACCTCCCCCCCTGCCCCCTCCACTCCCTCCTCCGCCTCTCCTTATCATGAGCTACCCAATGATATTTCGATCCACATGCCACATGTAAGTATGGCTACATTGGAGACCCTGTTCTCAGCCTCACCCTTGGCATGTCGAACTGTCTCTTTCACTTTTCCCTCCCACTCCCCAGTCACCCATTCTGAAAAGCCCCCCCCACTCCCCCCCCTCAGCTACTGGCCCAAGCTGCAATCACAAACCGCACGCCATCACAAAGGCCCCTATCAGAACGCTGCGGCCTCGAAATGAAGCTACAGTCCGTCCCAAACTCACAAGAAAGGGCAAAAAAGACTCACCTAAATAGCCTAAATAGCTCTAAAAGTGTTGATGTGCATGAATGTCCTAAAAGTGTTGAAAGTACTGTAACTACTCAGAAATGTTCTTTGCTGGAACCCCATGTACCCATGTTATATAATAGTGCTTATATCTGTGGTTTAAATTCAGAATCTATATCTCCAAGTCCTATTCCGACTTGGATCTCTACCCAGCGTAAATTGAAAGGCAGAGCCAAAAACTAATACCAGAAACCCTAGAAACCAAATAAATATCTCTACTATGCCTAATCATATTCCACCTCAGATGACAATCATGGCTCTGCTAAATGTAGGATCACTCACCACTAAAACATTTATAATCAGTGATTTTATCACTGAAAGGCGATTAGACCTTTTATTTCTTGTTGAGACGTGGCTCAGCTCTGATGGTGCTGCTGTCCTTGTTGAAGCCTGTCCCCCCAACTACAATTTTTTACATTCTGTTAGGCAAAATAAAAGAGGCGGTGGAATTGCCGCTATTTTCTCAGATAAATTTACCTGTACTAGGACTAGCTTCGGTGAGTTCTCCTCATTTGAGTATATTGCCCTCACTATTAAAGCTGAACCGACCGTACTCATAACAACAATATACCGCCCTCCCAAACTATGGACAGGATTTCTCTCTGAGTTTTCTGAACTTATGTCGCTCATCATCACAAATTATGATCGAATAGTTGTAAATGGGGATTTCAACATCCATGTAAATAACATGTCTGATGCTAAAGCAATCAAATTCCTCAATACCCTGGATAGCCTAGAATTAAACCTGCATGTTACAGAGCCTACCCACTACCTCGGTAACACTCTTGATTTAGTTATCTCAAAAGGGATTACTGTCACCGATCTACTGGTATTTGATATCAATGTGTCTGATCACTACTCTGTATTTTTCAATGTCCTACTGCATACAATAAGGAATAACTCTAAAACCACAATTAAAAAATGCTATTTAGACACAACAGCAGAACTGCAGTTTGCTGAGCTCACAAGTTCCTTAGATCAAGATATTTTTAACTATCCTTTAAATGAAATGGTAAATGCCTTCAACAGTAAACTGAGTGTCGTGCTTGACAAAGTAGCTCCCTTAAAAAACAAAAAAAGGTCACGCGTCAAGGCGACACCGTGGATGAACAGAGCTACTTGTGACCTAAAGCGTTCCTGCAGAAAAGCTGAAAGAACATGGAGAAAAACTAAACTTGAGGTCCACCGTAGCATTATGAAAGATAGCATTATCACCTACAACAAAACTGTTCGCACTGAGAGACAGGCCCATTTTTCTAAAGTCATTACTGAAAATAGCGGAAACTCTAGAGTTCTATTCTCTACTATTGACAGACTACTAAACCCAACCCCCTTTAACCCAATCAGTCTAACCTCTGCTCCGAAATGTGAAGAGTTTGCAAGCTTTTTCAAAGATAAAGTTATTTCGATTAGGACAGGCATGGTCATAAGAACTAATAAGCCTGACACACCTCACAAAAAAACGCCGACTCTTAGATGCTTTAACAATATTACGCAAACTGAACTCTGTAAGATCGTAACTCAAACAAATTCCTCCACCTGTGCTCTTGACCCAATCCCTAGTAAATTTCTCAAGAACATCTATAGTAGTTTGTCTCCTTCCATCCTAAAGATAATCAACACTTCGTTAGAAACCGGCATCTTTCCTAATGCCTTCAAAACAGCAGTAGTGAAGCCTCTACTAAAAAAGTCAAATCTGGATAATAACATTCTTAATAATTACAGACCTATATCCAATCTGCCAGTCATGAGCAAAGTTTTAGAAAAAGTGATTTTTAATCAACTCAATGCTTTTTTAAATGAGAAAAGTTTCAATCAGGCTTCAGATCAAATCACAGCACAGAAACGGCACTAGTCAAAATAGTAAATGATCTTAGACTTGCCACTGACTCGAATAAAGTGTCAATCCTCATCCTCTTAGATTTAAGCGCGGCATTTGACACCAATGATCATAACATCCTAATTGACTGTCTTGAAAACTGGGTCGGCCTCTCAGAAAATGCTCTAAACTGGTTTCGAACCTATATAACTGGGAGAACATTTTTTGTTAGTTTGGGCGACCATGTATCTACAAAACATGAGCTACCCTTTGGCGTAGCTCAGGGAAGTTGTCTTGGTCCCCTGCTATTCTCACTGTACATGCTTCCATTAGGTCACATCATCAACCAGTACAATGTAAATTTTCATAGTTATGCAGATGACACCCAGCTATACATTTCTGTGGAGCCAACGGAGCCCGACTCAGATGGCCTAAGCTCGCTGACTGCCTGCCTGATTGCTATAAACAAATGGATGAGTGACAACTTCCTAAAACTAAACGAGGATAAAACAGAGATACTTTTGCTAGGACCAAAATCTGAGAGAGAAACCCTTTTTAGTAAGCTTGGGGACCTTGCTCCCCAAACCAAACCAGAAGTAAAAAGCCTAGGTGTCATTTTAGATTCCGACTTATAACATATCACTCCCGTCTTAACCACCCTGCACTGGCTCCCAGTTTCCTTTAGAATTGACTTCAAGGTACTTTTACTCACCTACAAAGCTCTAAATGGCACAGCACCCACATACATCTCTGACTTCCTAATTTCGTATCAGCCAACAAGAGCCCTCCGGTCCTCAGGTGCCGACCTTTTAACCGTTCCCAAAGTACTGCACAAAACGAGCGGGGAAGCTGCCTTTAGCTATTATGCCCCAAAGCTATGGAACACCCTACCCAGACACATTAAAGATGTAAGCTCTGTTAAAAATTTTTTTTAAATGCTTAAAACCTACCTGTTCGAAAAGGCTTTTAAATTAAATACTGGAAATGCTCCCTGTGTACCTAGCATTTCTGACTAGAGTGTTCGCTTACCATGTACCTCAAAGGCTTTTATTATTTTAAATGTATTTTTTCTTATTCTATCTCTATTTTCTAATTCTATTCTTTTTTTTCTTTTTTTTTCTATTCTTTTATTCTTTTCTAATTTATTTATCGATAAGCTTATTTATCTTTTTAAAGCTGTTTTAACTTTTATTTATTTATTTATTTTGTTTTAAATTTTTTTAAATTTTTAAATTTTTAATTTATTTATTTTTATTTTTTTTCTCATCTGATGTTCAGTTGTTGCTTGTTATCTGTTGAGCACTTGAAAAGTCCTCTATAAAGGGGGGTGAAAGAAGAAGCCAATAGGGCGCTCAATTTAAAAGTTTGACTAGGGACCGACGGGTTCGTCACTCTGCGGAGTGATTCAAACTGTGGAGGCTGTATGCTGTTCCCACCCATGGGCAAATGAAAAACAAAACGTAGAAAGAGGCCAGTAGGGCGCTCAACTTAAAAGTTTGACTAGGGACTGACGGATTCGTCACTCTGCGGAGTGATTCAAACTGTGGAGGCTGTATGCTGCTCCCACCCATGGGCAAATATACCTCGAAGGAGGGACAAACGTCCTGCAGCGGAGCTGGCAGGCACCTGCAGCGGTGTTGGCAGGTATATTATCACCCAGAGAGAGAGGCTATACGGTGCGTAGCAGATGGCAGGTAGTAGGCTGTTTGTGGTAGGAGTGTTTGTTGGGGAGACACCAGTGTACAGAGAGAATCCGGTGTACAGAGAGACATTAGTGTACAGACACACAGTGTTTTTATCTTATTTCCTTTTATATTGTCTTGTAAATGTTCTATTGTCTTTTATGTCTATTTTTCTTCTATTGCTTTTGTTCTGTATTTTGTTTTTATTGTTGTGAAGCACTTTGGGCTGCATTTTATGTATGAAAGGTGCTATACAAATAAAGTTTATTATTATTATTATTATTATTATTATTATTATTATTATTATTATTATTATTATTATTATGCCAGGTAAAATGTTTTATTGACTTTGAAAAGTCGAAAAAATATATCAAAAACGGTCGTTGCGTTTTTGACACCACGATGTTTTTGGTATACTAAATTTGAATATCAGAAAAAATAATTAACTCGCCCCAAAATTACTGCTACCATAGGATACCCAGTTAAGGGTTTGTGTAAAGCAGTAGGGGTTTGGAGCCTCTGTGGTTAGCTTCCGGAGGTGCTGATCCCGATAACGGTCGTTGTGGCAATTGACACCAAGCACAACGACCATTACCGGATCTTTGCTAGGCAGAATATCAGATATGTTACTGTATTTTCTTCTGGTATTCATGAATATTGTTCCCTAAAACATTATCAAAACGTACTGTATATGTATGAGGGGGCCATATGAAGTTTATTTATGAATTAAATATTCATGACTAAATGTGGCACAGTTTTCTATGTCACGTTTTTGGTGTCCAAATGGTGGTAAAACGATGAAATTTTGTCTGTCGTGAGAAAAGGTTTTTGACTTTCGGTCTTGAAGTTATCTTATTTATATCTGTTATTTATAAGGTTTCACGTGATGGGTAGGTTTTTGTTAAGAACAGTGTATAAGTTGAATAATCTGAATAAGAATCTTGTCCCTTGAAATCTCTCCAGTATTGAAAAAATACACATATTACCCAATAAATAGTATATTGAAATATATAGTAATTCAAATTGCTGTTCCACATATAGCCTCTTATTTATGTCTGTGTGTGCAACCATGCTGAATGTGTGCACGTGTGTTTGTGTTGGCTGCCAACTTAAACCCATTTCACATATCTTGAACCTGAATAGCTTTCTGTCTGTCAAAATCTGTGACTGAATAGCTCCTGCTGAATTTCTCCTTCTCTAGCATGAGTAAAATTCTGCTTCCTGAAAGCACTGGATTGATGTGATTAAGGAAGGAAAGCAGTGAACAGTGAGATGGAAGCTTTCCAGAGCTCAGAGATTCATGAACTGCTATTGCAGTCGCAGTTCATACATCTGCAGCTCAGAGAGCTGACTCATTGTTGGTTGTTTTGGATCACAATCAAAGTACTGCCATCCTGTGATTTGGACTCTTTCACATGCTTGTCGCCATGGTGACTACTGTTGCTCAGAGGACTGTTTTGCCAAATGTTGGGTCTCTAAGGTGCTGGTAGGCTGTCAAGCGTTATATCCATTTTATTTATTTATTTATTTATTGAACAAACATTAATTTCTGCTGGAAAAGAGCGTAACATTCCATCCTTTCCTTTAATTACATCAATGGTTGAAAGAGCTTCAGACTTCAGTTATAATTTGAAAGACAGAAGTCTGCTGGGTTTATCAGAAAACTCATAATGCATTTGTCTGGTCTTTAAATGGACAAATTCTGCTTTGGATTTTGTTTGGATCTTGTATTCTGCCTTTACAGCAGCCAATTGATTTGCCCGGTCCTGTACAAATGCATTTGTTTGAAGAGTTTCTAGAGCATGAATTTCCTTTTCTAATGAAAAAATTTTAGAATTCCGAGATTTATTGAGAAAGGAAAGGAAATGGAGGAACCTCTAATGAAACACTGAAGTGAATGGGGGGTAACCTCTGAATCAATGTTGGACTTCAAAAAGACCATTTGAAATGTATTTAAGAAAATCTTCATTCTGCAGTAAGAAGCAGTTGAAGTGCCACCTTTTAACTTGAGCTGTATGAGGTGCAAGATTAAGTGATAATAAAGGACTGGAATGATCAGAAATAAGCATAGGCAAAAATCCAGTGTGCGAAGCACAATTCAAAAGAATAGGAGAAATTAAGAAATAATCAATACGAGAGAAGGATTTATGGCGTGCTGAAAAAAAAGGTATATTCTTTTTCAGAAGGGTGATTCAAATGCCAAACATCCACTAAATTTAGCTCCTCAAGAAAGGATTTGAAATATTTAGATGCATTCACACGAAATGAAGCAGTACTATGAGGAGAATCTAGATTTGGGTTTCCAACAAGGTTGAAGTCACCTGCCATAACAATCACAGAGTCTGGGAAGTCCAACATTTTAAATCTAAGTTCATCAAAGAATGACTGACAAAATGTATTGGGAGCATATACTGAAACAAAGCAGAGCCGTATCAGTATCTACCCTCTGAATCTCCCCCAGATAGACCTAGTTTAGCATTTAAACGCTTATGCATGAGTATGCATACTCCTTTTGTCTTTGTTGTGTAGATGAGAAAGCCACTACCTTGTAATGTTTATTTTGAAATCTTTTAACATCCGGTGATTTTAAATAAGTCTCCTGCACACAGGCAATGCTTATATTCTTGCGTTTGAACAAGTCTAAGCATTTAAATCTTTTAATAGGCAAATTTAGGCCTCGAGCATTGAGAGAAATTAAATTAATATCATTCATACTATATGGCTAGCCTTATCCAATGTTACATGTACAAGTGAGTGCCTAGAGACAGATGTTGAGCAAGGAGACAGTTCATCCACTAATATCAAATTAAACATGATGAGACGGGTTCGTGAGGGTAGGACCCGAAATGCACGACTCAGAAACAGTGACTGATGATAAAGTCCCATCAGGGCTTTATTAAAGGAAAGTCCAATGAGCGTAGTCAAAACACAAGCAAAGTTCATACACGGGTAATCCAGCCAAAAAACCAAAGTACAGTACAGAGGGAGAAGGCAGTCTCGGAATCGGTACACCATGCAAATAGTCCAGTAACCAGAGTAGCTGTCAGCGGGGCAGTAGTACAGGCAGACGGTAGGCAGGCTCGAGGTCGAAGACGGTGCAAGAGTCAAGACCGGAGTCCGCTCCGCGGGGCAAAAGTACAAAGACAGCAGGCAATAACTCGTGGTACAGGCAGGCAGTGGTCAAAAAAACAGAAGTCAGTAACAGTGGTCAAAAAACAGGCTTGGATCATAACAAAAGACAGGCTTGGAAAAAACCACTCAAGAGTGCACTGTAAACAGGAGGCAACAATTTTGCAAAAACAAGACATGAACACTGAGCTTAAATGCAGGTTATAGACAGGTGCAGACAATTAGCTTGAGAGCAACATGCAAATGGAAATCAGGTGTGGAAGGCTGACAAGGTAACAAGATAAGTAGTAATCGTTAGTAATAAACCTATCCTGACCTAGCGTTAGTAAATTAGTAAATGACATGCATGAGAAACGTAAGGTAAACATGAACACATGGTTAGAGAGTTAGTATTGCCCAATCCTGATCTAACGTTAGTAGATTAGTAAACTAGACACGGGAGAATGAAACAATTAGGGAAGCCTGAGTGACAGCAAGAGAGATAGAGAAAGCATGAACGCAAGGCTGCGGAAAAACACGAAAATGTGTATGCTAACAATGAACAGGAAATGTAACATGAATCAAATATAAAACGTGACATGACAAGACTAGAAAATAAATCGTAACAATAATCAAACGTGACATGACATGAAAATTAAACGTAACAAGAATTAAACATAAAACGTGGCGTGACTAGACTAAACACAATATGTGACATTAACAAGAAATCTAACTAAGACAAGAAAAGAAAACGTGACATGACAAGCTAGAATCGTGACACATGACACAGTAAAAACATAATAGTATTAACAAATGTACACAAGTGATCTCATATCAAGTTTGTCAGATATAAGCCAAAGCTGTTGTTGTTCGTCTAGCCCCAAAGAATATATTATCAATGCATCCCCTATTTTATTCAGATGGTTGTGTACATAAAGCATAAAAACCAAATGATTTGAGCATAGTGTAGTGTTATATCCATGTCAGTTGTGACTGCATGTGTTGAGATGGTGAATATCCATTTGCTACCTTGTACCCTGTGTGACTGTGTCTCTGTCACGGGTGAAGGATTTGTGTAACTAAGCACCGAAATATCACCCATTGCAAAGGATGGCGTAGCAGTGCAAGAAATGGGGACAGTTCCCTTTATATGGTGAATTAGGATCCTGGATGAGTGCTATAACATCTTATTATGAATATACAGTATTGTATCAAACAAAAGAGGAAAAAATGATATATTAGATACTTTGATTACATTACCCTCTAAAGAGTAAAATTCTCACAGTATTGCTAAAAATACACATATAGAGATTCAGAGATGGCTAACTTAAGTGATCGACACGGTATTCTACTCTTAGCTACGCGGGTGCTTATCTCAAAATGTGGGTGATACAGGGCATGATATTCTAATTACCTGTTTCTTTACCTGCCCCCTGGATTGCCAGGTTTCTACTAAAAAATGTTTGTGGGGTATGCATTTTAAACTTGTCAGTGCCTTTAGTCACCACCTTTGCCTTTGTAAAATCGTACTTTTGTGCATTGTAGTTTCTCTTGGGTGGTGGGGAAGGCAATGAACGTACTGATACGTCGCATCATAGCCTTAATTAATTGATCATAACTCCTAGATATTGACGACTGGGAGATACCCATTACACACTCAGAAAATAACCGTTGGACAGTGGTTGCACACAATATTATTAAGTAAACAAATAAATAGATGGATTTACTTAATAAAATAAAAAATAATTTTAAAAACTTTTTAAATTTTTTTTAAAAAATTTTGCTGCCGGCACTGTGATATTACTCAACTGAATATTCATTGCCCCTGCAACCAAACTACGGGGTCGATTAAAGGTTTGCGTGTACAAAAACACATGTAAAACTGTTACCACCCACAAACAATCATCCGTGGTGATCAACTAACAGGGTTTAAAGAGGATTGCGTGTGCTAGAATGGAAAGATACATTAATTTCTCATTTTTGCGGGTTAGCCTGAATGAATATGCAAAACTGGGCGTCCCTACTTCATTTCGCGAAATAGTGGGAGGTGGTCATGCAAATAGATTACTTATTTGTACTTTATTTAAACCTCAGGGAAACATTGAGGGAGAGCCCCTCATTTACAATACTGCATTACAACAAAAGAAAGAGAAGACATTACATAAGACAATAATCAAAGAACCAATAAATTAAAACATTAGTCAAAACTGAAGTTAAAAGTTAAAAATAAAAAAAAATAAAAAAATAAAATAAATAAAACATGAATAGAACATTTGTTAAAAACAATTACAATCAAAAACAATTCAACGATTCAACATTAGGTTCTTAAATCAGACTTTGTCTTGGGGACCCAGAGTACAAGCCAGTCTTGTGAGCGTGTGTGATTGTTTGCAGTGTTTCAATTCAAGAGTGAGGATAAATAAAGTAGTAGCCTGCCCAGCAGGGCTTTATAGATAAAAACATAACAGTGCTGATAACGTCTTACAGAAAGAGAGGGCCAGCCAATCTTTTCATAAAGAACAGTGATGTGTGCCAAATTTGTCACCTGTGATGAATCTTAGAGCAGAGTGGTATATGGCATCTAGAGGTTTAAGGGTAGTTAAGGCTGCATGTCTATAAATTCTGTTTCCATAGTCTAAAATTGAGAGAAAGACTGCCTCAATTATTCTATTTCATGAGAAAACAGGAAATTATATTTCATTTCTATAAAGAAATCCCAATTTTGACCTTAACTTCTTAGCAAGAATGTTTATATGAATTTTGAAGTTGAGTTTATGATCTGTCCTAATACCTAGATATTTATAATGGGCAGGCTCGTTCAAGCTAACAAAAAGGACATAAATGCTCAAATAACAGCTATTTACAACAACGGCAGAAGGGCATCTCTGAACGCTCAATGAATCGAACCTTGAAGCGGAAGGGCTACAGCAGCAGAAGACTGCGCCTGGTTCCAGTCCTGTCAGCGAAGAACAGGAATTTGTCATCAAATCTTGATTTTTGCTGCAACATGCAGATGGTAGGGTCTGAATTTGGTGTAAACAGCATGAATCCATGGATCTTTCCTGCCTTGTGTCATCGGTTGGGCCATGAGTTTGTTTCCACCATGAGACCTGCAGGGATTTAAACTTGTATCTCAATGGTTGTCCTCCAGTGGTCCCCGTAGGCACTCCAATGGCACAGTCAAGTGAGTAATCATAGAATTGAGTTTCTAATTGAGATGTATAAAAACAAGTAGTCAGAGGAAGGAAAGTGAACATGAATGGAATTTTAAATGCTACGAAAAGCATGTCTTTGAGTGAACGAGTGAAGCAGTATCCGCCTGGCACACTGCATATTGACGGATTTAATTTATTTTGTACAACTTACAACAAATTATGCAATGAAGCAAACAATAGAGCGAAGAAACATCACAGAACAGACTGTTTAACAACTGGCCATGATAAAATTGGCATTGCAGAGTTTTCATCTGAATTTTGTACATGACATTCACCACTTTTATTTACTATCTTTTTTGTTTTAAAGGTGCACTGTGCAGGATTTTTAGCCTTGCTGTGGTCCTGTGTTAACAATCAAAAAATTCCTCCTCCGTTCTAAACCCTGCCCACTCACCTCCATTGAGGCAGAGATTGTATAGTACGGGCAAGAAAAACACAAAAAATGTGAAGCGAAGATAAAATGAAAATATTTTTTTTGCAAAATGCATTGTTCTATATGGATGGTAACAGTAATCAGGCAGTGTTATAACAATTAAATGAACACTTTTGAAATAGTTTTGAAGTCCTCTAAAAAGCATGCATATGGCTCATTATTACTGCCATCTCTGACGAACGCAGTTGTAATTGACCCTTCGCTAAACCCCTCCTCCAAGCGGTGATTGTCCAATCATAGCCTAGCAACCGTTAGTAGGCAGTGGACCTCTGTCAAGCTTTCCTAGTTGTATGTTAGCTTGTCATCATGGTCAAACGGTGAGATTGGGGAACATGTAAAACTGACACTCCTTATCCAAAGAGATTGGAGGAGGATGTCATTTTTTTCCTGTTTCAAAAATCCAAATCAAACAAGGAAAAGTGTAGGCTGTGGATAAATTTATGTGGGCGACCTCATTCACAATTGAACCCCTTGGAGGCGAAGCACATCTAACATTATGTTTGCTCTGTAGGATATCTAATATTTAGATATATATGAATAAAGTAGCCCCCCCCCCCCCCCCCCTTCTCTCTATCTCTGTCGTTCTCTGTCTCTCTCTCCCTCACTTACCCCCCACCAACATCAAAGATAAGCCAGTCTTTGTCATAAATTACCCCCCCCCCCCCTCCCCCACACCTTAACCCAATCAGGGCATGGATCCTCTCCCTGTCAAGGTACTTTATGAGTGTACCGCAGAAAAAGAATTGAGTCAGTTCTGGAATTTGTTGGGGAAGTTCATCCTTTTTGGTTCCTTGTGCGTTTCCTTTTGTTCCTGTTCAGCTGGAGGGTAAATAATATTGGCAATTTTTGGCTTATCTCTCTCTTTACTGGTATTTTCTAATTAATGTCTGGTTTAATGTCTTCCCTTTTGTGAATTATAAGTAGTCAGCCTACATTCCTTAGTGAATGTATGATTCCCAGTCATTATTCTAATTGACTGTTTTTCATTTAATAAAATTATTTAATCTCAAGACCTGATTTAGACTTTGTTTTGGCTTGTTGGTTGATCCATCAGGTTACTGTTCGACTTACCTATCAAAGAATTCTGCGATTTAATTGATGATTGTCATTTTTAATAATAATAATAAAATTAAATAACGTAAAACTTATTTTGAATGTAGGTTAAGTGAGGGGTTCTAGCACGCAATATCGCTTGTGTTCAGTATTCAGAGTGCTGAACGTTTTAACAAGGGCATTGACTGTTGGAACCGCTGGATTCAGAAAATACACATTTTACCTAATCCTCACTTACCCGACATAATTGGAGGTCCCACCGAGATAAGTTGTCCTATAGCATACTAAATTGTACTATTGAGTAAACTGCGGTAAACTCTGAGACAAGTTCAAATCTTTTTCTAATCGACTGGTCTTAGATTGATTGATTTTATTTTGGAAAAAAATAAAAATATTATTATGGCATACCAGACAAAGAGAGAGATGCCTCATTTACCCTCCACTGCTGGCCTACCAGCATTCCCTGGCCAGTCAAGGTTGGATCAGCAGTGGTATCTCATGATATCAGAACGGCAATATTTGATAGCCCAGTGCCCAAAATTTGCGGAACAGCTCAATGCAATGGACCAGCTGAAGGAGGAGGCACTTTACAACCTGCGGACTGAGTATTTGGACTATCTGATTTCTCCAGATAGTGATGAAACCAAGCGCAGGATTGTATAAGGGATAAGGGCGTACCTAGAGGAAAGACAACATTTTCTCTACCTCCGGCGGTCAAAGCAGGCATGGGAGGAGATAAACCAAATGTGGAACCTGGCTTGGGAAAAGCACCACTGTAAGTCAGAAGTTACTGCCAAACCAGCTTCTTCTGTGGCAGTACAGCCTGTGCTGGTAGGCGCCATTACAGCCATAACCCAGGCACCGCCCCCCACCGAGGACAGTAGACCACTCTCCATTGACTCATCTCCACCCCCTTCAGGCTTGGACAATTCTGTGGATTTTGTCACCTCCACAGACAATGTAGCCGCCCCCCTGGTGAGCCCCCCTTCCCTGGAGGAATTTGGGGGAAACAGCTCTGTGTCTTGTATCACACCAGCCACCACAGAGGATGTGACCCCACAGGACGTGGAATCCGCTGCTGCAGTCCTCTCAGCTGAGCCAGGTGAGGAGACTGTCAAAAACCCTGGAGGCAGAACCTGCTACTGCAGACACAGCAGCCCAGCCTGGTGAAGAGACTGTCGAACCCCTGGAGGCAGAACCTGCTACTGCAGACACAGCAGCCCAGCCTGGTGAGGAGACTGTTGAACCCCTGGAGGCAGAACCTGCTACTGCAGACACAGCAGCCCAGCCTGGTGAGGAGACCATCGAACCCCTGGAGGCAGAAACGGCTACTGCAGACACAGCAGCCCAGCCTGGTGAGGAGACCGTTGAACCGCAGGACGCGGAACCGGCTTCTACAGGCCCATCAGCCCTGTCAGGTGGAGAGGTCTATGCACCCCAGCAGGTGGAGTCAGCCCCCACAGACCAGTCCCCCCAGGCCGAGGACCCCACCCCACCCCTTGTGGACTTTTCTTCCCCTACTGCTGCTTCCCCTCCTGCTGAATCCGGGGAACCTCTGTCTGCTGCACAGACAGAAGGGGTGTGCTCTGTGGACTCTCCCACTTCCACAGTTCCTGTGATGGAGGAGATAGGGGGACTTCTGCGAAAGCCTCGCTCCCCTATCAGAGCTGTAAAGAGACCCCGGGAGAAACGGAGCAAGAAGCCAACCCCCGGCCGTTTTACGACTCCTCTGGCCCTCAAAGTCTCCGCCAGAGTGTTGTCTTGCACTCCAAAGCAAGATGAAAGCAGCCAAGTTAGAACAACAGTTTCCCCCACCCTTGTCTCTCCACCCCCGAGCCACACCTGCAAACTTCGCACACACACGTCATCCAGGGAAAGTGCAAGAGCCCCTTTCCGACGTCAGAAGTGTTCGGAGAGCAGTGATGGATTGGATGCCTACAAGCGATGATCAGCCCAGCTGCCCAGAGAGGGAACCAAAGCCAAAACTGGCATAGACCCCTGAACAGAGATGAGACGGGAGTGGTTAAGGGGCATCCACGTGCGGAAGAAGCAAGATGACAGGATGCCTCCTGTCCAGGGCCGGATCAGTACCCCCAGGGGCCCCTGGGCACTGAAGCTCATGGGCCCCCTCCCCTCCCAAACACCCACACCCTCCAAAGTAGGTGATAACTAAGTTATCAATCGCATTGACATCCAGCAAGATAGAGTCGCTGCCCCACCAGACAGACTTACTCCACACAGACACACGCAAAATGCTACACACCCTGGTCATTAAAGCCCACCTTAATTATTTGAACTCCCAGCCAAGCTGACATGTCAAATCACACATCTATTGGTCAAAAGATGTATAACTAATCCAACTGAGCATTAGGGCTGTCAACATTGGCCAAAAATCACATTCGAATATTCCTTCTGAAAAAACACATAAGTTTGAATATATTCGAATATCCATTACAATTTTAAAATGTTACAATTTGACCAACTTTCGGGCTGTGTTATTGCGCGTTAGGTTCACAAGAGGACAAACCAATACAACGAGACGCATAACTAGTAGAGGTACATTTAATTTCAACATAAACATGAACGCAGTCAAGTTTAAAAAAAAAAAACATTAACATTCGAGATGGCTTTTAAAATCTACATACACACTTTTATAATGCTTTTGTTTGAATAAAATTAAGGCACACAATTTCGAGAAATGTTACTAAAAAGAATTGATCCTGATGGATCATTTACAATAAAGTGCTATTAAAAACAGAAAAGTACCATCTTTGACCGTTTGGAGAGGGAACTGGGATCAGCATAGTTTTAACGTTTAACGTAGCATAGTTTTAACGTTTAACGTAGCTTACAAAGCTTGCATACAACTTTGTCTCGAGGTTCCACAATTTTGCCATTCACTGACCAAAAACCGAAGTACTTCCAAACGGGGCTTTTTAGATTGCTCGGAGTGCTAATCACTCTCTCCGCGGCTGAGCTGGTTTCCAAAACTCTCTGCCATGCTGCTGCTATTGAATTATTGGCTCTTTTCAGCTCGACGAATATGCCTATACATTTGATTTTCAATCTGCTATTAAATGAAAGTGCCGTGTCCGTCCAGTACAAGCATAGCAATGACCCGTACAGAGGAGACGCTAAAATGAGAAATTTATTTTTGGTTTAACACAACCCAAGTTGAAAGGAAGACAGGCACTTTTATCTGCGATAAAGAGACGCTGCATTTTATTATTTTTTTCGAATGTTAATTTTCAGATTCGAAAGTCTTTTTTTTTTTTTTTTTACAATTTTTACAATCCCCGGTTTGTGTTGTGCCAGGTTCCTTTTCAGCCATGTTCAAAGTGTTGTAGCGGGCTTGTATGACACGTGACTCGCTCGCTCACTACATAGGCCAGTAAGGGACACACACAGCGGAAGAGGGCAGCGCGCACTTCTCTGATCCAATAACGCCCAATAATCGAATAGTATTTTTTTATATTCGAATGTAGCTTTTTGTTTCATATTCGAGGAATATTCGAATATCGAATATTAATTTACCAGGCCTACTGAGCATGGAGCAAGTATGCCTGACCAGTATATGGCTCAACACAATGGTAGGCAAATATAGTGTTCATTGAAAACAACCTAAGCACACCAGTAATTCTGTATACAACATTGCCATCACACAACACAGCTGAGTGCAGGTTGCAAAAGACCGGTCACACACACACACACACACACACACACACACACACAATTATCAGGTCACACAATCACATCAGATTATACTACTCATTTCACAGACAGCATAATAGCTCTTATAGTTCTTTTTTCGTGTCTTTTTCTTTGCGAAGTTGCAAATCAAGTCCTCAAAGTCCAGCTCCCTCACCAGCTCAGACTCAATAGCCATCAAAGACAGTGAAGAGAGCCTCTTCTGACCCAAGGTCATAATCCGTCTTTTCGAAACCCGATTAACACCCCTGGTTTTTTGGCCAAACTTTCGATTTTTTGGAGCATGTAAACACCTTTCTCCGGTTTCTTTCGGCTTTTCAAAACTACGCATGTCAGGCAGAAGAGGCGGTGTAACGTCAAAATGATTCCACCCGTCAACATTTGCTATGCCTGGGGTTCCTTCAGCATCTCACTTCAAGAATTGTATTATTAAATTTGCATTTCACCGGTGAAAATATATTGTTCAGTGTTACGTGCTTGTGTTTGTACTAGCTAGTTTGTGGCTAACACATTAAATAACTGAAATTTTCGGGAAATTCGCCAGATTTAGAGATCGGTAAAGCTAGCTAGTACAATAATATAAATCAACCACTACTAAATTAGCTATAAATAAGTAGCTATAATAATTACTAGCTAGCTATAATAATAATAATAATAATAGCCTACTAACGTAAATTTTTGACGGGCGGATCATTTTTGTCCTTACAACGGGAAGCAGTTAGTAGCTATGTTTCCACAGAGCCGATTATGGAGAGAATCATGTAAACGCGGCTTTTGGAGGAATCACATTTCTTATGTCCATGTGAACGCAATAAGTTAAATATTGCTGTGCATGTAAACGTACCCATTGTCTAGCTCGACATCCTCCTCCTCTTCATTTCTCGCTTTTTTGAAAAAGCTACTTATTAGCGGGACATTTTTTAATGCAGCCGCTTCTTTCTCCTCCTTTTCACGTCTTTTCTTTCTCTTTGCAGCCCCGCTGGGCTTTTGGTTTCCGTCGTTACCACTATCCATCTTCCGTGTGCACTTTAACTGATCTTGAACCAGCACGACGTACCACCTTGCTCTATGCCCACCCACCTTTACCACTCGCCAATCAACACAGTGCATTGCAGCCTGCTGCCAATCACTACCTGGCCAGTCAACAAACTGACAAATAAAACAGGCAATCGGGAGACTGAATTTTTGTAAACAACTATTTTTATCTCCTGATTGGGTACTAATCAAGCACAAGGTGCAAGTCACGTTTAAGCCTTGTGTAGCTCGGGAAAAAAAAAAAAACTCGGATCGTGAAGGGCCCTTTTCTGCCCAAGGGCCCCTGGGCACGTGCCCAGATTGCCCATATGGTAGATCCGGGCTTGCTCCTGTCATCCCGGTTTGCTGAACGCTGTGGCCCTCCGCAGCCAAAGGACTGCCAGTAACCACACTGGGGTTCTAGGAGGTAAAACTGACACTCTGCCCCCCCACCCCCCCCACATCCCTACCACCACCTTTTAACATAAGACCATGCCCATGTTTTTAAGTCGCTTTTCTAAAGTGTAGGTGCCCCCGCCAATGCTGTTCCTGGACACTTATGGACAAGTCTGCACTATTCAGGTGATTATTTGGACTGACAATCCCGTGGATGTTAAATCCTGTCCGTAAGGTTCCACTGAATGGACTAAGTGCTTATAACATGCAGTGTTCCCCTCTTCACATGTTGCTGTGAGTGATAAGGCCTAAACCCTCAAGTCCCACAGTCTTCTCCTGCCACTCCCTGAAAGACCCCCAGAGGCACAAGTGCAACCGGACCCATGCCCTGCCGCGGGAAGCTAGCCTAAGCGACTGCCATCAGCAGTCCACCCAACTGGACCCGAGCTCAAGGAGCCAAAACGGATTCCGACAGGGAAAGAGGTGCTTCCCCGCCCATCAGAAGAGAGGTCTTGACCGCACTTTGCCACCTGTGGATCGTCCAGCTGCCTGTCACAGGAGACAGAGCCCCCCGCACGCTGTGCAGAATTGGTAGAGACACTGTGGGATTAGGCCGCCTTTCACTCACGCAGTTACAACATTAATGGGAAAAAGCACTTGCCAGTCCAGATACCCTGACACTGGAGAAGGAAGAGACTGAACCAAGGTGCCATGACAGCAGTGACACAAAAACAAATGTCTGCACCACACCGGATCATCACAATGGGACTATTAAACTGGACATGGACTAATTGTTTTAAAGATGGTTAGTGAACCATTAGGACAGTTGTTTTCATGCAGCTATCATTGTACAATGATATATATAATGTCCAAATGTGTGGTTGTTATGATGATGGAACGATAGGCTCTTAGCAGCTGCATGCACCTATCGTTCCAAGAGAGGGAATGACGGGATGTTGCCTAATGTCTTTTGCTCTTTCTCTCTCTCTCTGTCTCTCTCTCTCAGCCTCTCTCTGTCTCCCCCCCCATCCCTACCACCACCTTTTAACCTAATACCATGCCCATGTTGTGTTTAAGTCCCTTTTATAGAGTGTAGGTGCCCCGCCAAATACTGTTCCTGGACACTTATGGACAATTCTGCCCTATTCATGTGATTATTTAGACTGGCAATCCCGTGGATGGTAAACCCTGTCCGTAAGGTTCCCCTGCATGGACTGACAGCGGTCATAACATGCAGTGCTATCAGTAATTGTTCCGCTCTTCACATGTTGCTGTGAGTGATAATGCCTAAGCCCTCAACTCCCACAGTCTTCTCCTGCCATTCCCTAAAGGACACCCACAGACACAAGTGCAAACAAGTGCAACCGGTCCCACACCCTGCCGCGGGAAGCTAGCCTAAGCAACTGCCGTCAGCAGTCCACCCAATTGGATCCAGGCTAAAGGAGCCAAAATGGATTCCGACAGGGAAAGAGGCGCTTCCCCGCCCGTCAGAAGAGAGGTCCTGACTGCACTTTGCCACCTGTGGATCGTCCAGCTTCCTGTCACAGGAGACAGAGCCCCCGCACGCCGTGCAGAACTGGTAGAGACACTGTGGAGTAGGTTGCATTTCACTCACGCAATTGCAACATTAATGGGAAGAAGCACTGCATGTTACCCAAAGTCCAGGGAACCTCTTGTCCCTTGCCAGTCTAGATACCCGGACACTGGAGAAGGAAGAGACTGAACCAGGGTGTCATAACAGCAGCGACACAAAAGAGTGTCTAATAGAGATATGACTCCGCACCACACTGGATCATCGTGGGACATACGTCAGTGTGTCCATATATCTGCTGGCCAGCAGATCACAAAGGGACTATTAAACTGGGCATGGACTAAATGTTTTAAAAATGGTTGGTGAACCATTTGGACAGTTGTTTTTGTTGTTAGCAGGTAACTGCATCTTCAATGTCCAAATGTGTAATGTGATTCCTATTTGGTGATGTAAGAATAGGTTTTTTGCGGGTGCATGCACCTATTCTTACAAGAAGGGATGTATGATATGTAATATTTAGATATATATAAGTAAAGTAGCCCCCCCCCCTTCTCTCTATCTCTGTCGCTCTCTGTCTCTCTCTCCCTCACTTACCCCCCACCAACATCAAAGACAAGCCAGTCTTTGTCATAAATCTAGCACGCAATATCGCTTGTGTTCAGTATTCAGAGTGCTGAAAGTTTTAACAAGGGCATTGACTGTTGGAACCGCTGGATTCAGAAAATACACATTTTACCTAATCCTCACTTACCCGACAGCTCCAAGGTAAAAAGCTAACGTTAGTTAACATCAACGTTACCCTTAATTTGGTGTTAATAGCTAACCATAACTGAAAAAAGAAACTAGCTACACTATGGTAGCCAATTGACTTCAAATATATCAAAATCAAAATCTATTTCAACTGTTTTCAATGGTCTAACAATGCAACGTTAATCACATCCTAGCTTTGTATCCGAAACGGACGTCAGCTGTTATAGCTACTGTTTAGGTTAGCTCTATCTAAAAAGGGACATAATACATTAAACGTTAAAAGAAGGAAAGAAAATCACTTTTCTCTAACAAACATGTTATTCCCGCAATTTGTTAGTGGGAAGCCAAGTCCCAAGTAACGTTACCCAAACACTTGCTGCTGCTGTCTGTGCAACTACTGTTGCTGATAGTGGAGCTGCAGTTACATGTTGACCACCACCTCCAACTAAAATGTTGGTAAGCTAAAAACATGAATAATGCAATGACGTAATGGCCAGTAAATAGACAAAGTATTGGAACATTTAATAGTTTGTGAATTAATATCAAACTCTAGCCATTTAATTTGAAACAGTAAATTTAATCTCACCTCAAATGTAAATGGACAGAATTTTTACAAAGGAATGTCCACTTCCATAGCAGGAAATCAATACTGTAGCTAACTTTACTGTTGTATCTAGGCATTGTAAAGCCAAAGCGAGCACATCTAACATTAGCTGGCTAGTTACCACTTAGCTACTGTGCTGAAACTGGACTTATTTGGACGTTTGGTTAGCTTACTAATATAAAAGACCATATGTTATTGTTTGCGGATCTATTTTTAAAACGTTAACATTCGCTAGAGTTGAATAACATTAACGTTATCAGACTCCATCTTGTAAACAAACCGATGATAATAATGTCTTCATGAATGAGATATGGTTTACTATTTGATGCCAAGCCAGCTAGTCCCTCTGCTGATGTCACGTTAGTTTTCCACTGTCACTGTCACTGTGGTAGCTATCTAGGAAATGAGACAGTAGCCTACGCTGTAATGGAAATAATGCTTCCTAGCATCATAAAATCTGCATTGAATCATTTCAGCTAGCATTTAAACTACACTACAAATATGAAATTGAAGATCAATTTTTCCAAAAGTTCCTAAAGTTACCATTTTTCCAAAAGGGCAGTAGCCTACTTTCATGGTTGAGAATGCCATGTTTGCTTTGATGGACACAAAGCTTGACGGACATAGCAACAGTTCCTAAGGGGGGTGGGGCTTAGCGAAGGGTCAATTGGGGGCTCTATGTTTGCAAGTAATCGTGCCAGTGGTTTCAATGATTTTAACGTGTAGCCGACTGTTTTCCTGGTGTGAGAGTGGATGACATGGGCTACAACATCAAGCTTTCGTGATCATTTAAAAACACTCAAGCTGTAATCATTCATGCGGGCAGAAATTACACCAGGTTGAGAAAATCCAGAAGATTTAAAGAACGATTTAATTTCATTATAAGCCTATAACTGTATCAAACCCATTTGCAAGCTTGTGACCTCAGAAACACTTCCTGTTTTAAACCATGACAGTGAGAAATTCAGCCGGCTCAGTGCCCGAAATGTCTGGCTGAAAAAATGGTGTGCTTGTTCAGTGTTTGGCTAACATTATTCTAAACATTAATTTAGAACTGAGATGTAAAGAAGGAATCAAGGAATAAGTAGCCTAACATCAGCAGACCATATCTTGTCTATCATAGCTAGGTAATACCATTGTAAAGTAAATTACTTTTTTATATAAATTTATTTTCTGATTTTTCTCCCAACTTGGTAGCCAATTGGACCCTATGTAATTCAGTTCCCCCCATGTAGCAACCACTAGAGAATCGCCGCTACACAACCCCGTCAGCCGGTAGTAGGAAAGAGGGCGCCACGTCTTCTTCAGGGCGAGACTCCTCAAGCTCCTGACCGTGATTCCAACTCGCCCAGTTGTGTATGTGCGACGATTCTTGCCGAGTCCCTCCCCCCACCCCAGGAGCAGCCACCAATTTCCACTCCCTCAAGGCACTGGCCATACTCGGATCTGGCAGGCCCGGGGATCGAATCTCCGATCCTCGGGGCGCAACTGCACAGACTGAAAATCTACGCTTTTACTGCTACACCACCATGGCGACCTCAAGGAAATAATTTTTTCATTAAGATATTTGTATACAAATATTATTTATTTTCTGAAATACAACATAATATTGGGCGGCACGGTGGTGCAGTGGTTAGCACTGTCACCTCACAGCAAGAAGGTACCGAGTTCGAATCCCGGCCGAGGGCCTTTCTGTGCGGAGTTTGCATGTTCTCCCCATGTCCTCCGGGTACTCCGGTTTCCTCCCACAGTCCAAAGACATGCAGGTTAGGCTAATTGGAGACTCTAAATTGCCCATAGGTATGAGTGTGTGAGTGAATGGTGTGTGTGCCCTGTGATGGATTGGCGGCCTGTCCAGGGTGTATTCCTGTCTCTCGTCCAATGCAGGACTTTGGCATGAGAAAGAAAATCTGCAAATTCATGAATGAAGCCAGAATATGGGCCAGGAGGTCTATAGACAGTCACAAGTAAAATAGGCTGAGAAGAGGGCCGGTTTCTACCAACCACTGCTGTGTGGTTCATGACTAACACTTCAAATGAATCAAATGCATACTCTAATTTTGGAATTGACTGAAAGACAGATTTATAAATAACAGCAACCCCACCCCCTCTTCGACATAGACGGGGGTTTTGGCTATATATAAACTGTGGAGGGAAGTCCTTTACTCTCTCCTCATTAGGTTAAATTTGAGATGGGTTTTGAGCTGGAGAATTCTCAAGATGAAGATGAAGGAAATAGCAGAGTCTTCTATTCAGTTTAACCATTTATTAAGCGTTGACGCCAACGGGAGGTCCTTTACCCTACAAAGAGGATTAGGAGTTCCCCAAACAAAAACAAACATTAGTTTGTATAATATCATAACTCCTCCTCTACCTAACTAATACACCAATAATGTGCAGTGACACCCTTTTGTCATATTTTATTTTATCGAATAACAAATTAGGTGAAAAATAAACATGTCATATAACCAGTTCCTACCCTATGCGCTTGGGGGCACTCTTAATCTACCAAATAAAATTGTTTGAGACTTATCCTCATGTGCCTGTTAATCAGACCATGTAATTTCTCTTATTTTTTCTTATTTTCCCACTTGTTCAGTGAGCATGATCTATCTTATCCATTGTTATGAGTACAACTCTTGTAAACAATAGAGGGAGACATTCCTGTTTTGATGGGGGATTCTAGATGTCTCCCTAGTTGATAGCATGGAGGACTCCTCCAAGGCCTCTCGCCCCCCCGACATTTCACTAAACCTTAGACTGTATTTATTTTATTATTTATATGAGGCTTCTGCATTTTTGGTTTTCTTTGGGCCTACACAGCTTCACAAAACAGCTTACTTCCACAAAACCCAGGTGGAGAGGATTAATTTAATGTAAAGTTCTCATCCGCTTTCAGCCATGTTTCAGTTAAACATAATATATCCAGAGAGCAATCTGAGATTAGTTAATTCACAAGAGCTGCCTTGGAGTTAAGGGATCTTATATTTAATAAGACAACTCTCATGGTAGTAATATCACTTGAAGTAATAGGATTGTGTTTTGTTTTAATCTTAATCAGATTATTGAAACAAACTTCACGGTTTTTAGATTTGACATGGTTTTGTATTCGGGGGACAGGCACAGTTTCAATTTCTAAAGGGTGAACCCTGGTTAATGTTTTTGGGGAACAAGCAGACATGTAGTTCTGCTTCCTGGCCTTGGCTCTAATTAGTCAGGGACTTGAATTTCTAAGACTATAGGCAAGATTATTAGAGATAAGAGCTGAACCCTCCCACGTGGGGTGAATACCATCTCTTTTTTTTTTAAAATTAGGCCTCCCCCAAAAAGTGTGCCAATGATCTATATAACCAACGTTATTAGAGGGGCACCACTCAGATAGCCAACGATTTAGTGACGTTAGTCGGGTATAAATTTCGTCACCATGCCTAGAAGGGATGGGGCCAGAGCAAATAACAGTGTTAGACAACCATTTTGCTACTTCATACAAGCCAATTTAAAATTACTTTTTGTTATCTCTGATTGCTTCAACTGGACATCATTTACGCCAACGTGAATAACAATGCTAGAAAATTTACGATTAGCTTTAGCCCGCATTTTTAAATTTGCTTCTATGTCAGTCGCTCTAGCACCAGGAATGCACTGAACTACGGTCTTTGGAATCGCAATTACCACGTTTCGTAGTATGGAATCACCGATTATCAAAGCTTTTTCAGCAGGTTTTACCGAAGGTGCATTGCTCAGGGGAGAGAACCTATTTGAAACCCGAATTGGTGGTTGGTGGAGTATCGGGGGCTTACGACTACGTTCAAGAACTGTAATCCACCTGATGTTACCTTGCTGCGGAGGCATTACCGGAGTTCTAATATTAGTTGAGGACGGGCTAACTGGTGCACCCGAAACCGAGAAAGATTCTATGAACTTTTCGCTATCTCGAATTTCATGCAGGGTCGGATGCGACATTCCAATTCAGCTATCTTCTCAGTCAACCTAGCATTTAATTTAGACTTATCACAAGTAAAGTTCCCACGAATGGCGGAGAAGGAATAAGTAAACGTTTGTCACATACCGGGCAAGAGATAGCCCAATAGGGCGAGGAAGGAGAAACCGAGCGAGGAATGGGAGAGACTGAGGGGTCAAACAAAGCCATAGCTTGCCCTTGTATTAGAAGATATACAAAATTAGTCGGAAGCAGGATCAACCCAGGATCATCACTGCTGGTTCCGTAGAGGCCGGCTCGGCAGCAACTTTGCTTTGCTTTGCTTTACCTAACCTAACACTGCTGGCTCCTTAGCGGCCCGTGCAGCAGCAAATTTGTCTTACCTAATGTTAGTTTGTAGCCTAATATATTTTGTTTTGTTTTTAAGAACAATCACAGATTTACATATTTGCCAGCACAATATGATCACCACCAAACTTTTCTACAGCACAGCTCAGTAGCACTGCTCAGTCACTCACCAAACTGTAAACATGAAAAAAGAACACATTCTAAGAACAGATGTAAGAATAATAAATACAGGCAGAGGAGCAAGATTTCAGCTATTTGTTTTTCAACAGATTGCTTGTGCAGCATAGATATGACTGAGCATGGTTATTTTATAATATTAATAATATTTTAAAGTAAAAAATCCTGCATAGTGCACCTTTAATATACCACAGCTGCAAACTATTTTCTTATTACTAAAACAATTTTATTTTTATTTTTTTACCACTGCTTCTAAATGCCCCTGTACAACATTTAAGGGGCCCAATGTGTGCCGAGATAACATTACCTACACAATAACACCACCACCAGCCTGCACCGATGACTAGGGCCACCAAATTTTTTCCCCTTGCATTGTACTTCAGTGGCTTGACAAAGATGTTGCGGTCTTTGTCAAGCCAAACAATTACCCCATTTGCACCACCTCAATCATCGAAGTTGATAAAGTAATTGCCACTTTTAAGCACAGATGAGGATTGATGGCGATGTTTACAAGTGACTCACGTGTTAAATTCAGCTTGATTACTTATTATTGTGGAAATTTCGCAGTATTTTTAATGCCAATTGAGCATCATTTGAATGCTACAACAAACCTAAGCATTCTTGCTGACAATGTGCATCCCTTTATGGAAACCATCTACCGTAATTCAGTTTACTCCAATGGCCTTCGCATAAGGATTTTAAGGGGGAAAAAAATCTATAAAAATACAAAATCCTTTGAAAATAACTTCAACAAAATCACTTTCATATCCATTTATAAAATGCGCCTCTTTTGCCAATGGTAAAAAAAAAATGTCAACAGCGCCCACTAGCGCAATGGAAAAATATAGCATGAGGCCATGGTTCTCTCGTCCTCCGTAGCAGGAATAAATGATTGACATACTATTCATCAAATTAAAGTATGGGAGGGGTTGATCAAGTGTCATGATGCGTGCAAGACCGTCATGCTCCGTTGTAGAGAATAATATTTTGTGCAAGATAGAGAGAGAAGCTTCTGATAAAAATATAGTTGTGCAAATATATAGATTCTTTAAATTGTAGTTTTTAAATTGTGGGTAATAGGGCGATAAGGAGAGGTGGTAGTACTAGTAGACACTACTAACGTTAACGTTAGGTAACATTGTTTCATAGACTATTGCCTAGCAAAGAGAGAAGCTTGTGTTGCGATTATGTTAGCTGTGCACATTTTGAGATAAAAAAAATAAAAAAATGTATTTTCCAAGGAGAGCTAGCAGACGTCAACTTATGGAGGGAGCGAACTTAGCTAACGTTAGCTAGCTAACAATAGGCAGAATGAAAAGAGCGGAGGGGGACTATGGAAGCATATCCGCGCCAAAATTCAAATGAAAACCGGCAACTGCATTTCGTTTACATTCGATGTGCTCAACTCAAAAACCATGACACAATTCAAATGAAAATCCAAAAGGCTATTTTGTGTTTTCATTTTCAAGTTAATGTACGCACTTTATCTGACAATTTCAAAATGTTAATGCAAATCCATTTCACATTTATTTTTTCTCGCCCTCTACGACACAACCCTGCCATAATTTAAATGAAGATTAAAAACTACATTTGCATTAGCAGTTTCTTATTGCAATCACATGATCCATGACAAAAAGGAAATGATAATTAAATTTGCCATTTAACATATCGTTTTCATGCTTTGCGGCACAAGAGTGACATAATTGAAATGCAATCTGCTTACATTATCATTTCTGTGTGGTCACGCAAATATCCTGCCAAAACTCCGAACTGAACATGCAATCTGTCAAAGCTGCACATCAAGGTGGGGCCGCGAAGACAGCGGACCGTTCAAACCACTGAATTTATGGTTCAACTTCAATGGTTGTCTGTGATTTCGATCGTCAGGCAGTTACCAGGCTAGATAGCGATATTTCCTAGTTCTCTGTGTTGGGGGATTATAGGCTAAATGATAAGAATTAAAAAGGAAACGAGGTAGCCTAAAAGTTACAACAAGCCATAGCCAGCCCAATGTTAAGTTAACTTAGTTAACAGTTTAGATATGTTCCACTGCTTTCATTCATATGATGTTACGGGTTTGCGTACAGTTACAGTCAAAACCAGCTGGCTATTTATGGCAAGCTATGCCTGAAAATGTGCTACCCTTCTCACCGTGGGCATTTCCATCATGATTTCTATTAATTATTGTTTTCTTTTAGATAGCCTAAGGGTAGGCTAAGGCTACGTGCAGAGCAAAGGTAAAGTAGGCTAGTCTACAGAAAGCCTGAGACAGCGATCGAAACGAGACACAGCCTACAAAAACGGTGGATTATTTTGTATGGTGTAGGCCTATAGGCTAATTAAAAAAATATATAGGCTAATTAAAAAAACTTGTGTAGGCATATTCCGCGTAGGCTATCAGTCATGAAGCAACATAGCCTAGGCTACAGATTATAACAAATGGACATTTACATGATTTTTTTAAATTATATTTTTATTTTATTATCGTTCCGATCTCAATGCTGTAAGATGCGGGGGTTAGCATCTATGATGCTGATTTTACAGTTGTGGCCTAGCCTACTACACAAAACATTTTAATTTGTTCAATTTAAATAGGCTAGGCTACGTGAGAGAGAACGTAAAAACTGGTCTTTTTAGAGGGTGTGCGAATACAGTGAGTTCCGACAATAGCCTATCTACACAGCTGTAAAATATTTTTTTTTTTAAATCCATGTCAGTATTGGCACAGTGCCATGATGCTCAGTCTTTTAAGAACATAGGCTACAGAATCCTTTTAATTTAAATAGGTCTACCACTTAGACAAAATTTAACACTCAGACAAGACATAAGCACTTATGTTATTGATAGCCTGCTTATTTTATTTTAGTGACATGGAATATAGGCTAGGCAATAGCCCAATGTTGGTTTATCACACAGCCCTGTCTAAGGCAAACCGATGAACGGAAATCTATTGCCTCTTACGGAAAGTCCTATCTGCTGTTAGTAAACAACGGGCTGGCTAGGCTCATGGTAACGTTTAGACTACCTCATTTCCTTTCTAGTTTTTAGCATTTAGCCTATAATCCCCAAACACAGAAAACTAGGAAATGTCGCTATCTGTATCTAGCCTGGTAATTGCCTGACGACCAAAATCACAGACAACCATTGAAGTTGAACCATAATTCAGTGGTTTGATGATCCCCCCTTTCTTCAAGGCCCTGCCTTGATGGGCATCCTTTGATAGTTTGCATGTTCAGTCCGGAGTTTTGGATTTGAATTATGTCACTCTTGTGCCGCAAAGCATAAAAACGATATGTTAAATGGCAAATTGAATTATCATTTCCTTTTTGTCATGGATCATGCGATTGCAATAAGAAACTGCTAATGCAAATTTGGTTTTTAATTTAAATTAAAATTATGGCAGGGTTGTGTCGTAGAGGGCGAGAAAAAATAAATGTGAAATGGATTTGCATTAACATTTTCAAATTGTCACATAAAGTGCGTACATTAACTTGAAAATGAAAACCTTTTGCATTTTCATTTGAATTATGTCATGGTTTTTGCGCACATCGAATGTAAACGAAATGCAATCGCCGATTTGCGGTTTCATTAGAATTGTATGCTTCCATAGGGGACGTGGTGAATTTTTTATTGAAAAATCCATTCCACTCATTGGAATACTTTTAATAATTTTTTTTTACTCTTATTTCCATGTTCTAGTTTCGTATGTTTTTTGTTGAGTTGTTGTTTTATGTAGGGTGAGGCCATTATAAGCCCCTATGGGTTTCTTGTCTCTCCCTGCACTATTTCAATGTATTTTAAATCTTTTCTATCTCTGTTTTCTATTTTAATTGTACTAAATAAAATAAAATAAAATAAAATCAAATACAGGGAAAAGTTGCGGATTAAAACGGCCGGGAGGCCTCATCCTAAAATCAAGTTTACCAAGAGAAACGAGAAGGTGGTAATGTTCAATGCATCAATGTCACACTTGGCTTACGGGCAGCCTCGCCAGCTATGCATCGGCTGTATTTCTGTCCCTGTCTTCTCATGGGAAAGTTGCTGACATGGACTGTGCAGGGTTTTGGAGACTTAAAGGGATAGTTCGGAATTTTGTACATAATGTCTTAATTACGACTTACCCATGATGTAGTTGATTGATGGAAACCATTTTCAGCTAATTCAATGCTGTCCCTTCTTTTGGACATACACACGTTGCTAATGCTAGCGCAACTCTATGGTAACCGGTAGCACCACTACCAAATGCACTTAAACACTCCACAGTGCACCCAAAGCAAATAAAATATGACGACAGTCTATCGGGGTTATTTTGAGTGTTTATACCATCATTTTTGAAGTCAAACTATCGTTGAATACTTTCCTTTGTGCTGACCTAATATTCTCTGTGGAAGTATGGCGGCGGAGCGATACTTTACATTACATATGAATGTAGTGCCGGCACTGGTCGACTACAACAACAAAGAAGAGCAACAAGTTGCAATGGCCACATTCGCTCTGCTGCCGTACCTCCACAGAGAATATAGGTCAGCACAAAGTAAAGGATTCAATGATAGTTTGACTTAAAAAATGATGGTAGCATGGAATTAGCTGAAAATGGTTTCCATCAATCAACTACATCATGGGTAAGTCGTAATTGAGACATTATGTCCAAAATTCTGAACTATCCCTTTAACATTATAGAATTTGAATTGGGCAACCAGATGGCATCACGCATGCAAGGACCACATCGGAGCTAATGTTTGCTAAGTTGCTAGAAAGGATGCCAATTGAACAAGTGCTGGAGGAGGGTGTTCATATACAAATTGTGCAATACAATCTAAAGGTAAGGAGAAACAAGAGATGCTCTTAATGTTCCTGAAGAATTTAATATTAGTTTTACTGAGATTTTTTGTGTTTCTTTTTTCCTCTACAGCTCCAAGCTGTATATATTGGTATTTATTTTCATGTATTTTGTTTAATATCATAGTATCTTTACTTTACAAAGTCTTCTGAAAAGACACACCTATTAAAACGTTTGCATTTCCTGATTCTACAGAGTTAAATTCATTATTCACAGTCAATTTTATAATTATGTACATTAGTCATCTTGGAACTTTGTTGTTGTTCAAATCAAGATCGAAGTTTTAATATTGGAGCGATTTGACAGCTTAGGACAGGGGTGTCCAATCTTATCCGGAAAGGGCCGGTGTGGGTGCAGGTTTTTGTTTTAGCCCAGCACTACAACACCTGATTCAACTAATTAACTAATCATGCTCTTCAATCAGACCTTGATAAGTATAATCAGGTGTTGTAGTGCTGGGCTAGAACAAAAACCTGCACCCACACCGGCCTTTTCGGGTAAGATTGGACACCCCTGGCTTAGGAGTTAAATTTTGTTTGATTTTAATTACAATTGGCTATATCTTTAATTGTTTTTTCCATCTAAGACATCATCAAGATGAACATTCTAAGTCTCATTTTATCAACTTTCATGGGTTATTTTAGGGGTGATTTTTGCAAACATTTTCTTGTATAGCAAATTTATATATATATATATATACAGTGCCCTCCACAATTATTGGCACCCCTGGTAAAGATGAGTAAAAAGGGTTATAAAAAATTAACCATTTGGTGAATTAGCTTAATCTCACACTAAAAAAAGAAGAAAAAAATATATATTATTCTGAGAAAAAAAAATCCCTCATCAAGAAATAATTATTTTTAACAAAACCAAGTGTGCCACAATTATTGGCACCCCATTTAATACTTTGTAAAACCTCCCTTTGCCAATAAAACAGAGTCTTCTCCCGTAACATCTAATAAGGTTGGAGAATACAAAGCACAGAATCTGAGGCCATTCCTCTTTACAGAATCTCTCCAGAGTCCTAGGTCCTCTCTTGTGCACTCAGCCCACAGGTTTTCAATGGGGTTTAGGTCAGGGGACTGAGATGGCCATGGCAGAAGCTTGATTTTGTGTTCAGTTAACCATTTTTGTGTTGATTTGGACGTATGTTTCGGATCATTGTCCTGCTAGAAGATCCAACGACGACCCAGTTTTAGTTTCCTGGCAGAGGCAGCCAGATTCAGATTTAAAATTTCCTGGTATTTCATGGAGTTCATGATGCCATGTACCCTAACAAGGTTCCCAGGGCCTTTGGTGGAAAAAAAAGCCCCACAACACCACGGATCAGGTTATTTTCGGTATAGCCATCCTTCTTTTTACCCCAAACCCACCTTGAGTGTTGGTTGCCGAAAAGCTCAATTTTCGTTTCATCTGACCATAGAACACAGTTCCAGTCAAAGTTCCAGTCAAAGTTCCAGTAGCGTTTAGCAAACTCCAGGTGCTTACTGGTGAAATGACAGGAAAGGCTTTTTTCTGGCATGCCTTCCAAATAATTTGTTGGCATGGAGGTGACGTCTAATGGTAGTTTTGGAGACTTGATGACCCCAAGATGCAACTTTCCTCTGTAATTCTCCAACAGTGATCCTTAGGGATTTTTTTTGCCTCTCTTACCATCCTCCTCACTGTGCGTGGGGGGCAAAATAAACTTGGGTCCTCTTCCAGGCAAGTTTGTAACAGTTCCAGTTGCTTTAAACTTTTTAAGTATTGCCCTAACAGAAAACATAGACATTTTAAGGTGAGTAGCAATTTTGTTATAGCCATTCCCTGACTTATGAAGCCCAACAAACTTTTCCCTCATTTGATTTGTGTGTTCTCTTATCTTTCCCATGTTGATGTATGAATAAGGGAATATGGCCTCTGTGTCACCTCATATTTATACCCCAGTGAAACAGGAAGTCATGGATTACTGCTTGAACGTTCCTAAACACTGATCAACTTTAAAAAGCAAAATGTAAATGGAAAAAATGCTTCAGTTACATTTTGTTCATAAGAATTTCTAGGGGTGCCAATAATTGTCACACGTGGTTTTGTAAAAAAAAAATATTTCTTGATGAGGGCTTTTGCTCATTTTTTCAGTATGAGATTAAGCTAATTCACCAAAAAGTGGATTTTTTATAACCCTTTTTACTCATCTTTACCAGGGGTGCCAATAATTGTGGAGGGCACTATATATATATATATATATATATATATATATATATATAGATATGGACATATAATGGTCCAGACAGCAGTAACGCCATCTCCTACTTACTTGTGACCGCCACCTTCCAGAAAGTTCAGCACCACTACAGGAAACGTCAACAGCATCGACTAATCAAACCAATTATTAAATAATCACTCATCAGCCGTTGCTCATTCTTCGTCCCAGCTGCCACTCCTTAAGGAGCTACAAAGAGGCCTTCTCCCCACACCTCAGGGAGCTTGTTCAAACTCCACACCATCGCTAACCGCTCTCTGTTCTCTCCTCACAGACTCCGACTAAACGGAGCCGACCACAGCACGCAGTGGGAAGTTCCCTTGGCCCCGGCTTCATCAAAACCTGCCAAACAGCCCTGGGATGGACAACAGTGCCCCCGCGGGGGACTGCATGGTTTTCTGCCTCGAGACTTGCTAAAATGGGACTCACTTTGTAAATAAACACACCTATGGGCATGATTGACTCCATTGTTCTGCCTGGTCTGTGCCCACCTTGCCTGTCACTCCCAAGCAGGAACTGCAGTGGTGGAGAATCCCAGCACCTCAAGAGATTGGAGAGAAAAAAGGAAACAGGAGCAAGTGCACTAACCTCGATTTTATCATTGCAGCTATGGAAGACCTCCTGAGGGCTCTTGTGGAGTCTAACCTGGGGCAACAACAAACGATGCATCTGGTGGCAGAGCCGGTGGCCAGGCTCAATGAGGTAGTCAGAGGGGGAAGATGTTGCCCTGCCATCATCGGCTAGGTCTGCACAAACACACCTGACGAAAATGACCGCACGTTGGCTACCCCTGACCACCACTCCAGCCACCAGATGCTCGAGAAAATAGTAATGGACCAGTGCATGTGGACCCTGCCTTACGAAGTGAAAAAATTGACTGGACCCCACCATCTCTGAGGAGCTCATAGCCCTGGTCGAGCAGGTCGAGGGCCACCCAGGAAATTCTGCGACAGTCCGACCAACTCTGCCAAGTCCGACCGACTCGGCCCTCCACAATCCTGGCTACCACTAACCAAGCTTTCCAAGCCTGGACAGTTCAATAGAGAGCGCTGGGGGGATGTGGGAGATCGGCTAGTGCTTCCAAAAAAGTATGTTCCCCAGCTCCTTAGCCGGGCACACAGCTATCTGCTGGCGGGACACCTTGGTTGTAAAAATACCCTGTCCCACTGGCTCTGCGCCTAGCGTGACTTCTGCATGCTTCTGTGCTGCCTGCCCCACCTGTCAAAAGATGTCGCCGGTAGGGTCCGCACGTGCACCACTAATACCTCTACCAATAATTGAAACACCCTTTGAGGGCATAGGCATGGAGCTGTTTGGGCCCCTCCCTTGGACATCTCAAGGCCATTACTATATCCTGATGATCCTGGACTATGGCACTCAGTATCCAGTAGCCGTACCCCTCCACACCGCCATCTCCAAGGCCATTGCATGCAAACTCCTGCAGCTGGTGAGCCAGGTTGGCCTGCCTAAAGAGATCCTGACTGACCCCATTCATTAATAAAATTATGGTAGACATTTGCCGACTTCTCCATATAAAACAACTACGGACCTCCCTTTATCACCTGCAGACGGATGGCCTAGTGGAGAGGTTCAACCAAACATTAAAATGCATGCTGGAAAAGGTAATTGAAGTTGAGGGGAAAGATTGGGACTTGTTACTGCTGTATGTGCTGTTCTCTATACGTGAGGCTCTGCAGTTTTCCACTGGGTTCAGCCCATTCAAACTCCTGTATGGGCAGTGGCCTCAGGGCCTCCTAGACCTTGCCAAAGAAGCCTGGGAACAGCAACCTTCTCCTCACCGCACTTTAATCAAACACGTCACGCTCATGCAGGACTGCAACGACAAGGTGATGCCATTGGTGAGATCTCATATGGAGGAAGCAGCAGCGCATGTACTACCGGCTGGCCCATCCCTGGACTCTGCGCCCAGATCAGAAAGTGTTGTTTCTGATCCCAATTCTCTTAACAAATTTCTCACCACCTGGCAGGGCCCCTACACTGTCCTGGAACAAGTGGGACCTGTCACATATCACATGGAGCAGCCTGACCACCACAAAACCAAACTAGTTTACCATATAAACTTACAAAAAAAAAATGGGTAGAGGGTCAGGCGGCTGAGACCGTTGCGCTGAGTGTGTCTGTTTGCCTTGCTCCAGAAATGGAACAAGTCCAGTTGGGTAAGAGCCTGAGCTCACTTCAGCAAGCACTAAAAGAACTGCTCTCCCAGTTCCAGGATGTCTTCTCCACTCGGCCTGGATGAACCGCCCTCATGGATCACCAGATATGCATGGCCCCGGGGACTGTGTTTAACGTGCACCCTTACAGAGTGCCTGAGGCTCGAAAACAAGCCATCATTGCAGAGGTGCAGCGAATTAAGAGTTTGGGGGTGATAGAAGAGACTTACAGCCCGAGGTTCAGCCCAATCGTGATGGTCCCGAAACCTGACGGCAGCCTTTGGTTCTGCAATGACTTCAGAAGTCTGAGTGCCATTTCAAAAGTCGATGCCTACCCCATGCTCAGAGCTGATGAGCTGATCGAGCACCTCGGTGAGTCACGGTACATTTCCACTATTGACCTCACCCAGGCCAATTGACAGAAGAACGCGTTCATCAGCCCAGAAGGGCAGTACCAGTACCAGGTTCTCCCATTCGGGCTACATGGGGCCCCCGCCACATTCCTGCACCTGATAGATGTGGTGCTCCGACCCTGCCAATCTTTTGCCGCCACCTACCTAGACGACATTGTGGTGCACTCCCAAGTCTGTAACAAACTCCTATGTCACATTCATCAGGTGCTGGAGGTGCTCAGGAGAGCAGGCCTCACGGCCAACCTGACAAAGTGCCACTTGGCCCAAAACAAAGCGCACTACCTGGGCTACACCATCGGCTGGGGGCTGGTCAAGCCCCAGCTTAAAAAAAATTGTAGCAGTGCAGGACTGGCCCCGGCTCACAACCAAAACTCAAGGCAAAACGGCCGCAAACGGCAGCTGGAAAAAATCTCCTGGGGGTAATGCGAGGCAGCTGCATTCCAGGCTCAAGGACACTCTGTGTAGCGAACCTATACTCCATACCCCGGATTTAAACCAGCCATTCGTCCTCCAGACGAATGCCTCTGGAGGAAACCCACTGCCTTAAACAAATTGAGTAAAGTAACTTTATTTAATATTATATGCATTTCATTTTATAGTACTAAGGCTACTTAAGTTAACCCAACTATCATGGAGAAAGTTGTGTCATGGAAGACTTTCAGTCCTGCATGCTTTGTCAGGGTTTTTCCTGCACTGAAATGTGTTTTTTCAAGCCGCCTAAGATCCCTCAGAGAAATCGGGCAAAAAACACTGGTAAAAAATTTGAAACGGTCCATGTATTTGTTTCACTGGAGTCTAGACACTGGATAAATCCCGCCTTATAATGTTAAAGTCCCAGCTTATTGGGTAATGGTTTAAACTATGGCTGTCAATGTTAACGCGTTAATTCATGATTAATGATTTCTAATGATTAACACGTAAACATTTCTAACACAATTAATTGCCTTTTCTTATTTTGGCTGTGGAGGTCCCATGAACTCTTTAACTAAGGTAAGGTAGGCTAATCCTGATCCTGACAGTTACTGCACTAGCTAAAGCAGATTGAGCAGTAGGCTAATGGAGACGAGAAATAAAATTGGGCCTTTGAAAGGCTCCTTTCATTGTAAAATGTTTCATAATATATAAATGGATTGCTTGACAAAACTAAAGTAGCCTAATATGTAGGCTACTTTATGTCAAGGAGTTCCAATATCACAGAAGCACTTATCCACTGATAATGAGAGCAGACTAATTTGTCTAAGAAACTGGGTTAAAGAAAAGAAATAGGAAGTGACATTGTGGCTCAGGTTTTTGAAATGATGGGGACAATGCAGTAGGCCTACCTCAGTTTTTTTCAGTGATTTTTTTTTATAACTCATTCAATGTCACGTGCGACTTTAGTCAACGAACTGTCATGGTTTTGGACCCTGTTGTCCCATGCGGTCGTTTTCCTTGGTGGCCACGCGAGGGCGCTGCCCTGTTGGTAGATGCTTGCTCCGCCCTGCTGAGTTGGGGGAGTTTCTGGTTAAGCTTTTACACCTGTTGCGTGGTCACCTGAGAGTTATATAAGCCTACCGTTCCCTTCGTTCGGGGCTTCGACATTAATTGTTATTGTTTTGTATTGTGGTGTTTGTTTGGCTGTGAGTGCTCGTACCATTTTGGCTACTCGCCCATTTTTAACGTCTCTTGGTGAGGCAGGGCTTATTTCTTGCTGGCTTACTAGTGGATTATCTCGTAGAAGTTTGGGACTGTAAAATCTCTGCTCTAGTTCGCCTGTGTGCGTTTTCCTCCGTGGATGGAGATTTGGGCGATGGTCGGAACTGTGTTCTGTTCGCCTCTCGGTGCATGTCGTCTCATGGGAGATCTGGCGTTTCGCTTTGGCTGGGTTGCTTAGCTTGTAGAAGTGTAGAGTAGCTATTCTTTGTCCCTTTTCGCCGGTTAATGGGTTTCTTATAGAGAGACATGGCGTGTTAGCTTCTACTTATTTCCGGGTTACGGTAAGCCAGTTAGTAGCTTGGTACGTTTATTCCTGTTTTGTCTCCTTCTCATAGACTGCGTTCTCCTTTGTTGTGAGTCGGGGTTTTGTTACTTATTCCTTTACTGTGAGGCTAGGGCGTGTGTTTATTTAAGTTCGCGGTGTCTTTTGGTTAGTAAGTTTGGGACGACGGTGCTCCGTCGGCTCACCTGTAAAATGTTTCTCATGTGAGATCGGGTGTTTACCCAGGTATGTTTGCTGCATTAGACTGCAAACTTATTTAAGTAGCCATGGAACGTTAAGTCTCTGTTCCTGTTTGCCTCGTTACCTTTCTCCTTATTAAGAGGCTAGGGCGCTTGTGTGATTAAGTGTGCGTGAGTCTTGTGGATTAGACTGCATACTTATTTAAGTAGCCATGGAACGTTAAGTCTCTGTTCCTGTTTGCCTCGTTATCTTTCCCCTTATTAAGAAGCTAGGGCGCGTGTTTGAGCTAGTTTGCGTAGTCTCTTGTTAGTAAGTTATGGGACGACGGTGCTCCGTCGGCTCGCCTGTAAATGTCTCTCCCTCCTGGGAGATCGGGTGTTTGCCCAGGTACGTTTGCTGCATTGGACTGCGCCCTTATCTAACTAGTCATAGAACGTTAAATTTCTGTTCTTGTTCGCCTAGTTACATGTCTGTGAGGCAGGGCTTGTGCTCGTGTTAGTCTGTTTAACCCATGGTTAGGGTGCAGCTGTCCTGTTCATCGGTTTTTGTGCTTTCCATCTCTGTGTATAGGAGATGTGGGCGATGGTTCGGAACTGTAGTTCTGTTCGTCCTTCGGTGCAATTCGTCTCTTAGGGAGACTTGATGATATTGTGGACATGTTTGCGTGTGACTGCGAGTCTTGAAGCCGTGGAACGTTAATTATCTGTTCCTGTTCGCCTCGTTACATTTCTCCTGTCTGAGAGGCAGGGCTGGTGCTTGTGTTAGTCAGTTAGCCGTTGGTTAAGGTGCAGATGTCCTTCATCTTTTTGTGCTTTCCTTCTCCGTGGATAGGAGATGTGGGCGATGGTTCGGAACTGTAGTTCTGTTCGTCCTTCGGTGCAATTCGTCTCAGGGATACCTGTTGATGATGTTGGACATGTTTGCGTGTGACTGCAAGCTTTTAAGCCACGGAACGTTGGATCTGTTCCTCTCGCCTTCTCATACTATCGTTTTATTTTTGCTGTGTTTGTTTGTGTTTTATGTTGTTTTTACGTTCCCGCCCGTTATGTGTCTCGTTTCCGAGACAGGGCGCGTGTTTATTTCCGGCTGTTCAGATCCCTGTCTTTGTGCTCTACTGGGCGATTGGCAGTTAGCCGGTTAGTAGCGTTTTGTGTTCGTTGTCTTGTCTCCTTCCCTTATCTGCGGGGTATCCCGCCTTAGTGGCCTAAGGGCTTAATGATTCCCCTTGCTGCGTTTGGCTCCTCCCACCTCACACGTCACGCCCCATTACACGAACATACGAACGGTCTAAAGTGCTGAGGGCGACTGAAGTCCACCACAGTTTTTTATTTTTATCTTTACTCTGCTACACCGGTAAAGAATTCTGGATTTGAGTCGGGAATAAATTAAACGATGGCCAATTTACAATTTCGTTCTTTTACCGTCTTTTACCCAGATTTGCTATTTTTTACATGGTTCTAGATGGAAATATTTGAAGTTTTATTTATCCCATGTTTAAAAAAAAAACCCTCATGTCTAACCATCTAAACCAACATCGGGGTGTGGGAATAACGCATCCCCGTCAATTTGTATCAACACGTTTCTGCGCCAGTGACTAAGAATATGTCATGGTTTTTTACATTTTCATCCCTTGCGGTCGTTTCACGCGAGGGCACTGCCCTTTTAGTGGATGTTTTCTCCGCCCCGTCTTTTTCGCGGAGCTCCCCTCTCAGCGTCCACACCTGTGCGTGGTTACCTCGGAGCTACTTAAGCCCCCGTTTCCTTCTTCCGGGGCTTCTGTATTGTTTGGGTACTATTCATTGTTTGTTGGGTGTGTGTTTTTTTTGTCCTTTGTGCTACTCGCCTTCTCGTACGCTTCTCCTTACTGAGGCAGGGCGTTTATTTTTTCTGGTTCTGCGTTTGTCACTGAGCTCGTAGAAGTATAGGACAGCAGTTCTCTGTTCTATTCGCCTTTTGTTTGTTTCTACTTACTGAGAAACCGGGCGTTCATGCTTCTACTTATTTGCGTGTGACAGCGAGCCGGTAATAGCTTTTAGAACTTTAGTTCTATGTTTCAACTCGCCTTCTCGTACGTTTCTCCTTACTGAGGCAGGGCGTTTACTTTCTCAGGTTCTGCGTGTGTCACTGAGCTCATAGAAGTATAGGACAGAAGTTCTCTGTTCTATTCGCCTTTCGTTTGTTTCTACTTACTGAGAAACCGGGCGTTCGTTCTTCTATTTTGGCGTGTGACAGCGTGCCGGTTTAAGTCGCCTATAGTACATCAGTTTTTCGGTTCTATTCGCCTCACTGTATGTACCTCCTTACTGACAGTCAGGGCGTTTATTCTGTTTCATGTTTTGCGTGTTACACGGGGCCGGTAAATGATAGGACACGGAGACTGCTTTCTTTCTATTTCCGTAAGCAAGCAGCCAGCTCCTATTAGAGCAAGGGAGTTATTTTCGCTTATCGTTTCCTCCCTTTTCTCCGCTCTAATTTCTGTCCTTGTTTATTTTACCTCTGAGGCAGTCTCTCTCACACCTCGTTCTTGTCCTGGTTATAGCTTGTGGTGGTTACCGAGCTTTCTCTCTCATGTGCCTATGTGCCTTTCGCCCGATTATACAGGTTCATTTACGTTCACCCTTTTTTCCAGTTCCCTGTTAATTTCCCTCCAGTCGAGAGTGGGAACTAGGTTATTTGCGTTGTCATTTAAATTCCCTTAAATACGGGGTCTCTGATCTTTTGTATGGCCCCTGCGCTTACAATAGCGGCACCACCTCTCCCGTGGTTTAGCCCCCCTAGGTTTGTGGAGGGATGACCCATCGACTTGCATGGGCTCCTCCTGATTATCGGAGGAGTAGGTGGAAAGACCGGGCGGAGATTCTACCGATGACGAGGAGATATGACGAACAGGGCAGTCTCTCCCTGTAGCGCCCTGACTGGCCAGCGCTTCAATGACTCCCTGCGATGTCGCTGGCCCTTCCATACTGGCTTAGTTGTTCTGTATACCTCGGTTCCTGCTCCTTCTTGGATCTAGAGCAAGAGGTATTCCTTTCTTTTTTTTTTGTTTCACAGAGTCTTTCCGCCTCAGTGGTTAATTCCTATGGGAGTAACTTTTAGATTCCTTCTGTAAGGTGGTCGGGTTCGGAGGACCAGACGCGACAGAAGGAATCTAAAAGTTACTCCCGTAGGAATGAACCACTGAGGCGGAAAGACTCTGTGAAACAAAAAAAAAAGAAAGGAATACCTCTTGCTCTAGATCCAAGAAGGAGGGTCACAGACATCAGGAAGTCATGGCATGCAAAGGATATGCGACCAAATATTAAAGATTATTACTTTATTCTACATTATGTTAAACTGTCCAATACTTTTAGATACCTGAGAATTGGGGGGACTATGTACCAAAGGTTCTATAATCTCTAAAGGGTTCATCCGATATGGATGAGAATACCCTCAAATTAAAGCTGACAGTCTGCACTTCAACCTCATTGTCATTGTATCCTTTCAAACACAAAGTGCTAAAGTACAGAACCAAAATAACAAAAAATGTGGCACTGTCCAATGAATTATGGTGCTCACTGTACAATCCTACCATTAGTTTTACACATAGAGATGTTCCTTTCAAAATTCAGTGGTCATTTATTGTCTTGGACAATCTGTTTGAGAAATACACACCAGTTTAGAACGGTATTACACACATCATGTAACGTCTGCGTTGAACACCCCATACAATGTACCTGCAGCTCTGAAGTATTTCTGAAATAAACTGTTTTATCCAATAGATGACAGTATGTCCTTCTCAACGGTGTTTGTTATTGGATGCTTTGAATTGTAAATTACAGCCCAGCGTAACAGAATTTTTCATTTTATCAATGTACTATGACGCAAACAGCTACAGAAAACGCATTCGCTGACGGGAATTTTTCACCCTCGATATGAAAGTAGTACTGCTTGTAATATGTGGTTCTTCTCGCTGGCTACATATGTACGTTCGTTTTTCCACTTGATCACCATCTTGTCCAGTAGGCTATGTTAGATATTATCTTCGCATTTTCAGTGCATTTCACACACTGTAGTGTGACGTTCATTGATGGCTCAGTCATGTTTTATGTTTGATGTACCGATTTTCATTGAAGCTCAAACATTTGGCAGAATTTTCCTGTTGGAGGAATATTATTTATTGTAATGTTATTGTACATAATATAAGCTATAGGCTTATCTTCCTGGGCTATACTCATTCCAATTTACTGTGCGCTGATATATAGTTAAATACAAAATTTCCCTTGGAGTCATTATGAATGGGACCTTTTTTTTACAGAAAAATGCGATGCCAGGACAAAATAATACATAGCGTAGAGTACAGGGGAATTGTGTTTTATTGAGGTACATGAGTGAATGATTAGGCTACATATTTAGGTGTGTGTAACAGTGTGATATCAATGGTTTCATCTTAAACCATCAGAAGGGGCAAATGTATATGCTTTATAATGGACAAAACAATTTTTATAAATTGTATGACATGTTTTTTGTTTTGGACCCATAGATATCTACCCCCCTATACTGATGAAAAGATAGTAATCCCGCTTGAAAATGATGCAAAAGTGAGCTTTTTGAGCCATAACGGTTGATTTGCAGTTAAATATATCATTATTATTATGATTTAGAGCAGTGCATAATTTAGCCATTTGGATAGATTTGGAGACACCAATGGACACCAAGGGTACACTGCCTATATTTTGCATCATATATCTTTAGTAGTTCTGCATATCATCCTCAGATTCTTGGACACAGAGTTGATGATACAGGGAATGTATAGATTTACCAGTTTCACCTATGTAGCTCTCAGTATTTCATTGCAAACTAAAGAAGAACCTTTCCCCCCAAAGTTTCCTTGCATTTGTGGCACTTTATTTTGACTTAAATTATGAAAATAAACCAATCTAAATTTGTATTGTAAATGGTACAACTGTCTTGTTTCATTTAAGCCATTTACCAAGTTTCTGTGATGCTCACACCTGGAGTTATAAAGCCTTAAACAGAGCACCCCCTAAATAGGTGAGAATTGACCAAATTTTCTATCTGCGCAAAGGGGTTAAATAATTTAAATGTGAATAAATTTTTATTATTCAAAATAATTTATTTTTTAATAATTATATATGTTAAAGTGGTGTATAGCCTACACAGTAGACAAATGGTTTGTATGTAGGCATACAAATATTGGACAGTTTAACATAATGTAGAATAATTTTTAATAATTTTTTTGGTCGCATGCCTCTTGCATGCAATGACTGTTTGAAGTCTGTGACGCATAGACATCAGCAGACGCTGGGTATCTTCCCTGGTGATGCTCTGCCAGGCCTGTACTGCAATGAGTTTGGAGGCATTTGGTTTTATCTAAGCAGATAAAATATTTCTGTAGACTTCAGAATTCATTGTTCTACGTCTGTCTGCAGTCACATCATTGATGAAGACAAGTAATAATAATAATAATACCTTGCATTTATATAGCGCCTTTCACGACACTCAAAGCGCTCACAGTGACGAGGGGGAAACTCACCTCTACCACCACCAATGTGTAGCACCCACCTGGGTGATGCAGTGGCAGCCATTTTGCGCCAGAATGCTCACCACACATCAGCTGAGGTGGAGAGGGAGAGAATGATTATTAGCCAATTAAACTGGGGGATGATTAGGTGGCAGATTGAAAGAGCCAGGTTGGGAATTTAGCCAGGACACCGGGGAAACCCCTACTCTTTGCGATAAGTGTCATGGGATATTTAATGACCACAGTGAGTCAGGACCTCGGTTTAACGTCTCATCCGAAAGACGGCATCTCCTACAGCGCAGTGTCCCCATCACTGCACTGGGGCATTGGGATTTATTTGACCAGAGGGAAGATTGCCCCCTACTGGTCCACCAACACCACTTCCAGCAGCAACTTAGTTTTCCCAGGAGGTCTCCCATCCAAGTACTAACCAAGCCCACACCTGCTTAGCTTCAGCAATTCAGCAGGAGCAGATTACATGATGGTATGGCTGCTGGCTAAGTGAGCCCGCTCCACTGGCAGCCATACAGCCGCATGTCCCTTGCAAGCCATAACATGCCATAACGACCCTTGCATGCCAAGCCATAACACCCCCTCCACCATGTTTCACGGATGAGGTGGTATGCTTTGGATCATGGGCATTTCCTTTTTTTTCTCCACACTTTCCTCTTTCCATCACTCTGGTAAATGTTAATCTTTGTCTCATCGGTCCACAAGACTTTGTTCCAGAACTCTTGGGGCTTTTTTAGGTGCTTCTTAGCAAACTATAATCTCGCCTTTCTGTTCTTCAGGCTTATCAGTAGTTTGCATCTTGTAGTGTACCCTCTGTAGTCCTCCTGATGTATTTTTCTACATATGGTAGACTTTGACACATCTACACCTGCATGCAGGAGAGTGTTTTGATCTGTTGGGCCATTGTCACCGGGTCTTTTGACATAATTGAATTCACCAGTTGTTTTTTTCTTGTTAATGATGAACCAAGCTGTTGCCTTGGGCATGCCCAGGGTTTTTGCAATGTTCCTGATTGATTGATTTTCATTTCTTTTTTCCAATTTTTCTCCCAATTTGGTAGCCAATTGAACGTCTATTCTAATTCAATTTCCCCGTGTAGCAACCGCTAGAGAATCGCGCTACACAAACCCGTCAGCTGGTAGTAGGAAGGAGGGCACCACGGCCTCTTCACGGCGTGACTCCTTGTGCTCCTGATCATGATTTCTTTTTTTCTTTTTTTATTTCCCGCCACCACCCCCCCTCTTGGGAGGTCAACTTTGTTTTTATTTAGAATCATAATTTACAAAAACAAGGGAAGGGTATAAAAAAGGGTACTTTTACAGACAGATAGAGACAGATGGACAGACAGACAAACGCATAAGTAGACAAATATACCAGCAGACAATCCTATACAAGGACTAGACTTATTATTTTTTTTATCTATTGCAAGACAAAAGACAAAACAGTAACAGAACAACACAAGGAAGACAAGAACGGTGAGTGCAGACCAGTTAACACAATTTCATCAAAAACAGGTATAAGAAAACAGGTGTATGTGTGTTTCTATATGTATGTGCGTGTGTGTGTGTGTGTGTGTGTGTGTGTGTAGTCTAAACAGTCAGTCTGGGATGGGGTCTATAGGATGGATGGAAGAGAAAAAAATAAAATAAAAATAATATATATATATAATAACAATAAAAAAAGTAAATAACAAGATGGAGGAATCAGGTTTGTAAAAAAATTATGAGGGGTAAGAGTGGGGTTCTGTTGCATTGTTTTTGACAGAGGTGGATACATTTTCTATCGAGATGTAATCCATAAGTAAGTTTTTCCAGTGTGCAATATGTGTATTGTTTTTTGATTTCAAGTTCATGAGGATAGTTTTCTTGGCGATAGTTAAGGCTGCGAGGAGTAATCTGCTGTTTGTTTTGTTCAGGTTGATTGTTGATATGTCTCCTAGTAAGCAGAGTGAAGGGGATAATGGGATGTGGCAGCCCAGGAAGACAGATAGTGACTCTGTGATTCCTTTCCAAAAGTGTTTAACAGGTGTGCAGTGCCAGGTGGCATGAATATAGTTATCCGGGGTATTTTGTGTGCAATGTGAACAGATTTCTGATGAAAATCGCATTTTAAACATTGCCCGGTGAAGTGAATTCTGTGGCGTATCTTATATTGTGTTTTTTTTTTAGGCATTTTTTGTCATGTAGTAGATGTTTTTGCAAATTTGGTTCTAGAAGTCGGCATTAGGAGTAATAGATAAGTCTAAGCTGGGGAAGGGAGATCTAGGTTGGTGGCCGTAATGTTACATTTTATTTGAATGGATGATTTAAGTTGCAGATATTCCAGAAATTGTTTGCTCCCAATGCCGTACTTCTGGACCATGTGGGGGAATGAAATCAATATATTGTTGGGTTACTTGCATTAATGTTTTCGAGTTCTTAGATTTTTTGTTCCAATTTAGCTTCTTGTTCTTTTTCTTTCTTTTTTTTTATAAACGGAAAATTAAATGATTATACCTCTTAAAACCGCTTTCCCTGTTTCCCACAGAAGAGTTGGTGATGACTTTGGGGAATCATTTATTTCTAGGAAGGATGTCCACTCTTTTTTAATGAGACTGTCAAACTCAGGGTCCTTGAGAAGTGATGTGTTAAAGCGCCATGTGATGTTGGGTTTATGTAGACTAAGAGTCTTGAGTCTAAAATATTAGATATAATTGAATTGCTGGTGAGGAAGAAGTCAATGCGTGAATATGAGTGGTGAACCGGTGAGAAGAATGAGTATTCTCTTGCGTATGGGTGCTGCAATTGCCAACTATCGCCAAGACCAAAATCGCTCATGAATTGTTTTATTGTTTCTGTGGACTGCCAGGTACGCGTATTGTTTGAAATGTTAGTTCTGTCTACTGATGGGTCGATGACTGTGTTAAAGTCACCTCCTATTATGACTGGGCAATTCGAAATGTTTGAGATAGAGGAAAAAAAATTATGAAAAAAGGATGGGTCATCAGTATTTGGCCCATAAACATTACCATTTGTTACTGAGCTGTTGTTGATTGATATGTTTATGATGATAAAACGTCCTTCAGGGTCTGTGATGGTGGTGTTGTGGACAAATGAGACTTTTTTGTTTATTAAAATACATACTAGGGTTGTCAAGATACCAGAATTTTAAACTTCGATACGATACTAGTATAAAAAAACGATACTCGATACCTCTTTCGATACCACGGCACACACAAAAAAAATGTCCTAGGCACACAAAATAGGGATAAATTTTTTTCTTTTTTATTATTAACAACCTGCACACAGTGCTGGTACAGAAAAAGTCACTGAACACAGAACAAGATTAACATTATTATTACTATTCTTAAATGTTTTCCCTACCTTGTAGGCCTACACATTATTTATGTAGTTATTATTGCTTTTAGTATTATTTCTTTTTTTCCTGTAATGTTGCTTCACTTGTAAACACAGTACAGTCTCAGTGGGTTTCCCCTGTAAACAAAGGATAAATAAAATTGGGTTTTTATTGTTGTTTTTTTTGTTTCTTTTAACTGGGTGTCCTTTGCAGCTTCTCTCTGGTGCTATATGAGAGAAAATCCATAATTAGATTTGATGGTATAATTCTTAAATTGCATGTATTTTTATACAATTAAAATTAATAAAACTTTCTGTCAGGTCCAACATCACTGGCAGTAATCAATGCGCAAGATCAGCCAGTTAGCTAACGTTGGCTGAAACTCATTTTGGATAAATGTGTAACGTTATGTCGTCAGCTCAGCTGTCAGTGCAACCCTGTTACCTTACTTAGGCTAATGTAGTTGGTGTCGTTAAGCAACACACAACATAGCAAGCCAGCTAGTTAGATGCTAGCTTGCGCTGAGAAAAAAAAAAGCTAGGCTAGTTAACGTTATACTAAGCTGCTAACGTTAGCTCGCTCGGGGGAAACTTTCTGAGCTCATCAGCATCACATCGCAATGTCATTCATGACAATAACTGTACACTTATTAAATGATATTAACTCAACATTACCTCTCTCAATTCTTTGGAGAGATCAGGGTGCCGGTCCTTCAGATGCTTTCCCAAATTTGAAGTGTCCCCTCCTCTTGTTGGTACCGTTTTGAAGCACCTTTTGCAAAACGGCTTTTGCAAATCTTTCGCCTTTCCTTCTGCATCCGCCTCATAGGCAAAATATTGCCAAACAGCACTCCTACTATTTTCTTTTTCGACTAACATTAGTTCTGGAGCTGGACTTGCCATGGCTAACTCTAGCTAGCTTCTTGAATTACGGTGACGGGTCACTGGCTGTTCCGAGTGACATCCACTGGCGTGTTTTGTCTCTCGCTCTCCTTCTGATCATCATCGTACCTGTAGTGCTTGTGCCTCTGCCACTGTCACTCACTCACTCTGTCAGTCACGTGGTGGGTTTGTTGCTGGAGAGAATGCCGTAATGAAGCCAGAGGCACTGAAGACCCACAAATATTTTATACAAATAAAAAAATAAAAAGAAATAAAAATTTAATTTAATATCGTTTTTTTTATAAAGTTGAGATCGTATCATTTTTAAGCACGTGGTATCGAAAAATATCGAAGTATCGATACTTTTGACAACCCTAATACATACCCTCTTTGTTTTGTGTTGTAGTGAGCTAAGAATAAATGAGTGAATTGTGATGATTTTAATTTATTATAGTCTGATTCTGAAAGGTGTGTTTCTTGTAATAAGCAAATATTTGCTTGTAATTTGGACAGGTGATTCAATACATGAATATTTTTTGCCTGAGATCCAATTCCTCGGATGTTCCATGTTACGAATTTGAGTGACGACATTTAGAAAGTGTTATGGGCCAGACATTAATGTTGTTATTGGAGTGTATGAGTGTGAGTGCATGTGTGTGGCACAACAGAACAAAATGCAAAAGAGAGTGTGGTGTAGATCAGGGTACATAATGTAGAGTAGCCTACAGTGAGACCTAGGTGCAATAATATATGTATGATAATCCTAATGTGTCATCGGAAGAGTGAAATAGAGAGAGAGGGAGAGGAGAGGTAGTATACTGACGTGATGGAGTGGTGTGTCTATGTGTGTGTAGATAAAAGAGCAGAAGGGAGAGAAAAGTTAAGCGAGAGAGCATTGAGAGAGGAGAGGAGAGGAGGGGAGGGGGAGAGGGGGGGTTTAGAAGAGCCAGGGGGTTACATCCTTGTCACGGTACAACTGTCCATCTATGTATAATTTGTCCACTGAGATTATTGCCTTTTTTCCTTCTTGCATCATTTGTTTTTGGATGGGAAATAACTGTTTGCGTCATTGCATTATTTCTTTTGGATATTGGTTGTTGAGTCCGAAATCTATTCCTTTTAGCTGCCTGCCTTGTCGTTGAACTTGTTGTTTATAGTGTTCGAATTTCGCGATTATTGGCCGTGGTCGGTTGTTCATAGCGTTCTTTGGTCCCAGACGGTGTATGCGGTGGAATGTGATATTGTTAATGGTCTCCGTGGGTAGTTTGAGCTGTTTGGTCATGAATTCCTTGACTGCTTTTTCCAGGTGATCTGCGGTTTGTTCGGGAATGCCGGTGAAAACTAGGTTGTCTCTCATACTGCGTGCTTGCAAGTCGAGGATGGTTTGTTTCATGGCTTTATTGTCGACGGTAATGGAGGTGAGCTGGGTGGTTAGTGCGTTGATGGAGTGTTGCAGTGATTTGTTATCCTTAGCCAGTGTGTCTATTTGCTTCTAACTGAATTCCAGGCTGTGGCGCAGTGCCTGGAATTCCCTGTGCAGTACTTCAATGAGTGAGATTCTGGCGTCAAGTCCGGTAAGTTTGTTGTCTATTGAAATAAGTATATCGCTAACCTCTGTACAGCATGGTGGTTTCGGAGATGTGGATGGGGTTGTACCTGCGCTGGATAGTGAATCCGGACGTTGTCTTTTGCTGTATGGAGTGGAGCTGGCTTTGCTATTCATGATGCAGATTCTGTCGTAATACTCGTCGTTGTATTCTTCAAGATGATCCAGGTCGCTTGATGTTATAGTCTGGTTTGAGTGGGGAAAAAATAAACAAAAGATGGGGAAAATTGAGAAAAAAAAGTTTATGTCCGAAGGGAGATGTTCGTTTGAATCAGTAGTCTAGCAGCTGGGGGCCGCAATCTTGGACCTCGCACCATCTCCTGAGAGTTGCGTTCACCATGGCATCAGAGTGCACGTACCCCCGCCCTGATCATGATTTCAACTCGCCCAGGGCCGCTCTGTGCACAGCGATTCTCTCCGAGCCCCTCCCCCCACCGGGAGCAGCCACCAATTGCCATGCTCGGATCTGGCAGGACCGGGGCGCGAACCCCAATCCTCGGTGTACTACTGCACCGACTGAAGCAAGTCGGTGCTTTTACTGCTGTACCACCGCGGCAGCCCTGATTTTCATTTCTGAGCCTTATGACGGCCAGTTTAATTTGCATCGACACTGCTATCTTCCTCATGTAGTCACACCCCAACAACAATCTCCAAAGGAAATTGCAAAGTCTAGAATCAAGATTAGACATTAACAGCTGTCTTCTGCATTCACTCACGACACAAATGAATATACCTGCCTAACGAAACACATTTTGAAGCCAATTCAACAAATACTTGTAGTACCTTAAAATGGGGGACTATGTACAAAAGGTTCTATAATTTCTAAACGGTTCATCCAATATGGATGAAAATACCCTCAAATTAAAGCTGACAGTCTGCACGTCAACCTCATTATCACTGTATCATTTCAAACTCAAAGTGCTAGAGTACAGAACCAAAATAACAACAAATGTGTCACTGTCCAGTGAATTATGGTGCTCACTATATATAGCTAATCTGATCAAAAAAACGTTTCCAACATACAAAAATGCCAAGTTACTCACGCATAGCCTACAAAGCAGTGTCTGTAAGTCATTAATTAAAACTTGCAAAAACTAGGTCTGCCGTTAAAAGTATTGATATCAAAATGAGGCTATTCCAAATCAATGCTACTCAATCTCTCCTAAATTATTTAATGTAATTTGGCCCTGTGATGAACTTCTTGGGACATATTGGGCAACTATCCTGCGTTTACAAAATAATGAGGATCCAGCCCTACTTCACCCATGAGCCCCATGTCTATGACCTTGTCAATTCTTATGTGGACTACTTAAATGCCATGCTGCCCACCATACAATGTTTATATACAATGTTCATTACACCTTTTGTAAGTTACTAACAGCAATTTCCAGGTGCCTCAGTTGTCATTGTAAATTACCTGTTGGGTCCCCACATGAGCCCTGTTGTGTCTCCTTGTTCCCTGAGATGTGTGGAGAGAACAGTGGAGGCCATGTTCTGGGGTCTGTGGCTAATACCATGCAACTACAGGAGCCAGGCAGGATTCTGTGTCCATGCTGAGACAGTGGCACAGTGCCAGATACCTCATTTCAAATTTTCATCTCTCCCCATTGCTGAGGATGGATTCCAGGTGTTTTGTAGCATCTGTTCCCCTCCCCTTCTGCCTTTCTTTGCCATCACTATGCCAGAGGAAATTATTACATGCCAACAGTGTTATTAGAAGTAGAAGTATGAAATACTCTTGTGGGCACTGAATCGGTAAACAATAGCTAGTGGGTTCTATCCTCAGTAGGACATGGGCAATTGTATAACTGCGTGCTAGAGCACTGCGCATTACTTAATTATGGTCTGCATTACTGCCACAGTCTTGTGCAGCAAGCTCACTGCATCTCTGGAGTTGTGCCATATGATTGAGAGATTAGAGATATGGTTTTTCCTGGCTCAACAAGAGGTTTAGATAGTGCCTAAGCACGGCCGTCTAGCTTGGTCATTGCGGTTAACTTTACACATATACCCCTTCTATTCCAATTTTATGCATTGGTAGACACCAGTTTTTGGCATTTTGCTCATAATGCTAGAGTAAAAATGATCTCTGTGTCTGTGGACCTTTGTAGTTATGGCTCTGTACATGCTTTCTGTATGTGAGACAGTCACATGCATTGTTGCCTGTGAGAAAAACGATATATATTGCAATACAGCCAGTTTTAAAGAGGTTGTATGATTCTGTAACTCAGTTTTGTTGGCTAGCCATTGTTTTTGTTTGTATGTTTTGAAAATGGATAAGCTCAAGCATGGTCAATGCACTTTCCTTTTTGCATAACTGATTGTGGACATTGTGTTTGTTTTATAGCTTTATTAGGTACATCTACTGCGTAGGACCCTCCCTTTGCCTCCAGAACAGTCTGAATTCTGTGTGGCATGGATTTCAACAAGGTGCTAGAAACATTCCTTATGGATTTTGGTCCATGCTGACTCCATAGCATCACGCAGTTCCTGCAGATTCTTTGGCCACAGATTTTTGCTGCAAACCTCCCGTTCCACCTCATCCCAAAGATGCTCTATTGATTTGAGATGTGGGGACTGAGCAGAGTAAACAGAAGTTTATCTATCGTCAAGCCTAGAGGACCTATATATTTCTGTCCCTTTAAGATATGTTTTGAAATAGCTGTCTAAACATTTACTTTAATTTATTTTAGTGAAAATTCAGTGACATGCCCAATGTTCTTTTGGAAAGGGCTATTTCAAAAGCAGATCGGACATCTTCTCTGTGATGACTGTATTTCCTTTAAAGAGTAAGCGCCAGATAATGGACAACTTTTATATTTACAAACTAGACCGGTATCTAGACAACAATATTAATGTATTTTTTATATAACTACATGGAAATTATATAAAATTAGCGAAGTTTGAAAAAACCGTTGAAAAATACGCTGACAATAGAATCATAGATGTATGACGTCATACGCAGAGGAAGTGTAAATATTTCCCTACTGTACATACAGTGCTGTGTACAATATTGGTCTGTAAATGTAAATGGTAAATGTCTATCATTTTATATTTGCTATATTTGCAATGCCCTGGAACCCTTTCTACTTTTATATGTGAAATTGAATATATATCGGTGGTAGAGGTGTCCCGGTATGCAGTGGCGCCCCCAGCTGTACGCAGAGTACGCAGTCTGCGTTATTGTATTTTCCAAGTTTTGCATATTTCAAACATTTGAAAGTGATTGGAAGACACAGTTGAAAGTGATTGGAGGACCACCTTTTTCTTTAGACTGGGAAAAGTTTAGAGTTGCCTTTTTTCTTGTCAGTCAAGATAACTAACTTAAACGAATACAGTAATTGACGTTAGCCAAATATGTCAAGAAAAGAAAGCAGCTCAGCATTGTGGAACTGTTGAGTCTGAAAAAGAATGAAAATAACAATTCAGAGAATCAGTCCTCAGCTGAGGACGAGCTACCCACCAAAATGTTATTTTATTTGCAGTGACTTGCTCTTGCTCTCTCTAACACACACACAATTGGCGTGCATATAATATTTTATTAGAAATTTAAGCAGTGAATACATTTTGTTGAGCATGTTCGATAGTTACATTGACTTGTCAGAAGTGTTTTCATTGGGTTAACATTAACTGTGCTGTAAGTCGCATAACAGCTTGTTGCACGCAACATTTCCATTCTATTGTGAGGTCTCTCCGGTTTTCCTGATGAAATATCAGGCTACTGTAAGTCACGTAACATCTTTTTGCGCGCAACATTTCCATTCTATTTTGAAGTACGTCTCTCCGGTTTTGCTGATGAAAGATCAGACTTTAACGTAGGCTAGGCCTACTCCTACGTTAGAACTTCTTGTAATATGCGACCTTATGAGTGCAAAATATATCGGTAAATTACGTTGTAACGTTAATCCTAAGTAGTGGCTTTGTTTTCATGTAGCCTATGGCTTGGCCTACTCTGTTGCGTACCCCGGGAAGAAATCCTGCGGGCGCCCCTGCCGGTATGCACTTATGCAGAGCTTGGCTCGGACTGGGTATCTAACTGGGGGGGGCGAGCTGGTTAGCACCTATCGGTATACAACAATGGCAGATACTGAATTTGAGCAGGGACAAATGGGCAAAGATATTGAGCCATTTCGCTTTGAATTTGATGCCACACCACGCCAGGCCGCAGAAAATCCTCCAACAGACAATGTACAATTGAATCACGTTGGAAGATCAGACTGGTATAACGTTAGCTAGTTGTTACCTAACTATTTCTGTGAGAAAAGTTGAAAACTGTCTCTGTGCATTGGCAGGGTTAGACACTAAATCATTTTTTCCCACTGGCCACCTAGTCGCCCAAACATATTACATAGCCTAGAGACAATGTTAGCTAACTAGCTAACTAAGACTGAGATGCATAACGTTAGCAAGCTAACATTAAGTTAATGCAGTAAGTTAAGCTACTAGCTAGCTACTGAGATCCTGTATAAGCAAAGTTAACGTTAGCTAACGTTAGTTCAGTTAATTGACAATTAATGTTAAGGAAACTGAAACTTTTTTGTCAATCGAATAGCATGCAGTCTCCCGACCTTTCGTGGATTTCAAGGAGCCGAGGGAACGATCAGAAAGCTGGACGACTATGAGTGAGAAAGACAATTGGCATATTACACCGTTCAGGTTCTGATCATCCGGTCTCGTTGTACTCCGTCTATGCACCTGATTTGCTGGTTCATCCGGGCAAAGTTTTTATTGTAAAGTCACCAACCTGTTTCGGCAGTAGGCTATGCCTTCATCAGGGGTGCAGTGTAGTTTTTTTTTAATATCTGATTTAATGGGCCGCTATTCAGCATCCTTTTTTGGGGGGTGCATTCTTACAACTTCTTCTATTGTTCGTAGTCTAACCACGTAGGCTAAACTCTTTTCCATTCCTCTCAGAATTTTCTTTGTCGTTATCTTTCTTTCTTGCTCATAGTCATCTAATGTTATATTTCTGTTTGTCAATTTCTCTTCACGTGTTGCATTGGGAAGCTGCTGAAGAACGTTGACAGTACCACGTATGACGTCAGCGTTTTGACAAAAAACATTCTTTTATGAAATACGAAAAATGTATGTGTACGGGGGGCAAAAGCGGTACTGGAAACACTTCTTAAACATCGATATCCAACATTTATATAACATTCATATACTTTATGATTATGTAATTTTATACTAGAGTCATTTTTCTTTCAGTTTTTGAATTATCAGCGTTTTAAATTATCTGGTGCTTACACTTTAAAATTTGCATTGGTGCACATAGCCTTTTAATAAACATCAGCAACAATAAAGACTTGAATATAGGTTGCTCAAGAAATACATAGGACAGTGTTTCTCGGCACAGGGGTACCGCTGTGTATGCTGGTTTTCAGTCCAACCAATCCCAGAATGATTTTTTTCTTAATTAGGTGCTTTTCATGATTGGACTATTGGATTTGATTATTTAACCTCTTCCACATTATTTCAGAAATAGCTATGCATGCCATGAAGAATAAAACTCCCATATTTGCATTGTGTTATATTGCGAACATTACATAAAGAGAAGTAAAAAATGTTTAACTGATCAAAGTAAAGACTGAGGTTGAATCATTATCCTCCTAATTGGTGAAAGTTTGGACACATTTCCACTGAATCTAACCAATGGTGGACTGTAAACGTGAGAGAAGAATGTTGTGGCTAACGGTGTCAAATGCTGCACTAAGGTCAAGGAGAAGGAGGATGTTTAATGAACCAGTGTCAGCGGAGAGGAGGAGGTCATTTAAAACTCTTATGAATGCTGTCTCTGTGCTGTGGAATGGACGGAAACCAGACTGGAATGGCTCAAAAAGCTTATTAGCGGACATATGGGTCTGTAATTGAGGCACAACAACTCTCTCCAAGAATTTGGCGAGGTATGGGAGGTTGGAGATGGGTCTGTAATTGTTAAATGAGGAAGCATCTAGACCAGGTTTCTTGAGTATGGGTGTAACTGCAGCAGATTTCAAGGATGAAGGGACAAGACCAGAAGCAAATGACATGTTTTTTTTTATTTTTGTTTTAAAAAAAAAAAATTTTAATCTTCCCGCCACCACCCCCCCTCTTCGGAGGTCAACTTTATTTTTATAGTGTTATTTACAAAAAGGTTTTGTGCTGGAGCCTCTCTAAGGGAGGGAAAACTAAATTAAGTAAACAGTAAAGTTAAGCAAACAAAATATCATAAAACAAGACAATACAACAAAAAAAAAAGGATAAAATAAAATAAAAGTGGATAGGGGGAGATGTACTAATGTAGAAATATAATAGTAATAATGAAATGTTATGTATGTGTATGAGTGTGTGATGCATGTGTGCGTGCATGCGTGTGTGCGTGAGAGAAGGGCGGGGTTGGCTAACAGGCAAGTTCAGGTGGAATTGTAGGTTATTGGTAAATTAAGGGTATTGATAAATGGTTCCCAGTTCTCTCTAAATTGTAACATTTTATTGTGGATAGAGGCAGTTATTTTCTCCATTGAAATGTATTCTATTAGAAGATTTAACCAATGTGTTGTATTTAATGTATTTCTGGTTTTCCAGTGTAAGAGGATGGTTTTTTTGGTGATAGTTAAGGCTGTAAGTAAGGACTTGGTGTTTTGGATTGTTGGTGTGATTACTGAGATGTCTCCCAGTAGGCAGAGAGAAGGGGATAGTGGAATGTCGCAGTTTAAGGACAGGGATATTGTGTCAGTAATTTTGTGCCAGAAACTTTGGATGGGTGGGCAGAGCCAGGTAGCATGAAAGTAGTTATCTGGGGTGTCTAGTGTGCAATGTGAGCAAATGTCTGTGTCTGTTAGTCCCATTTTGTACATTTTGTGCTGGGTGATATGTGCTCTATGGTATACCTTAAACTGAATTAGTTGTAAGTTGGTGTTGTTAGTCATAGTGAATGTGTTCCTGCATATTTGTGTCCAAAAGTCGGCGCTGGAAGAGATTGCTAAATCTTGTTCCCATTTTGCAGACGGGAGTGATATAGTTGTGTCAGTCCGGGTTAATAATTAATAAAATTTGGAAAGCATTTTCTTAGTTGTAATTTTGTGGATTTCTTCAATTAATGGGGGTGGGCGTAAATCATTCTGTGATATGTTGATTTTAGATTTGAGGACGGATTTTAACTGTAGGTATTGGAGATATTGTTCTCTCCCGACGCCGTACCTCTGGACCAGGTCTTTGAAAGTTATAAGAGTGTTGTCTAAGTAATGTGATGAAGATGTGTGATACCTTTTTGTTTCCATGTGGTGAAGTTAAGTGGAGATTTATTTATCTGAAAATTCGGATTGTGCCAAATTGGGGTATTTTTGCAGGGTGATAGAGTAGTATTTGTTATTTTGGTGATTTTCCACCAAGCTGTCAGGGTTGTAGAGATTACTGTATTTAGAAAGCAACTGTGGTGTTTTATGGCAGTGCCGAAGAATGGTAGATCTGATATTGAAATTTCCTTGCATGTTTCCTGTTCTATTTCTTTCCAGGTGTTATCTTGTTGGTTATGGTGAATCCATTTGTAGATGTATTGAAATTGGTTGGCTAGATAATAATAATTGAAGTTGGGTGCTTCAAGTCCTCCTTCATCTTTGTTCTTTTGTAATGTGGTTAGTTTGATTCTTGGTTTCTTGTTTTTCCAGTAGAATGTATTGGTTATTGAATCCAGAGAGTTAAGCCAATTGGCGGTGGGTTTGGTGGGAATCATGGTGAAAAGATAATTGACTTTTGGAAGGATTGACATTTTTACCGTTGTTATTCTGCCTAGTAGGGAAAGAGGAAGATTCATCCAGCGGAGTAGATCATCTTCTATTGTTTTAACTAATGGGGTGAAGTTGAGATGGAATAACTCTGACAGCTTGGGTGAAATGTTAATACCTAAATATCTAATGTTCCCAGTGGAGAAGGGGAGGGATGTTTTTTGGGTTGCGACATTCCAACTGTCTTCATCTAAGGGTAGAATGGTAGATTTAGTCCAGTTTATGGAGTAGTTGGACACTTTCGAGAATGTATTTATGAGTTTGATGACTTCCTGTAGCGAGTTTGTTGGTTCTTGCAAGTATAACAACACATCGGGCTCTATTTTAATAAACCAAACGCAATGGTGAACGCAAGAGTAACCGCTTGGCGGTATCGCTCTGAGGGCGTGTCGGCGAGAAATTTGGTAATTTCATGACGGCAATCTTGGCGCACCTTATGGCGGTATTGCTAAAAGGCTGGGTTTAAATGTCCAAGGTGTGTCTCTATGGTAGCCAATCAAATTGTTGTTCTCATGCTTTAAAAAGTCGCTGTCTGTGGTGCTGAAATACATCTTCCGGCAGGCGCATTTCACATTGGTGAAGATGTGCGATATTATGCAGCACACAACAGGCCACCATGAAGGCAGCTGCTCTCTCAGGGGTATACTGCAGTGATCCACTCGACCTATCCAAACACCTAAATCTCATTTTGAGTAGGCCAAATGTTCTCTCAATGGCAACGCGACCCTTTGTTAGTCAGTGATTAAAAATGTGTTGTGCTCTAGTGCTGGGTGAGATGTATGGTGTCATCAGCCAATTCTTCAAAGGGTACCCGTTGTCTCCCAATAAGCACCCATCCACGTTCCCTTCGAAGGCTCCAGGAATGCCAAAATGAAGGAGTCGTGGGCTGAACCTGGGTAATTGGCAAATATATGTGTGACTTTGCATGTCACCTGGACGTTGATGGAATGTGTTCCTTTGCGATTGACGAAAACTATTGCATGCTCGGGTGGTGCACGGATTTCTATGTGCGTGCAGTCGATAGCACCAAGCACCCCAGGGAACCCACACTTGAGAAAAAATGCGAGTTTTGACTTTTTTACTGCATTCATTGTCCATATAGTTGAGGAAGGACACCCGCTGAAAGTATATCCTTTCTGTGTATTGTCGTCGTCGCCGCAAACGTCGACCGATCACGTACTCCATCGTCAGTGTCACGGGATTGAATCCTTATGCCACTAACACCTGCCTGCATAAATAGTCACTTATATACCCTGCTGATGATTGATTGAAGACTAAATTAATCGTTTGTTTAATTACCCTACATTAGGTGATGTAGGCATAATTATGATTCCAGTGGTAGGCTTATGATTCAACTGTGCCAATGTGTAATTTATATATTATAGGCTATTGGCCTACATGATCACAAGTTTCTTGTAAGCTGTCCTGTTTTATTCTAGTAGTTTAAATTAAAATTAATTAATAATAATTATAGGCTATTTGTTAATTAAATGGAAGTGTAATGTTGGCATCACCTATAGACACTACATAGAACTACATGACTAATAAGTTACCACTAACTTGCGTTTCCGCTAAGAGGTGGTTCCAGCTGATCATAACGCAATGGGTTTTCGTTGGTTCAAATTGTCACTGAGCCGAAAGTATTTTAGAACACGCCCCAGACAGCGCCACCCATCCCACTGCAGCGCAACCGAAAGGATGTTATGTTGAGAATTTGTTGATCCTAGCGGTATTGCTGAGAAACGCCATAGCGCCAGTTTTAAGACGTTGATGCTGTCAACAAGCTTGCGTTTGACTATACCGTCCCCTTGCGCTGGTTTGAAAATAGAGCCCATCATCTGCGTAAAGGCTGATCTTGTGGTGAGTATTGTGGGTTATGATTCCCTTAATGTTTTGGTTCTGTCTGATTGCTGCAGCGAGGGGTTCGATAAATATGGCGAATAGGGAGGGAGAGAGTGGACATCCTTGCCTGGTCCCCCTGTGTAAAGTGAAACTTTGTGATGTGATTCCATTAGTAGTGACTGTGGCCATAGGTGAGGTGTATAATATCCTTATCCAATGAATAAACGATTCTCCGAAACCAAATTTTTGTAATGTTGCAAACAGAAATTCCCAGTTAACCTTGTCGAAAGCTTTTTCTGCATCTAATGAGGTAATTATTGTTTTTAGGTTGTTTTGTTTTGTTAGATTCATTACACTGAATAATCTGCGCATGTTATTTGATGTGTGTCGCAAATTTGTAAGCAAATGACATGTTAACAAAATGTGAGATAGGGACAGAGATGCTTTGAGTAAAGGGGTAGGGGCAAGGTTAAGCATACAGTAGAGGAACTAGATTTTCTGATAAATTCTGTGATGTAGGCGGGGTCAGTGGGTGTGAAATTAGTGAGGGTGACATCCGGATCTGTATGAGGAGTTTCATGGGGAGTGTCAGATGAGTTGGTGGAGGAGATATGTTGGTAAAAGTTGTTTATTTTGTCTTGAAAGAAATGGAGGAAAGCATTGCACTGTTCAATAGAGCTGGGGGCAGCTGTGGTATGTGGTTGGAGGTTAGTTTCACTACGCTTTCTGTTTGTCTAACCTTAGAGCCGGTGTTTGCAGTAGCAATTTTGGTCACGGTGCCTTAATTGAGCGAATTAATGTTGCCTCTTCTGGAACACACTGGTTGCAAGCAGGTGGCGACCGTGCTTGCTTATGGAACGCCAAATAGGTCACAATTCGCCACAAACTCGTGGCTAAAATTGTTTAAAAAGCTGCGTTTTATATGGCGTAAAAAACGCGGTTTTGGAACTACAACACGTTGAGTTTGTGGCGGAGTTTTACCAACGCGTGTTTTGCAAATAGTCTCAGCTCATAATTTTTCACAGCCAATGGTTGAAACTGCTTCACCCAATCTATGCTGATCAAGGTCAGACCAGAAGTCAGTTGGACTGATTAATTAAAAATATTAAAGTAGTGGAGCAAAACACCCACATAGCCCACAGAATGTAGCTATTTAAAATGGAATATAGCAATCTATTATAAATTGAAAAGGTATTACGAGCAGAATCGATCCTGATGCATAGATCTAAGCTGCGCCACGCAAATGGAGCAATTGTAAAGGAGATTGCAGTATTTTAGCTTGCCTATGGTAGGCTATAGCCTAATTCTGCTATAGCAGTGGTTCCCAAACTCGGTCCTGGGTTAGCGAGGCTACTGCATGCTAGTTTTCAAGCTATATTTCAAACAATTAGCCTATATAAAAGGAGGTCATTTTTTAAAACTGATCAAATTAAAGACTGAGATTAATCAATAGGCTCCTACTTCATTTCTTTGAACCCATGTGGTTACGTTCTAACATCATTTCCCCTTAAACTTATTAACACAATGCAGGTTTGTCATTTGCGTTTTCTTTGAATTCTTCATCGACTAGTTTTAGTGGCCATGTGTCCACACTTATACCAATTACGAGCCTATTGATTCGCCTCAGCCTTTATTTTGATCAGTTAAAAAATTTAGTTACCTGAATGAATGAATGAATGAATGAATGAAATATATTTATTTGGTATATTTACAATAGACAAAACACAATAACAAGTTTTTTTTTTTTTTTTTAAATGCTATGATATATACCAAAAGGGTGTAGGCTGAAGCTAAAGCTTATTTACACCTACCCCTCTTACCTCATGAAAACATAAAATTCACAGAAAACATACCTCAAATAATCAATCAAATCAATATCTAGTGAAATCAATAGGCTTGCAATTGATGATAGTGTGGACACATATGCCAATAAAACTAACCATTGGTAGATAATGAAGAATTCAAAGATAAAGCTGTCATGGTTATTTGCAGCCTTTGCATTTCTACGTTTTGATTTTCTTTTTGACGTCGTCAGGATGCTCTATCGGATTTTTTCCACCTTCGTTCCGGTATTCGTACCTTGCCCGACAATTATTCCTTACACCTGTTTTGCGTTTCCTGCCGGCTATAAATACCTCAGGAATTCCGCATTTCCGCACTTCGATATTGTCTTCGCTATGTTGCCAACAAAGTCGTTAAGGTATAGGAAATTCGGTCGTTGCATTTCTGGTTTGTACGAATAGGAAACGCAGCAAGTCCGGTTATAAGATTTAGGATTAGATTGGTTTTCTCTTTTCTTTCAAATCTTTCTTTATCCTTTATTCTTTTTACCTGTTGCCATTTGTGTTCACCTCTTTCGCTACAAGAGCTTTGGATAACAGGTCTTTCTATCTTTTCCTTTACTCGTTCTCTCAAGTTTTGTTTTGTTTCTGTAACGTTTGTGTTCGCACTCCGTCACACGTTTCCCTGTGTTTTCGGTGATTTCGGTTTTCTCTGTAGTTTCCTGCTATTTCGTCCTTTCAGTACTAATGATTACTAATTTACTAACTTCACAGAATTAAAGGGATAGTTTGGAATTTTGGACATAATGTCTCAATTACGACTTACCCATGATGTAGTTGATTGATGGAAACCATTTTCAGGTCATTCCATGCTGTCCCTTCTTTTGGACATACACACATTGCTAATGCTAACGCAACTCTAAGTTATCTAGTAGCATCCACTACCAAATGCACTTAAACACTCCACAGTGCACCCAAAGCAAATAAAATACGATGACAGTCTATCTGGGTTATTTTCAGTGACTATACCATCATTTCAAGTCAAACTATCGTTGATTAGCCTGACTGATTGACTAGCTGTAGATTAGCCAGGGTATCTGCCTGTAGGCTATCTGCTGTACTCCACAGTTCCTGACACAATACGTTTTTCCGTAAAGTTACATACACTGCCTGGCCAAAAAAAAAGTCGCACTCTAATATTTCGTTGGACCGCCTTTAGCGCGCATTCCTCGTGGCATTGTTTCGACAACCTTATGCAACGTCACAACGTTTATTTCCGTCCAGAGTTGCATTGATTTTTGGCCGAGATCCTGTATTGACGACGGGATAGTCGAACCACTCCGTAAAGTCTTCTCCAGCACATCCCAAAGACTTTCAATGGGGTTAAGGTCAGGACTCTGGTTGCCTATTCATGTATGAAAATGATTCCTCATCCTCCCTGAACCACTCTTTCACAATTTGAGCCCGATGAATCTTGGCATTGTCGTCCTGGAATATGCCCATTGATGGGATAACCTGGTCATTCAGTACATTCAGATACTCAGCTAACTTCATTTTATTGCTGCATAATATTGCTGAGCCTAGACCTGACCAATTGAAGAAAGCCCAGATCATAACACTGCCTCCAGAGGCTTGTACAGTGGGCACTATGCATGACGGGTGCAACGGCGACTTTTTTTTTGGCCAGGCAGTGTATTTGGTAGACAACAAGTCAGCTAAACACAAACATGCTACAGAATAACACAGCATATACAAGCAAGCACACTGGCTACCAATTTGCAGGAAAGGTTTGACCAATCGTGGCAACTAGCTAGCTAAATTGAATAGGTAGATCACGCATGCAATCATTTATTAGTTACCTGCTCGTCAGTTGTTTTCGGTGCATGAAGAAAAACAGGTGATGGCACAGCAGTCTCCTTCAGTAGAGGGTGTCCCGACCGTCCTTTTTTGATTTTCACATAGTCATCCTCCGTGAAATGGTCACTACACACTTTTAACTTTTTAGAGTTTCAATTGGTGACATCCATGCGAGCAGCAAGAAGCCACAGCTGTTTTCTTTGTTGATCTTCCACTGGAAATCTGTGAAAACTTTGTGGTGCCCATTTTTTTGCATGATTTGAACAATCTTGAAATACACACCGAAATACCATCTTACCTGAACGTTAGCTAACAATACTACGAGTCTGATTCTTTCACACGCGCGATATTGTTGTTGGCCGGCACGACATACGACGGCACAGCTATAGGCTACTTTACGTTACCTACTAAACTAAAGCCGTACTTCCACGGAGAATTTAGGTGAGCACAAAGTAAAGGATTCAACGATAGTTTGACTTGAAAGATGATGGTATAATCACTGAAAATAACCCCGATAGACTGTCGTCGTATTTTATTTGCTTTGGGTGCATTGTGGACTGTTTAATTGCGTTTGGTAGTGGATGCTACTAGTTTCCTTAGAGTTGCGCTAGAATTAGCAATGTGTGTATGTCCAAAAGAAGGGACAGCATGGAATTATCTGAAAATGGTTTCCATCAATCAACTACATCATGGGTAAGTTGTAATTGAGACATTATGTCCAAAATTCCGAACTATCCCTTTAAGGTTTACTAATCTACTAATGATTAACTTCCTTGTAATGTTTAGAGATACTAATCTACTAACTTCATAGAAATTAGGGTTTCTACTAATTATCTAACGTCATCTTCTCTACTCGCTACAGCTGTCTCTCTTTTCCGCCTTTGCTGACACTATTCTTTCCTGATTTCCTCGTTAACTCTTCTACTAGCTACAGCTGATTCTCGTTTCCGCTTTCTGCTCTCTGATTTGTTGCACCTGTCTGTGAGTGTATTTAAACCCTGTCTTGGCTTGTGTTCAGTGTGAGATTGTTGCCTCAGTTTACTGTTTGCACTTTTTAGCCTTTATTCCATTGTTTTGATTCCTCGTTTTGACCTTGTTTGTTTACGACCACGTCTTCTGCCAGTTCTATTCCTGACCCTGTTTTGTTTTCTCGACTACGAGTTTGCCTAGCGTATATCTGTACCTTTGCCTTCGTGGATTGCCTACCTGTTATGATCTCTATTCTCCTACTGATTACGAGCCTGCCTGCCGTTTTCAGTACCGTGCCTCCGCTGACAGATATCCTGGATCTCGACCCTTGCCTGGACTTTAACCACGAGCCTTGCTTTCTGATTTTTGTACTTTGTATTCACGGATTGCCTGCCTGTGTTCTTGACCTTTGCATTGAACTTACTACGAACTGCCTAACGCTCTGTACCGTGCTACTGCATAATGGCAACGATCCAAACCTGCATTGTGTTAATGAGGTTAAAGGGATAGTTTGGAATTTTGGACATAGTGGGCTCTATTTTAATAAACCAAACGCAATGGTGAACACAAGAGTAAGCGCTTGGCGGTATCGCTCTGAGGGCGTGTCGGCGAGAAATTTGGTAATTTCATGACGGCAATCTTGGCGCATCTGATGGCGGTATTGCTAAAAGGCTGGGTTTAAATGTCCAAGGTGTGTCTCTATGGTAGCCAATCAAATTGTTGTTCTCATGCTTTAAAAAAAGCCAGTTGGAACGCAATCGCTCCATGCAATTTCATAATGAGCAACCCAAACGCACTGGACCGTCAACGACAAGAGCGATTTTCCGCACAGGAATCAGACATACTTGCAACAGAAGTACAGGCTAGGACTGTAGTAATTTATGGATCACAATCCACACCACCTCGTCTCCCAGAAGTTCGGAAGGCACGGGAGGAGGTGGCGAATGCATTAATTAGCCTACATTAGGTGATGTAGGCATAATTATGATTCAAATGGTAGGCTTATGATTCAACTGTGTCAATGTGTAATTTATATATTATAGGCTATTGGCCTACATGATCGCAAGTTTCTTGTAAGCTGTCCTGTTTTATTCTAGTAGTTTAAATTAAAATTAATTAATTAATAATAATTATAGGCTATTTGTTCAGTAAATGGAAGTGTAATGTTGGCATCACCTATAGACACTACATAGAACTACATGACTAATAAGTTGCCAAATTGCCAGAGTCTATTGCGTTGCCGCTAAGAGGTGGTTCCAGCTGATCATAACGCAATGGGTTTTCGTTGGTTCAAATTGTCACTGAGCCGAAAGTATTTTAGAACACGCCCCAGACAGCGCCACCCATCCCACTGCAGCGCAAGCGAAAGGATGTTATGTTGAGAATTTGTTGATCCTAGCGGTATTGCTGAGAAACGCCATAGAGCCAGTTTTAAGACGTTGATGCTGTCAACAAGCTTGCGTTTGACTATACCGTCCCCTTGCGCTGGTTTGCGCCGGTTTGAAAATAGAGCCCAATGTCTTAATTACGACTTACCCATGATGTAGTTGATTGATGGAAACCATTTTCAGATAGTTCCATGCTGTCCCTTCTTTTGGACATACACACGTTGCTAATGCTAGCGCAACTATAAGGTAACTGCTAGCATCCACTCCCAAATGCACTTAAACACTCCACAGTGCACCCAAAGCAAATAAAATATGACGACAGTCTATCGGGGTTATTTTGAGTGTTTATACCATCATTTTTGAAGTCAAACTATCGTTGAATCCTTTACTTTGTGCTGACCTATATTCTCTGTGGAAGTACGGCCGCGGAGCGAATGTGGCCATTGCAACTTGTTGCTCTTCATTGTTGTAGTCGACCAGTGCCGGCACTACATTTGTAGGTAACGTAAAGTATCGCTCCGCCGCCGTACTTCCACAGAGAATATAGGTCAGCACAAAGTAAAGGATTCAATGATAGTTTGACTTCAAAAATGATGGTATAATCACTGAAAATTACCCCGATAGACTGTCGTCGTATTTTATTTGCTTTGGGTGCACTGTGGAGTGTAAGTGCGTTTAGTAGTGGATGCTAGCAGTTACCTTAGAGTTGCGCTAGCATTAGCAATGTGTGTATGTCCAAAAGAAGGGACAGCATGGAATTATCTGAAAATGGTTTCCATCAATCAACTACATCACGGGTAAGTCGTAATTGAGACATTATGTCCAAAGTTCCGAACTATCCCTTTAAGGGGAAAATGATGAAAGAACAGCTTTTAATTTGATCAGTTAATTATTTTTACCTCCTTTTTGTAATTGTTTGCAATATAGGCTAGCACAACGTGAACATGGGCGTTTTATTCTTCATGGAATGCATATTTCTGATGTAATGTAGCTTAAGAGGGTAAATGATCTCTCTAAAGATTAAAAGCACATGATTAAGAAAAAAATAACAGCTTAAAAATTCTGTGATTGCAATTGTGGCTGGAACGAAAACCAACATAAACAGGGGTACCCCAGGACCGAGTTTGGGAACCACTCTAGCAGAATTATAGGGTACCATAGGCAAGCTAAGATACTGAAACCTGATTTACAATTGTTCCATTTCATTGGCACAGCTTCGCTTAGCTCTATGCATCAGGGTCGATTATGCTCATAAGTTTTCAATTCATAATAGTTGTTGTATTGCATTTTCTAAACAGGGTCTGGTCTGACCTTGATCATCATTGATTAGGCTAGGTGAAGCAATGTCAACCTTATTGGCTATTAGTGATGTGCGAGTTTGAACGAATCGTTCGAAATGAACGACTCTTTTTACTGACTCAGGATTGACAAGTCCTCTCCTCCACTAACTCGTTCACTGACTCCCCCCTCCTACCTGCTACTTGCTAATGCGAACTGCGAAGACGAGGCAAGACAACGTGTTACTCACTATTGTGCAACTCTTATATTAACGGTATTTGTGGAAATGTGTCAAGTAAATTACTGTATTAACCTAGCCCTGTGAAAAAGCAACCAGTTTGGCGCTCACTCACTTGCTCTCCCAGCCCGCCCGGATCTGTCTGACTCGTGTTGCACGAAACACTCACTCACTCGGTCACCCAGTACTCGCTCTCCCAGCCCCGGAACCCGCCCCCTGCCCTGAGCTGAAGTTCTGGCTGCACGTACGAATCACCCACTCACTCACAAGTTCCATGCCACAGTCACTAACCGTCCATGAATTTTAATTTGTCCCTTTTTAGTAGTTTACTACTACTCAATTCTGATTGATCAATCATGAAATTCAACAGTCTGTAATTTCTGATTAGCAGGCTGTGTGATGCCGTTCTGATCTATGGGACTAACTGCAGTTCACGTCTTTTAAGCAGAATGACGGACTTTTTTACGGAAACAATAAAACCATTTCAAATCAAAACAGTTATTTCAGTTATTTTTTATTACCAATATTTTGTATAAGAGCTATTTTCTTCACCTCAGAGTTGAATGCTGCAGTGTGTGTTGGTCAGTCGGTCTCGTTTGTGACTGCTGGAGTTCGCTGCTCCGCTCCGTTAATGTTAGTCTCTGTGTGACGGCGTAGAAAGTATTCGCAATATACTTACCTTCATATTTGCACTCGTTGGTTCAGCGGGTGCGGGTGAGTGACTGTGGCTGTCAACTCGAGTTGACTCGCACTCACTGATTCGCTAACTCGTGAGTGAGAGTACTGAGCAAGCCCCCAGAACAGCGTCGGGCTTTGAAGCCAATTTAGTGGTAAAACCGTGTAATTACAACTTCCATGTCCGAAAAGCAGTTTTCTCGCACACAATCATGGGAAAAGGAGCGGCTGTAAAACGGTGGATACATTTTTTTGAGCGTCACAACCCCCGCGAAATAACTCGTTTCACTATCAGAATTTGATCCACTCATTCCGATAACATTTGGATAGTCTCGAAGAGCCGCAATATTAAATTATTTTATCCCATTCAGGAGGGCTAAACCAGAAGTTAGACTGACTTGATGACTCGAGTGACTCCAAAACCCGACTCTCTTTGGTGAGTGACTCATACAAACTCGAGTTAGTAAAAAGAGTCGAACCTCCCATCTCTATTGGCTATAATGAAAAACACCAGGCGGAGCTCATTGGACTGTTAACAACGCGTTGTGATTGCGCAGGCGTTTTTTACATCACTTTTTGGAAAGAAAACGCCGTATTTTTTTGTTCATAAATACGGCGTAAAAAAACACCGTTTTGTGCCACCACAACAAGTTAGTTTTTTTTTTTTTAACAGCGTAATAAATGCCGTTTTGTGACACCATAACGCGTTTTGCTAACAGTCCAAAGCTCCGCCTGGCTGCTTCACCGAATCAGGTGATCAAGGACAGACCAGACCAGTTCACCACAGATCTTATATGCTGCTGAACGATCGTGCCTATGAAATTATGTATCTCTGCGATGTGTATTCACCACTGTACGTTATTTGTTTAGGCAGTGTTGTGTTACTCTAGGTAATGTAAAAGCTAACTTAATGCTTAATGCTTTCTCCCTGTCTCCCTGTCACGCAGTAGGCTATGAGGAGTAGCCTAGCACTGATGTTAGATCAATTTCCTGACTACTATCTGCGACATATGTGATTGAATGTTTGCCGTCTCGATGAAGCGATTGAGTGTCTTCTCATCGGATAAGCCTAGAAAGCTATTCATGATTTTAAAATACCAAACTTTTCCTCGAGCATATAGCTACCATAGGCAAATTACGATACTGCAACCTCCTTTACAATTGCTCCATTTCAGTGGCGCAGTGCTTAGCTCTATGCATCAGGATCGATTCTGCTCATAAGTTTTCAATTCACAATACATTGTTTTATTGCATTTTAGTAGGTGTTTTGTTCCACTACTTTCAATTAACCAGTCCCTCTGCCTTGCTGAATGAAATTAATGCTATTGTGTTATGACACAGGTCCACTAGGTGGCATTCAGACACTTTTCAGTGGTAGTGTGTAGCCTATGTAAGTTATTTTCTTTTTGAATAAACCAATTCACAACACAGCCTATACAGATGCATTTTTGTGTTTATTTAAAATGTGAAATCCATAGAAATAACATTAATCAACATAATCATAAAGTGCTCATTTACCTAAGTTCATCTGATAGATATTTTTCAAATAACTAAAAAACACAAGAAGTCCCCAGGGACTCTATCTTGACGATCTTAGCGTATGGTCTGAAACACATGGCACAAGTGCATTTAGGGTGTGTCCAACTCCACTTTTGCTAGTTAGAGGGCGCATATTATGAGCGCAAACTAAGGCACAAGGTTCAAATGGGCTGAACTTAGCCTCTTCATTAATTATAGGTATGCCTTGGGCGCAACATGCAATAAGCCAATCAGAGTGTTATCTCCCATTCCCTTTAAAAGCTACCTGCATTTGCACCTTGGCGGATTCGTAATATAATGGCAAATTTAATAAGGCTGCAAGAAGAGCGATTTACAGCTGTGGAAACCTGTTTGTGCACAAGGTTAAAGTGTGCAAGCAAGGAATATATGTATCAATATTAGGATCAATATTATTTGGACTAACCATTATGATGTGTTTTCATATAACCTATACACAAAAATAATCTTAAACATTAGGGTTTAACACCGGAATGGGTTCCCGGTAATTCCAGACCAAACTATTTCCCATTTCCCGTAAATATAATAATGGGAAAACAGGAAAATATTTTCCATTAGCCTACACAGGTGCTGTTATTTTAGAAAATATATGCGGTTTAATTTTGTTAAAAGCACCAGCAACAGCTGAGCATAAGGTACTAGAACCTCGCTTCCCTCACAGCTTAGAAAATGCCAAATTAGCCTACTTCATTAACAAATTTAATTTGATTATACAACAATGAAGCATTGTCAAACATCAATTCCATGAGGCTGTTCTCACAGCAGAAAGATCACAGGCAATTAATTTTGGCTAGCGACGTTGAAGTGCATACTGTCAGCTTTAATTTGAGGGTATTGAGAAATTATAGAACCTTTTGTACATAGCCCGCCCATTTTTTGGCATCAAAAAATATTGGACAGTTTAACATACTGTAGAATAAAGTAATCATTTTTAATATTTGGTCGCTTATCCTTTGCATGCCATGACTTCCTGATGTCTGTAACCCAACAATATCAAAAAACTTTTGATATCTTATTTTCTGGTACTCCTATACGTGATACTATAACCTCTCTGCATTTGAATGGATCTCTATGGGAATTGGGGGGTGGGACTAGATTTAGCTGTAAATTACATTGGAATAGTAGGGAACACATGGTTGGCTAAATGGCTGTAAGTCATCAAGGGTCTGAAGTGTCAAACAAGCCTCAAACCATCACTCTGCTGCCAGATATGCAGTAGATATGGATGGATAACTTGAAGGGTTTCTTCTCCTGACTTATTTTTCCATAGAGTTCAATAGGAAAATTTGTCAGGAGAATAAACCCTTAAAGTGATCCATCCATATCTACTGCATATCTGGCAGCAGAGTGATGGTTTGAGGCTCGTTTGATACCTCAGACCCTTGATGACTTACAGCCATTTAGACAACCAAGGGTTCCATGCTATTCCCGTGTAATTTACACCTTAATCTAGTCCCACCCCCCAATTCCCATTGAGATCCATTCAAATGCAGAGAGGTTATAGTATCGCTTGTAAGAGTACTTGAAAATAAGATATCTACTGATCACCTACTAAGTCTTTTTCAAATTGAGCAAATTCCAATTTTGTTTTTGCTTTATGTTTTTATTTCCTCATGTAAAACTTTACATTTAGCTATGTTGAATTTCATTTGCCAGATTTCCGCCCACTTCTGGATTCTGTTTAAATCTTCTTGAATTACTTTAGTAGATTCCAAACTGTTAGCTAAACCTCACAATTTTGTATCATCAGCAAGGTAATTTGTTCCTGTCAAGGTAATTTATGTAAATAAGGAAGAGCAGAGGTCCCAACACCGATCCTTGTGGGACTCCACTTCCCATGTTACCATGCTCCGATAAGATTTACTCTTTGTGTTCTATCCTGTAGCCAGTTCCAAACCCATTCTAAAATGCTTCCTATAATTCCTACAGTCTTCATTTTTATAGTGAGTCTCTCGTGGTACCTTATGAAATGCTTTTTGGAAATCTAAGTATATGATATCGTAAGCCTTGTTACAATTAAAACACTTGGTAGCTTCCTCAAATAATGGCAAAAGGTTTGTCTGGCATGCCCTTCCCCTGCGAAAACCATGTTGGCTATCTCTTAAGATGTTATTTTCAAGAAATAATTCCAACTTGTCTCTGATGATAGATTCCAGTATTTTAGATGGAATACAAGTTAACTGACAGTTTCCTGGATCAGTCCGGTCCCCTATATATTGGTATTACATCAGCTTGCTTCCAGTCATCTGGTATTTCTCTAGTTTTGAAAGACCATCTAAAAATACCTGCCAGTGGTTTATAGATTATCTCAATGAAATCTGAGTACCCTTGGATATATGCCATCAGGACCTGCTGCCTTATTTCTCTTTATGTAATTTATCTTCTTTATCCCCTATCTCAATATCTGCTAAGACTAGCTACTGCGTTGTCTACCTACTGCCTACTGCTATGCCTATTAAAAAAATGCTGTGCAGGCTGCCAACCATCCTCCCATGGAGAATAATAACATAACAGATAACATTTCTTTACAAAACTAAGCATATGATTAGACTGCATGATCATTAGTCTGAGTCAATTGAATAATTGAAGTAAAAAAGAAAGTATTGATTGCCTCTTGATATTGAATTCAGGATTGAATTCTCGCCATTTCGAACAAGAAATGCCAGATATTACATGCTCCGAATATGTTTAAAAAGAGACGTTGATGTGCATTTCGTTAATATATGTAGGCTCATTGCTAATTATTATCAAGGCATGATTGACTGTAGGCTATATTTAAACACAGACAATATTTATAAGCCTTACCACTGCAGCTTGAGCACATATAAATGCTATAGAGATATCGGCTATACGCTATATATAGACTATACATACACATACATTCCCAGGTAAGTTCCAGATTTCAGGTGTTGGCCATCTAGCGTTTTTTTTTCTTCTTGCATGTGTTCTTAGAACGTAACGTTAAAAGCTCATTATGACGCAGCAAACAGATCCGCCTCTAAAATCCTCAGTTTATATCATTATTAGTCTTCATCTCGTTAATAATAAATAACCATCTTTGTAAATAAATTAAATGATTCTGGATTTGTATTACTGGTGTGTAACGCAGCAAACAGATCTGCCTCTAAAGTCATCGGTTTATATCGTTATTGTTCCTCATCTAGTTAATAACTATAGTTATTTGTAAACATTGTAGCCTATAAAATTTAATTATTGTGAATTTGTATTATCTTAGACATTACTGGTGTGTGTGTGTGTGTGTGTGTGTATGTACAGTTGAAGTCGGAAGTTTACATAGACTTGGTTGAAGTCATTAAAACTCATTTTTAACCACTCCACAGATTTCATGTTAGCAAACTATAGTGTTGGCAAGTCAGTTAGGGCATGTACTCCATTATTCAACAATTGTTTACAGACAGATTATTTCACTTTTAATTCACTATATCACAATTCCAGTGGGTCAGACTGTGCCTTTAAACAGCTTGGAAAATTCCAGAAAATGATGTCATGGCTTTAGAAACTTCTGATAGGCTAATTGACATTATTTGAGTCAATTGGAGGTGTACCTGTGGATGTATTTTAAGGCCTACCTTAAAACTCAGTGCCTCTTTACTTGCCATCATGGGAAAATCAAAAGAAATCGGCCAAGACCTCAGAAAGAAAATTGTGGACCTCCACAAGTCCTTGGGAGCAATTTCCAAACGCCTGAAGGTACCACGTTCGTCTGTACAAACAATAGTACGCAAGTATAAACATCATGGGACCACGCAGCCGTCATACCGCTCAGGAAGGAGACACGTTCTGTCGCCTAGAGATGAACGTGCTTTGGTGCGAAAAGTGCAAATCAATCCCAGAACAACAGCAAAGGACCTTGTGAAGATGCTGGAGGGAACAGGTACAAAAGTATCTATATCGTAAAAGAAGTCCTATATCGACATAACCTAAAAGGCTGTTCAGCAAGGAAGAAGACACTACTCCAAAACCGCCATAATAAAGCCAGGCTACCGTTTGCAACTGCACATGGGGACAAAGATCTTACTTTCTGGAGAAATGTCCTCTGGTCTGATGAAACAAAAATGTAACTGTTTAACCATAATGACCATCATTATGTTTGGAGGAAAGAGGGTGAGGCTTGAAAGCAGAAGAACACCATCCCAACCGTGAAGCACGGGGGTGGCAGCATCATGTTGTGGGGGTGCTTTGTTGCAGGAGGGACTGGTGCACTTCCTAAAATAGATGGCATCATGAGGAAGGAAAATTATGTGGATATTACTGAATCTCAAGACATCAGCCAGGATGTTAAAGCTGGGTCGCAAATGGCTCTTCCAAATGGACAATGACCCAAAGCATACTTCCAAAGTTGTGGCAAAATGGCTTAAGGACAACAAAGTCAAGGTATTGGAGTGGCCATCACAAAGTCCTGACCTTGGACTTCCAATCGAAAATGTGTGGGCGGAACTGAAAAAAGCATGTGCGAGCAAGGAGGCCTTCAAACCTGACTCAGTTACACCAGTTCTGTGGAGGAATGGGCCAAAATTCCAGCAACTTATTATGAGAAGCTTGTGGAAGGCTACCTGAAACGTTTGACCCAAGTTAAACAATTTACAGGCAATGCTACCAAATACTAACAGAGTGTATGTAAACTTCTGACCCACTGGGAATGTGATGAAAGAAATAAAAGCTGAAATAAATCATTCTCTCTACTATTTCACATTCTTAAAATAAAGTTGTGATCCTAACTGACCTAAGACAGGGAATGTTTACTAGGATTAAATGTCAGGAATTGTGAAAAACTGAGTTTAAATGGATTTGGCTAAAGTGTATGTATGTAAACCTACAACTTCAACTGTATGGGCTATATACAGTATATAGTCTATATGCCTATAGGATTTATATAGCACTTTAGGTCTTTTATCACTACTCTTTCCCCCTCATCCTCATCCCCTTTTACAAGTAGCTGCAAGTTGAAGCACACAAAAATCATGAATGAATGACTGTGTGCTTAAAGATACAGTTGAATTGGCTGAAATATAGCCTACAATCTTTCTCGTAGTAGTAATAATCAATATTGTTTCACCAGTGGGAGGGGGACTTCATTGATATTTTACATTACATTATATTACATTATAGTCATTTGGCAGACGCTCTTATCCAGAGCGACGTACATTAGTGCATTTTCCAACTTGAAACAAGTGCGTTAAAACAACCCTAAAAGGTAAATACGATTTCAAACACCAGGCACAGTCAGTATGATTTATTTATTTATTTTTTTGGGGGGGGGGGGGGGGGGGGGGGACCACACGATATCAATCATTGGCGTGTACAACAGTAAGTTTTAATTTTATTCACAACTTTTTACCTCAGGGAAGTTCAGCCAGATAGCTACACTCCAGAGGAAGACATTGCCCATGTTTTAAACTCAATCAAAGGAAACAACAAACAGTGAGCCAAGCTCAAAGCACATTATTTTTGTACTCTGGTCTGAGGGAAAAAGAATTTTGAAGATAGGTCAAACGGTTCAAAAGTTATAGCCCACAAAAGGTATACAAATTCACTTTGTTCCTATAGCACCAACATCAGGTCAATTGGGTTGAGATTCGTTGCAAAATTATTATGCCACACAGAGTTGCCAGGTTCGCGGTTTTCCCGCCAAATTGGGCTAGTTTGAAAAGCAGTCACGGGTAAAAATTACATAGTCGCGGTGTGCGGTTTTTTGGGCTACTTTCAACGTTGACCGCGGTCGCCAAAAGTGACAGAATCTTTTTCATTTGAGCGTTTTATTAATGTGTCTTGAACTTAATGTGTCTTGAACTTGATGTTGAATATCTGGCAACCCCTCAGGCCAGAGAACAGAGATAGGCACGTAGCTACACAGTGCTGGGCTGCAGTTCTATATACGCTCTATGGCTGCAGTAGAGAGAGAGAGCAAGTGGGTGGTGCGGCTTGAATTCACGTCATTTAAAGCGTTGATAGCTACGTTACGTTCTACGTTCTCTTCTAAATATGGAGGCGGGGAGAGGGGGTGGGGCGGGGCCCGGCTCCCACTGCGCTGCTCTGGGAGACAGTCAGACATGAGAGAGCGAATATTTAATTATTTAATCACGCACTGTAACGTTATTGAACTGCATTATTAGTCGGAGATTACGGGTGTGAACGGAGAGAAGGAAAGAATGAATAGAGCTGTGTAACAAAGAGTGAAGAAAAAGTTGATAGGAAGATGGAGCAGAGGGAGATTTTGAGGTGAGGGGTGAGGAGTGAGCACTGTGGAAGATGAGAAAAGCTAAGTGTGCAGTTTCAGCTACTGGGGGTCCACAGTAATAAAATAAATTCTAAAGTACATACTGAATTAAGCTTTTTGTTGTTGTTGTGAGCATAGTTTCTTTTTGAATAAAGTAACATTCAAAACATTTAAAAATAGGCATACTCAATACATTTTGCTGTTAAAACAAACAAAAAAGGAGGGAAAATAAAGAATGTTAAATATGATCACTATTAAATTAATACTTCCTTTTTTTATATATTTTGGGTTTGATATTGCACTTCCCAAGGTTCTTGAGAAACATCCACTGTAAGCTTGTTTGCAATTTGTAGCAATGCTAATGGAAACGAATGGTTACAGCCAGTATTGGTTACAGCCTATGGCTTTGGTTACAGCTAGCCAAACTGAAGTATCCCTTTAAAACACCTAAATGGAACATCATTATATTTGGGCTAGTTTTAGGACATTTGGGGCAGGTTTTGAGCTGATTTTGGGCTGGAAATTTCAGCAGGACCTGGCAACCCTGATGCCACAGTCTCTACATTTGTGCAAAATGTCATCAAAATTGACCAAGTGATTTTGCTGCAATTTTAACAAATGTGGGGAATAATAATAATAAAACCAGCGATAACAATAGGGTTCCAGCACTTTGTGCTTGGACCCATAAAAATACAACAAAACTTTACCGGAATCAGATTTTACTAAACTACAGTTAGCTAAGTTAGTTAATAATGGAGGCGAACAATCTAACCACAGTTATGTTTGCTCCTGAGAGGGCGAAAAACCACCAAAAACCTTCCGTTAGCAATAAGATCCAAATTAGCTAACCGACTAGCCGAGTGCTTAACGGAGGGAAAAAAAGTGGAAAATTCCCTCTCTGTCCCCTTAAAGGCTACAAAGATTTTCACCGTAGGAGCAAATCGGGATAACAGGTATGCCATCTGCCAAGTTACGGCTTGGTGGGGCATGCCCCATAGCTATACAGCAGATTTTGGCACTTTTCAGGGTTTCCTACAGAAGTAACTACAATGACCACGGACTCTCAGCCCTTAAAAACATAAACTTCTGTATGTTCTGACCTCATATAACCACACAGCATTCAGATAGAACTTCACACATCCCCACAATAAAGCCCCAAACCTGGGTTATTTTGCGGTTTTTCTTCTTCTTCTTCCCATTTTTCCTGCCTACCCAGAGACCCTCACTACCTGTCTACCTCCGTACCCTCAAATAATTCTCCCCATTGGATAACAACATTGCATACCGGCTCTCCCAAGCTTATCGCCCAATAAAAATGCTTCAAACTAATATGCACACATCACAGACAAAACCACTATATGTCTTTGTGTATTCTATGAAGCTACTGTGGCCTAGTGGTTACAGTTTCTGCCTCTTGCACAGAGGATTGGGGGTTCGAACCCAACAGAACACAAATTTATTTTCGACAAAAACAATGTGCAACTGCTCAATACGTTTCATTACACTGTTATTATTTTCACATTAACAAATGTATTTTTATTGCAAAGGCATAAGACGTTTCCAATATTAACTGTTCAATATTTCACTTGTAGCCTATTTCAGTACTACAGCGAAATGGTGAAAGTTAAACCGACACTGACAAATGGCCTACTATATCACGTGACTGTGCCCCTTTGGTCTTCTGGTTAGCGTCAAGCCGTAGTATTGCTAGAGACATGGGTTCGTACCTCGTCTGGTTGATATTAAAGTGTAATTTCATTTTGGACTCAAACAGTGTGCACATGTTCTGGTTTTCTCATGCAAGAATGTTTTTTTATTGCAAAGGCAAAGACACGTTTACAATATTAACTGTTCACTTGTAGCCTGTTAGTTAAACAATTCAGTCACTGGACACTACGACAGTAATGCAATAGGCCAGCTAACGTTATGGGAACAGGCATCCCATGGCCATTTGTCAAGCAAAGAAAAAAGTTTCAACGCAGAATATCATCTGGTTAACATCATGTTCTTGCATTAATGTAAATTCTATAAATAACTGCCATTGGCTACATGTTTTAATCTCACACAAATGCCAACAAATATATTCGTCTGTGTGGAGCCTGCTGTCCTCTTGCGCTGCGGTCATGTCTGCCTCTGTGGAAACCGAACCTTCAACGCTCACCTCGGCCAACATTTCTTTATTATGTCTTCATTCATTTCTTCACTTCAGCTCTGTTCAGTTTATCCTTTTCACACATAACACAATGTCACCATAAAATTAACTACTAGGAAAATTAAGAATTTACGATAATACATTAAGAATTGACGATAGCCTACTATAAGCTGCATTCCCTTAAGAGATCGGATTTATAAACCTCCAATTCCCTAAACATACAGTACCAGTCAAAAGTTCTAAACATACAGTACCAGCCAAACGTTTGGACACACCTACTCATAGAAGGTTTTTTTCTGTTATTTTTACTGTTTTCCACATTTTGGAATAGTGAAGACATCAAAACTATGAGATAACACAAATTAAATTATGCAAAAACCAAAAAAGGGTTAAACAAATTTAAGAAAGTCTTATATTTTAGATTCTTCAAAGTAGCCACCCTTTGCCTTGATAACGGCTTTGCACATTCTTGCCATTCTCTCAAACAACCTCTGTGGTAAACAGGTATTCCACAGGTAAAAAGGTGATGCATTTTTACCTGACTGTATATCATGACTGTATAAAAGGATATCAAAAGACTCCTGATATCTTATTTCCAGGTACTCTTTAGAAGCGATACTATAACCTCTGCATTTGAATGGATCTCTATGGGAATTGGGGGGTGGGACTAGATTTAGCTTTAAATTACACTGGAACAGTGTGGAACACATGGTTGGCTAAATGGCTCTAAGTCATCAAGGGTCTGACTTATCAAACAAGCCTTAAACCATCACTCTGCTGCCAGAAATACAGTAGATATGGATGGATAACTTGAAGGGTTTCTTCTCCTGACTTATTTTTCCATAGAGTTCAATAGGAAAATTTGTCAGGAGAAACAACCCTTAAAGTGATCCATCCATATCTACTGCATATCTGGCAGAATCTAAAATATAAGACTTTGTTTTATTTGTTTAACCCTTTTTTGGTTTTTGCATAATTTAATTTGTGTTATCTCATAGTTTTGATGTCTTCACTATTCCAAAATGTGGAAAACAGTAAAAATAACGGAAAAAAACCTTCTATGAGTAGGTGTGTCCAAACCTTTGACTGGTACTGTATCTGATTCATGGTTAGTCACTTTAAAATTGCATTGCTCTAGTCTACGCTACTCTGCAGACAATGTATCTTACTGCAAACACTTTTAGTTATAATAATAATCAGAAGAATAATCTCAGCTTGGAGTTATGCATCCAACAACCAGTGTTGAATAGCCTAACGTTATTTCTATAGAATACTAATATGCCTATTTTACAACTGTATTTCCATATTTTAGGCTGTATGTATTTCTTTCAGCTACAATGTGTTTGCGTCTAGCCTATTGTGCATGCATGTCTCCATATAGACTTGGTTAATTAATTTACATGCTTCTTCATGATCCATAGTTCAGGTGGTGCTGTTCATTGTATTTCATTAGACATTAAATACAGCTCATCTACAAACTGTTTTAATGTAATTGTGGGCTATTGCTAATAGGAGAAATGTTATCATTCTAGTCAGTAGAGGGCGTTATGGTTACGCGAATGTCTGCACGCATTTATTTGGGATGCATGTACTATTCTGTATGCATGTCTCTCTCGATGTCATTATCTTCATGCATTGTTCATCATTAGGCAGCTACCAAAAATAAGTGATATCTGAACAAAAACGTCTCTGACGTAAAAAAAAAAGCCAAGTTACTCATGCATAGCCTACAGAGTGCCGTCTATAAGTCCTTAATTCCAACTTGCAAAAACTAGGCCTGCCTTTAAAAGTATTGATATCAAAATGTGGCCAAGTTACAACTAACAATATTGCCTATCGTAGCTCAAACTAAATAAACTAGCTCTATTCCAAAGCAATGCTATCCAAACTTTCCTAAATTATTTAATGCAACTTGGCCCTGTGTTTCACAGGTTTTGAGCGAGGATGGGTCGAGGTTCACCACTTTGTGAAAAACTGCAGGAGCAAATAGTTTAAGAACAACGTTTCTCAACGCACGATTGCAAGGAATTTAGGGATTTTACCATCTACAGTCCATAATATAATGAAAAGATTCAGAAAATCTGGGGAAATCTCTGTGTGTAAAGAGCAAGGCCGAAAACCAATATTCAATGCCTGTGACTATCGATGCCTCAGATGGCACTGCATTAAAAACCAACATGCTTCTGTGATGAATATAACCACATGGGCTCTGGAATACCATTGTCAGTAAACACAGTTCGTCGCTGCATCTACAAATGCAAGTTAAAGCATAAGCTTTATATGAACCGCAAAGCATAAGCCATATATGAACAACATCCAGAAACGCCGCTGACTTCTCTGGACTCAAGCTTATCTGAGATGGACTGACGCAAAGTGTGCTGTGGTCTGACGAGTCCACCTTTCAAATTGTTTTTGGAAATAATGGACGTCATGTTCTCCGGGCCAAAGAGGGAAAGGACCATCCTGATTGTTACCACAGCAAGGTTCAAAAGCCAGAATCTGTCATGGTATGGGGGTGTGTTCATGCCCATGACATGGATAACTTGCACATCTGTGAAGGCACTATTAACGCTGAAGGGTACGTATGCATTTTGGAGCAACATATGCTGCCATCTACAATGTCTTTTTCAGGGACGTCCCTGCTTATTTCAGTAAGATAATGCCAAGCCACATTCTGCAGGTGTTACAATACCGTGTCTTCGTAATCAGAGAGTGCGGGTGCTAGACTGGCCTGTCTGCAGTCCAGACCTGTCTCCCACTGAAAATGTCTCCCATTGAAAAGCGCAAAATATGACAACGGAGACCCCGGACTGTTGAGCAGCTGATATCAAGCAAGAATGAGAAAAAATTCAATTTTCAAAACTACAACAATTAGTGTCCTCAGTTCCCAAAAGATTACTGAGTGTTGTTAAAAGGAAAGGTGATGTAACACAGTGGTAAACATGCCCCTGTCCCAACTTTTTTGTGTTGCAGGCATCAAATTTAGAATGAGTGTATATTTACAAAAAACAACAAAGTTGATTAGTTAAAACATTAAATATCTTGTAACTCCAGACTTGAATAAAATTGCAAAAAGATTAAAAAACTAGAAGAATCCAAGACCTAGAAGGCAAAATCAAAGAACATCCGGAATCAGAAGAAATGGCTGAGAGAAACAAAGCATTACAGGAGTCCATGGAAACCTTCGTAAACCTGCTGAAACAACAGAAGCTGAGAAAATACCAATGTGATTTAACTGACTATAAAAAGAATAAGGTCTATAACTGGACAAAACCCTCTGCTCGATCCAAGAGGAGGTGTCCCCCTCACTTCCACCAGAGACGCACAGCGGACAACCAAACCACAGATGACCAGAGTGCAAGAAGTGATACAGACACTGAGTCCCAATCCAGCCAACATTGCTCAAATTTTGACTGGCCGGACCCATGGGAAATGACCACCAAGAAGAAAACCCGGAGGGGTAGACGTGGCAACGGTTGATCCAAGAAGATCACAGAGGAACCCCAGTGTGATGCGCAGGTTCCCGTCCTGAACCTCTCCAAAACACCCCTGACGCCACCACAGCTATCCATGTTAAGCAAGGGCCTCTCCTTCTCATCAAGCCAAAAGATGAATGCCTTCAAAATAAAAATCGACACCTTTAAGTTCATGTGACAACTCCATCTTAAATGCTTTTTCTCCCCTGTCAATAGGTTCACCATCACCATCAACCCCAACACAAACAGGGGGACTGAACCCAACACAGCCACCCCCAAATCATGACTGTTCACAAAACCATCATGTTTCATTCCCCGACCAACCTAAGTCCAGTCGTCACTACATTCGGACAACTTGTGGAAAGAGACATTGGTACCCTAGTACGGGAGGACCATGGGCCCAAATACCACAATCTCTCCCCAGATGAAAAACAAGCACTGAGAGAACTCCAAGCTAACAAGAACATTACAATAAAACCCGCTGATAAAGGCGGAGCGATTGTGGTAATGGACACCTCTTTCTACAAAACTGAAATTGATAAACATCTTGAACAGTCTGGTTCATACAGGTGCTTACAGGGTGATCTGGTGAATACTATTAAAACAGAAAATGACAGTCTCTTACAACATGCACTTGACTGTAATTGGATAACAAAAGGTGAATTTGATTTCTTACAAGTGCCTTATCCTTTCACCCCTGTTATCTACAGCCTACCCAAGGTTCATAAAAATCCAACCGAACCTCCGCCCAGACCAATTATAAGAGGCATCGGGTCAATAACGGAATCCCTGGCTAAATTCATAGATTATTTTCTAAAAGACATGGTATTCAAATTGCCATCCTTTCTTAAAGACACAAAAGATGTATTAAACTGCCTTAGTGACTTAGATGCCTTAGTGACTAAGTAGATGTTGACATGCTACTGGTGACCCTAGATGTAGCCAGTTTGTATACCTGCATACCCCATTCTGTTGGCCTCGAAGCTTTCGCTTGCTCCTTACAGGCTTGTGATGACCAAACACCCCCAAATAACTTTTTACTGGAACATTTGAACCTGGTTCTAACTAAGAATTATTTCAGACATGATAAGTTTTAATTGCAAACCCTGGGCACGGCAATGGGCACAGCTGTGGCACCCAACTTTGCTAATCGTGTGGTCGGACACTGGGAAGCCACCCATGTATACAATGCAAGCAAAAATAAATTTTTACCTCATATAAAACTTTGGAAACGTTATATCGATGACATTTTATTATTTTGGGGATCCTCAAAAGATGAACTTGCCGCATTTATGTCCTACTTGAACAATAGCACAGATTTTTTTCAATTTACAATGGAATGTGACTTGAAGAGTGCCAATTTTTTAGACCTGAAAATTATGAAAGATGACTCCAACAAAATCCAAACGACAATATATTGCAAGCCCACCGAGCGTAATTCTATTCTCCACTACAGCAGCAATCACCGTCGTCACCTAAAAATAAATATACCTACGGGACAATTTCTAAGACTCAGGCGTAACTGTTCCACACTAGAGGAATTTAACTCCCAAGCTGAGAACATGGGCCGCCGATTCTCCACAAGAGGCTACCCCGACTCAGTTATAGAGCAAGCCTATACCCGTGCGCGTGACACACCACATCCGCACTCCTATCGCAGAAGATATGCACGGACATGTGACCCACCTCTGCTTTGTGACTGATTTTAATCACTGCGCCAACCAGATAAAACAAATCATCACAAAACATTGGCCTATCCTTCAGACCAAGCCCATGCTACACCCGGTCTGTCACGGTTAGCAGCCTTTGCTGTTTCGCCGTTTGGTTTTCCTTTTGGCGTCGTCGGGACGATCTGTCGGATTTTTTCCGCCTCCATCGCGGTGTTTGTGTCTCGCCTGGCAATTATTCTTTGCACCTGTTTCAGGTTTCCTGCCGGTTATAAATAGCCCAGGACTTCCGCATTTCCGACACTTCAATATTGTCTTTGCTATGTTGACAACGAAGTTGGTAAGGTATAGGAAATTCAGTCGCTGCATTTCTGATTCGTACGAATAAGAAACGCAGCAAGTCTGGTTAGAGATTTAGGATTAGATTGGTTTTCTCTTTTATTTCCAATCTTTCTCTTTATCCTTTATTATTGTTACCTGTTACCTTTTGTGTCAGCTCTTTCACCACAAGAGCTCTGGATAACAGGTTTTCTTTTCTGTTCTCTTCGTTCACTCATTTTATCGAGTTTTGCTTTGTTTCTTTACCTCCTGTTACGCCTAATGATTTAGTGCGTGAGGTTCTTTTGTTATTCATTCTCGCTGTTTATCGAGACTCGTCTCCTTTTGTGGTTGCTTTGATTTTGCTTGTGCTAGGGAAGTTTTGCTCCCGTTCTTTTGTTTTCCTCTCCTCTGGTGCGGCTAATTCCGCTTTTGTGGCGTATCTTTCTAGATACGCTTTTAGAATCCTTATCGGTCACGTCTGGTTCTCCGAACCTTAACACAACCCTCACATGGTCATTGAGCAACCCCACTTTTTTCATATAGATGTGCGCGCACGATCAAAGACTCATTGGTTCACTCGTTTCAAAAGTCTGACCACTCAAACTGGCTCTCACTGCAAGGGAATTACAAATGTGGGAAATGCGCCCAATGCAATAATACTGTGAACTGCAAACATTTTACACATCCACACACCGGCCGCAAGTTCAAGTATAGGCAGTTCATCAATTATAATTCCACCAATGTGTTGTACATGCTGACCTGCCCATGTGGCAAAGCGTATGTTGGCCAGACAAAACGATGCCTCAAAATAAGGATATCTTGAACACAAAACCGCCATATGCATAACTTCGATTATGCAATGGCGAAGCATTATTCTGAAGCAAACCACGGCTCTCCATCATCTTTACGCTTTGTTGCTGTTGAACAAGTGCACTCCCCCCGTGGAGGCAACCTAACAAAAATGCTGTCCCAAAGGGAGATGTTTTGGATAGACAAACTGAATACCATGCAACCACTAGGATTAAATGATAATTTCTCATTTAAACCATTCTTATAACAAATATCTGTAATGGGGCGTGACGTGTGAGGTAGGAGGAGCCAAACGCAGCAAGGGGATTCTTTGAGCCCTAAGGCCACTAAGGCGGGAAACCCCGCAGATAAGGGAGGAGACAAGACAAGGAACACACACACACCACAGCTACAGACCGGCTCACTGTTACACACCAATGAGTAGAAGCATAAACGCCTGGTTTCACAACAAGAAACCCAAACAAGGCGAAAGGGAACAAAGGACTACTACCACATACTTCTACGAACCAAGTAACTAATAACCGAGCCGGAAATAACAAACGCCCTGTCTCGGAAACGAGACGCATAAGAACAGTCGAGTAGCATAATGGCACAAATAAAACACACAGCCGATAAACACGGCAAAATACGAAATGGTATAAGAGAAGGCCAAAGGAACGGATATAATACTCCATGGCTACTTTCACAAGCTAGCAGTCACACGCAAAAACTAGGAAGCAGGAACAGACAAGAGCCAGGGAAGAAGAGTCTGGATAATTACATGCACATAGGCACATACGCCAGGAGGGGAAAGTCCGGATAACTATATCCACATGGCAAGTCCCGCATTACTCCAGAAAACATAAAGGGGTAAAAGCCCGATCTCTCAGGAGAGAAACATTTTACAGGCGAGCCGACGGAGCACCGTCGTCCCATAACTTTACTAGCAAAAATGACCACACAAGCTTAGTAGAAAATACACGCCCTAGCCTCTCAATAAGTGGAAATGTTACGAGGCGAAATGGAACAGAAAACTAACGTTCCAAGGCTATTTTAAGAGAGTCGCAGTCACACACAAACATGTCCACAAAATCATCCAGTCTCGATAAGGGAAGACATGTACCGACAGACGAACCAGAACTACAGTTCCGAACAGAATCGTCAAACTCCATATGCGGATAAAGGCACAAGACATGCACCGACAGACGAAACTGAACTACAGTTCCGAACAGAATCGTCAAACTCCATATACGGATAAAAGCACAAGACACGCACCGACAGACGAAACTGAACTACAGTTCCGAACAGAATCGTCAAACTCCATATACGGATAAAAGCACAAGACATGCACCGACAGACGAAACTGAACTACAGTTCCGAACAGAATCGTCAAACTCCATGTACGGATAAAAGCACACAGGAACGAGAGGACAGCTGCACCGGAATTATCGGCTATCTGACTAGCGCAAGCTCAAAAGAAAATACATGCCCTGCCTCTAAGAATAAATAAGGCCCTAAATTCAGTATGATAAAACGCCCTGTCTCTTAGTAAGAAACCACCATACAAATATACACAAACAAAGACTCCTCTAGCTTTCACAGAAGACAGAAAACAGAGAGAGGAGAAAGAGACAGAAACAGGCAAAAGATCTAGGCAGCAAACAAACAAAGGTAAGACCAGAAAACGAAGACTGAAATGAGCACACAAAAAAGGAATTAATCCTGTAAGCTCAAAGCACAAAGGCAAGTCTCGCAAAACTCCAATATAGCACAACGGAGCACAACGGAGCAAAACGGTCTCCTTAAAACACTAGATCAAATCATACGACTAAAACTTTAAAAGGGCTAATTAAACCACACACAAAACAGCACAAATAATGCCATACAACACACCACAGCACAAACAACAAACAATCACAATGAACAATTAATATCGAAGCCCAGAACAAAAGGAACATGGGCTTAAATAGCTCACCGGCATTACATCCCAGCTGTGAACGCGAATTACTTACTCTGTGAAAAGAAGGGATGGAGCCAAAACTCCACCAACGGAGCAGCGCCCACGTGTGGCGACCGAGGAACACGACCGCAAGGGAAAAAGGGTCATAAACCATGACAATATCTTGTATTCACTCGGTACTGCCTATGCTGGAACTTGTGACCTGAGTGACCATGCCTTATTATAAAGCAATTGACTATTGATGGGCCCATCTAATGTACACTGCTGTATTGGTGTTTTTAAATATGATGGCATTTACGACATTCACTGCCTTGCTTCATGTTTTGAATCTTTAAGACTGATTCTCTGCAATTGTGATGACCTTTACCTAAACATGAGTTGTTGTCGTTGATCTGTGTATTGGATATATGTAAAGTAACCCTGTCTTTTTAAATTCAAATTTTGCACTTTGGCACCTCCCTCTACCAGGTGGGGAGGATTGTAATTGGTTGCACATGTATATATATACCCTTTCTCTGCATATTGCACTTTATGCTCTGATGAAGGTTTTATAGCTGAAACGTGTCAGCCCAGCCACACAAATAAATGAGGTGATGTTTTTTAAAAATATTTCTGCAATTTTGTTCAAGTCTGGAGTGCCGTCATTGCCATTTTTTTGATACCTTCTTTATAGATATTTTCTTTGACAGAGCACCCAGCCAAATTTTAGAGGAAGCGCACCTGCTATCAATTGTCTCAATTAAATATCTTGTCTTTGTACTGTTTTCAATTGAATACAGGTGAAAAAGGATTTGCAAATCATTGCTTTCTGTTTTTATTAACATTTTATACACTGTCCCAATGTTTTTGGAATTGAGGTTTGTATATATATATGGTGGACAAAATATCGGAAACCCCCTAGAAAAATGGCTTTAACTTTGAAGCATCTACACCACAATTACAAAAGCATATACACAGGTGATTAATAATTTGAATGCTAATTAGTCGCATGTGTCTGCTTAACCCTTTGGCGTAGATGGCAAATTTGGTCTATTTAGGGCTGTCTGTTTAAGGCTTTATGACTCCAGGTGTGAGCATCACATAAACTTGGTAAATGGCTTAAATGAAACAAGACAGGTGTAGAATTTACAATACAAACTTAGATTTGTTTATTTTCATAATTTCAAAATGAAGTGCCACAAATGCAAAGAAACTTTGGAAAAACTCTACAAAAAATTGTTTTTCTTTAGTTTGCAACAAAATACTGAGAGCTACATAAGTGAAATCGGTAACATATATACATTTCCTGGATCATAAACTCCATGTCCACAAGTTTTGCAAAATCTGAGGACGATATGCAGAACTACTAAAGGTCTATGGTGCAAAATATAGGCAGTGTACCCTGTTGTCCATTAGTGTCTCCAAATCTATCCAAATGGCTAAATTGTGCACTGCTCTATAAATAAAATAAAATATGCTATATTTAACTACAAATCATCAGTTTTGGCTAATAAAACTCACTTTTGCATAATTTTCAAGTGGGAATTACTATATTTTCATCAGTATAGGGGGGTAGATATCTATGGGTCCAAAACCCCTATACAAAACATGTCATAAAATGAATAAATGAATTTGTCCATTATAAAGCATATACATTTGCTCCTTCTGATGGCTTAAAGGGATAGTTCGGAATTTTGGACATAATGGCTGTATCCCAAACCGCATACTTCCATGCTCCGAGCACGCATAGCGAGCACGCATCCATCTTGGAGTGTGAGTCCAAAAAGTGCCGGAGTACGGAGCACGGATAAAATACCCAGATGCGTGCTCCGTTTGGTCAAAATTCGAAGTATGCATGCTCCGACCAGAAAAACATCCCATCATTCCTTTCGAGAAAAAGGTCAAGAGACTCAAGACCAATTTACTATCGTAATGGAGGATGAGAATATTGATGGTGCCTCTCCCGAGGCTTTCTACAAATGTAAGTCATTTCAACATTTTTATATGAACATTTTCACAAGTTTGAAAACATCTGGCACAGCACTATTTCTGTTAGTGTTTTAATACTGAGCTAGCTCAATAATTAAGATAACTTCTATTTCCAGCTAGCTAGCTTTCGTTATGTAAATTGCAATGCAATTTGCTCGGTAACAGCTAGCTAGCTAGGTAACATTCGCTAACATTAAATGACAGTACTAACGTAATATCTATATTAGCCAGATAATGGCGTTAGTCGTAGATATAGCTATTCCGAAGCACAAAGCATTATTTAATATTCGTATTCAAATTTATTCCCATATGCTATAACTGACTTGCTAGCCAGCTGGATATCAACCCACTTACTAGCTAGCGTCACACTAGTTATCGTTAGTTAACTTCGCTATAACACTAACATCACTTGTGTTTAATGCTAGCTCATGTTAATATTTGGTATTGATGCATTATATTTTCTGGTTTTCCATTTGTGACACTAGGGACATAACGTTACGTGTGTAGCCCCAGCCATGGTCCCTCTTGTTGGGGAGCATCCCAACGAGTGCACGGATTGCCCGTCAGGATAAGCGTAAGACTGGCTGGAGATCCTGGTCGTCATCAAAATATTTGGCAAGGATGGGGACATTGACAATGATCCTGCCATAGGTTGCAAGGCTCTCTCCCTAGAGACAAATTTCCCAAGTTAATAAATATACTCTGCCTAACTTCAGTGCGTCTATCTATTTGTGTAGTATTAACACCTAGTGGTTCAGATTGGAAACTTAAACGGGGAAAACTACATTAGGAGTTTGTAAATGAATAAAGTGCTACAATGTGAATGAACAGCACAATATGCGATGTAAAATAATCTTTTTTTTCATATACATTTAAGTTTAATGATATGTAATGTTAACCAGTGTAGCTAGCTAGTCGGCTGTATAAGACAACCTACGTCGGTGCTGACGCGCAATTGTTCTACGAAGAGAAGCCCTCCTCTTCACCCCAGCTCTCCGGATGGCTTGCTTTCGTCGGATGCTGTTTTCAATAATGATCCGCCGTCTTATTCTGGCAGCAGCCCGTCTATTCTCCGTTTCGATAGAAAACCACCCCAGAAGCAACAGCATTGCCGCAAACATTATCGGCTCCATTTCTACTTCTAACTGCGTACCCAGTTGTTCACGCTCTGGTAAACAGCACAAAAATAATCAAAACACAGACACGATTGTTTACAATGCAAAGGCAATTTTATTTTGGGGTTGATTGTTTACTTAAAGGTATCCAATGATGTAATGAATAGGCTGTCTTCCTAGCCATCGTTGCCTTCCACTGACTTTTCTGGAAAAGAACGCTAGCAAAAAGGATAATTAAACTGTTGCGGATATTGCTGGTTATCACAAATATATAATATAATAACAGCCGATACAGTACAATGCCAGCGAACGACGTTATGCCTCTCAGGTTTACCCTACTTACTCGTCCGCATTTCCCCAATAGCTACGGGAAAGGTTAAAGGTTATAGGTGAGATGTCGCCACGAAGTGCGTTCCACGACTGTGCAAAACTGCAACCGTACTTCCATGCTCCAGAGTGCGAACTCCCAAACCTTGAGTGCGCACTCGGGGAGCACGGTAGTGCGGAGCATGGAAGTATGCGGTTTGGGATACAGCCAATGTCTCAATTACGACTTACCCATGATGTAGTTGATTGATGGAAACCATTTTCAGCTAATTCCATGCTGTCCTTCTTTTGGACATACACACGTTGCTGACCTATATTCTCTGTGGAAGTACGGCGGCGGAGCGATACTTTATGTTACCTACGAATGTAGTGCCGGCACTGGTCAACTACAACAACAAAGAAGAGCAACAAGTTGCAATGGCCACGTTCACTCCGCCACCATACTTCCACAGAGAATATGTCAGCACAAAGTAAAGGATTCAACGATAGTTTGACTTCTAAAATGATGGTATAAACACTCAAATTAACCCCGATAGACTGTTGTCCAATTTTATTTGCTTTAGGTGCACTGTGGAGTGTTTAAGTGCGTTTGTAGTGGATGCTACCGGTTACCATAGAGTTGCGCTAGCATTAGCAACATGTGTAGGTCCAAAAGAAAGACAGCATGGAATTAGCTGAAAATGGTTTCCATCAATCAACTACATCATGGGTAAGTCGTAATTGAGACGTTATGTCCAAAATTCCGAACTATCCCTTTAAGATAAAAAACATTGATATCACAGTGTTACATAAACCTACATATGTAGCCTAATCATTCACTCTTCTACCTCAATAAAACATCACTTTTTCCTGTACTCTACAGTATGTATACTTCTGTCCTGGGATTGCATTTTTCTATAGTTAAAAAAAAAAAAGTAATGTTCCTATTCATAATGACTCCAAGGAAAATGTTACCTTAATCTACCACATATCAGCGCACAGTAAATTGGAATGAGCATTTGTCATGCCCTAAGAGACAAGTA